>OX493346.1:9202249-10452249 GCA_950371115.1 Anania fuscalis | reverse complement strand
ATTGTACTATGCGTAAGTGTACATCAGCAACTGATCGTATTGGTGTCAAAAGTAACGAGCCGTTATAGTCGTTCCTATAGAATTTGACGGAGCGTCATTTATAGGAACGCTTTTGAGTATGTCAAGTTGACAATTCCTACCATCCGTTAGCAAAACCAACCGCCTCTCGGATATAGGAACCGGGCTTTAATCGAGCCAGCATTGTCGGTTCGGCATTTGTCAAACAGCAAAGCCGACCCGAAGCATCTACTATATTACACACTACACATATTCGGTTTTGCCGACCGGATTTTCCGATTAATGCTGGCCCGCAGCCGCTTATGTGTGTACAAACCGTAGTTCAAGATAACTTTTCTACTGAACTTAGCCAGTGTCTTTTATCTTCAGTGATTGGCTAACATGGCGGCCTACATCTAATGCTCAAATTACGTATAGCGCCGTTGGCCATTAGACACAAAATTTTCTACTTTGTGTCTAATGGCCAATACCAGGTTTTAACAAATAAATCATCGCATGCAAGGCTACTGTAAGATACCTATTACAATCATTTTTTTACACTTGAAGTCACGTTTCAGTCGGCGACCAAATTAGCTATAAAGTTCAATACTTTCAATGGCTAACAAGATCTTAGTTATTACATAGCAAGATAGTGTTTTTAATTAACACGAGAGGCAGTCTGTTAGAATTTTTGTCCGTTAAAATACCTAGTTCGCTTACAACTGCATGCTATCGCACGAGGGACTTTTGTTCGCAGAAGACGAAAGTCCCTTGGACAACCTCCGTAGCCGAGAGGCGAGCACGCCGGACTATATGGCGTCGCCATCTCTGAGGTTCCGGGTTCGATCCCCGGTCGGGTCAATGTAGGAAACGAACTTTTCTATATTGTCTTGGGTCTGGGTGTTGTGTTACCGTCGTTGTTTCTGATTTCTATAACACAGGTGCTTTAGCTACTTACCTTAGGATCAGAGCAATGTATGTGATGTTGTCCAATATGTATTTATGTTTTTTAGCAATTACATGCTAGGTATATTCAAGATAAGGATCACACACAAGGTAAGTAGATATTTAAGCACTTGTGTTATAGAAATCAGAAACAACGACGGTACCACAACACCCAGACCTGAGACAATACAGAAAAGGTCTTCTCTATCTATCTATTCAGCCTATTGCAGGCCATTGCTGGACGTACGGCTCCCGCAAAGTGCGCCAAAGAGCACGATCTCCCACTTTTTTCATCCAGCCACTGCCAGTCATTCCCAAGGTCGTCGATCCATCGTAGTGGGGGCGTCCTACACTACGATTGCCAAGGCGTGGTCTCCACTCGAGAACCCGTTTACTCCACCTTTCATCGGTTCTGCGACAGATGTGGGCAGCCAAAGCTGCCACTTAAGCTTGCTACATTTTCTGACTATGTCCGGTACTTTGGTCTTTTGCCTGATGACCTCGTTTGGGATCGTTCGTCGGTTTCGAAAAGTTCTTATCCACATCATATTTCTAACAAAACTACAATAAAATGTTTTTTTTACTACTCTTCACCAGACCCCGACAACTACGACGGCCCCGAGCTAGTGTACCGCGAATGGCACCACTGGCTGGTGGTCAACATCCCCGGCAACAGGGTCTCTGAAGGAGAGGTCCTGTCTGGGTACATCGGCTCCGGCCCACCAGAGGGCACCGGCATCCACAGATACGTGTACATCCTGTACAAGCAGCCAGGCAAGCTGACCTTCGATGAGAAAAAGCTGACCAACAAGTGAGTTTTTTTTTGTCTGTCAATCATACTTATAACATAGCCTTTACACTGCACAATACTATAAGTTACAATGTAAACGCCTTGTGAAAAAATAAATCAAAATTACACAACGTCATCAAATTACAAACTTCCGTGGAAGGTTACAGGATATAGTTACTTTTTGTTTAGCAATGTTTCCAAGTGTTACTGGTAATTATCTAAATAAAAGAAATCTTTAAAAAAAATTGCCTAATGTTACTACTTGATGTTTCCATTTTGCTGAATTATAGGTACTTACTGCTCTACAGGAAGTAACTGTTCGTAAGGTTTGTTTATTTCTGATGTGGTGTACCTACATAGTTTGTGCGACAATAAACGCCTGTATTATAACACTGAGCAATAACATCTTGTAGGTTTGTAGGTGAGCACTTCAAAAAATGTTTAACTAATTTCATTTTTTTCCCTATAGATCAATCGATGGCCGCGCTGCCTTCTCGACCAAAAAGTTCGCTGAAAAGTACAACCTTGGTTCACCAATCGCCGGCAACTTCTACCGCGCTCAGTTCGATGACTACGTACCGCTGTTGTACAAAAGCTTGGGGGTCTAAAGAATAAGAAACATTATTTTATTTATGTATTTTTTCATTAAAGTTATTGGTTTTTATTATGGTATTTTTCTATGGCTTTACTTTAAGATAAAATTATTTATTATCGATCTATAACTATACAAAATGTAAAAGCATTAAATCATAATAATGCAAAAATAAACGCACGTCTTGAAAACCGTACAAATAATCGCAGTTAGTAGTAGTCGACCGTCTGGTGTAGTGGTTCGCGCTCCGGACTACGATGCCTGGCGGTTGCGGGTTCGAATCCCGCGAGGGGATAAAGTCAATGTCATTTCCATTTTTAACGAAAAGACAAACAACATTTGTCATTATCATTATCGCAATCAACCCTCATCAGTCCTCTGCTGGTCGTCCGGTTGCCAGCCAACGATATAGTTGTTAACAGCAGTTTCGCTTCATATCATTGTAGATATTACATGGAACTAGAATGGCACCACAAAATAATAGTACTATGTAAGGTACTATGGCATTGGCCGCAAGAAGGCAGTTGGCAATATTGAACAAAATAGGCACAAAGGAATAGTTGTCACAACTTCACAAGACTCACACACAGTGCTCACATGCATAGGAAAGACAGACCAGGTATCTAAGCAGGTCAGTGTGCTACTACGATGTGTCTGATTCAGTTATGAAATTCACAAAACTAAAAGCTTGAAGTGAGGGCCGAATGAGCAAATATTAATTTTAGCGTTCCTAAACTGGTCACGCACGCACGATCAAGTTGAAATTCTTATATAAACTAAAATTAAACCTTAAGTTAATTTGCCGTAGGTATATTAACTTTGTGAATTAAACTAAATACTTAACCTTTTAATAAATATTCACATAATAAAAAACACATAGATTTTTCCAAGGGGTAGCGACTGACACGTTAAAATTTATTTTGTTCCAGCCAGCAGACATAAAACGTAGTGATTACCTGATCAGTTTCTGACATCAGCTGACATGTGACGTGACTAGTTTATTTGATCAGTGGACGTGCGTGACAGACTGACAGCTGACAGACAAAAAACCAAAAAAAAAAAATATTAAAAATATTTTGCCGGCTTCATTTTTCGCTTGAGGGGTTCTCATCATTGATTCCTACAAATTACTCTAAAATTACAATCTTTATTCTTTTTTATCAAGCAATCTTAATTGGTGAGTTTTCTTATATTGTTTTCTGCTACACTAACATCGATACCTGATTACCTGCTTCATTTCAAATGTTTAGCATGGCATGTTTGGTACCAGAAGTTTATGTCTGCATTATGTAATTATTAACGTCGTATTCTTCATCCTGACTATGTTTCAATGATTTAGCCATCAGCTTTTTATCGATAACTTGCCTCACAAAATAATAAAAAAGTTTAACCTCCAAAAGTAATATTGACTGTCTACATGACTGAGTAACACATTTCGGTAAACTATACAGTCTTGTTATTTTACTTAATAATACTTACTCGGTTTGATAAGACGATGGTTTTATAGAATATTTTATCTCTGTAGTATTTATTAAGATTTATTTCGAACTTTGTAATATCTTTCGAACTGCATAGATTAGATAACAAATTCTCACCTGTTTATTTTGCAATCTCTTTTAGTTAGCAAAATGGAAAAAAGATTCATGTAATAAAGCGCTAAAAATCCCAAGTGTGCTTCCACTTATGTAAAACCACATAACAAATAAACCAATTTGATTTGAACAATAATATTTTTATCGTTTCTCGGTTCTCTGGGCTAAGTGTTTAATTAAATCAACTACCCTACTTTGCCCCTTCCTTCCCCTGTGTATAGCAGATGCAGGTGTATCTGCTATATAGGGAGTTACCTGATGACAAAGTTGCCGCCACCTATGTTTGGATTTATTGCCATCTGTCCTCTCCCCCCATTTAAAACCCTTAGTAGTCAATGGATAAAAAAACCTATAAATTATGTCACACTTATACTTTATCACAATAGAGATGAGACTTTTTTTCTGTCCATCAAGTAAATTATCAAAAAGAATTGGACCCTTTTTTTCACATAAGAAAAATATTTTAGAGATATATTTTTTGTATATTTTTTTATTTAGAAGTAACATCACAAGTGACGTTGGTGAGATGGGCACCTAAACATTGACGCACTTTATTTTTGTATTTTTTTTGTTGTTGAATCCAATGCTTTAATGATATCCAGCATTTTATGTGATATAATGAATTGTTAGTGTAAACCTTGATTGAACCGTTTCTTAAAATACTTACATACAAATTTAAAATAGTAATTTACTTAATATTCAATCATTTATTTATCTTTATTGTTTTATTTACCATATTGTCAGGTCTTACAATTTTGCCAAAAAGTTAAATGGACCTAGTTATTCAAATTGATAAGTTCAGTAGTCAGGATATAATACAGACAGCTGATGTTACAGGATATAGTTATGTAAAAGATAAAAATATGTAGGGGATAAAAGTGCTTGAATTCATGTCATTTTGACAGTTTGTAACACTAAATTTGTGTTTATCCTTCAAATAAGTAAAATATAGCTTATTCAGTAATAAGCAGAACTTATATGTATATTGTGAAATCTACTACCTTAATCTACTACCCAGAGCATAAAACAAAACACTTCAATCCTTAAATGAGTCTACAAGTTTACAAAACAGCCTATACTGGTATATTCCAGTCACTTGAACAATGACTGGTTTCACGACTGAACCCGAACTGAACACCAGGATAGAAAATATGAATACAGTAGGCTCACTTTAGAGGCCATCTGAGAAGCGATTTCAATATATTCCGTCTCAATAGTTTTTGCACTTTTCCTAGGTTTTTAGAGAGAGAATCTGAGCCACAAAAAAAATTAAATTAATACATTCACATCAATTATCTAGTTAGCTTAACAAAACTAAGTTAAGCTTGAACTATGGCGACTAAATAACGGATAAACACTTGAATACGTTTATTTTAAACATACAGACTTAAGTAAAAATGTTAGTGATTATCACACGAACATTTTGCTCCTTGTGGAATTCGTATCCACGTCTACCTAGTTTTGTAGTTCGGAGCGCTAACCACAGTATACCAGATGGTTTTCAAATTAAATTTATTCAAGGATATTTTACTTACATATGATATTGATTGTAAAGTTATGACGAATTGATTAGCGACATCTTTAACTCAAAAGGTAACCGTTTTAGTTCAAACCTTTTTGCTAGGTTTGGAACAAGTCTATATGCGCTTACTTTACGATCAAGTAAAAGTTAATAAAACTGATCAGGCCTTCGAGAGTGGGCCTACTGTATACAACTCGTATCTGTTGTATCAACACCTACACGTAAGCTTGTCCATGATAAGTTGTTATTATTACAGTGTACATGCGTGTAGAAAAGTGTTTCTTCCCAAAAATACCTAATGACAAAAATCTTAATTTTGGTAAGGTGGCAAAACTAAATCGCTGACTATTGCTAATAGAAATGCATATAACAGTTACAACAGAGTAGCTTAAATGCTAAGAGGCAAAAATGTATCATCATCAGCTTCAGCTTTTTGTAATCCATTGCTCACTGCTGAATCGGCCTCCTCGCTATTAAAACGCCAAAACGGTAAATGGCCCACAATTACTTATAGCAAAAAACTAAAGTGCTATTTGTTTTCCTATCTATCTAGGGCCTAGATGGTCTAGTTATTTTATTTTCAGAACAGTCTAGATTCTAGGCTCTTATACGGACATACGATAATGAAAGCTAACCACCACTACTAGGCTGTTAATAAACCTATAGTCGAAACTAGTTCTGATATGATATGAGGCATCTGAATTTTTTTTACGATCCTTTTTCACCACATGGTGCAACTTACGTGCAAACTGAACTTATCTTATTTCTGAATTGTGACACATTATGATGAATTATTTTACTACTGTTTAGGTAGAATGGCTGTCAACTGACAGATTCGTAAGAACCCGACGAGATAAAACCCCCAAAACATTACTTCTCTGCATATCTGTACAAAATTACATTATTACACTATCTAACCGGTCACGCAGCTTTATATAACTGAATTAATCTCTAGTCGGTCACCATTCTCTGGTCGTAGCTGACGTGTCTACTTCACCCGAGTTTTTTTCTGTCAAAATGATTAAAACAACGTCTATATTGAGATGTGCGCTCATTTTGTTAATCGCAGATAGCACTATGGTCAATTTTAGGGTGCTAGCGCGAGCGATGTCGACCGTAGCGAAGGCCTTCGAGACGCATCAGGTGGTTCCCGATGTGGTGCCCAAGGCTCCGGCGGCTCTCGCTCAGGTGAGTTTTTATAACTATTATTTAACCACTTATTTTTACTACCAATTACTGGTTACTTACTACTGTGATTGGCCCGTGTTCGCACTGAATATACCGTTACCCCCTTCGTGTCGATTAGGAGAAAACTAATAAATCCGCTTTAACGATTATTTTTTTATGCACCCACAACTACAAATTGACGTTAAAACCTAGTTGCGTGTCGATTTGAAAGTTTGTAAGTAAGTGTAATTTGTGTGACGGCCGATGGGGCAGAAAGGTTTTGGAATGGAGGCCGCGTACCTAACGGCAAACGCAGCGTGGCCTGCGTGGGACATCCGAACACAAGGTGGAAAGACGACCGTATAGGTTGCAGGAAGCGGCTGGATGCAGCCGATGCCGGCCGCTTCCAACCGGCCAATCTGGAAGTCACTGGGGGAGGCCTATGTTCAGTGGACGTCCTGTGGCTGAAATGATGATGACGATGAAGTGTAATTTAAATATCAATACAATAATTTAATGCCATTGAGCTCTGATGATGGAGGGAGCTAGGATGTAGTAGAAGATAGTAGGAACTCTTTAATAGCTACTAGTTAAAAAAACTCGAGTTTGTGCTCATTTAATTTATTTGGCATGTCCCATACATTTTATAGTTTTCCTAACTATAAAACATTTAATGTGTTATTTTTGTCGTGTCGGGTTAATGTAGAAAACGACTTTTCTACACTGGCTCTGGTCTGGTTGCTGTGGTTGGTACCGTTTTTTTTTCTGATTTCTTTAAACTAGTTTTATTTTTATTTTAGGTAGAATCGGAGCAATTAATCAATATACTCAATATACTATATAAGGTGTAAGTGAATTAGTGTCAGATATTTTTAGGAGTAACTTAGACTATCACATGGATTACATATAAGATAAATTTAAAATTATAGAACAAACTTTAATTCACGCACCAAGTAATATGATATTATGGTGAACAGTGTAATATGATTATTTGCGTGCATGAATGTGATTCTGGAGAGATTATGAATCGGCTAGCGTTGTGTGAGTAGTCTACTTGTGGTGTTTGGGTTCATGTACAGGATGATGTAGATTCTTTATTTTAAAACTTTTTATTTTTTCGATTTTTTAAAGTTTGTTCTATAATTTTAAATTTATCTTATATGTGATCCATGTGATAGTCTAAGTTACTCCTAAAAATATGTGACACTAATTAGCTTACACCTTATATTTAATTGACGTTGTCCAATATTTATTATTAAACTAATTGAGTGACAGGTTGATTAGCTGTTTGCTGACGGTACTTAACTATAATAACCATGCATCATGCCTCGTTATATGGATTTCTACGTGTGTAACGTCAGTAACGTAAATGCTCACTGATTATACATCATTAAGAAATTGTTAGCGACAACACTACCTAAGCTAAGGCAACGTGTTATCACATAAATATCACACTTTAACATACAGCCCCTCTAGCATGAGCAACAAAACAAGATATGATATAGCGATTTATCGCATATTTTTTTGTCAAAACATGAACTTTTATCGATAAAGCGATCATAACCGTGACGTCGCCGGCACGGACATGCTCACTGTTTCAATAAAAGTTCGAGGTGGCGGCTCTTTTATCATATTTTAAAAGTAAAGAGGTGATAAATCTCTATCATATCGTGTTTTGTTGCTCGTGCTAGATGGGCAGGATTACTTTTTGATGATCACTGCCTTACTCATTTTGAAACATTGCATTTTTTCTTAAAGTTTTTTTATAACAAGGAGAGTGTGCAATCATAATTTTATAGTCAAAGACAGTGCACTTTCAACAAGTAAAATTCGTCAGAGGCTACACTAGCTATCATGTTTTCATACTAAATAAAGTCAATAAAACTTTTCTCCGTGTCTGTACAAATTACATATAGGTACTTACCACCAAGTCAAGTTGATCAATCCAAAAACATCTTACAAGTTACCTACTATGTATAATACTATTATAAATGTCAAAGTTTGGATAGATAGACGTTTGTTTCTCAATCACAACACAATGGCTGAAAGAAACGAGATTTTTGACACAAAAATAGATTGTAGTCCGAAATTGCACATGGTTAATATATCGGGTGTAAAAAAAGGCTTAACGAAGCCGAATACTACATATTCTACGTATTATTACGATCATTTTTTTCTTTTACACTATACCTGGGAAATGAAGGGTTACCGAGTTATTGACAGTCGAAGTTACAATTTTTTTTCAAAGATTTTTACAAAATTGACTTCTGTTTGATAATAATAAACTTTTTTACAAAGAAACATGATCCGCTTACACACACAGGCATAGTCTGTGGCGTGCGCGCTATACATTGCGGGTTAGAAAAAAGTTATTTTTTTTTTATACCCAAAAATAAAATTCATTTCCCAGCAATTATTTTTTTTGCATTCTACTTGGTTTTATGTATAGAATTCGTGGTTTAAGGCTTCGTTAAGCCTTTTTTTACACCATTTATATGTCGAAAAATGTACGGAACCCTTCAAATAAGATTTGTTTTTTTTACAGATCAAAAGATATATAATGTTTTTTTACACAATGTTCAATAAGGCTACTTTTAACCCGGAAAAATCACGATTCCTATGGGATAGCATTAACAGTTGTACCCAAAAGAAGGACATTTTTTTACCTTCTAATAATTAAAATAGAGGGCGACAAGCCGTATTCGACGCAGGCGCAGCTGGTATTTTATAAATCAACTTTAAAACAAGTTAAATAAATTAAAAAAGTACAAATATTTACTTTGTAGTTTGGTGCGTATAAAATCATTTTTACTCTTCATGATTGGTACAGACTCCAAATATAATTGATTAGGGATGTTTATAGAACAAGTATTAAATATTATTTGTTTTTTTTTATGTTATCGGTTTTTCTTACATGCCAGTATTTAGGTATCTCTATTGTAACATAGGTACATTATTATTCATATTTGAAATACTTTGCCATGGTGTGCAATGAAGAAATCTATCTTTCTATTCATTTTTAAATTGTCCTCTAAAGTTAAGACTATTGTAACTTTCTAACCAATTAGTGCTGCAAATTGTCACTAAAGAATGGAACATATTTTTTTTTGCTTTAACGTCTTGTGGTAGCTTAGGCTCATTATTATATTTTATAGAATAGAAGAATAGAATAGAAAAAGATTTATTTGACACACACAGAATACAAAAGGAAAAAAACATTTACAGGATAATAAAAAGCAATATGTGTCAAAAAGGCCCCCGCTCAGCAATTGTCGTGACAGTCAGGGACGTATCACGACGCTGGTTTTCAGCAGGGACCCTGACGGTAGGCTCGGACCATACCCGACCGGAAACCCAACTTGGTTAGCGCGGAATCAATTTATGTAAAATGCTTAGTTCTTTCATTTGATCCACTATGGCCAAACTCCTTTTGTTTATGGGTTTCTTTCAATATTTATTTGGTAACAGAAGGTAATACCAAACTATACAATACTGATATGAATGGGGTACAAAAACGCGTGCACGGAGCTAACGAGTCTACCATTCGCGACAGGCGGTGCAGGCGCGTCCCACGCCAAGCCAATCACGTTATCTTACACCGGGTTCCTATATTGTACTATGCGTAAGTGTACATCAGCAGCTGATCGTATTGGTGTCAAAAGTAACGATCCGTTATAGTCGTTCCTTTAAAATTTGACGAAGCGTCATTTATAGGAACGCTTTTGAGTATGTCAAGTTGACAATTCCTACCATCCGTTAGCAAAACCAACCGTTTCTCGGTTATAGGAACCGGGCTTTAATTCTCTTCTACGCATCTTTCGCCCAGGCGCTCAACATCCATGCCGCTATATGTACTTGTAGATACTCTATTTAATTGTGTTCAATAAACTTAAATAATTAATTCAAGTAACTCTTACTATCTTACCCAGGTGAAATACCCGAACGGTGTGATTGTGGAAGAAGGCAAGGAACTCACCCCGACTCAGGTGAAGGATGTGCCGACGGTCACGTGGGACGCTAGCAATGATCAGTTCTATACCCTGGTTATGACTGGTAAGTAATAGTTTAAAAAGAAATCTAGAATAAGTATTCTTAATCCTACGCGATGAACCACAGGGGGCAGTTATTGCAGCGATAATTAATGAAGTGTGCACTTACTGTCTTATTCAGAGTGCATTTACTAGTCCAGACTAAGCTTGAACCACTGATTTTTGTACCTTAAAACAGTGGTTTAACCTTAGTCCCGGAATAGCAAATGCACTCTGAATAAGACAGTTACTGTGTAACGGTCACCCAGCCGAAACCTGGCCGGACCCGTGATCGGATACAACTGTCTGTCAAACTCTGCCATGAACGCTTCGAATTTACTATTGGAACAACGATAAATGTCTTGTTTTTTAGGGTTCCGTACCCAAAGGGTAAAACGGGACCCTATTACTAAGACTCCGCTGTCCGTCCGTCTGTCACCAGGCTGTATCTCTTGAACCGTGATAGTTACAGTTAAAAATTTCACAGATGATTTATTTCTGTTGCCGCTATAACAACATATTAAAAACCAAAATAAAATAAATATTTAAGGGGACTCCCATACAACAAACATGATTTTTCTATAAATAATGTTGCCCTTTATGCGCTAGTCTGCCTCGCACTTGGTTTTTAGCCGGTAGCCCTAATTTAACGCAGTTTGACGGACACTTTTTTACAACAGCCTCAGTTCTCCTTAACCCCTAACTACTATACTGAACAGAGGCGGCACTAGATACCTCAGCTAAATGTTCAATACTCATCATTTATTGCTTTACCATACGAGTATTAGCAGTTAAGTCTAACAATGTTGGCAATCTCATAACTCGAGACCCATTATAGGGCACAGCAAATATGGACGGAGGCATGGCGATCCTTCCAAGTGAAACTTAGTGAAATCGGTACCTACCCGGCACCGATTTTGAGCGCTAGGGCAGAGTGGGGATCGCTTTGCATCGTATCAGAAACGCGTGTGCGCGGAGTAACACAACCAATTACAGCGCGGCTGTGTAGGCGCGTCGCACGCCTAACTAATCACGTAATTAGCAAAGCTAAGTTGTCACATGTTCGGATTCTTTAATTCCGATGAAGAGGCAAGGCAGAGGCAATGAGGCAATCATGTTCTCACATTAAAGTATGTCTATTCAATATCTCACTCACAGGGTTTGTGCTATGAGACGGATAAACCTATTTTGTTAAATGCTTTAAAACATTAATCTTCTGCAAACCTTTCGCCTAGCACTTAACATCGGTGCCGATAGTTGTAAAGTGAACCGTGTTTTGATATATTCCTCAGACCCAGACGCGCCTTCCCGCGCCGACCCAAAATACCGCGAGTGGCACCACTGGCTCGTCAGCAACATCCCCGGCGCCAACGTGTCGGGCGGCGACACGCTCTCGGCCTATATCGGCTCCGGCCCGCCGCAGGGCACCGGCCTGCATCGCTACGTGTTCCTGCTGTACCGGCAGCCCGGAAAGCTGAACTTCGATGAGCCCAGGCTGACTAATACGTAAGCATTTTTATTGTGTCTTCTCTAGCACTAGCATGTTCATACATGGGACCAACACGTAAGATACTACGTCACTGTGAGATTGGGCCTTTTTAAATGTGTACCTAGGTAGGACTGGGCCTTCTTAGGCTTCAATAATATGCTGGCTGGCTAGCTGAGCTTCGACGAGACCAGGTTGAGTAATACGTGAACGTGGCCTTATGCCTTCATCTTTAGTACTGGTGTGTGCCTAGGGACTAAACCTTCAACCCAGACTGATGCTCTTGGCTAACGTGGGCCCCGGCTTGCACCGCTACGTGTTCCTGGTGTACCGGCAGCCCGGAAAGCTGAGCTTCAACAAGCCCAGGCTGACTTATACGTAAGTATTCGATACTACATCACTGCGAGACTTTGCCTTCTTCTCCAATAGCGTGTATCTAGGTGGGACTGGACCTTTTTTCTCCAATAGCGTGTATCTAGGTGGGACTGGACCTTCTCTTCTCCAATAGCGTGTATCTAGGTGGGACTGGACATTTTTTTCTCCAATAGCGTGTATCTAGGTGGGACTGGATCTTTTTTCTCCAATAGCGTGTATCTAGGTGGGACTTGACTTTCTTTTCTCCAATAGCGTGTATCTAGGTGGGATTTGACCTTCGCTTCTCCAATAGCGTGTATCTAGGTGGAATTTGACCTTCTCATCTCCAATAGCGTGTATCTAGGTGAGACTGGACCTTGTCTTCTCCAATAGCGTGTATCTAGATGGGACTGGACCTTCTCTTCTCTAATAACGTGTATCTAGGTGGAGGTGGGACTGGACCTTCTCTTCTCCAATAGCGTGTATCTAGGTGGGACTGGACCTTCTCTTCTCCAATAGCGTGTATCTAGGTGGGATTTGACCTTCTCATCTCCAATAGCGTGTATCTAGGTGAGACTAGACCTTGGCTTCTCCAATAGCGTGTATCTAGATGGGACTGGACCTTCTCTTCTCCAATAGCGTGTATCTACGTGGAGGTGGGACTGGACCTTTTCTTCTTCAATAGCGTGCATCTAGGTGGGACTGGGCTTTCGACGAACCCGGGTGACCAACACGTAAGAAATACCCTTGAACAGCAGGACTGGAGCCAAGACTTTGTCGAGAATATGATGAGACTAAGGGAGCTTTTTTTTAGATTTCGATGTTGGTCCCAAAAAGTTATATTAATTTGAACAGTAGAATTAAGTTAAATAGCAACCCCTTTTGGATCGAACATTTTAAACCATTTTAGAGATCGAAACCAAGTCTAAATTAAATCACAATTAATTATGCTCTAATCAAAATAACTTATTTGCCGCAGGTCTGACGACAACCGTGCCATGTTCTCCGTTGCCAAGTTCGCCAAGAAGTACAACCTTGGCGACCCCATCGCTGGGAACTTCTTCCAAGCCAAGTACGATGACTACGTGCCTATTCTCTACAAGCAACTTGGCGCATAATTACGTAACTTGGCGTTGTGTGTTTGGCGCGAATTTGTTTGTTATTCTAACGTAAAAGGGTTCAATTTGATTACACTTGGCTGCTCAGATGCACGTTCTTGCCAGTTGCAAAAATAACAGGACCAAACACAGATTGGGAAAATATTATATCAGTATAATATAGTCAAATATCGGGCAGCGGCATTTATAAACGTAATTTGTAGGAAGTACCTAAAGAAAAGCTTAAGACTGGTAGTATGTATTGTAAAAGGAATCAAACACACAATTCTGATGCAATAAACCATCGGTTGTAAAATCAACATTTCCCCTGGTGTGACCAGTGAATAATATCTTAGATGTGTAAGCGTAATTCTTTTTGTTGAAATAAACTGCATTCTTAATACTTTGCATTTCATTTTCACGCGCCCTTTATATATATAGCTACAATTCCTGTTTAATAACTGAACATGGGAAAACCTTTGTCAAAAAGAAGTGACGAAGACTTTCATTAGTGTTGCCGAAGTATTGATAGTTTTAATCTGAATAAGGCATACAATCGATAGCTCAGAATGCGGTAGAACTATTGTTCCACGCGAAGAATAAACTATGACTATTGATAGTATCGATATCGTTAAGCTATCAATCGGCAACACTAACTTGCATATGATCTTGAGTAAATGTGTCTCTAGCTGGGTTCTTAGTGAATACGTCCCAAAATAATCTACTACTTTATTTTTTTTAAATTGATGTCCATAAAAAGTAAAGACTAAAATATCTATAGGGTTATTTATCTTCAACTCGATTTCGAGTTACTGTATTCTGATAGATAGTTTTAAAATCCTAAGTAAAAAGATCCTGTTAGTGCTTTACCGCAGAAAACTGCGACAGACAAGAGGTATATACCTCTCCTCCGACATAGTCTATAGAAGAAATAAATTAAAACGAAATTTCAATCATAAGTTTTATTAAAATTGATCCTCTCCATTTATTTACATAAAACTGCTTATAAATAATCATTAATCAGTCATCTAGAGATTGTGCTGTATCTGAAAATTCAAAATGAAAGAATATGTATGTACGTTCGCGCAGCAAAAAGTATCGCCTTTTCAAGGATTGGATGATGCAGATAATTAGTGCCCTATATCGTGTAAATGTGCCCGAAATTTTATATTTGTGCCTCCAACAGCTTCAGATTAATTTAAGAAAAACGGATTCTGCTGCACGAACGTTCGCCGTTCGCGTTTTTTTTAATTGATGGGCCTAGCTGTATATTAAATATGCAAAAAGATAGCTTATATACGATCATAAATGTGCCGTGAAAGCCAGATTTGTGCCTCTCAAGATAACAGAGTTATTTAGTTTTTTGCTGGACGAACGTTTTGGTGATTGCTGTATATCGGAAACGGTTGAACGCACATTCATGATTTTTTGTATACAGATTCGGTACATTTGTGCCTATTTGTGCCGGAATTTTCATTAACATGACTAGCATGGTTCAGATGCAATTCTTTTATTTCCTAAAAAACGAAAAAATGCTCTGGCTCCCGAACGAACAAGACCAAGGACCTCGCGTTAGTGCCGACTGGTAGCCATTGTATATTTACATGATCCTGTAAAGTTTCGCGGGCCTACTACATATCATTTCCGATTTCTTAACGATTTTGTCTTTTTTTTGAGGTTATCTTGAGTAAAATTACTTAGAATACGAACACACTAGTTTCCTGTGATTATTACATGCTTCTACAATAATATGAGCGCTGTTTTAAGAATACGTATGCAGAAAATCATGTATGTATACCCATTACTTTAGACAATAACGATTAAAAACCATTCGAAATATTTTTGGTAGATTATCCGACCAAATTGTAGTGAACATTAAAAAGCGGCCGCACGATACATCAAACTATCCTTCCGCACTTGATGGCGTTGTAACGAAATTTAAATAGTACAGTTGCGTACAGAATTGTTAAGTTGGAAAATAGTTTATAGGTTTTTGGGACATGAAATAAAATGTGAATTGTTTTTTTTTACCTAATAATACACTATAATTTGTAATTTATTATTTAAAATAAATTATATAATTAATGAATGAAATAAATAATAAAAAAATATATTGGACAACATCACAATCATTGCTCTGATCCTATGGTAAGTAGCTAAAGCACTTGTGTTATAGAAAAAGAAACAAAGACGTTACCACAACACCCAGACCCGAGACAATATAGAAAAGTTCGTTTCCTACATTGACCCGACCGGGGATCGAACCCGGAACCTCAGAGATGGCGACACCATATTAGTCCGGCGTGCTCGACTCTCGGCTACGGAGTTCGTCAAAAATTACCATTTATTTATACCTACGTAGCTTGATAGCTGATTAAGCTGTTTGAAGCGATAACGAAGTACAAAATTTCTTGTCCATCAATATTATCCATTTTTTGTTATGCAATATTTAGAACACTTTTTGTTGTGTTTAGGAATTAAGTTAAATTTGCCTTTTTTATTTATTTGTAATGTTGATTTTATTGTACACGTTTTAATCATCTAAAAGGTACAAATAGCACCTAACCATTATTCGTTGTTTATTATTGTATACAAAAAATAAATCAATATAAAAATTACCAATATTGTTTTGTTATCTCCTTTTATCCAAATTGCTTGACTTACTTACCAATTTAAAAAAAACAAATATACTGTCAATGGCACATCAAGCTATCAAGCTTAATCAGCTATCAAGCTATGTAGTTAGGTATAGATTTATGGTGCAAAATCATTCATTATAATCACAAAAGGTCGACAATTTATTTTTAATAATAAATTACAAATTATAGTGTATTATTATGTACAAAAAAACAATTCACATTTTATTTCATGTCCCTAATATAAACTATTTTCCAACTTAATGATTCTGTACGCAACTGTACTATTTTTTCGTTACAACGCCATCAAGTGCGGAAGGAAAGTTTGATGTATCGTGCGGCCGCTTTTTAATGTTCGCTACAATTTGGTCGGATAATCTACCAAAAATATTTCGAATGGTTTTTTATCGTTATTGTCTAAAGTAATGGGTATACATACATGATTTTTTGCATACGTATTCTTAAAACAGCGCTCATATTATTGTAGAAGCATGTAATAAGCCAGCTCACAGGAAACTAGTGTTTTCGTATTCTAAGTAATTTCACTCAAGATAACCTCAAAAAAAGACAAAATCGTTAAGAAATCGGCAATGATATGTAGTAGGCCCGCGAAACTTTACAGGATCATGTAAATATACAATGGCTACCAGTCGGCACTAACACGAAGTCCTTGGTCTTCTTCGTTCGGGAGCCAGAGCATTTTTCCGTTTGTTAGGAAATAAAAGAATTGTATCTGAACCATGCTAGTCATGTTAATGAAAATTCCGGCACAAATAGGCACAAATGTACCGAATCTGTATACAAAAAATCATGAATGTGCGTTCAACCGTTTCCGATATACAGCAATCACCAAAACGTTCGCCCAGCAAAAAACTAAATAACTCTGTTATCTTGAGAGGCACAAATTTGGCTTTTACGGCACATTTATGATCGTATATAAGCTATCTTTTTGCATATTTAATATACAGCTAGGCCCATCAATTAAAAAAAAATTTGCTGGGCGAACGTTCGTGCAGCAGAATCCGTTTTTCTTAAATTAATCTGAAGCTGTTGGAGGCACAAATATAAAATTTCGGGCACATTTACACGATATAGGGCACTAATTATCTGCATCATCCAATCCTTGAAAAGGCGATACTTTTTGCTGCGCGAACGTACACGATTATGTAGATAAATGTAATGCCTTATAAAGGTTGTAATTTTACTATTGACCATCTATAATGTACATTATGAAGTGATTAAATGAAAATGAATATGAATCAAGTTCAAAATTTATGCTGTTACAACAGCGCAGAGGCCTAAAGAAGGCGATGCACATTTAGTTTATAAGGAACAGGATATGTATTGGTATTATACAGGGTTATTTGAAAAAAATCAACAAACGTCGCACGACTAGATAGCATAACATCATAAACAACAACATTTGTTCTACGAGTTTTATCATAACTCAATACATAGATTAGCTTTTATTGGCGTGACATTTGTAAGTCTATGTTTCATTCACTACGAAAAGACAGCGAGCGCGATGCGCGATGTGATGCGCATAGAGATAAGAATATTCAGACGTAAAATTTAGTTGATATTTATTATTGTATGAAAGTAAAATATGACAAATTATCAAAAGTCGTAGAACAAATGTTGTTGTTTATGATGTTAGCTATCTAGTCGTGCGAGGTTGTTGTTTTTTTTTTAAATAACCCTGTATAGTGGGGCGTTTTATTTTAAACTAGCTGACCGAGCGAACTAACAGTTTTTTTTTTGACAGCTCTTCTGTTTTATAATATATTTTGCTATTCGGGGCGGAGACAAATCCAAAAAATTATAAGCCATGAAAATCGGTCAAGCCGTGAGTTATAAGTGTTGTAACAAACCCGACTTTGTTTTATATAATAAGATAATTAGGTATAGGTCGCCATCTAACAAGTCAGACTGATAATAAACTATGTTGCTGTTGCCAGCAAATAGTCAAGAATAGTTAAGGAATCGTACTTCTTTCATTGTTTTATTATTCTGTATTACTGATAGAGGGTTACCATCATTGTTCTATGGGAAAAATCAGCAAGGAACTACCTACTACTACTCATTAAAATAACTACCAATAAAAAATCATAGCAAGAGCAGAAACGACAAATTACTGACTTTCAATAAAAAAATGAACATAAATGAGATATAGTTAGGCAATACCAACCTTGTTTTCTTGATCTGATTTTTTTTTCTCTTTTATTTGCCATTTTTATAATTCTTATGTCCAAAATTCTTGATACTGCTTCGAAAAAACGAAGCAAAACCCTTTCATCTTATTGATTGGTCTACATTATGCCCACCTTGAGAGTAAATTGTCATAACTTAGCAAAAGCAATGGTGAACTTGGGTTTATAGTATCTGCTGTGGCTTGGTTCTGTGTTTGCACAACCACAGGTGCGCTTTCAATTAAATTTAAATTCCTAGTCACTTCTTCTTCATACATTGAACTACTTGGTTCGGGAATATCATATCGACGTCGTTTACCTCCACCATGACCATAATTAGGATTTCTTTGGATACCTTGACTTCTGGGAATACTAAAAGGTGGTACACTTTCTGCTTGTGGATCATAAGTGTGCTTACATCCTCCAAGCAAGTATGGGCTATCACAAACATGGAAAGTGTCCGCAGATGTACCTGGTACTTGTAAACTCTCTGATGTACCCCTCATAGGTGAAGTACCCGTTGATTTAATTGGTGAACTTTGTTCTTTCAATGCCTCTGGTATTTTGGGCCGTCGCTTTTTGCCAAAATTAGGCCGTCTGGTGTGTTTAGGACTTTTTGGAGTAACACTTTCCCTTTCAAGTGTCGAATGAACCTGTTCAGTTTCAGTTTCGTTGTTAGACCTGCCACCTAAAGAGAGAAGGTTCTGACAGGCATCCCAAAGTACTGGCATGCTTGGTTCTGGTGCGCGTTTTATACTTTTGCTTTTCTTCTTAGATTTATGGAAACCCTGATTGTGACTAGTTTGATTATTCGATTCTATTCTGTTGTGGTTACTTTGAACATTTTGAGATTGAGAGAAGTTACTATGTTCAGGGCCAGCCGGAACATTAGACTCAAGACTATCAGGGCCTTTAATTACTTTCGAATCCAGAATTCGAACTCTATCATGACGGGGAGGTTTTCTCTTAATATTAACGACATATTGAATCTTTTGACAGTGACTAATTAACGAATCCTCGATAATTTCAGATCTCTCTCGCAGGGGTGGATTGTCTTCCAATTCTGCAGTACTTAATAGTATATCTTTTTTTTTAGTTTGCGATCCTGCATCTTTTTTCTTAACCTTTTTCGCTGTCGCAATACACTCTAGTTCATTAGTGTTTACTTGAACACATTTTCCAGCTTTTCTTACCTTTTTAGGTTTAACTTGTACAGTTTTATCGGCTTTTTTGGGTAAAATGTTCACCTGTGTAGCTCTATCGTGTTTGTTTTTCGGTTTTATTTTAATTTTAAATGGTTGTTGTTGTTGTAGTTGTTGCATAAACTCTATACTAGGGGCCTCTTTCAGAGTAGTCTTGAGATCATCATCGTTAAACAGATGTGAAGATGAATGTGGGATCTTTTTCAGTGCTTCTCTCATTTCAGGTTCTAAAGCTTGCTTTGCTATACCTTCTTTTCGTATTTCAATATTTTTTATCCGATACTTGCATATGATTTGCAGGATTTTAAATGAAATTTTAATAAATTCTCCATTTTCAAATACTTGTATAACCTTTTCTTTCAAACTTTCATAATTAATTTCTGACTTAGCCGCCCACGCGAGGAAATCGCGAATACTTTCCTCAAATAAGTCCTGTTGTCGTAAAAGACAAAACGTTATTGCAGCATATGCTTTTTCAGAATACATTAAGTTTTCCATATAGTCCAATGGTTTTACATATCTATTTGTCATTATGACGTCGGAAGAAAAATTATATGTTTTTAATTCATCTGCGAATTTTCCTCTTGCAGCGGATAGCTCGGGACCTTCTGGGGCTTGATAGTCTATGTCGCTTTGAATTTCTTTAATGAATTCGTTCATAAAATTTTGTACTTCGTTAAAATTCTTGGTTCTATTATAGTTTTCAGTAAATTGGGATTCAGGTGGATTTTTTTTAAGTGGTTCGCCGGTATGCGTTATTCCGACAGATGTCGTGGTAGTTCGTTTGGGTAAATTGTCCAGTGGAACTTCAGGCTCATCCGCGTTTCCCGGCCAGTCAGCGTTGGCCCCAATGTCATCATCCGGAAGATTAGATATATCTGCAAAAATGAGAAATCTCTATGATAAATATGCAAGCATGTTGTGGTCTCGTCTTGGAATTAACATGCAACGGTATGATTAGGGTTATGATTAGTTATGAATTATTATTAGGGCAGTACAGAGCTCCGCCAGAGATTTTATTTTTCTCAATCGACCCAAATCAAGGATAACACTTAAGGCAAAACAAAACGCCAATCGAAGTGTCATGATCGTTTGCGTATTTTAATGCACAAAAATAATTGTATAGGTGTCCCACTGCAGCACAGGCGACGTACTTCAACTCAACTATAAGGTGTTTTGGGCCATACCCCGCGGGTCCAGTGTGGATGGGTGAAGCAGTCTGACTAGGCTTCACGACTAATCAAGCAGACTAAGCAAGCCAGTACCAATTTCAACATGCACAAAGCATGGATCTCCATGATTTGTGCATGTTCATATTGTGTGTATGTTCCTAATTCATATTGCGTGCCCGACAGGGCCCATAACACTGGACTAAAATTGTACTAATAACACCTTATGCACATTATGGTTCAATAAATTGTTGAGTATTGAGTATATGTTGAAACGAGCATCTGCTCGTGATAAATAAATGCGACTAAATATAAGGAGTAAATTAATTAGTTAACTATTTTATAGGGGGTGATTCTGCAGCTCAAGTATGTCTAATAACTTTGAAATCGCAAAAAAAAACATCTCTCCACCATACAAACTGATGTCAGTCAGAGTCTGCGGTTTTCTATGGGTGGTGTTTTTTTTTATGTGAACCTTCAACTGGCCTGGCTTGCAGTCAGGAACGCGAATCCTAGATCAGGCGGTTGAAATAAATAATAAAACCTGTAGTTGCCAGATAGTCGTCTTGATTAAGTTCATTTAACTTACTGTCGTTTTCTTGATCATACTCATTTATCTTCTGGGAGTAATTATGGTCGGTGTGCTTTGATTCCTTAAAAAAGTAGCTATGCTCTTTTAACAGTTTTTCCTGTTCTCCTGGAATAGGTAAAAAGAAAAGGTATAAATATTCACAATTCAAGTGGCATCGTACACATAAATAATAGCGTATGTATGACAAATGAGACTGGACGACGACCTCCATAGCAGAGAGCCGAGCATACCGGACTGGGCGTCGCCGCCATCTCTGAGGTTCCGGGTTCGACTCCCGGTCGGCACAATGTGGAAAAAGAACTTTTCTGTATTGTCTCAGGTCTGGGTATTGTGGTACCGTCGTTGTTTCACATACATTGCTCTGATCCTAAGGTAAGTAGCTAAAGCATTTGTGTTATTCATTAAGTATGCGGGGTCATCATTCATTTTTAAAATTCTATATTATTTAAGGGTCCAACTTTAATTAAGGCATTAGGGCTACAATACTGCGGATTTACATGTAACATATAAATTTTAAGTGTTGCCAGACTTGCCAGCAACTTTATTCGCAGAGTTTTTAGTTTATTCATAATACAGCCAAATTTTGCAAAATCTTTACAAATTGTATCATGTGTTGTTTTGATGTACCTATAAGCTATATTACTATTAAGATTTATCAAAATCCGTTTAGTATTTTTCGCGTGAAACTTTCGATAAACAGAACATATACCTATTCATAAAATATTATATCCATCCATGACTAAGTTACAATATTTGCAAAGTAATTTGCTAAAAATAATACATAAAAGTTAAGTTAATATAATTATTAGAAGTAAAAACAGGTCTATGCTCCAATTTCAAAATTTCCTTCTACATAGTTTGCGATTTAAATTATCGTGTCTCATGAAAAATGGATGCACCAGGAACATTTTCACGCTTGTTTACGATTTTATGCACTATTATTTTTCATGTAAAAATCGTCTGAACCCAAACGAATCGTACATACGATACAATTGGGTTCAAAACATCAGTAATCCTGAAATGACTCACTTTTTCTGTTACTGTTTTTATAATAAGTAGAGATGCCGCGAATAGTTGTTATAGCGAATAGTCGAATACAGATTAATCGCCATTCCCTATGGCGAATAGTCGAATAACTCGCTATTATTATTCGACATAAAGAAAGTAACATAAAAAATATAAATTTCTTATCAAATAATAAATAATATCACGTTTGTAGAATCATATACTTACCTACAGCTGTAATCTATAACCTTTTTAAGATTATGTATGAGAAAAGAAAATAAAGTATTAATATCAGTTTCTTATTATACTGATTTACATTGTGAAATGCTTGCAACTCTTTTCCTGTACATAACTATTTTAAGGGTAATACCCATTGAGGTATAATGTACTAGCGTACTAGAGAACACATCTCGAACTAAATATTTTAGCCTAACATTGCTGTCCAGTGGACTACAAAGCTTCAGTCAGTGTCAATAATTGTCAAAACTGCTTTTTGATTGTTCAAATACTACAATGCTTGGCTGAAACATTTAGTTAGAGATGTGTTCTCTAGTACGCTAGTACATTATTATACCTCAAGGAGAATACCTCGTGTTTGTTGCTTTAAAAAAAGTCATTAACTTAATAGTTTTTTTAATATTCGGTAAATGTCGAATAATAGACATTGTTATTCGGTATTCGACGAATAACAAAAAAAATGACGAGTAATGCCGAATACCGAATAATAGCGAGTATTCGCGGCAACACTTATAATAAGTATATTTTAATGGAATCCTTAACTTACTGTTTGGTAAAGGTTTCGATGGTATCCCCGATGCAATTTCTTCTTTTGTAAACAATGTTGGAGCACAATGCCCCACTCTCTTACCATCACTTTTAATATACTTATCCTCGAAGTGAAGACGGCATATCTGGAGACAAAAACAAAACATATTATTAACAAACAAAGAACTAGTTAGAAAATAGAAAAGCTACTTACTTAAGGTGCTTGTGGTTTAACCATGTGGGATAAAACCACTAATTAATTACTTTCCAAAAGACAAAGAGGTTGAAGTGTGTTGTGATCACTTAAATTGGACTTCTGATTGTGGCATAGTATCATTTGCAGTGATGAGTCCTAAGAAGTGATAGTCGGTGATAAAAGAAAAATAGTAATTTGGAACAATAATTAGGAAATCCATATTAATTGGATTAAACGAAAAATTAAGTTTCCAGCGTCCCTTATTATATGGGGCTGCATGTCCGCATAAGGTGTTGGTGGGATACAGTTTGTGGATGGTTCAATCAATGCTACAAAATATCAAAACATTTTGAAAGAAAGACTACTGCCCTCTATTCATCACAAACATCAATATTTCTGTTTTTCAACAAATTGGTGCTTTCTGCCATGCTGCAAAGACAACAAAGGCATGGCATTACTGTTGAAGAGCTTCCCTACCATCATATGGCTATTTAACAGCCCGGGCTAATAAGGCTTGTCGCTGATTGAGACTGTATGGTGGAAAATGAAAAAGATCTTGGCAAAAATCCATCAAGATTAAAAACTGATTTAAAGACTACACTCTTGGCTGTGTGGGAGTTAGCATAGATGTCATTGAAAGTAAAGGTGACACAACTAAGTGGTACAAGAACTAATTTGAAGTGCCAAGGGTACACAAACACTTTTGTAATATGTATCTCGAGACTAACGTCATGAAAGAATTTGAGATATGTTAAAATAAACTTTAAAATGTTGCTTAAACTGTGGTTTATTTTTAACTAAACCAATTTGTATTAACCACCACCATCTGACCATAAGTTTTTTATGATTCCGTAAAAACAGTTGTATCAAAATGGATGAAACTTCTTTAGATGCCATCACATATCGGATCACAATTTTTTTTTTTAAAGAAATGGAGCCCTGAAACCCCCTGGAATCACAGAGCCAGAGTGTTGAAAAATGTGAAATTCAGGCTGTCTGAGCCAGGTATTTTATAATTAAAACAAAAATCTATGATGAAACCTAGGTATATTGCCATCACCTACAATTCATTATCAGCCTAGATATATGAGATCTTTCTAGGACTCTGGCTCAGAAGGCCCTATGTACAGAATTTTATTAATTACTATACACAAATTTACTTCGTGCCTTTTTTTAGGGTTCTGTAACCAAAGGGTAAAACGGGACCCTATTACTAAGGCTCCACTGTCCGTCTGTCACCAGGCTTTAACACATGAACCGTGATTGTTAGAGTGCTAAAATTTTCACAGATTATGTATTTCTGTTGCCGCTATAACAACAAATATATAAACTAAAAAACAGTATTCTACAATCGATTGTATACAACAAACTGATTTTTTTGTCGTTTTTAAAGTACGGAACCCTTTGTGTGCGAGTCCGATTCGCACTTGGCTGGTTTTCATACTAGACGAACTATTATGCATCGGGGCTCGTATCGGAATAGATTTCGAGTACACTACAATAGATTTACTCTCAATACGGAACAAGAGGTCCGCCGTGAAAGTTGCGCAAATTTTGTCAGTGAACCGGCGCAGCTAACCGACCCTGAAGATTGTTGATTTATAAACATTGACTTATATATTTACATCAATGTTTATAAGGTTAGATTAAAATAAAAACATTGCATTAGTCTCGAAAATACGAACCCGACTTCTAGTAAGTTGTAACTTGGTTAGAGATCGTAGTGACGGTACCAAAGGTAACAGATATCGCAGCCACAATGCCCGATGGGAATCAATACACGGCAAACAATGGAATTTAACTTCGGACATTATTGAGGGGCAGTCAGGCAATAAACATTTTCTTCTAGGCATATTTGCTTAGGTATCACACAAACCGGTGGTTTTGGTGATGAATGATCACTGATCAAATAATTGATGAATGATGATGATGATGAAAGATGATTTTTTTGCTCACAGACAGATTACACTAGTTCCGCCATAGACTTAGCAATCGCTAAGACATATATTAATCTGTGTTCGCTACAGTACCGCAGAGTACCGAGTAGGTAGGTACTTTTAAACCCGTTGTCAAAGTCAAAAACCAACAACCCCACAGACATTCATGCAGACAGAACGCAACCAGATTTCTGTTTGAATGGCAGCCAGACCACCCAGACATTCTGTCCAAAGATATTGTATTTTATAGTGCAATGTCTTTGACTCTGTCTTATCCACAGAGTACATTTCTATTAATGGAAGACTTATCTGTGCCACTGTCACTTGTGTCTGTCTGTCACTGGTCACATCAATCAACCAAACAAAACTTGAGACTTGAGAGTTATTTGATCAGTTCTTCATAACTTAGAATTTAATTATAAATATTTTTTCACTTATCTTACAAACCTTATAATTTAATAGTTTCTCCTGACTGAGTGAACGTAATGAGGGATTTATCGGTAATAGATATTGCAGCCACAAATCACGCACGTCGTTAGTACGCGGCATAGAAAATAGCTTACAACTAGAATCAGACTTTTTTGTGTAGCAGCTGGGCACTAAACACGATATTATAGGCATATTTATTAACTCTTAAAGTTATCGGTGAGCAATGAACGATTTCTGGCAGACAGACATGACATGACCCATCCAAAGAGGAAGAGGACCCATCTACTGTTGACTTTTTTTTTGTTTATAGTTTTACGGCTTTGGACCGCGGTCCATACGGCCAATTCTTTAGTTTGTCTTCCATTGGTGCATTGTGGGTTGGTAGATGTTCATCATGTGAATATGAAATGCTTTTGTTCTTTGTGGATGTTTCTGATGATGGTGCTCAAATTTGCTTAAATATTTCTATTTAACTTCAAAGGTTGCATTTATAAATATAATTGTAGATATATTCGTACGTGTCTAATTTGACACTTATAGTAATGCACCGTACACCTTACCTAACAAAACAAATTCAAATCGATTGATTTTTCTGGGCATCGATCGAGGAATAATGAATCGATTTTAATCATAAGGGCGTGGCCGCACACTCGATTAGTGGCATGGGAAGTAGCGAGGAAAGGAGGCAGAGACGTAGTGGCCACATTACTCGTCATGCTTCTCGTCCTCATTGTTCTGCCCACGGCTCCTTATTTTGTCGGTTACGTTAAGCCTATACGAAACTAACTTAAAAAACCGAGTGCGAGTCGAACTCGCGCACGAAGGGTTCCGTACCATTTAAAAACGGCAAAAAATCACGTTTGTTGTATGGGAGCCCCCTTAAATAATTATTGTATTCTGTGTTTTAGTATTTGTTGTTATAGCGGCAACAGAAATACATCATCTGTGAAAATTTCAACTCTCTACTCTATCACGGTTCATGAGATACAGCCTGATGACAGACGGACAGCAGAGCCTCAGTAATAGTAATTTACCCTTTGGGTACGGAACCCTAAAAAGACGACGATCAAATTTTGATGCGGTTTTCAAAAAAATATTTGTTATAATATTGATGTTTCTGCCCCGCCCAATGATTTACTGGTAGAGCATGCCTTAAGTCATGTAGTCCGCCAATTGTTCATTTATTTCATAAAATAATAAACAAATAAATTACAAATACATTCCGGAGATTATTTTAATAAGAATATCATACTGCTGTAAGCCAGTACCCAGAAACAAGGGAAACCATTTAGGTATTGAACACATGCCCTTATACCATGGTTACTACGACACCAAAATAAAGCGGGGCTTACTGTACCCTAAAACAATAAATTGAGAAATAAAATAGTCTTATAATTTTTCAAGTCGATTCTTATTTCTTTTTCTTACTTTATTTTTTATCTAAAATAACACATGAATATTTAGTTATACTGAGGTACTGAGCAGACATTATAATGCTGCCGCAACAACCTCGACGTCAGCCATTGTTGCGAGTCGTCGAGTAAAGAAGTATGAGGGCAGAGTCTTAACACTCAATCGTGTCAATGCTCGCGTCGATACTGCCGTCGCGTTTACATTCAGCACTTAAGGGCAATATTGCCGGCAGCGCGAGGAGCAGTGGATTAGTGTCTGAATGTAAACGCGGGGTTGGGAGTTCCTGTGATCACCTTCCAATTTCACCATCATCAGACCCCGGGCACAACACAAGGTTATAATATGTGTACGACGAGATAACTTAAACCAATTCAAATATAATTAACATAATGTATAACGGCCACAGTGAGATAACTTAAAATCTTAGCTAAACGCAGCATTTCCATTTTCAACAGACGTTTATTCAGCTCAACTGTTCGGGAAACGACATAAGATCTTCTCGTCCAAAATATCTCTCAGTGCCTAAAGACGAAAGTCTACAACCAGTGTGTGTTACCTACCACCAGTGATGGACTGGTGGATGACTGACTTATAGAACAGAAACGTGGCCTCTTACTCTGGGCCTTATAAGAAGGCACAAATTTGCACAGCGCGCTATGGTAAGGGCTATGCTCGGTTCTTTGCGATATCAAATCGGAAATGAGGAGATCCGTGACCGTGAACGAACAAAAGTCACAGACATAGCTCGACGGAATAGCAAGCTGAAGTGGCAGTGGGCAGGGCACATAGCACGTAGAACTGACGGCCGTTGGAGCAGAAAGGCTCTGCAATGGAAGCCACGTACCAGTAAGCGCAGCGTGGGGGCGTCCACCTACAAGGTGGACGGGCATATAAATACAAAACCTGAGGAATTTATCGACAGTTATATTCATTCATTACATTCGCCTACACTGTTTACAGCTGTCTTAGAAGAAATCTTTTGGAAATTGAATTGGGACCAATATGGATTAAACATAAACGGAGAAAAACTATCCCACTTACGGTTCGCTGATAATATTATACTATTCGCCGAAACAAAAGAGCATCTACAAAGTATGCTCATAGACCTGGAAAGAGAAAGCCGCATGGTAGGCCTTACGATGAACACCACCAAAACCAAAGCACTAACAAATGCATCTGAAGACCCCATTATCATAAATGGCGAAGCAATTGAGTATGTGAAAGAATATACTTATCTAGGCCAACAAATCTCAACTACTGACATAATGTCAAAGGAAATAGATACTAGGATTGGGAACGCATGGAAATGCTACTGGCGGCTAAAAGAAGTTATTAAGAACAAAGAACTTAAGGTGTCCGTAAAATTAAAACTGTACAACACCTGTGTGCTACCTGTACTAACATATGGTTGTCAAACCTGGGCTCTAACCAAAGCACAAAACAAAAAATTAGAATCTTGTCAGACGGCAATGGAGAGAAGCATGCTAAATATAAGAAAATCTGACCGAGTTCGTAATGAAATCATCAGAAAACTTACAAAAATAGAGAATGTTAAAACTAAAATAAGAAAACTCAAGTAGCAATGGACAGGCCATATAATAAGAGGTATCGAGAAGTGGAATAAAAGCATAATGTTCTGGTATCCAAGAAATGGAAAAAGAAAGCGAGGTAGACAGTTTCGAAGGTGGGAAGACGAGATAAAGGCAACAGCGGGGAAAACATGGACTAGGAAGGCGCTGAACAGAACAGAGTGGAAATAAATGGAGGAGGCCTTTGCCAAACTTGGGCAAACAGAACAGACGAAGATGGAAGTGTCATCGACCCAACAGAGTCGATAATTTAAGTGTTTCCTTGTTAACAAATTTTGTCTGAATAAAGGCTTATATTATTATTATTATATTCATTCAACTTTTGAAGATATATAGAAATATTGAAGGAAATTTGAGCACCATTATCAGAAATATCTGCAAAGAACAAAAGCATATGATGAACACCTACCAACCAATGAAAGAGAAACCTAAAGAATTGGCCGTATGGTCTGCTGTCCAAAGCCGTTAAACATAAAAAAATAGACTTTGTGACTGACATGACAGACAGATTGATTTGATTGACAGCACAGATTAGTCAGAGTATGTTGACAGATAATAATTTCACCCACCACAGCACAGAGTGCATTGAATTTGTGTCTTTTTGTTGTTGCAAATATTGATAAAACTAATTTTCAAGTCGTATAACATCATGTTCCTTAAATAATACATGCAGTTTGTTATCATAAATTAAAAAAATGGATACTTTAGCAATATGCTAGGCGACATTCAACTCACTAAACGTTTGGTAGTTATTGCGTTAGTTCTTGCTATTATTTATATTTTGAAGGAATACGTGTTTGTTTATCCATTATGAGTCAGCATAGAGTTGCTTATTTCTACAACGCTGACGTGGGGAACTTCCACTATGGGCCTGGGCATCCTATGAAGCCTCATAGGTTATCAGTGACACACAGCCTGGTGTTGAACTATGGCCTGCATAAGAAGATGCAGATCTACAAGCCGTATCGCGCGAGTGCTCATGACATGTGCCGCTTCCACAGTGAGGACTACATTGAGTTTCTGCAGAATGTTACTCCTCAAAACATACAAAGTAAGTAAACTCTTTATTTAGGTACAAAACACCCAAAAAAAATGTGTTGCCTATATATTATAATACAGCCCAAATCGCGTTGTTATACTTTGAATCAGGTAGGGGCTATGTTATCTACCCAATGATCCTTCCCTCTGAATAAATATCACAGTAAACATTACACACAACTACAACTTTTTTTTTTGGTTCATCATCAAATATTACTAAATATTTTTTGAATAATGCAACAGCAACTCTAACTGGTGTTAGGTGATAAATTTTCTTAATTTTCAGGTTACTCAAAGGACTTGTTACACTACAACGTTGGTGATGACTGTCCGGTTTTTGAAGGGCTCTTTGATTTCTGCTCGATGTACACAGGAGCTTCGTTGGAAGGCGCCATGAAACTCAACAATAATGCGTGTGACATTGCCATAAACTGGTCCGGTGGACTGCATCATGCTAAAAAGTTTGAACCCTCAGGTATTCCTCCATTCCTCAGTTTTACAATAACATGTTAGTTAGTTTGACTTAAGATCTTGGACGTCTCTGGCTGCAACCGCCTGTGCCGCTCTGGTGATTTCATAATAATTAAGTTATACTAAGTATAATATCAATATATGTCACTAACATTCTTGGAAGTTTGTTACTCAATTAAGTTTTACAATAAATTTTGCTTTTTTTTGTTTTTAATTCCTTTCAGAATCTTAATTAGTATTATATTTATTTTATTTTATTTCGGAAATCAACGGCGATACAGAAGAAAATTACCTTAAAAGTTCTTTACAATTTAGTACGGCTAATTACAGATTTCCACGGATTACTTAGTACAATAGCATAAATGCATGTATATATTTAGTTTTGAAGTAGTATAATTATTATAAAAGAATTATTAATAGTTAATAAGACTGTCACAAGTGTATATTAATTTAGATTTATGTTGAATTTTCTTTTCAGGGTTCTGTTATGTCAACGATATTGTGATAGCAATATTAGAACTCCTAAAATACCACCCTAGGGTGCTCTATATAGACATTGATGTGCACCATGGAGATGGTGTGCAAGAAGCTTTCTATCTAACAGACAGAGTGATGACTGTCAGTTTCCACAAATACGGGAATTATTTCTTCCCAGGAACTGGAGATATGTATGAAATAGGAGCTGAGAGTGGAAGGTACTACTCTGTGAATGTGCCATTAAAAGAAGGAATTGATGATCAGAGTTATGTCCAGGTAAAATCTTTGTTTACATAAAAAATAAGTAAGATAGGACAAAGAGCAGTTATAAGACATAACTATTATAATAATGAAAAGAAAGGGAAATTAATCAGAATTACTGAGTAAAATACTAAACCATAAAACATAATTTATGTCATGATTCTTGATTTTACTGACACCTGTGTTTGATTTATAACCCTATTGACATAGAACAACCTACAGACCAACCAAACCACAGGGACAGCCTTTGGAGAGTTTACAATTTAACTCAACAAATTGTAATCTAACTGTATCACTTCAAAAGATTATAATCTACCAAAAAAAAATGTGTCAAATTGTAAGCAGTATGGTACGATTCACAATCTTTCGAAAGTTACAATCTTTTACAATCTCGCAAGTTAGATTATAATTTAACGGTTTTTACAATTTCTCGAAAATATCATCTACGCATACCATCTTTTAACAGCGTATATTAATAATTAAATATAAAAAAAACATTTTTTTTACATAGATGATGAAGTTTCTTCATTTGAGTGGTCGCTGAAAAATTGGCACTATCTTGCAATGTAACACTTGTATACCAAAGTTCGTTTTCTTCATTGACCCGGAAACCCGGAACCTCAGGCGACGCCAAATGCATATATTCCGGCGTGCTCGCCTCTCGGTTACGGAGGTTGTCGTAGTCTTCGTATAATCTAACGGTTTTTACAATTTCACGGTAACATATACATTATATGATATTTAATGTAAATGAAGACTATATTTATTTATTTATTGTAGGTGTTCAAACCGGTAATCTCAAATGTGATGGAGTTCTACCGGCCGACGGCGATCGTGCTGCAGTGTGGAGCCGACTCGCTGGCGGGCGACCGGCTGGGCTGCTTCGCGCTGTCCACGCGTGGGCACGGGGAGTGCGTCAAGTTTGTTAAGAACCTCAACGTGCCCACTCTCGTGGTTGGGGGAGGAGGGTATGTATGCACTATTCAACGATTGTCTCTTGAGGGATGACTTCCATGTGTTATGAAGTACCAGTCTACCAGACTGCATATTGCCAGTCTCCAGTCAGTCTTCCAGCTTATCCAGATTTGAGTCAATTTAGAAACAATCGTTTTTTGAAATAACCAAATAATGAAACACAAACAGCACATACCATTTTATTTACAAGGCAAATTACCTCTCCATTACACCGATCGATCATTTGACGACATCTTTAGCCGAAAGTGCAATTCGCGAATTCGAATTTGGGACGTATAATTCACAAGAACCATTTTTATGTGATGAGAAAATGACCACTGTATTTATTGTTATTGATACTGAAATTATGAAAGCGTTTGATAATGCTTTATGTCGTCTGTCGTAGTTTGGAATCCACATTTTTAATTTAAATGGCTGTTAACTATTGGTATCTGAACTAACTGTACCTACATAATTTCAAATTTCATACCTCTCAGTCAAATTGGCCTGTGGTATACTGCTGTTAATTGGCGTTCCTCAAGGGTCGCACCTAGGTCCTTAGTTATTCCACACTAGCATTTTCAATCTTTAATGTCAAATAAAGAATATTCTTGACGACCGTATGGTGTAGTGGATCGCGCTCCGGACTACAAAGCCTGGCGGTTGCGGATTTGAACCCGCGAGGGCAAAATGTTTGTGTGATAAATAAATAAATTATTTGGTCGCTATAGTACAAGCAATGCTTAGTTTGGGGTTAGCTTATTGGTGTGATTGTGGAAACAATGTATTATTTTATTTATTTATTCTTGCTCCACAGCTACACGTTACGGAACGTGGCTCGGTGTTGGACGTACGAGACGTCTCTGCTCGTCGACGATAACATCTCCAATGAGCTTCCGTACACGGAGTACTTAGAATTCTTTGCGCCAGACTTCCAGCTACATCCTGATGTTGGCAAGTGAGTATTTCTATATACAGGGTGGCCCGTAAATAAAGAATAACCTGGTAATCACATATTCTATATATTATTGTGAACAGTTTTTGTTCTATCACTTTTGTAAATTTGTATGAAAATTTATCGACTTTCTATACAAAAATACGTAAATAAAGTAGCTAGCTAAGAATGAAGAAAAAAACATAATACATATGCATATTTTAAAAAGTTATAGAACGATGTGGTTACAACTACAAGGTTATTCTTTATTTACGGGACAACCTGTATAGTACGCTCTATTCTGATGTTCAAGTACAACAGCTTAAATACAATGAAACATGAGTTACCGTTATCATTTCAACAGCACGTCGACCTACTCCAAAAGTCAAAAATTCTCCAATAGATTTTCAACTTTAAGCCTGACATATAGAGTTCATTTTCAAATGAGAAAATTTGACATTTTGTGGTAGGTCGACGTGCTGTTGTCCGTACATAAAATAAGGTAAAATAATGTACCTATTATTGATCGCAGTCCCGTTTTAGTGTGTATTAATCATGCAATACGAAAGTTTAAAAGGTAATTACAACTACTTTGTCTATGGTATTGGGACTATCTTCGAAATCGCATAAAAGTTACTTCTTCATAGTCCATACAAACCGTATCAGCTGGTCGGCAAGTTAGTATGGGGAAGTGTTTTTTTCATGATTTCGATATCAGTCCTATAATATTTATTTAAGCAGTGGAATCAGCACCGTGATCAAAACGACTGGTAGAGATTGCCTCATGGCAATAAGTCCACTTATTGTATGATTTTTTTTTAATTAGTGCAATAAAGTTTAAGTAAATAATTCCCGTGTTAAAGGAAAAAATAATATAATACATTGATATCCTCCGATATATGTATATATATTTTATTTTATTAATATTTCGTGGTTTCCTCCCAGCACTAACAACGCCAACAGCAAGCAGTACCTGGAAGCGATCACAAAGCACGTGTACGACAACCTAAAGATGTGCCAACACTCGCCCGCGGTCCAGATGACGCATGTGCCAGGTAAATAATTATAAATTAATATATTTCTTGCGGTTTCACATCAAACCTAATGTGAGGTAACTGTGCTGTATATAAAGGGGGGTAAACGGCGCTGTAATGTGGGGTAAACAGTGTTGAATGTGGGGCAGATAGTGCTGTAATGTGGGGGAACTGTCCTGTAATGTGGGATAAACGGTGCTGTTATGTGAGATAACGGTGTTGTAATATAGGATACACGGTGATTTAATATGGCGTAAACGCCGCTGTAATTAAGGGTACAGTGCTGTCATGTGGGGTATATTCACGGTGCTGTAATGTGGGGTACACAGTGCTATAATGTTGGGTATATCTGGAGCTGTAACGTGGGTTAAATGGTGCTTTCACGTGGGGTAAACGGTTCTGTAATGTAGGATTAACGGTGCTGTAATGTGGGGTAAACCAAATTCTCAGTCTTGGCAAAACATTATTTTCCAGGTGACTTCTTCCCCGAGGAGTACCGCATCAAGGACGAACCGGATCCGGATGTGAAGATGACGCAGGAAGAGGCCGATAAGCTCGTCGAGCCGAAAAACGAATTCTACGACGACGACAAGGTGAGGTGACACACGGAGACATATACCGTTTAACCTTGGGTGACCTTACATCCTGGTGAGAGATACCGTTAGTATCAGCAAAGCCATTTTTTCTTGCTTGATCTAATCTTGTATGAACTTTAAGTCTGGCTGAGATATCTATCGTCAACTAAGTTCTTACAGTACATTCAGTCACATTTGGCAGGGAAAATTATGCTTCTTATTGGATTAGGAAATTCGAGTTCTTCGATCCAATTACGAAAAGAATAGCGAACTTCAAAAGTAAATATGGATATTCGAATGTTGGTTATTATTCTTAAAAACCCATTTTTGACTTACGGACTGTTACAAATTCACTAACTCAGTTATTATCCGAATCAAGTTTAGGCCATCCATTATCGATTCGAAGGCAGATCCTGTATTTTTAATATAATTACAGGACAACGACAAGGAGAGTACTGCACCGCCGCCCGAGAACAAGGAACCATAGCGCCCGCCCGACTAGCGCAGCACAGAACAGAACAGCGCAGCTTAGCACAGCACAGCGCTGGAACATAGTCGTGCGTCTACACGGGACTGCGGTAACTATGCTGATAAGAATCAGTCATGGCATGTATTAGCTGTAAACTTAAAAGCTGTATAATTCATAAATTTTTCGTGCAAAAAAAGAAAAAAGGTAATCCGCATTTTTTTACTTATCCAATATTGTAAACTAGGTATTTTGAAATTACATATTTATCTTATTCATTTAAAAATAAGATAGATACCAAAAATAAAATTCTATAAGCCTGGGTTGCACCATCTTACTTTAACTTTAACAAACGTCAAAAGTCTGTCAAAATCCATACAGAAACACCGGTTATAGTTACAGTTATGGTTAAAGTTAAGATGGTGCAACCCAGCCTTATTGTTACTAATCATAAATTTAAAAATGCCTTGAATTCTAACAGTTTGTTGATACACTGAAATATTTTTTCGTAAAACGACATGCCATGATTATTTACGATATTCAACACTTTGAACAGGAATAGAAAAAAGGACTTTACTTATCATATTTTATTGTGAAGGATATCTTACAATTGAGTCTCAATAAAAAATATAATTTGTCTAGAGCGAATAATTCGAAAAATATTTTAACAGACTGCATTCATTATTAGCTTTAAAATCAATAGGTCTATTCATGTTATTCTATAGCTATGCTTAATGTATGAAACAATTTGGACAGCTCTTTTATATTCTTTTTATCAACAATGAAAAAGGCAATGGTATGAAGCCATACAGCCGTCTAAATTGTAAGTAAAAAGTAAGTTGGTATAATATTTTGGCTGTGGAAATAAATAATAATGCGCCTCTGATGTGTTATCATGTAGCATATAATGTATAAAACCTATTTAAGTCTTTACCGCACCATATATCAGATATTTGTACTTAAAATTTATTAACACAATGTGAAATGCAATACAAATATGCAAGATGTCTTTTGAATTTCACACTGTATTGGTTTGTTTAACGAATACGTTTTTTTTGTGAATTGCGTAAATCGTATTTTCACTTTTGAGGATAAGCATGGTTATTTAAGCAGAATTAATATCTTCTTTGGGGCTAAATTTGGTGCTCAAATATAAAACTTGATGATAATTTAAACAACTATGAAATCACAAAAAACCCGTACTGAGTGACCACTGCGGCACTGTAAAAAAAAATATGAGAAAAGCAAAACAGCGAGAGCGCAGCGCAGCCCTTAAATTTTTTTGATTTAAGAAATAACCATTTATTTCTAACCATTGAAGTAAATATAAGTATACTGGATGACTTTTTTAAAGAAATATGAAGTTTTAGCGATTTTAGCTTTAAGACTGGTCAGGCATCGGAGACCGCGATAGTACATAGTGAACTTATAATATAAGGTGTTTCAAAAATATCTGCCACAGATGCAATGGATGAAATACATTACAATAGTAATGAAATTGTTTTATGCCCCCAGATGTAATTTATTTTTTATAAAAAAAAAACTTAAGATTAAGCTTAATTTTGTCCTAAACCGTCCACACCTGTAGTATTTAAATCCTCTTTGCAAACCTGCCCAAATAGCCTGCTCGTACTTACGTCTCACTCTTGCGCATTGTCAAATGCGGATGTCAGTGTGTTATGCAAAATGATGCAAGTATTTATTTATTAACCATCCCTTCTTAAGTTATTAATTACCAATCCGTGGCACGAAATTGCTTCACTATCGTAATCAATATAAGGACTACTTTTACCCATTGCAGCCGTGGCAGATATTTTTGAAACACATTAGTGAGCTTACAGACGAGCGACAGTATGTCGGCGACTTCTTGCGACATAAGTCGGCGACGACACTTATTCAAGTTAGACGACCGTCGCCGACGCACCGCCCGATGGTCCCAGACTAAAATTGCTTCTGGTCGTACGGTAAAGGAGACCAACGACAGTTGTGTAGATAAATAATTCCAACTTGTAGTTAATAAGAAAACAGACTTGACTAAAATGAATTTATGGGTATGTTCGTGAGGTTATTCTTGTAAATGTGGTAGGTACTAGGTATTATGTAAGTTTACTTTGTTACTAGAACAAAGATTGACATTGAGATGGTTGTGTGTATTTATAATGCAATGCAAGCAAGATAAACAATAGTGATTTTAGAATATAAAAATAAGTATACTTGGCGTCACGTAAAAAGAGCGGTAGCAAAATAGGAACTAATATTTTCAGTGTTGCTATAAGTGTTCGGTGGAGACAAGTAGCGCCACCCTCCAGCGTTCTTTTTATTTGACGAAAATTATATCGTACTGCTGCTGTATGTGAAATATCTAATTTTTAAATTTAATCTTCCTTAAATTTAATCTTAAAATAGTTATATAAATATCTTTGAATAGGTCTACCTACCTATCTATACCATTTTTATTTGTTCTGATGTGATTGTGGTGGAAATCGTTTTCAATGGCCACAAAGTTAATGAAAAATATTGATGTTATAACTAATTACATTATAATTAATAAGATTCTTTTTTTACTGCTGATTTAATGCATAATGCAATAGTTTTAAAATTAGGATTTCTGTAAATAAAATTCTAAATAAGTGTCAATTATGTACTTTTATTGTTATACTAAGTTTTTATGTACAATATGCTGCCCATCTGTCCTAGTTTAATCGCAAATGTAAATAGATAATCTCATAAGAAAATAGTCCAATAAAATATATTTTTACAAAATTACTGTCTTTAATTTCAAAGTAACATGAAATGATACAGCAGTTGAGTAAAAATCATAAAATATTTATTTTTAAATATACTACATTAAATACAAAGAGTAAGAGTTAGTAACTACCTAGTTTCAAATCTAAATTGTTTTCATTAATATACTTATGTACATCTGTCATTTCTTCTGTAAAGTCCACAGTGAACATTTGTAGCTTTTCACATGTTTGAATTACTTGTTTCACAACCTCTTTCGACACCTCCAGAGTGCAGTCCAGCCACAAATAGTTCACATTTCTGAAACTCCCTTTTTCTAGTAAATGCAATAGCGTCGCATCTAAGTTTGTAATAGTCTGATACTTCAAAACTAGTTTTTCTAAACTTTGAGTACAATCGAGAAAGAAAGTCAGTATGTGATCAATGTTGAAATTTTCATTTCCTATCGTTAAGCTTTTGAGTTCAGAAAATATTTTTTGTGGTCTTCTGAAATACCTAGGTATAACGAGACACTTTGACTGTGTCATCAGACATAGAGAACTAAGATTCGGACAAAATTGTCCAATAGATAGAACAGCGTCTAATGTTAATGAATGATCTATCTCCCAAAGAGAGAAATGTGTTAAATAGTTGCCTTTTACACTTAACAATTGTTGCATTGATTCCGTATAGGAGAAGAATGACAAATCCAATCTATTTAACCGTAAATCACTCAACGATATCTGATTTAATATTGCATCTTTATTGTGTTCTGACAAATGTGTTACTGATAGTTCCCTTAGAAATGGGCAAATTTTAATTAACTTTCTAATGCCATCTGCTGAAGCAAAGTGACTATTGATTTTTCTGAGACTTAAAGGTCCGATATCCATGACTGTGCCTATCAACGTGGACCCAATATCACAAGATTCTATTCGCAACTCCTCTAAATATGGAAGCTCGCTGACCAACATTATGATTCCTGCTTGAGACACACAGCGCCCAACACGATTTGCTCTCTCGTTCCGTGGTGGATCCATGGCTAACACCCGAAGATGTTTTAAGTTGGCAATTGAACAAAGACCTGCATCAGAGACATTTCTGATTAAAACGGAAGCATTAAAGAGATATTTACAAATGTCTACTCTAGAGACGATGTTGATTTCTTCTAGCAGAGGACAACTAACACCGATAACCTGGAGTATTTCATCAGTACAAATGAATTTGAGGTCTAAGACAACTAAGCGGCTGAAGTTACACAAGGTCTCGATCCAGAATGGTTGTGGTATACCATTGTCGAGGTCGCATTTGCGGAAGACAGTCATGTTGGGGTGAGTTAGTACATGGAGCTGGACACGAGGATCCCCTCGGTATTGGCAGCATGTTCTTTCTGAACAGAGGACATCAAATAACCTGAAAAATTAAAAAATATGTTAGGTAAACAAACATTTGCTACAGTCTACAATGTGTTTTAATATATTTTTTATTTTTTAAATGGTGTAGAAAAATCTACTTCAAAATAATAACACCAGTACACACACACATATCTGTACACTAAAAGTTTATATAAATATTTATTTGTGTTTTGAACAATTTTTCTGTGCTAAAATTATATCTCAAAACAATTTCAATGAGACATAATCATGATGAATCAGATTACTGCTTTCCGTGTACAGATTATTAAATTAGGAACCCAAAAATAAATATAATAGTGGTGGATGATGGATGATCAAGGATGGAATTTTACCTGACTGGCAGCATTGTCATCAAGTGGCACTTCAACTCGAAGGCCTGCCGCTCACATTCGTCAAACAAATTCTCGGGACAACTTTTCTCAATAACATAACAAGCGGAATTGATTAAATTAATGCAACTTTTGATGCATATTTTGTACAAACTACAAGGCTGTTTACGAGGAGACATTTTGAAGAGTGACACTCATTAAAAAGGGAAATGCAAAGTTAGTTTCATTTATCTATCACTAAATATTGTAGAAATTACATCGAAACAATGAAGATTCTTTGTTACATTTTCTTTCTAAAATTACAAGTTTTCAATTTTATTTTATTTTGATTTCAAGATCGATTTGCTTGCTTTTGTCTAATCTGTGCAGATTTGACATTTTGTTTTTTATTCGTTAATGCTGTAAGCATAGTCTATTTGATCAATGGCTGTAATCACTGACCTGAAGTGACCTGGGTTCCTAGTGCGATTACCATAAAACAAGAAAGTCACTTTTTACTTTTCGAGTGGCATTCGCATTAGGCCCTTGGCTTAGTATAGGTTTAGTCATTACCTCAAATGCTCTGATGCCAGTGATGAGGAAACCTTACCCCTCTTCTTTAGTCCAAATCATGGAGCATACCCTAGGCCCTCGGGTAGTTCTCGAGGGACAAAATGCTCAATGTGGCTACCGGCTAGTCATTATCATCAACATTATCAGCCTTTGAAAGTCAATTGCTTGCTGGACTTAGGTTTCCGATTCTCCTGTAGACTCTAGCTGTCTTATTTAGAGTGCATTTGTTAGTCCGGGGCTAATGTTAAACCACTGTTTTACTCGTATGTACGTTTATACAGTGGTTTAACCTTGGTCCCGGACTAGGTAGCAAATGCACTCTAAATAAGACAGTAGCTGTCTTATTCAGAGTGCATATTTTGCTAGTCCGGAACTAAGGTTGACCCACTGTACTAACAATGCACTCTGGCACTCTGAATAAGACAGTAGGCGGTTTGCACCAGCACCCACCCGACCTTACGCCCTGCCCTCGCTGCGTCTTGCTCACTCACATTTGTCAGCTCTGCGAACAATGTAGCCTGCTCCTTATTGCCTTGCCATTTCTGCTTTGCGATTCGAAGAACTACTATGTCGATTACTTTGGTTCTTTTACGGATAATCCTCATTTTGGATCTTATTACCTAACTCATAAAAAACGCTAAGCTAGTTCTCTCGATAACACGTTAAGTAAGTGATTTTACCTGACGAGTGTCTCTCCTACCCTGATTCCGTATCTTGCAAAAGCAATGCGATAGCGAAAATTGTCCAATTCTGGCCTTAAAATTGCAAATTGACAGCAAAAAACAAAGCAATCTACTGTCAATGCTGCCCATAGATTTTGACACTTAAGCCCGGTTCCTATATCCGAGAAACGGTTGGTTTTGCTAACGGATGGTAGGAATTGTCAACTTGACATACTCAAAAGCGTTCCTTTATGACGCTTCGTCAAATTTTATAGGAACGACTATAACGGCTCGTTACTTTGGACACCAATACGATCAGTTGCTGATGTACACTTACGCATAGTACAGTCAACAGCACGTCGACCTACCCCAAAAGTCAAAAATTCTCCAATAGATTTTCAACTTTAACCCTGACATATAGAGTTCATTTTCAAATGAGAAAATTTGACATTTTGTGGTAGGTCGACGTGCTGTTGTCCGTACAATATATTATTGCCGAGTGCAAATTAGGGATTATGGGTAGAATCATTAGTATTGCTTAAATTATGGTTGACATTTTCTTTTTTAAATAAATAATAAATAAATATTGGACAACATCATATACATTGCTCTAATCCTAAGGTCAGTTGCTAAAGCACTTGTGTTATAGAAATCAGAATCAACGACGGTACCACAACACCCAGACCCGAGCCAATGTAGAAAAGTTCGTTTTCTGCATTGACCCGACCGGGGATCGAACCCGGAACCTCAGAGATGGCGGCGCCATTTAAAGTCCGGCGTGCTCGCCTCTCGGCTACGGAGGTCGTGAATTGCGCTTTGTATTAACACAGGAGACGTATTTTTAAAGCTTTAAAATTCCAATTTACATTCGAAATCGAAAAAACCGTATAAAATTCTCTATGAATCCATATGCTATTTTGAAAATTTTAAAGCTTGTCCCGGCTAAACAGACGCGTGCGCGGTGGCGTGCATGGTGGCGTGGGCGTGGGCGTTCAGATCGTGCCATAGCATTTGTATCGACGAGCTCACACCGGCGCGGACAGCGGCGGCGTGCATCATGCGTGCAGCTTGGCATTCAGCTTTTGCACGCGCGGACATGACATTTGACGTGACTGGCTCAACAGACAGATGGTGCGCTACTACGATAATATAAATAATTACGTTTAAAGCTTCTATTTTTTTCCGATAAGCAATGATTGAAGCTAACTCGGTCTTTTTCTTTCCTTCATCTTCAAATAAATTATAAATAAAATAAAATTTGTTTATTGCAGGCAACTTAATATACAAGCCCTTATAGTGTTAGTAAAAATAGCTTCGCTTGCTTCGTACTCGCGTTGGAATGAATAAAATTGAAACTCAGTTAGTAAATAAATAAAAAAGTGTACAAAATTCTTTGTTTATTTAGTAAAAGGGTTGAGCTTTTATATTCGTAGTATATCGGCAAATAATCGGATAAACTATAGTTAAATCATAATTTCTACAACATCATTTGATACCTTTATTATGACTAACATTCATAATCTTCTTTGACTTCATATATGACTAATCTCTTTCTTGTTAGGTTTATACATCCGAGCGAAAGATACATTTTCGTGCTAGGTCTCCTGAACGCGTAGTGTCCGCGTGTTTGGTGTGAACCGGCCTGCACGCCCACGCCCACGCCACCGCGCACGCCCACGCCCACGCCCACGCCCCCGCGTTGGTTTGGCCGTAGCTTCAAAAATACGTCTCCTGGAGGCGCATTTTTGAAGCGTTCGAATTCCAATTCGCATACCTACGTCGAAATCTTAAGAATCATATACAATTACCTAGGAGTTCGAATGTGATTTTGTATATATATATTCGTATGTTTATGTGTATGGCGATCGTCTCGTAAGATGCGGAAAGCGATGACCACTCTTTGCCCCGGCGCTCAACATTGATGCCGCGTACTGTATAATTGCGCGCTGTCTCAGCACACACGTCGTGTGAAAGCAAACTCTTAACAAGGTAGATAAACACAAATATATTAAAACAATGTTTTTATTTCAGTTTATTTATTTTTCATCCTTGTCGCATGAGGTTACATCTAAAACTAAATTTGATAATGAAAAATGTTACATTGTCGTTAGTAAGTAGGTTTCTATCTCACTAAAAGTGCTCTGTATCTTTAATATTTAATAATAACTCTATAATATCATGCCTTACATTAATTGGGCTTTGTTAAAGTCTAGTAATTTAGTTTCAACAAACAATAATATTACATACCTTGTGCTAAATTACATGTAGGTACTTAACATACATTCTACATTATAAAATGTAAAATTGTACCCAGTTGTTTCTATTTTAGATTATGATCGTTATTCAAATTCGGTTTCTTTGTCATGGAACTATCAGAAGATTTAACATTTAGATTTCAGATAGATTGAAGGAACTTCTAATAAATAAAATAGAATTGTGTTTTGAACTTACGAAGGGCTAGGTAAGGTAGGACATTATAGCACATAATTAAGGTTTTATTAGATTCTTTTTTTAAATTTTTTATATACTACTGGGTTGAGTGCAAAAAAGAATAATAAGTTATTGTAGGTATAAAATAAAAAAAAAGTATTTTTTCATCAATCTGCATCAAAATTATTTTGATGCCTTGGCCACACCAAATACATTTGGCGTACGATTTCTATCGAAAAAGGATAGTATAAACCGCGAACTATGTAACATGCAAGCGTGAACGACGCTATCACACCGTACGTACAGTTTTTGGCGAATATTTGACGAATTTTATTTTCGTGTGGCATAAAGTTTTGGTATTTTGGCATATTAATAAGCTACTTTTTAGTTTAATAGGTACTTGTATTGTAATATTATTATTATTCTGACACCATTTTATAAGTGGATATTATTATAAGAGATGATACATAATTACAATAAACCGAATTAGCGGGCAAAATTATTAAACAATTTCAGCTATTTTTCTGGCAGCAAATCGGTGCTAGAAAGTGGAAATTGTACACATTCTTGTTTTACTTGCCTGTGCTCCGGACTCCGGAGTTAAATGCTTGTTGAAGTATGAAAGTATTCAATGTTGGTCTTTAGTTTCGTTAATTTAAAATACCTTTAAGCAGAGAATTTATAATAATACTACGTCTTTAGGGTAGATCTAGACATGTGTTCAGGACTCCAATGAATGAAGAAACTTATGTGCATTAGTGTAGTTGAAGAACGTAAAGTAATTTTAGATACCTAATATGTTAACATATACTTAGTTAAGAAAAACTAAAGTAAATCAATCATATAGTCAATAAAAAAATGTGGAAACATAAGCTCGCGAAACACCTAGGAGATAAATAGCGGAGATTTACATGTTAGTTGAAAATGACAAGGTAATTTATGAGCAATGTACTAGCCATTTTAAAAAACCTCCTGTATATTTTAGAAATGAAAATAAGTAATTTAATACTTACCTAAATATACTGCGTACTTACCTATTACTATAATTATTATCATCTATACTTATTAATATCTCACTAGGTAGTACATTATTAGTAGTTGTTATTTGTTCAAAAATTATACACGTAATATTATTTACAAAGTTTTTTTTTTAAATCTCATAACATCTATTAGAATTTGAAAAATTTCTACAGAATATTCATTTATTTGGCACTAAGTTTTTTTTCATTAAAATGGACATTAAATGCAGTTTCTTTATATTTTCATAGAAATACCTACCTACCTAATCTTGAGTGATTACTTAACTATTTTTTATTATTATGTGATGTATGACATAACTGAACAATTATTCTTAAAATTTTATAAGTTGTGCTTTTTACAGAACAGAAATGTCTAATAAATAATAATAGTTCAATTATTTAACTTAATTTTAGTTAAGTAAATAATTTTCTTTAGTTATTTACACAGGTTTAAAGAGATAATTCTTTTAACTTATTATAATTTTAATAAACCAAAATTTCATGTGTGTGATACATTTTTATAACAAATATTGAGGGTACTTGGTTCAGTAAACAAATGAGACATAACATTAATGATTACGTGTAGGTATAGTACTTAAATATATTAACTAATATGTACAAAAATATTCAAATATCACTTATACAGAGACAGAATGATAAACAGATTTAATAAAATTTAATGATTTAAAAATCTATGATTTTTGGTAACTAAGTTTGTATCTGATTGTAATGAATATAATACTCTATTGATACAAATAATTAAATATATCCAATTCATAAACTATATTATAAATTAATCAATAACAATACTATTTTTATAACTATTATGTATATTAGTGTAATTTTTACTTAATAAACTATTTTTTTGTTTTCTCAAAAAAAAATTGTTAAAATTCTGACTATAAAAACCCAACGCATATACATTGCACCATTATTTTGAAATGTTTTAGGTGTCATACTTTCCAAATTGTTAGGCTACTATTCTGGTAATTTTTTAATAATAATAATATCATAAATTTATTTACTCAGTTAACATAGATTTTGTTCAGTGACCTAACGACGAGCTGTTAAAGAAGTAACAGCAGCATAGATGTTCTTTAGTTTTTTTTTATTTATAGAAGGATTCAACGTATCAATAATCCTGTTTAGAGTTTATGGTTGACCTGACTAGAATTTTACGAGTAACTAGTTTCTTTTTAACTCTCTAAGGTTTTCATTTTAGTTTTTTTAACGCAAGTCGTAATACCTACCATTTTTTCTCTATAATCTGGACAATGATTTGTGCTAAAGCGCCCAGAAAACGTTTGTTTAACTTAATTATTTATTTTGAAATAAAACATTTGAATTCAATGATGAAGAACGAACGAAGAGTTTAATTAGATATTCGATTGTAATATTCGTTTGCTAAATTATTAGAGTTAAAAACTATAGTTTACTAAAATGATTTGAGAAGGATTGTAAAAAATACACGTTTTATCTAACCATTCACTCTAACTATTCTACAAATAATATTATCAAATAATCCACATCTTCATAAAACAAAATGATAACCACCATTAATTGACCCTCACCCGTTACAGCGACAGAAGAACCATTATCTACAACAGTTAACTCTCGTCCATTTCTATCTTGTTCAATATCATCGTCGTTTGTATCACAACTTTGTGTTGCTCTGCATTCAATATTTACTTGCTCTTGATTATTTTGACTACGATCGACATTTATACTATATTTAGTTTCACCATCGTTGCTGTGATCAGCACTATCATTTCTTAATGGGATTTGATCATTATTATTTCGTGAAAGTTCTTTAAATACTTGTTTAGCATTAAACTGATCTTTTGTCGACACATTTTTTGATTTGACAGATCTGTTGCTTGGTTCTGGCTGCAAATTAGCTAATGTGTTACTGACTTTTATGCTAGGTTCTTTAAAATTCTTGTTTGACTCAAAACGAAATTTCTTTTCACTTGAGCCACCTTCAAAAACTTCTTTATGTTTATACTCATGTAGATCGAACGATCTGCTTGTGCATTCTTTTTTGAATGTGCTGATTGTATCTTCATTGTCATCATTACATTTTGCTGAACTGATTTCTTCATCTAACCTAACGCTGTATTTGATTTCATCTTTCCTTCTGTGGTCACGACCCTTTTTACTTTCTAAACACTTATAATTACCGAGCTTTAGTGAGTATTTAGTTTCTTCACTCTTATGATTATTTTTGATCATATTATCTACATTAAAATATAGCTTACCGTATTTAGTTTTAACACTGTCGATTACATCTTGATTATCATGTTGACTTTCACGTGGAACATCAGCGGACAATTTCCGTGTGTTTGACGACTTTGCTAGAAATTTGCAACCATCGGACCTGTGAGTTGGTCCGTGTAAGTAAGTGGATCAGAGTCTCTTGTGGGAATCAGTGGAGGAATTCTTCAGAGATCCGAACCTGCGAGTCTGGGAGGGAGCAGGCCTGGTCTCGCGGTCGAGACTCGCTGCTCGGAGGATCAGTCCTCTTGATTGACGAAGAGATAAATCTTGATGACTCTGAAAAGAACAGCCATTGGTCAAACAAGCAGTCATGCTGAAATAAAGCAATAATCAAAGAAAAGATTGAAAGAGGCAGTATCAATGAAATATAATCTCAAATTCCTAAAATCTTTATCTTCAAAATTAAAAACATACTAAGTACTACGCCAGTATTAGAAAAAGAACACATTTGTCAATTTCTTTCTCATACTGATTTCACATTGTAAATTGCAGGATGACTAAAAAGGACAACAAAATAATGCCAGGTAGGTTAGTGATAATAATGACCGGTTTTCGGAGAATGATACATTAGGGGATTCAATAAGTGTAATGTAGTATCTGCCCGAAAGCAGAATATTTATTTCTCACAAAATAATCGTAATTGCTGTGGCATAAGGCATGGCGTCGTGGCAGGCGTGGAAAATAGGCCCCTACTAATGCCCTATGCGTTCTACGATTAACCTTTTGGCAACCACATGCACTTATTGAAAGTTTTCTGTAAGTACCTACCTGTTCCACTAGCGATCCACCTCGATGTTGTCTGGTTTCTCTCCCAGACCGGCTGCTGGCTTCCGTGAAGGAGGTCTCTAAAGACTTCTGTGAAGGATCGCTGATAGACTGCGAGAGCAGATGCGTAGTTGATGAGGAGTTGGAGTCTTCCATGTTGGAGTATTCGTCAGGACTGTCTTCTCGTTGGAGCGTGTCAGATTCCTGTAAAAACGATGTCAATTTCAATGAGTATTTTTGACACTATACTCGTTAATATCTACAATACCATTTAAGTTTTATTACTTTAGGATGTGTTCTCAAGTCCTATGGTTATGGATTTCAAGTCATCATCATTATTTCAGTTACAGGACGTCCACTGCTGAACATAGGCCTACCCCAGTGACTTACAGATTTAGGAAGCCGCTGGATGCAGGCCGCTTCCAACCGGTTTTCAAGTAAAGAAAATGAATTACCTCTTCCAGATCTCGAAGTGTGGAGGGAAAATGATGTCTCCTCACTTCGTCTTTTTCCTTTTCCCTCTCCCGTTTCTCTAACTCATCTGCTAGCATCATCACTTCCCAGTCACCCCCACTACCTGCAATTCGAAAAAGATAAAACAATTTAAAAAAAATACAATTATCTAGCAGTGAACATTTAAAGGCTGATAATTTTGATGATGATATGGAAAAAGGTTGAGCTTTTAGTTATGATTGTTTGAGGAATCACAAACTCTGCCACTTATAAGACAACCATATACAACTCATAGGAATGTATAATAAGGCTTAGATTTGACTAATTAAGGTATTGTAAGAGAGAAGTACATACATATTACATACACTACGGGAAATGTCTTGGAACCTACAAATTATATGAGAAATATTTCTAAGCACACCAAAATTAAAAGTATTGAACTAATTGTAAATGGAGCTTCTAGCTCCACCTTTCTTTTTAAGAAAGGATATAATAATATATCTTGTTTAATTTCTTACCCCTGATAGGAGAGACACTGCTATGGCTGGAACTACTGGCACGTCCTCTTCGGCAGCTGTTTTCGACGAACTCTTCAAACATGGGAGTGCGAGGCAACGACTCCGAGTCACTACTTGATGAAGTAGAAGTTCTGTAATAAAAGTTCCATTGCATTTTGATTGCAAAGGAGGGTAGGTTTCTTAAAATTATGGTCGAATTTTAATAATACAACTATCGTTACATCCATTCATATTTACTTATATAAAATTCTCTATCCCCAAATTAAGCAAAGTTCGTACTATGGCGATTAGATAACTTAAATTCAATTTTCAAATATTGGCCAGATTGCTAAGAAAAAGAAAATTAGGAACAAGAAGATGATGATGATGATCATAACTTACGTGTCGCTCCAGCTGTAATCACTGCCCATATCAAGGACCACTTCATTGCAGTTGGCGGCCGGCTTGTGCGCAGCTCCTTTGTACCCGAAGAACGATCCAAGACTAAACTTCCGCTGTTGGCGCTGCCGCCCAGATTCTGGAAGGAGAAAAAAGGTAAGTAAAGATTTGATTGTCAGTCAGAAAGTTGATCGTTTCAGACGTCTCGTTAGAGATTGGATGCCAAACGCACAGACCACGGGATACAAGTTCTTATTATACCCCCAAGAGAAAAATGGTTCCACAAAAGCTAAAAAGTTAAAAAAAGCAGATTTGATATCATTGTTGCGTTATTTCCATCGTTTTGATCGATGTTCAGTCAACAGTACGGCGACCTACCCCAAAAGTCAAAAATTCTCCAACAGATTATCAACTTTAAGCCCGACATAAAGAGATCATTTTCAAATAAGAAAATTTGTCATTTTGTGGTAGGTCGACGAGCTGTTGTCCGTACTTTAGATTTAAACTTCAAACATGATATTTTTAGTGCGTCCCGGCTTCAGTCTGGGTGTGGTAGGAGACGCCCGTGGCAAATTTTAAGCACTCTTTAGCAAGCGGCCACAACTATAGCAAACTTGGACATAAACAAAGTGACAGATAAGTCACCTAAAAGAATAGGCATAAAACAAAGTCAATCAAGGGGGGCTATTTTCAGCAGTGGACGTCCTGTGGCTGAAAGACCTTTATAAACAGCAAGTACAGTGGCTACTTACTTTTATCGTTCCTCCCTGTGTGGTGCATCCCAGTGTCAACCGACAGCGTCTTCTTGATCTTCGACTTGGTGGTGTCGAGGTGGGTCCCGAAGAAGTGGAACGGATGGATACCGCGCCTGCTGCTGCGGAGGCTGGACTGCTCAGGGCTTAGAAGCGAACGGTCTTCAGAGGTCGTGTGCGGAGAAATTGGCCTTGGGAAAATGTATACGCTAGATAGAACTTCTGGCGCTAAACTCTTAAGTTGGTAAAGAAATGAAGTTTAAATTTTGAGGACATTTTGATTTATAAGTATTTTATTATTTATAAGATTTATTTGCCATCTTAGATTTGTAAGTAGTAGACATTTTTATAATCAGCAACCTGAGAAACTCAAGAATTATATTCATATCGCTTTTAGCACATTACCATAAACATAACCACTTACTAACTTATTTTTTATTCGGTAAGCGATAGGACGTTGATTCGTGAATAAGTCGATAAATCAGTATCGACAGTATCGAATACTGACAGAGCTTGGTAGAGGTATGGTATGGTAGAACATCGGTATGAGTCACTTGTGTAGTAGCATTGCTTTACTGATCTCTAGTACGTGGTAATAGGTGGTAATTTTGTTATGAAAAGAAAACGTGTCAAAAAAAGTTATTAAAAATAATCCTTACCTTGTTAAATCTTGCATTTCTATGCTCTCCTGATCACTCTGATCTTCCCAAGACTTTCTCTGCCTTAGCTTTGCCGCTCGTTTCCGTGAATAAGTTCCTGCCTTCCCGTCTAGGTTCAAATCTAACCTCTTCGCTTTGCTCAGGGTCCACTCTTCCTTACTAGAACTTGTTTTGTCATGTCTACTAGATAGAGACTCAGCTAGGCTTTGTAATTCCGAATACGAAAGCTTTCCTAGTTCAATGCCCCCGGTCAACTCTGACAGCTTATCATCTGTTAAGTCTTCCGGTGCTATACTTTCGACAACTTCAGGATCCTTGATCTCAATTTTTTCATTTTCTTCCTCGTCTGCACTCACGGTTGGGGGAGATGTGGCGAAGACAGTGTCCAGGGAATCTCCTCTCTGAAAAAGGTATTTATTTCTGAGATCCATAAGACCTCGCGTTTATTAGAGACATTTCGCACTTTTTAAACTATTTTTTAATTGATTTTAGAATGAGAACAAAACGCAGCTAACTTTAAAACTTACATCAAGTACATTAAGGAAAAAATCAAACATAACGTACTAAATGAATTAGATTTTTTTCTTTTCTTTTAATGCATTACCAGAAATCAGAATTACCATGAATCCTTCTTCAGCTCCCGAAATGTCTTCGCTGCCTGAGCTACCATTTTTAGACAACGGCTGTCCAACAACATTATCCGGAGTAGGTAAAGGTGATTCTTCTTCAGTTGGTTGTGCAGCCGCCCCTGGCAAGCCCAACCTTTCCAACTCTTGTATTCGTTTTTGCAGCTGACTTATTATTTCATCTCGTTTTCTTACTTCGTTTTCTAAACTATTAAATCTGAATGAAAATTAAAAAAATGAATGTTTCAAATAATGTTCATGTTTTTATTTATCAATATAAAACTAGAAATTTTATAAGTTACCTTTCTTGAAATTTTCCTTGAACGTCATGTAGGTGCCCCTGAATAACTTGTTTGATCCCAAGTAAGACCTCTCCGAAGTACTCTTGTTCTTCCAATGAACCTGAAATATTGCGATCCGTTATTATTTTTCAAAACGTTGTCCAATTTTTAAAAGAAGTAAGTTGGTATGTTATCTCACCTCGTAACAATTTTCTTTGATTTGCGACGGCTGAAATTATAGTTAGCTTAGGTTTCTCTGAAGGCACTTTAATTTCCTCGGGCCTCAACGTTTTGAAGTCATACATTGGGTCTATATTTTGCGGCAAATCATATTCTGATCTAGTGTTTAATTCTTGATTGGTGACAACGCTTTCGATGGTTGGCCTTGTGGGTGGATTATCAATGAAAACAGAATCTGCATCTGCATCCATTGATGAAGGAGATATTTGTAGTTCATCAGGCATTTTAAACATATCAGCTTTGGTGTCGGCTGGTGCACTTCCCGGTGGTGAAGGTAATGTATGGCGGTGAAACGTTACACTTTTTGCAAACTTTGAATGTCTTGCTGCATACCCTTCTAAAGTAGGCGCTCGAATTAACCTTCTTAATTCATTACTTCTTTCAGGACTTTCACTTGGAGTTACATCTTCAGATAATTTCTTTAAAATAGACTTAAGAGTACGCCTTTCTAAGGTTTCATTCGATTCATGACATCCTATTGAATCACTCACTTTTCTTTTGTATTTTCTCTTATCCATTGTACTACCCTCAGAATGACTCCGAGTTAATGTATCACATAGTAAGTCTTCCGAAGAACTTGTACAGTCTAAACTTGAGCTGCGGAATTTTACAACTCTTTCTAGTTCAGCTAACTTCTGGCGCTCATTTAAAATTTTAAGTTTTTTCACAAATGGCAAACCCCCATATTCCGGAGATAGGTCATCTATCGATCTATATTTTTTAACCTTTGGTAGCAACATTCCACTCGTAATATTTTTTGAGTCAGCAGCTTTTGTCACATTATTATTTTTTGGAGATAAAGTTAATAAATCTAAAGATTTTTCTTGGACGGGTTCCAAAGGGCCTGTTAAGCAAATCTTAGGTTTATCTTGCTTAACGTTATTACTATCACCTTCAAGATTATTATTGTCTATTTTAACAAGCTCCGCCGTAGTAACTATAGGCACACTAATATTTACAATCGCTTCAGTTTTACATTCATCGGTACTGCTTTTTATTATGGTATCAGTATCTTTCTTTTCTTCTAAGCTAGATTTGCTTTGGTTCTTAGACTCCCCTAAAATAGCAGCTTTTTTAAGTTTTGTCCAAGGCTTTTTAGTGTTTGTCCCTTCTTTGCTTTCTGATGTTTGTAAGGGAGTTACTTCAATAGAAGCTTTATCCACTAAAGGTTGTTTGCTTCGCTCTACTGTAGAACTATCAGTGTCTTTTTGTACGCCCCCACTTTGAAGTAATTTTAGTTTATCTCTAAAAGTTGACCCCACACCTTTTGCTGGGGATTTAATTTTGCTTACAACTGAATGGGGGATAGATATTAAATTGCTTTCTGTTTTAGGAGTAGGCTCAACTACTGCTGCGGGTTTCTCACTGATATCCTTGTTCAGAGGTTGACATACAGCAGTGCCGTCACTTTGCACTTGTAATATTTTATCTTTAAAACTAACTTTAGGTCGAGAAGCACCATCACTTGATCCAGACGAATTTTTCCTTGAAGTTTTTGTTGTGGGACTTTGTAGTTTTCCTGGGCTACTCGATTCGGATCCTTTTCTCATAGGACTGAGGGTTTTAATTGTTGGACTTAAGGGGCTTTTTATTGAACTAGGGCTTATGGTGTCTGAGCTAGAAGGCTGATTACTAGTAGCTGGTGTCAGTTGATTTTTCTCTCTTTCTTCTTTAGCTTTGAGAAGCAGTAATCTTTGCAGAAGTGGAAGTCCGGCTCCTATGACATCTGGTTCTCCATCTGGTGCGGAACTGGTTGAAGGAGTTGGTTGTGATGGAGGTGGGGACATAACAGAAGATGTAGAATGCCTTTGTTTTGCTACTTTTTCTTCACGATCCTATAAAATAAATAACATAAGTAATTACTTTTATCAAGTACCCGTATTTGACTCTCCAAGACTTTTACTTACCTGTTTTTCTTTGAGCAATTTTAGTCGTGATAGGAGAGGTAGACCGGCTCCTATTGGTGAAATGCATTTTTCGCCATCTTTGCTGCCTGTTGTTGTTTCACCGTTGATATCCTGTAATGCAAAATATATATATATAGATCTACAACAACAAACTTTTCTGACAATTTGCTTAGTTCATATGCTACCTCATGGTTGTGTGGTTGTGAGTCATCACTCTCGACTCTCGGCATTCTCCTCAGAACTTTTCCATCGGAGGCTGATGCCCTCTCGGCGCCTGCCAAAGCCTGTAGTTCTAATGATTCTCCTGATCGGCGGGTAGTTCTTGATCTACTACGGATTGCGTTTCGGATCCCCTACGAATGCCAGGGAAGGTAAGGGACAGGTAATATAATACAAGGTATAAGTAACTACTTTATTTATAATGTATGTTTTAGGTACTGAGTAAATGGCTCAATAACGCTATTTTTTATAAAAATCAGGCTGCGGAATCATATCTGGTATAAAGATTTGTAAAAGTTTTAAATAAAAAGTAAAGTTAAAATTCCAGTATTTCATATCAGCAGATATGAAATACTGGAATTCGAATATTGTTAGGTAAGCAAGCAAGAAGTTTGTTCGAAAGTCTACAATATTGGGATCTAATTGAATAAAGAAAACCGATTGAATTTTGCGCTAATAAATAGTTATAGCCAACGTAAAAATAACTTTTCTCTTATAATAAATACTTTACTCAATCCCTGTCATCACAACCTTTATACGAGTACTTGAAACAATAAGAAACAAAGACGCTAAGTCCTTTAAGACAATTCATTAATCTGTTTCATTACCGAAGCGGCCATTAATCTTTGTGCGGAAAACATTTAAGTGTGAGTAAACGAATTGTGTAAGATGCTCGCTATAATAGGACTGTAGTTAAAACGGATTTATAGCATAATTTAACATGCACGCATAACGAGAATCATAATATTTTAACGCTTGGTGAGGATGGATATCAAATTTTAGAAGGAAGACTTAAAACATCATAACGGCTTAAATTATCCAAGATGATCCCTCAAGTATTTCATGCTTTTGTTCTTCATTTTAGAAATTTAGTTGTCTAGACTAAGCCTGGGTTGCAACATCTTACTTTAACTTTAACAAACGTCAAAAGTCTGTCAAAATCCATACATAAACACCGGTTATAGTTACAGTTATGGTTAAAGTTAAGATGGTGCAACCCAGCCTAAGTGTGTACTGATGATATATTACTCGTATTTTATTATAAAACCGACTTAGTACATTGAATTAATAGGTGTCTCACCTTGACATCGCTTCTTAATTTGTGTACGATCCGTTTTGGGCCGCTGTCATCTCCAGCCAACTTGTCGGCGTTTATTAGATTATCTTCTGTGAATTAAATTTATTAATGAAGTGTGATAGGTTTAATTGAAGTTTGTGTTTTAGTCTCAAAGGATTATTTTGTTAAAGGACATTGTATCTGTTTTAGAGAACAATAAGTTACGTGTTACGTAATTGTATCGAATTTGAATATCATCAGCGATAAATATCTATCTACATCATAGTATATAAGTTAATTAGCTTATTCTTTTTAAAGATAGCTACGAGTGTGAGGTCGTTAAACTTATTGACAAGTTACGAAACTTATAAAAATAAAATATTTTATTATTATTTTCAGACAGTAAGAGTCTATAGTTTCATACAAGTTTAGTTACATGGCATTATATATTATTGAAAACAATGTTAGAATTAATATTAAGTTAATAAGAAGAACTCGGTGAGCCCTGCGGCTCACTGAGGCACACGCAATACATACAATTCAGTGAACCTGCGAAAGATCACTGCATCCATCATGCCCGCTATCATCATCAGGATCTTGTCGCTGCTCCTCCTCACTTTATGCACTAATAATAATACTATTTTGCGGATGATGGCTTAGAAGCCAGTGCTCGAAAACATGCCCGACGCGCTACAGAAGCGGGGAAGCCGATTATATTGGATACGCAACGTACTGAACGATATCTCTGTGTAAAGTTGAAAAGACTTAGCTTAAATTGCAGTCGTACGCCGTATGAATCTATGAGCCAGCATATTGCCTCGCCTCGATATCCGCCTCATCCTGATATTATCTGTCACAACATGACCAAGATACCTAAACTGTGCAACACGCCTAAGAGGTACCACATTGAAGAGGATTGATTGCAGGTACATTTTGATTTAGCCCAGTAATTTGGATACATTTTAAAATCTGGTAAAATACTGCAACAATCAAATATTTTGAATTATTATTTAACTCACCCTTTGCATACTTCCGAGACATATTCTTCGCTTCTTGCAGCCTCTTTCTGCCGAGGGTCTGGAGTATGTCTTGGGCTTCGGGGTAATCTTTCATAGCTGCCAGAACATCTTCCCGGGACAATGAGAACAGTTCTGAGTAGCCTACTGATCTCACGTCTGCTGTTCGTCTGTATACAGAATAACATGGTTTTATGTGAATTTTACATAATAAGTACCTTTAGTTAGTAGTTTTTGTTGTCATTCTGTTTCTAATATTCATTTATAATTTATAAGAGTACAATTGTACTGATAAAGACGAAATACGACTATATAGTCCTTGAAATAATAGAAAATAGAGATAGAATAGAATCGATAGTTTATCTTACTTGTTAAGCCCATCCAAGTTCAGGATTCCTATTTCACCAAAAAAATCACCAGCTTTCATAGTTGTTAGAACTCTTCCAGTCTCGGATATGACTTCGAGAATACCATCAGCGATTATGAACATCTCTCTGGCAACTTCACCTGAAAATAAAGCAAAGAACTTAAAACTAACCCTTGCGGAAACCCATACATTTCTAGTTAAATTGGGTTATTGCTTATTGGACAATCGTTTGGGAAGAAAGGTGCTCGAGTGGGGATCACGAATTATCAGCCGTAGCATGTGAGGGCCTCCCACCCGATGGACTGATGACCTAGACAAGATTGGAAGAAGCCGCTGAATGCAAATGGCCCAGTATTAATAAAGCATGTGAATTCTAATTCGCCTACGAATTCTTAAAAATCACATACGAACTCCTTGGAAGTTGAACACGATTTTTAGGATTTCGTATGCGAATTGGAATTCGTATGCTTCAAAAATACGCCTGCTGAGTCGCTATAAGGTGTAGTGTGTGTTTCTATATGAGATGGCTATTTCAAGCAGTATAGTTTCAAAGAGGCTGATGATGATTGCTGATTACCAAAGATCTACAGTTAAACACTAAACCAAAACAAATGAATAAAAAATAAAAGGCACAAAACAAAATTAAAACATATTGTATACCTACTTACTTACGTTTTATACTAAATCGTATATGATCAAATGCTTGAGTACCTACTAAAGCATTTGATTACAACTCGTGTACCGTAATAAGAATTTAAATGTCAAATACAACTCACCTTTCCTGCATATTGAATCCCCTGGTGTAAATATGTAGGCTTTCATTTTTAATACCAAATCATGAAGGAACTCTGGTTGGCATTCTTGGAAAATTGTGACCTGTGAAATAGAAAAGGCGAATATTTACTCAGCAACACATTATACATTCTCTGTTTTAACTGTTTGTCTTTTGAGAGTACGGTAATGGGTTCTCCATTGAGACCACGCTTCGGAAAACGTAGTATAGGACGCACCCCGGCTTAATGGACCGACGACCTTAGGAAGATCGCTGGCATTGGCGGGAGACCGTGCTTACGGCGCTCTTTTGGGGTGGTTTACCTCCAGTCGTGAACTGCAGTAGGCTGACATGAAGATGATGATGATAAAGTGCTAATGCTTTACAATAATTCAGAGACTTGTATACTAGCTTTTCATATTGTTTATCTCTAAATCTGTTTCTTTAAACTATGATATCAATTATTCATTTCAGCCACAGGACGTCCACTGCTGAACATAGGCCTCCCCCAGTGACTTCCAGATCCGGCCGGTTAGAAGCGAGCTGCATCCAGCGGCTTCCGGAACCCTTTACCCGGTCGTCTGTCTGAGATATCAATTATTAAATATTATTTAGTATTACCTTCTTCAGCACACTCAAATTGACGTGCAAGGCGAGCTCTGTCTTCAGCTTGTCAGGCAGCAGTCCGAGAGCTGTGTTGATGTCTCCCCCTCCTTGTATCCGGCCCCGGGACCACGAGTAGTCGTACCAGCGCAGCACTCTGCGTTTCATACCACCTGGGACCTGAGAATTATTAAGTAGTTTTGACGTGATAACGTCTTATAAATCGATGAACGCCGGCTGCACGCACGAAAAGGTGTCACGTTTCGCGTGTAAGCAAGAGCGTGGAACAAGCGATAGAGTGGCACGATCAGCCTAAGCATTCGGCATGTGACGCATCTATCTCCCTTCCACTCCATAGGCCGATGCGATTAGCATCAATTTTTTTATGACCTCGTTTAGTAAAATTTAATTAATTTTACTAAACGAGGTTTCCTAGAAGCACATTTGTGTGTCATGAGGTTATTTTAGGTGAAAATTTTGTTAAATTTTTTAAGAGATCCAGAACTTTACCTGCCAGTTTCACCTCAATAATTACCTTATGATGTCTCATGTATGTTTTGGCGCCATCCAACAGTCTTTCAAACTCTAGACGATTGGCGTTCCTGTTCGTGATGACGTTGCCAACCTGTCCCACTATAGTGGCGAAAATGAACACGCCAATCAAATAGCTCACTATAGTGAACACGTACCTGTTGAAAAGCGCAATTTTGTAAAATACCGATAAACATTTAACCATTTAGAAAGTAAAGTACCTATTTTCTTGTTATAAAAAGTGTTAAACAATAAAAGTTATCTTCTAAAGATGTATAGCGTGCTCGTATTCGTTTTTGTTTTCTAGTGTTTAATTGTTGGTAAGAGCAAAAATTTGTCTTCGACTTGTAGTACAGGATAGTGGTTCAGTAGAAAATTAATAAGTTACGATGCAATAAAGGAACTTAAATGTAATAAAATTTTATAATATTTAAGATTTATTATAGATAAATTTAAGTATATTATTACATACATTAGGTACCTGAAAATTACAGTTTTAAATGATCGCTAAAATGCTATTACTCTACGATGAATATTACATTGAAAATAAAATTAAAAGACGAAGATTAAAGCATATTAAATAAATTGCTTATCCATAAAATCATACGATTAAATAGCATCAACGAAAATAAGTGACTAAAGAAAAACAAATAAAAAAGTGCAAAGTTTTCGAACAGTTGCGGTAAGATAAAACACCCCAAAACAAATGTACGATGAGCGACTGACAAAAATGGCGGTTTCAACAAATGAAGGCTGTTCGAAAACTTTCGGAAACTTCCCGTCGATCCATCGATGAGTAACAAATAAAATGAACAAATAAAAAAACAGTTTCATGGTCAAGAACTTTGTACATTGTTGTTTTTCTAGTCGCTGCGAAGCGAACAGCCTCCAAATCTCTGCCGCCAATTTATTAACACTGGCTGTTTTCGTTCGACAGATATTGATTGTACGTAAGTTTACAATGGTGTCATATAATTTTGTCGCGGTGAATACAGTCGTTTTTGGTTTTGTAAATGATAGAGATAATATGGAAATCCTTATTGACTCAAATGCGATACTAATATTTTTTTTAATTTTGTGTATTTGGTCAAAGCGGAAAATGTAAATCAAAACTAGCCAATTATTTACCCTCCTTTTCAAAATAAACAGCGGTGTAAGTGCTTTATAATGAATGGCAAGTTATTATAATCCTCCAATGTAAAACCAAAACCAGAAAATCATCTCAAAAATATGTGTTGAAAGAAAACAGAGTGCACGAATTATTGAGTAAATAAATTAAGTTATATATTGCGATTGGTCAGATCAATCCATTATTGGGAACGCTGGCGTAGAAGGTGATTCCAAGTAATATAGTAGGTTAGATAGATATCCAGAAAGCGTCAGTTTCCTTGACCTACTTTAGTTAAGCCTATTTATTATGATTAATTCTATCTTTTCGTATTTTGATTGAGCACTTTGGTACTCAATAGGTAAGTTTCCATTGATATGTGTATTACATTACTAACAACAGTATAGGTATAAATGCAGGATGGAAACGATCACACGACAATAAACTATTAAAACACAGGTTTTAGTAGTCTATAAAAGCAACTGTTACTGTGGGTATATCGAAATCGCGGAAAAAACCTCGACAGGTATTCCAAACAATGTAAACAGTTAATTCATCAAACTGTAAATAAAAATATTTCACTTTAAATCATCGACGTAAACAGCTTTTTTTGTATAGACTATAGATTTTCTATCTATAGGTCTTTGATTATAAACATGTCTAGATAGAGTGTGGTGTTGCAATTGTAACCAAAAGAACAGGCCAGATTTGAGTGAGTAACAACTATGGTTATGGGATGCTATGGTAACAAGCGCGCCACTGAGCGGGCGAAACAAACTTTGGCGCTAACAGTTGGCTTATATATTTTTTGACGTTTATGACACTCGAACAGGGAATCCAGACATGTATATAATATAAGCTATAGGTAGATAGAAAAGAAATCTAGATGGTCTACATTTCAATTTCAATGTCGCTTAATTGAAAGTTGTTTTCTATAGACTTTTAAAAACATTATTTTATTATCACCTTTTGATCGTCTTCGCAGTTCATAAAATTATACCGCTTATTTTTAATTTACAATGCCTAGGCATAGTTTTTTGGTTGAACAGCGGTGTATGGTTTAAAGAGAGACGAATTATGTTAGGTCCTTTAACCTGCCTAAATTGGTGATTCGTGTAGAGTTAGTATATAATGAAGAAAGTTCATATATGGTAATATAAAATAATAACTTTTCGATTTGTTCGAATGATTCTGTGATTTGAAAGTTTAATTTAGTTGTCAAATTATTGAAATCATTCCCATCAAAACTCCTTGAAGATGACAATCAAGATTGTTTAAGATTCAAATCGCGTGAAAGTTTTAAAGGTAAGAAATGTTAATTGTGTTCTACTTTGGGTAAATTGGGTATGTCTAGTAATCGCTTAGTAATTTTAGTAAAGTAAAAAATCTGTTCTGCATCACTGGGGCCTGGGCATTAATTCATAAAGAAAAAAAAAATAGATATTACCCTCGCCAAATTCAATATTAATAACTACGTCGTAAGATTAACACGTCTGGTAGCAGGCTCAAATCATTTAATTCACAATTCTCCTTACATTTTATAATAAATATGATAATATAGGATTTTTTTTAAAATCATAAGTAGGCGTAGTAATTCGACTGACCTACCTTACAAGAAAACTGTAAGTTAGCAAATAAGCACTATACCTAGTAGGTAGGTATACATATTTTTCCATATTACTATTTGTTCGGGAGCGGAAAAAGTTGTTGTACTATGATTTATGATAAGATCGAATAAAGTACCTATATGATATATGATATATTACAAGGGAGCGGAATAATATTTTTGTAGCTAGCCTTTTTTATCCACAGGGATTTCTTAAAATCTCTTGCTCAGGAATATTCTTTAGAATTTACTCACAAAAGATAAATCCTTAAAAAAAAGGGTTTTATTGGTTATAATTTCAGCATCGTGTTCTATCTAGGTTTGCCAACTAAAAAAACAGTAACTTCACTTTATTTGGACATCCTACTATAGTACAGTTTAATAAAAATATAGACTGGCCTTTAGAATAGATATCGTTAAGTACATTGTTAATAATATGCTCTTACATCCTTAAGTCGTAATAACTGTGAACTGACTACCTCACGTTGTAAGTGACATAAAAATGCCTATTGCCTATTTGCTGTCGACGAGCTGTCTGAGGCGTAAACTACAAATGTTGGTTGATAAAGTTATTGATGGGTGGTATCCGGAAAAGATAGGTAGAAGAAAATAGTAAGCACGAAAGTCTGTGACTTTACAAAGACTATATCAAACTGAAATAGAAAACTAGTCGCAAGGAGGAGCTTTACTTAGAAAAGTAGCTCTCAGACTCAGTAAACGTCCACCAAACTACAAAAACAACGAAAGATATTTATTAACGCACAATATCGTTATTTATTTGGCTTCGCGAAAACTTATACGCTAAATCGGTCAAGATCAGGTTCGCGTTCGACTTGCGAGTAAAAGCCATTCACATAAACTTACCTACCTACGCACAGTCTGTTAGCAAAAATGTTCGAGTATTAAATCTTTTTTTGATTTTTTTTTGCGTTCTGTCAATGGTTTTTGGTTGGTTCAAACATAAAACCTGAAGCAACAACACGTATGTGATTTTCAATCAAATTTTAGCACAAATTACGTATAGCGGCGGCGTATGAAATGACAATGTTTGTCAATTCTGGCTCATAAATTCGTTATAAAATAGGGCTCTCATTGATTAAATAAAAGTCAATTTTCTGTCGGACAAAATAAATGATATTTCTACTATAAAGTTTATGTGCTATAACCCTCCACAACAACAAATGACAGAATATGTCCGCGCGGGTCGCAACTGCGATTGCGCTTTGGTTTGTTGGAATATGGTCGGAATAGATACTGTTTCAACTCCGAGACAGTGTAGTGTTAGAATATCTATTGCTGGCGATACTCGAATTGTTTGGTGGTGTAGTCATGTGCGAATTACAAGCTCCAATCTAGTCATTTTGAACTTCATCGTATCGATACCGAGTACCGAGGCAACATTGTCGGACCAACTTCTAATTAGATCAATTTGTGAGTTGTTGTACTGGAAAATTGTTCGTTGGGTCTAAAACTGATAAATCGTTTTTGTAAACATCAATTATCGGAATTACGCAAATGCTAAATAATGACCGAACCGACCCGATCTCAGATTAGCTCAGTTTTGCTTTGGCACTTACTTTCAATTGAGCTCAACGTTCGTTTTGTCATAACACTAAGTAAAAAAATTATAAAGTTACAAAAAAAATGAGCCGTAGTGGAATTTCGACGGGTAGAATCATTCAAATGTCTTAAATGTAGGTACAACTATCATATAAAATAGGTAAAGTTTGGCTCTGGCGCTTTGCCGGCTTTCACGGCTCGCTCAGCTCGCGCTATAGTGTGGGATCATTTTAATATCGGTGATACCAACCAAACCTACTGTCCTGTGTGATTGATGTGCAAAAAGTTAATAAGGTAATGCAGAACTGGCATAAAACGATTAGGAAAAGGAGTGGCGACAACTCATTAGAACAATTAAATTCTGAGCGACAAATGCTGCTGCTGTTTATTCTGTTTTAGTTGTTCTCTGATTACCATACTGCGATGCATTCACCCATAATTCAACTTTTATAATATTCAACTCGACTACTTTACTACATCCCCCCTCTGCCATGTAGCATTAGGTAATGATATAAGGATCCAGGTTTATTGTGCAATCTTACTACCGACAAAACAGATGTGAATTCGGTACAATTGACAAAAAAAGTATTATGACCGTTTTTGTAGGTATCGCTTTTCCAAGAAGAATAAACCGTGTCACTAAGCTTAGGCTTTGAAAGGAGATTTTCCTGTTATCCTAACACTTTCCGAGTGGTTACGGAACACTAGATCCTGTTGATTCCCGTCTCTCTACGGCCGGATGCGCCGGTACTTTGCGTCCTAAAGCTGGCATCACACTGGCCACAACCGGTTTTAAAATGTAAAAATATCGGTTATTTTAAAATCGGTATTTTTGAAACAAATAACAACTGTAAATTAATATTGACTCAAATCTTACTGACCGTAAGAATATAATCATGAACTATACTTAACTTCGTTTGGTGTGCAATAAAGAATACCGTACCCATATTCCCTAAAAAATATCAAACAGCAATAGTCGCGCAGTTATCGCCCGATGGTTAGTGTCAAAATCTATGGGCAGCACTGACAGTTGATTGCTTTGTATTTGAATTGGGCAATTTTTTACGTAAGTAATGCAAACAAAAAGAGATTTGATCATTTTCCTGCAAGGAAAATAGATCGCGATTCATCGTCTCTAGTTTGTTTAGTGTGAAGTACGCCTAAGACATTTACTGAGACGCTCGCATGCTTTTATCGGCCTTAAGAGTTTAATAAAATTTCTCGCTTAGATGATTTCCGCCCATGGGATAGGCATTCAAAAATAAATACATAAACTTATAGTGCAGGACACGCATGCTGTAAAAAGGTATCAACCGAAAGAGTGGTTTCAATCCTACTTCCTACTAGTATTATAAATGCGAATACAAATACAAAATAATTTATTTGCCATTAAATAGGAAAGTTCGTAAGTATGGACAATTTGAATTTTTCAAGCCAATCGTTTAGCTTTTGTTAAGCTTGACCATGATTGTAGATGGAATGCGACAAGCCTGATTTGTTGTATTGCCATCACGTCTCTGTCATCTCGATAGTTCCAATTACCGTTCTTATTAATAATTAACTTCCTTCTTTTATTTAATAATAGCCTTAATCGAAATCTATATTTTTTCCTCACCCCCAAACTAGGAGTGTCGTCATGCCTAATTAAACAAGTAGTTTAAAACGAAATTTATTTTAATATTACGATATCATGACGAAGATTCCCGTAGCACCATCTGCACTGGCTCGTTTCCACCGTTTACGGACCGTAGCTCCGGTGCCAGGAAACACACTGCAAGATATTACTTCGAGCGAGGTTCCAATATTATCTAACATTCAATGTATTAAGTACCTACTCCCGCTTGGCAGAGGGAAAGTCGATACAAGCTTACTCGAGTATATTTCTAATTTATTTAAAAAAGTATGTTTGCGGTTTATTTACGTTAAACTTGTTCGTTTTCTTGGCAAAAAAACAAAATAACTGATTACCAGTCAAAATAACAACATTCTTTTAACCGACACATGCTGTAGCTGACAGACACATCACCTGTTCGAAGATATATGGAGCAGAGGATCTGACAAGAATGTACTGCTAATTTGATCACCCTCGGTGACATTGTCTTACGTCCAATAACATAATATTTTTTTTAATAACTTTCGGTAGTACCTGTGTTACTGCCCGAATGAGTTGTAATTAGAGTTATGAATATACACTTTTCATTTCGTTTTATGACAGGACAGAGTCTGATAATCATAAGTATGGAGCCATTCTTAGTCAAAAATTATATTAATACCAACCGTGTTTCTAAAAAAGTAAAATATAGAAAAGGCCTGCTATTTTAGTTGCCCGTAACATCCCAAAAACTGCTTTAAAATTCTTCTGAACTCGCCAAAGTTCGGAAGACTTGATCCCCTGCAGCTAGCAAATGAAAAACCGATGAATTTAGTCGAGTGACCCCGTGCTCCTACCTTGGGTAATGTTGTATGAAAATCCTCCGTAAAACATTTTAGGGAACTTTCTTATAGGGCCTTTTTACTGTTTCTAGAGAAAAATATGTTTTACGTTTCATATCAAATCTTTATTAAATTAATTTCAAGAAAATATTACTGCCTTTAATATTTATACAATGGTATCTTACTTAAAACAGAAAATGGAATTGTAATACTTAATTTGAATAATGTATTTTTAACCGTTATTTTAGCAAAATTATCTTCGTCAACCTTTGTTTTATGAAGTTTGACAAAAACCCTTATAAAATGATTGCAAAAACTTTAGATTATTCACGTACTTTAATATATCTTAGGTTTCATGGTACGTAGGTATTTTATCTCTTTTACGGACATTTTAATATATCATTCATCGTTCCACCTTGTCGGAGGGCAATGCCACGTTTGCCAAGTCGCGCTCTTTAATCAGGAACATGTTAGTTTAATTTTAATTGCATACTTTTGTCACATCGCTTTAGTAAGAGCTCAGCTTACATTGGATATGTTATCTAAATAGAGTAAATTTCTGACTCTAATTAGTTTAGTGACAATCACTAAACAATCTAACAACGAATATCAAACAACAAATCAAATGTAATGTCTTGCTCAGCTGCTACCTTACTTTTTTTGAGCTGACGCTATAATGGTTCCGCCCAGGTCCTTATTGTAAATATGAGTAGTGCGGAAACAGTTTACTTGTTCATTTAGAGGTCAAACGTGTTTGACCTCCGATGTTTTATGGCGACAAGGGTCTTGGTCGTAACTTACAGACACGCGGACAGTCCAGCCTTCCATGAAGATGTTATTTATAGTCTGAACGATCCTCCTACGTTTAGAATGGGTTTTATAATGCTAGGATTGCTAGGGTGGGTCAGGTGGACCCTAAATATCATACGCTCAATCGCAAATAAGCCCCTAAAAAGCATACCTATCCATATTATATTTACAATTTATTTTTCACTTTTATCTCCTTCGAATTTTGACATGTAAGTATTTCAATCTACGTTAATTAAGTATTTGTAATCTTAACATTGAAATTACAAGTAATATTTCGAGTATCCACAATGAATTATAACGTACACTTCAACGAAAATGTACGGGGTATGTCATATTTTTTATGTGGCCTTAGAGCAAGAATTGTTGTCTTTCAGGAGCTGATTATGTATATGTATAATACTTGCAAAAAATCAGTATATACACCGTGAATTTTAATTACCTGAGAAAATTAATTAACATACTCAGATATCGATATACATCGAATTTGGCGAATAAAAAATTTTTTTTTATAAGAAATTTATTTAAAAGGTTCCTAACATTCCTTAAAAAATATGCACCATAAAATTCCTGCTAATTCAAATAGTAATCATTATCATTCCAACATTAACGGAACCAAAATCCACCTAATTTGGTCGCGTAATATTGGCGTACGGAAGGAATAACTATGAATGAAATTTTTTTCATTCATAGTTATTCCTTCCGTACGCCGTTCCGTTTTTTTATTCGCCAAATTCGATGTATATCGATGTCTGAGTATGTTAGTTAATTTTCTAGGGTAATTAAAAATTCACGGTGTATAAACAATTTCAACATTTAAAGGTATTATACAACTTATATGTTCGTCTTTATTCTCTGTAGACCGTTTGCAAATGTTTTTTTATAAAAGGTAAATCCTTTATTGGCTGTAAGCATATTGTTTTATTCAAACTTTGTTAATTAGGAGCTGTGGTTTTTGTTTAATAAATAAAATAAAATACAAGATGAAGCAGACTGACTAAAAGATCAAGGTAAAGCCAAAACCACTGGACCAAGACAATTCCTTAAGTAACATAAGTAAGCACTATGAAAAGAATAACTTTAGTGAGCCCTAAGGAAGGAATTTTGGAAATTTTACTCCTTAAGGAATTGAGTTTATGTAAGGATTTCGACATTTACACAGACAAAAACGCAGCAAACTACTTATAGTACTAATTGCCATTATAACTTACATATTTTTGTCTTACTAGTTTCAGATCAGATTGTCTACAATACATTTTTGGGCACGCTTTCTGATACCTTGTTTTGTTCTACTTTTAACTAGTCAGTATCCTAAAGAAACATTCATCCATACAAACTAAATTTGCTATATTTACCAAAAATGTGGAAGTAATAAGAAATACGATAAACGGAAAAACATCGGACCGATTTTGAAGAGGGTTTCGTTTCTAGTCATAGCTCAACATTCAAGTTTAATGATTTCTGCTTCTGATGCCTTTTTTGATGCGTGAAATCGTTAGATATAAGTATTTGAGCCACTCGATGTCTGGATCAAAGGTTTCCGAACCGTTGTGCTGAAAGCCCACCGAGAAACTGACCGGTTACAAAAATTCAAACGTAATTTTATTACCTCCAAGGGAAATTCGTTTCGCCTACCTTAAAAATGGAAATATTACTATGAGCGTTTTTCTCTAAAGGTGAATAAATTGCGACGATAAAAGTTTATGATGTAAGATGTTGAGAAGGTACTAGTAAAGGGAAAGTTATTCCCATATTTCCATTGTTACCTTAGAACTGAGGTACTGGTATCTCTTTTACTTTTTAAAGCCATCTAATTATTAGTAGATCGGGAATAAATCTTAAAATTGTATTCTTACCGGGTACTTTTCGCACCGCCCATCAAACATCAAAACACCACCACCCACCAAAACATCTCTGTTTAGCCTAGTGGTCGACTGGTAGAGAATGCCTCATGGCATAAAGTCCACCTGTTGTATGCTTTTAAAACTGTGCAATAAAGTTTAAATAAATAAATAATAATTAAGTTTATTTATTCGGTACTTTGCTAGTTTTTTTTTCTACAGTTAAACATTGATCATTAATTTGTGACTTTCTACTTTTGTTTTATAAATATTTTTATGTTGTATTCATTTCGTTGACTCAGCGACCAGAAGTGCTCTTGTGGTCTCCGACATAGACAATGTACAAGTGGATCAGTTGGGAAGTTCTCAATAAAAATCAATTCTTGGCGGAGAATCAGTTTGATTAAATAGGAAAATCTTTATTGGTAATGATAAAGATAATCGTCAATTCGTAATATCTATTATTAATAAACAGTTAGTAAAATTACTAACCAAGGAATTTAAGAACCACTGACAGTTTGTCAAATCAAAATAATCCACTGTCGTGACTAACAGAGCTTCATCAAGTGAAATATGAAACGTTACTTAAGGTAATTAATTAGGTATCCTATGGCCATTATAGTCTAAGATCTGACAACACGATTTCCTAGTCAAAGGTTGGTATCAGACCTGACAAATGAACCGTAAACACAGTCAGCGTCAACGTGGGTTTTCGCGAAAATTTACGCCACCAGTTGGCGCCACTTTGACAACAGGCCTCCCATCCCAATAATGAGCTCGCTGATAGATGTTATAAAATAGTTTCAATTGTGTTTTTGAATCATTTTCAATCACATCATTTTAAATCATTCATAAAGTTATTTAAAAATAGACAATCCTCTGAACAACGAATACTAAACAAGTTTAGCTATGTACTTACACTTGAACTTATGTTATGTTTAATTACACCTTAAGAAAGAGACCTAAAACTATATTTTTTTTACGTATCTCTACCACTGAGGCTTTTGGCAGCTCGTAATCATCTTTACTAAAGAAACCTTTGCATACAAGACTTTAATCAAACGTTCTCTACGAATGGCTACAAGGCATTGTTTTGATAAACGTATTTTATCCTTAGGAAACATGACCTCCCGTTTTTTGAGCAAGTAGGAACTCAAAAACATAGTGGCATTACGATTCTTATAAAATATTTATTGTATTTAATTAAGAAATACAAAAACTTCAGATACGAAAATATAGGGGCTCTGATACTTTTGACAGGTTTCTGGACCTGACGTCTCATTGCTGCCACCTAGTGAGTGTCATTTCAGAAAACCCTCATTGATTAAAAACTAATTTCCAAAAATAATGATTTTTCTATAAACAATAAATTGACATCCTTATTACTCTTTTGCGAAGTGATTTTGTCAGACTATTACGATATGTTTTAGATTGTGGTTCTTTTAGAAAAATATTTTACTAAACTACAGTACGCGGCATCGATGTTGAGCACTGGGGCAAAGAGTGGGGATCGCTTTGCGCATCTTACGAGACGATCGTCGTATCAGAGGCGCGTGTGCGCGGAGCTTACCTACAGCCAATCCCGGCTGGCGGTACAGGCGCGGCGCGCGATTAGCCAATCACGTAATCGTAATGGTCTTCTAAGCATCTTTCACCCAACGCTCAACTTTCGTGCCGCTATTTGTACTTGAAAATTTACAAATCTTAACCGAGAAGTAATAAAGGTTTCCTACATAAAATATAAAACTGTGTTGTAAAAAGTTACCGATTCTGAGCTTTTGATTAAAAAGTTTGAGAATACCTGACCATGCTTTTCATACTATCTAAGGATAATCGTAAGGATTTCCTTTAGTCACTGTCGATATTATATTGTATCATAATCTTGGTATTAAACTTAATCGTTATGTTTCATTGCAGAAGCTGAAGTGGATAAATTAGTTTCTACAAGTTTGTAGGTAATTGATAACAATTACGAGTATTATTGTACAACCTACCCACATAGTTTAAGAGCCGACTTACGTTTTGTTACTAGCTAATAGCTCTTTTTTAATGTAACAAAGATTTATTTAATAAAATATCTTTTTGTTGATTCAATAATTGGAAAAAAAAGTATCAAAAATCGGACGAACAGATGGATATTTCAAAAACATATTGAAAAAAATCAATCATTGTAATGATAGAAATTATTCTCTTCTAGATTTTTTCCGATTAAATTATACACATATTTAAAAAAAAAATCCTCTATCGTAGACTCGTTTGAATCTTAAACATCATCATTATCGACATCCCCAAAAATGACGTACTTTTTTATCATTTAATGAATATAATTTTGTATTAATGTAGTTAACATATAACTTAGTTTTAGAACAATGTTGAATTATGGTAAGCGTATAAAACATCAATTCCTAAAGTGTGTGTCCCTTTACAAGCCTACCAAGTCATTACGCAACCTTTATCCTGAATTTGCAATTGCTAAGCTGTGAAAACTCATAATTCGGCCGTTTAAACTTCGGAACCCAATAACGTTCCACCACAATCTTCGTTTCGGAACACTTGCGAACTGCTGCCGTATAAATCTCTGCCTCTAGTGATGTGCTGAACTGTAGTCGAATGGAAATCGTTATGAATCGATAGTCTAATGTATCGTACTAGCGTTATTTCAGCGAGAATCGATATTCTTTGAACGGTTCTATATTGAGAACAAGGATAGATGATTTTTTACAAGAATGTAAAAACGCCATTAAAAAGATTTTTAGGGCTATTTTTAATGTCTTCTGCTATCCGCTCTCATGCTAACAATTTTATATAGCTTTGTCTCGTTATTTTTATGGTACTTGTATTGTGGCCGACAGACGTTTCTGTCACTTCAAGATTTATCGGTGACGCTTTATTAAATTAGAGGAATAGTTGTATTATTACCGACGGATGATAATGAAATGTAACCTCACAATTATGTGGAATAGCGCTATATAATACCGAGCATCGCTCTAATGATAGCATGACACTCAAAACTAGCTATAATAACATTATTATTTTTAATTTATCATTATTCATTACTAATAATATCAATTTGAAGTGCAACAACAATAACCGGGTTCAAAGTGTGATCAGATCCTATTCCTAGATCTTATTACTTTTATCCGATAAGCTTAAAACCCGGTAAATCGAATAAAATCGAGTGAAAAATCGAGACGGGAGATAGCGCATCGCTACTGAGCATTTAATTAAAACAGCTTTCGTACACAATTCAGCGAGATTACCAGTTTTATCTGCGATCATAATGCTGCCGACTGTACCGAGTTTAGAAAATGTTAACTTAGTCGCGAGTCATCTCTAGATAAGATTTGTTTGTTAAACCTTTAGTTAATTTAAGAGCGCCTTGAGTTAAATTAAATAATAAAATTTAACTTTTTTTCAAGTGTCACAGACGAATGAGTTAAATGGTCATATCTTTGGGTTGCGTTGATTCGGTAACTTCAATTTTTTAGACCTTTTAAAACGATCTTTGACCTTAGTAAATTTATAATAATTATAACTTGATACCTCAACCCTTATCTGAGTCCTGATAGACGAACGACTAAGTGATTCGATAAGGGTTGTGTTTTAAGCCTAGAAGGCTAAAAGATGTTAAAAAATTAATTAAAAACGGATTTTTTATGTGTTTCAGATATCAGCTACGAGTATTTCTATTTTACAATCATCATCACCATCATTTCAGCCATAGGACGTCCATTGCTATAGGTCACCCCTAGCTCCTCAAATTTACAATATTCGTATATGATGTGTTTAAGGATGCTTTGCTGATATACATTCTTAACCATGAACTCTTAAAACAATCTCAAATCTGTCAAATCTTATCAAATCTGTCAAATTTTGTACGTAATGACGTACGAAATTTACAGATTTGGCACATTTAAGATTGTTTTAAGAGTTCATGGTTACCCCGCTGGTAGTAATACAAAATTACTTACTTTATACGAAAATACGGACCCTATACGAATTACGAGCTGATGTCAAACTGTCAGGAGTATCTCGATATAATATCACGTTATTTGACGCGGAACGCTTCTCTGCGTGGATATTGAAAAACCCATAGCCCGGGTGTGGCTTTTGATATTTTCTTATTATAGTATCCTAAGGACTTAGAGACTTCATTTTTTTTTCAATTTATTTATCATATTTAATAATTAAATACATAAATAGGTTAAATTAATTCAAAGATTTTTGATGGGAAATGACGCATAATTTGTCAAGTAACTACGCATCTAGAAGTTAAAGTAGGTTCAATGTCTGTTGTAATATTAGGCCGCCTCAATATCTCTTTTAATACAAAAATATGCTTACATTGGGCTTTAAACTGATAACATTGGTTAGTATAAGATACAGAAGAAATAAAAAAAATCATAAAATAGTAGCATGAAATTAAAAGTTAAGTCATTTTGTGATTTACTGAATAATCCTTCAATTACAAAACAATGTCAATGATTCAGTCAAACCGCGACCACGGCTCGTGTAATCGAGCCGAAACGTCGGGACAAAAAACAAATCGTTTTAGGTATGTAGTTGCATGAAATCCCGTTAGAGTGTAATGATTATGTTTAAAAATGCAACAAGATAGTTTAAAAAGTTATAAATGTTAATGATTATCCTTTTTATATAAAGGTAACGAAGAAAAGTGAACTATTAAATTAAATAATGATCTGAAAAAATGTTTGTCAAACATTTTAAAAAGTAAAATATTGTTATTGTATAGGACTTTGATTTCTGTCATTATTGCATTAATGGCTTCGTCTTTTATAAGAGTTTAATAATAGAAAATTGGCTGTTCCGTAACAATGCCTTTGCCTTGCGTAGAAGTTTTAAAAAGTAACACGTCATTGATCTGACCAATCGCATTGCGAGACGTACCCTCGGTTGGACCTGAACTGCAGCAGGCGCGACTTGAGTCCGCGCCGCGGCAGAAATTTGGGGCCTCCGTGAGTGCTAACAACAACCTTCTTGTTAGTTATGACCATTTTAAAAACAAAACACTAAAGCCGAGATGATAAAAAGCTGTGTTATTCATTTGTCTGGAGACTAATCTATGACAAAAGATTTAAATCGACTCAGCAAACGAAAAAAGCAAGGAGACCTTCATACCAGATTCGTTAAAAATTTTGCACATAAAAGGAAACAAGCACTTGCACAACGACTCTTTAATTACATACAATTAACGCTAAACACATTTAAAATATCATACTGTCTTTGTGAGTAATTTGACAGTCATAGAAATAGAATGTTATTTTAAATATGTTTAGATAATTGCATTTAACGAATCACTGTGCAAGTAGACCTAAGACTAATATTTGTAAATAAATCCCAGTACGAGTATTAGCCTAGTCAAATACTTTTATATTTTGGACAAATTATTTGTGTTTTTTTCGATTGCCGAGTCTAATAATTATACTGTCTTTTTAATTTCACAAAGTATTAAAATCTAAATTGTCGTTGAAATTTAATTTGCTGTCAGTTCACGTATAAATTGTAGGTATGTCAATTTACTACTAAGGCAAACAAAGTTAACCTTACAGTTATTAAATTAGATGAGATGGATGTGTCTTGATAAATTCCGAGGAAGTTTAAAAGATAGGCTTAAAGTCAAACTTTGTAATGTAGACTTTAAAATATAAACAGGACATTTTAAATATGAAATTTACTTTACGTTGTTAACTTTTTTCTTCAATTACGTTGCTATTCGAATATGAAAAAAGTGTGTTTGAGAAGATTTTAATGAAGGCTTCCTTCCTTTCATGTTTCAAAATGTTAATTAGCAGAGTGGTCATATTTTGTTAAAGGAGTAACATAAACAATTTTTGAAGTGCCAAAATTGTGTTGTTGTGTTGTATTTAAATCATTTATTTTAAAATATGCTACACATTAGTTTAGATGTAAGTAGGTATTTGTTACACATAGGGCTACAAATTAAAAGTTGTTGTACATTTATGACGAGAGTTGACTTATTTACAAAGTTTTTCTTTAAACATCTTTATTAAATTTCATTTTTTAGTTATAACTTCGTAGTTCGTTTACATCTTACATTTTTGTGTTGTATCTATAACTCGTAGACACGTAGCACAGCTACGACGTGTCGTCATAGGTAATATTCGTAGCACTACGGCTACGTCGTAGCATTCGTAGCATTAAACATTTTTTGACTAAAATCGAATAAATTATCTAATACTTAGTTGAAATGCCAAACATAAAACGTGCCAAAATATAAAAAACTCCAATTTTTTTCGGATTTGGTACAAGGTTCATATAATTATAATAGCAAGTCGTTAGCAAAATTCTGTATTCGAAGTTTTAATGATGCCGCGATCTTACTAATCATTAGGAAATACCAATTGGAATTCGCACAAGACTTAATGAGACTATTTCTCATTAAAACGACTCACTGGAGCTCGTTTGGAATGCTCATGATGACGTATTTAATGGTTTTCAGAACGAGTTCTTGGATCTACTTTGAATTACAATGATATTACTAAATAAAGATTTACCTTTTTTGCCTTGAGATATTTACATAGTCTGGCTGTGAATGTGCTAATACGCGGTTGAATACGGTCAATACTATTAATAGTATCAGTCAAGTTGGACAAACTATGTTTTTTAGTTTTTCTAATTTACCTACTTGCGATAATACTTAATTGATTTTCATAGGAGTTGCACACGTTGTACAACGCGAAATTCCAATTGATTTTAAGGGGAATACACATAGCTTCTAAGTACCTAGTTTAAAACGTAGTAAAAAGACTAACTTATAAAAACTTCTCGATGAGTTTTTCTGTCTAAAATTCCTATACTTCCATAACACCATGAAAACAGAGTGTATCCAATGGAAAAGTAGGTAACTGTCGAAAGTTTTCTTAATTGAAAAAGCTTGAGTGTTTTCTGTCCCATAAACTTGTTTGATACTATACAGTAGGTGCTTAGACGAGTACATTAGGTGAATTGATACTTGGTCTGTCTGAGCGAGATAAGAAATAGACGAAAGTTCATGCCCAGTTTTAATTAGTTCGGTTTTTCTGTTTGTTTTCATTTGTTTTGATAGTTTTGTCATACATGTTTTTGTACCTACTCGTATTTTATTTGGCATACCTAATGATATGGTTTGTATTTACTTTAACCTCATAGCATATTTCTCGAATACCAGTGTCTCATGTCTCAGTTATACTTTTGTTAAATCTGATTTTTTAAACTTTTCGTTGCGAAAGTTAAGGTTTTGTAGTATTCTGCAATAAATAAATTATAACCTAAATTATTATTATTTAATTGGTCTTAAAGTATAGTTTTAGTAGTATAGTTTTTCTGACAGATGTCTTTGTTTCAATTTTATTCACCAGTATATAAAAAAAAATAACCCTCCTTTTGGCTTTACCGTAGTCGGGTAAAAACTGAATAAATATAGGTACTGTTACGTTCATCGACCCAGAATAGCTGAACCATGAAGTTAGTGAGTTAAGTACGTTATGAGTAGTTACGAAGGTTCACTGCGAAAACCAGTTAAGCGCAGTGAAGTTAGTTTTAAGATGAGACTAAGCTTTTATAGATCTTAGATTATGTAAGTCTTTAATACTTGAATAGCCTCAATTTGGAACATATATTTTAGGTTATACAGGGTGTAAAAAAAGGCTTAACGAAGCCTTAAACCACGAATTCTATACATAGAACCAAGTAGAATGCAAAAAAAAAAAATTGCTGGGAAATGACTTTTATTTTTGGGTATAACAAAAAAACTTATTTCTAACCCGCAATGTATAGCGCGCACGCCACAGACTATGCCTGTGTGTGTAAGCGGGTCATGTTTTTTTTGTAAAAAAGTTAAGTATTATCAGACAGAAGTCAATTTTGTAAAAATCTTTGAAAAAAAATCGTAACTTTGACTGTCAATAACTCGGTAACCCATCATTTCCCAGGTATAGTGTAAAAGAAAAAAATGATCGTAATAATTCGTAGAATATGTGGTATCAGGCTTCGTTAAGCCTTTTTCAGTATGAGAAATAGAAATCATTTAAAATGTAATAATGACTACAAGTCGTTTAACTTGATATTATAATGTTAAATTGCAGATTTAGATTTACTTTTTAAATACATATTATCATCAGATTGGCATCCAGTAGCTATGAAAACTTTTTTATTCAAATGTATGCGTGGTGGGTTTGCTGATTAATAACAATATCGTCTTGCTGGTTTTCGCAGTAAACCATTCTTTACAATTTATAAATTAAAAATGTCATTTTTAAACTCAAAGTAATTTTCCTACGAGTTATACAGAATTATGAACTGTGAATGCGGTTAATTTGATTTTCACAGTAAGCCACTAGCTACTTGAATGAGAAATGTTTCATTTTAAGCCTGCACCAAGTTTTTATTTCAATTTCCTCCGCACTTCTCTGGTTTTGCGAAGAACAGGTGTTCGTGCTATTCAAAAGAGCTTTGCTGAATCATTTTTATTAAAAAAGCATATTTTATATTATTAAGCTTCAAAGGCAAGGTTATATTTTAGACTTTAGATGCGTTTGCCGTTTTCATTTTATGTTCAGTTCGCGATTTGCCGTTTTAATTTTTGTGAAATTGTTGGAGAACATCAACGAAGCAGATCACCAATTTTAAAACAATCAGTAGAAATCGCGATTCAATCAATTATTGCAATATTATTTATCGAATACTTTTGCTTCGTACTGGCCGGCTATAATTAGCTGTTATAAATTTTACGCAACAGAGGTTTTTGAGTCAATTAAACTCGAATTTATGAAACAAATTCATGAACGTTCGGTACCAGCTGCAATGGTGAAGCATTTTGTTTTTGAAATCGTTTAAACTTGTAGGTATAATTTTATTGTTCTTAAAGTACATACGTAATTATTGTTTTACTTTTTTTGCTCAAAATGTGTATTTAGTTGTTATTTAATTGCTTATGCGTGTTTTATTTAAATATCTAGTTTTAATTTCTTCCATATTGCTCAAATATGAATAGCACAAAAAATATGTTTTTTTCAATAACAGATTACATAGCCCTAAGGCCGAGGTCACACTGCTAAGCTCGGAGCTATTATAGTTGACGGATCGTTAAAAGGAGAGTTACTATAACAATGAGAACATTGCTAGCGACACTGTATTCTGCCCTAGAATTTCTGGGTTAGAGTGCGTTTACACGTTACAGTATCACCCTATGTATAGAAACAAGTTAAATTATGCAAATATTGTTAGAATTACTATATTTGTTTTGAAATAACTAGAATATTGCACTTATTTTAACTTTGTTTTGGTGATCATACTGGGTTGCGCGGATTGTTACAGTTAGTAACAGTTTTCTTTAAATCTAAAGGCAATGTAATTTACAATACAACAAAACCGGACTCTCAGTATTCTTCTAAATAAACCAGTTTGTAAAAATCGCAATATGTGAGCGTTTGGTTAAGGATAATTCTGGTTCTGTATGATATCGTCCGAAAATTTTATTCAGAATTCAAACAGTAAAGGTGTAGTCTATAATATACAATCTTACAGCTGTGAATGATAAGGCCCAAAAATGCTATTATTTAGAGCATTTTAGTCACAGTTGCAAGAAAACTTAGATCGCGTAGCTCAGCATCGCGGAATTCAGTGTGACTTTACCCTTACAATCGCAGTTGTGATTTCCACAACAGTTAACACGACAGCTTGTTAACAACCAGTATTATTCGTTCAATGTATTGGTAATGGGGATTTGTGAACTTTTATATAAAATCAGAAACGCAATAGAAAGTGTCGCTTTAGTATGGACCACTAAATCAAAGTTTGTGATTTTGTTAAGCCATATTGTTAGTTAGCGTACGTTAGTAGTTAGTACGCAAAATTTAGGTTATGCTACAAACAATTAATGTACTTACAGTCATATAAGATGTTAAACTTATCACAAAATGTGAAATTTATTTGACCGATTTCCAGGTTTTTAAATGTTTGTTAGCTGGTTAATTATATGTTAGTTAAGGTTAAATGTAATCACGCGGCATTGTTTTAAATTGTTTTGTAAAGTAATTAATACGTACGTGGTATCTACCTATTTTAAAGACACAATGAAAAATTTATTGTTACTGAGCGGCCGGACGGTCTTTGCATAACTATCCCGCCAATAACAATATCTATTAAATTGTATGGAATTTAAAAATAAATTCCTTTTTTAAATCGCTTGGAGTTCTTTTCGTTTGAATTTTGAAAATTCGAATTTTCGAAGTTCAAATGTTTTTTTATTTCTCAAACATTAACCATCGGACCCTATCCCAAGTCGCCCAATCCAGTAATCCTGAATTGATGACTATTGTATTTAATAATGAAGGTACCTAGTAAACAGTTTGATTGAGAAAAAATATGATTATGTGATAATCCTTAATAGATTCAGCGAACTTTTTTCTAATTTTAATTAAAAAAAAAACTAATTTAACATTGTACTTACTCAGCGTTGGTCTCAGGTGTGGGTAGGTCTCCAATTGTAGTCAATGTGAGGGTAGACCAGTACAGGGAGCCCAGGTACTTTCGCGTGAGAGTGGCGTAGTCGCCCGGCCGGTGGGGGTACGCCCAGTCACCCTGGAAATAGAAGTGCTTTTAGTTTTCTTATTTGATATATCATTTTATCATCATTTCAGCTACAGGACGTCAACTGCTGAACATAGGCCTTCCCTAGTGACTGCCAGATCGGCCAGTTGAAAGCGGCCCGCATCTTGCGGCTTCCTGCAACCTTTACCAGGTCGTCGGTCCACCTTGTGGGTGGACGTCCCACGCTGCGCTTGCCGGTTCGTTATTTGATACTTTTGAATTTAATTAGTAACATTTGAATAAAACTTAAACCCATCTAAGGTTCTCGTACAAACAGTTGTATTTAACCATTAAAGGCCACCGTTATTTGTAATGAGCTATTTGTATTATTATTGTTTTTTTTTATTATAAAAAACAAAGGTAAGGCTTACACTAAATAATTTAAAAAAAAGTTATACTCGCGCACCGAGAATTTAATAAAAACTTGTAGGTAATATTAAAAACAGTTCGTCTACTCACGGTTCAAATCAAGGTTTTTTTTCTTAATTATGCTAGAAGACATTGGTAATTGTCAAATTTCGTGATTCTAGGCCAAAAATCATCGTATGGCTGAAATAAAATGAATGATGATGGTTTAAGCCTATGTCTAGCAGTGAGCGGCTTTCGGCTGATGGATGGATGGATGGTTAAGCCTACTAAAACTCCTCGGTGTATCGTAACTGAGTTCCGACTGGGCGGGGATTGCAAAACATCAAACTATTCCGAAGCTAACGGCATCCAATCGTTGTGATACACCCAACTGACATTTATCTTTTAACTCTTTTATCTTTTAGCGATAAAACCCCCTAAATTATGTGTATTACGTATTTGTTTATACTCAAAGGAGAAGCGTTACATTTTGAGGGTATCTGCGTGCCCTTAAGTTCTCCACACATAGACTGTAAATGTTCCCTGTTTCTGACATTTATAAACGTACTATGCAGTCACAGTACAAAAGCGTAGCGTAGCGCATGCCCTGTGTTGAACAAGATTACCTACTCTTTAACTTTTACTGTGCTCAAAATGTCCTAAGAAGTCGCATGATAGTCTATATAATCTTACAGAAGTGACAATCTTTTAGACCTTCCGTCCTTAATAAGGAAAACAATGTAAAAAAGCAATCTAAGTTGATTGTAGCGTTCAAGAACTTTTTGTTTTGAGCAGCCTTGGCAGTGGGAAGGTTTAAAATTCAAATTCTTTGTTTGCCATGAATAGGGTAGTTACAATATTGTTAAATAAAGGCAATGGAGCTTACAGACCTATTTAGCCATAAAATACAGCATGCATTTTTTTATCTTACACTAAAGTTTTACGAATCACAAATTAATAAATATTGGACAACATCACATACATTGCTTTGATCCTAAGGTAAGTAGCTAGCACTTGTGTTATAAACAGAAACAACGATGGTACCACAACGCCCAGACCCGAGACAATATAGAAAAGTTCGTTTTCTACATTGATCCGACTGGGGATCGAACCCCAGAGATGGCGACGCCATATAGTCCGGCGTGCTTGCCTCTCGGCTACGGAGGTCGTCTGATCGTCATAATATGAGTCCGTAAAACAATGAACGGTGGGGCGGGGGTAGTGATATCTTATTAGTTAATTCCACTTCACTCCCATGGGTGATAATAATATATACTAAATTAAAATATATTATTTGTTTATATTTTGGTAAGTTTCACGTCACTCAGTTAGCTATGGAAAGGTCGATGCTTGGGATTTCGTTAAGGGATAAAATTCGAAACGATATCATCAGGCAAAATAATAAAGTAGCGGACATAGTCTAAAAATGGAGCAAGCTTAAGTGGCAGTGGGCCGGCCACATCTGTCGCAGAACCGACGAAAGGTGGAGCGAACGGGTTCTCGAGTGGAGGCCACGCCTTGGAAAACGTATTGTAGGACGGATCCCAGCCCGATGGACCGACGACCTTAGGAAGATGGCTGGCAGTGGCTGGATGATAAAAGCGGGTGATCGTGCTCTTTGGCGCTCTTTGGGGGAGGCTTACGTCCAGCATGCAGTGGACTGCAATACACCACGTTGGGCACCACTTTAAAAAAAATGTTTTTATGATTTCATATGGGTGAATTCTATTTATTTAAATACAAAGGCTCATTTCTTTTATCTGGTAGTGTGGTGTGTAAATATGTTGTCAAAATTCGTTACAAAATCAAAGCTAAAATCAGACCTTCGTCCTAGAGGTCACGACCCTCAGTTCTTTTAACGCGACCATAAAACCACTCTAGGGAGTGAATCCTGGCCGTCGTGATTCACATCACGTCTATTCGAGAACAGGCGAAAACCGAATCGCCTCCATTTCTGACCGCAATTATGGCGTAATTACGTTCTGCCTTTAATTAATTACTGAAATAAATCGTTAGACTTTACTTATTCGCTATTTGGCTGCTATTATGACGAATAATTTATTTAGTCTTAATTTGGCGCGTAGGACTTCTAATAATAATAATCACAGTATAAGATACATAATGCTTCAATATGCTCTGACGGAACCCAGAGTGTTAGCATACACTGTCAGTCACTGTCATGCAGTGGCGGGCATTATTTTTATTAAGAGGTAGGCAGTCGATACTTTTAATGAGGTTTATTGATGAAAATCAGTGGTTTCCATCATTAATGCACATTTATAAGTACCTCCTGCCTATCTCATTTCAATTATTAGGTAGACAATGCCTATTTGCCTATATGCACAGCACGCCAATGTCATGAAGTAATTTCCTAAGTAGGACATCGGATTGTAGTTAATATTCTATGGTGAATATTGAAACGTTTATTTGGCCTAAGGCCTTCTACTTGTACCAAAGATATTGTGTTTTTATAGTGCAATGTCTTTCACTTGTACTCTTACTTGACATTGAAAGAATCATTGTTCCACATAATACTTATAAAGCGGGATTGAAGTTCATATAAAAAACTGGCCAAGCCTGTTTATTCCTAAATGTGAACGCACACTCAAACTTTTCGAGATTACCCGAGCATGTGGTCATCGGCCTAAGGGCCTTAGTAAAAGTGCTAGAAAATAACCGCCTTGCATAAATTGATCGACATTTATTTTTTTCGAATTACTTTTCGATCGAAGTAAACGAATCCATTTTGTTTTGTGGCAATCACTCGGGGCCCTCTGAGCATGTGCAAGTTATTATTTTTTTACTACTAATTCCTCAAGCTGAGGCGTGCATTGCTCGCTGTGTGCGGCGCACACCTTGCGAGTGTGTAACCGGCTTTAAACATACAAAATGTTCACGTTCGTTCTCTTTCATAGGTTTTATCAAAATCCGTAGCATAAAGTCAAAATCCGCTAGCTACGCGGATCGAGCTGATGTATAAAGTAGAACTATTCAGTGCGACACGGCCAGTCCGTTTCAGTGGCTTTTAAAGCGATAGGTTTTCTTAATTGATAAATTAGACGCTATTTTCGATTCATACACCAGCCTCTCCAGCTATCCTATAATAATAAATATTGGACAACATCTCATACATTGCTCTGATCCTATGGTAAGTAGCTAGAGCACTTGTGTAATAGAAATCAGAAACAACGACTGTACCACAACACCGAGACCCGAGACACTATAGAAAAGTTCGTTTTCTACATTGACCCGACCGGGGACCGAACCCGGAACCTCAGAGATGGCGACGCCATATAGTCCGGTTTGCTCGCCTCTCGGCTACGGAGGTCGTCAAATCCATATCCTATCTATATGCGCACAAAACTGCGAGCACAGCTAGGAAAAGATACTTTTCACATTACTGTCATTTATAATATTTTAACGCACTACATGAATAAAATAGTTAATTAAAATTGCCATCCTAACTATAAAATAGATTAGCTAGTCACTTTCAGTACTGAAAAACCAATTAGTAGCACCTCACCGTGTGGCCTGCACGCTAAAAGTGCTTTCATTTCCTGACGACAATTACGGAGTGATTACGCCAAATGAAGACTTCACTGTAATCAATTACGAGTGTAATAAAACACTGGACTTTAGCACCTATAAAATGGTGAATTCACGAGTTAGGAAGGGTGCAGTAAAAGGTTCTATCCAGATTATTGTTATTTTAATTGTTGTATGCTGTCGGCGATTATTCCTGAGAAACCGACCGATATGTACTGGTACGACTATTGAGACTTTACCCGACTGCTGAAAGGGGGTATGTTTTTGTACGATTTTAATTGGGCTCGAAAAATTTTCAACTCAACTGTTTTTGAGTCTATCTGTAGTACTAAAAACCAACTTTTGTGGTTTTTAATTTATTACATAAATTTGTAGAAATACAAAATCAAAATCGTTCACTTTTTCCGCATATAAAGTCGGTCGCACTTATACAACTCGTGTGCGTTCTTTAAATACATGTTTACTTCCATGTTACACATTCAAAATGCAACTAAAGTGGATTTGATGCGTTTCCTTCGTGCGTCAACGTATGAATGATCTGGATCTTCCAATAAATACTACAGAGTCTGTGATTGCATGTTTTTATTCGCGTTTCACTTTCGTACAAAAACGTACCCGAAGTGTGTTCTATACACCTATCAGTTTAAAATCAGGGCCCTAACCATGAACAGTTAAAACAATCACAAATCTGTCAAACATTATCATTTCTGTCAAATTTTGTATGAAATGACGTACCAAAATTGAGAGATTTGACAACTTTGAGATTGTTTTAAGAGTTCATGGTTATGGCCCTGTCGTTCGATAAATTGTCAGACAAATGACATTACAACGGCCACCATACTGGGCGTAGTTATGTTGCACTAATAGGTCAGCAGTGAGACCTAATTCGAAATAATATTTTTAAGTTTGCAGCCAGTAGCCACAGTAAACATTTCTGATGCATTTAAAAGGAAACGAAGAGTAATGATTCTACTGAGATTTAATTTAGTTTACTGATTCCTGGGTCTGAGTTTATTTTTAACGCGCCATTTTAAAACCAGCTAAGTGAGAGTCAGACTCGCGCACGAAGTAGTACCATTATCTAATAATATCATTTAGATTATCTTATTGCGGTTTACAAGCGATAGAGAGGCACGATCGACCTAGCGTTCGGATTGTGACGCATCTATCTCTCTTCCACTCAATGCATCAATGTTTTCTTATGACGTTATCACGTTAAATTATTGTCCGTAAACCGATTCTACAGACAACCAATTTTTTTTAAGGTTCTTGGATTATAACTTTCGGGCATAAGCTTTTCTCAAGCGAAGTTCCTACTTTTAGTCCTTTAACTTTCGCAATAAACTGTCTATACTACAGTGTTTTTGGTTTACACCTAATAATCTGAATCGGTTGGTTCGGTAAAAAAGACGGTCTATAATTATAGTGTCAAGGTATGTCCCACCCAGCATTACATTTGACAAATTGTTATTTCCACTCAAATACTCCCTTATTCAGTCACATAATTGTCTCAATAAAACGAAATATTTATGTTAAGAGAGTCATCATATTACGCGGGTAGTTGGACAAAGTAATAAACTTAACAGTCTGACATTAGTCTGGAACATTTCTGAAATGGCAAACGGTCTGTGGGCCTTGTAGAAGCTTTTGTAAATTATTCCAAAATAAGAAGATTTTTTTTCCACAAATGCAGTAGCTGGCGGTAGAATGGTTTGAAACAAAAACCGGCCAATAATCTATTATTATAGTTTATAGAGTTTTTTTGTCACCCCTAACAATTTAAAATAAAGTACATTTTATTATTATTCGATGTACATACGTGAAAATAGGTTAAACCACTCCACGGAAACCCCTCGTCTGCCGCCGCACGATTTAACATATCTCCCGAATAAAGTGACCACGGTTTCAATTAAATTAACTTAGTTTATTTTAATAACAACAGAATTGAAAATACCTAATTAAAGTCGTTAAGGCCTCATTATATCTTATGCCTTCAGACGTTAGACTTAACTCAAATATTATAAGAAATAAAATATCGACGAAAACCTCATGACTGTCTCTGTTATTGAAGATCATTAACTTTAACTCTATGTTCTATGAGTTCATAAAATTTCGGTAGTTATCATTTGTTTACAACACAACTTTAAACAGTAGTAGTCATCAACGTTCCCTACATGCTTACCCTCGAAATCGCGATGAGACACTAGCAGATGTCTAACATTTTTCTGTTAGTACCTTGCCATTTATATATGGCTATGATTGGTGAATATTCTTATTTCTGCCTGCACGTCTAATCAACTTATTCAACGTGACAGTTATTTAAACGGCTAAGGCTAGGCAAAAGGCTAAGTTAGTCTTGGTCAAAAAACGGTTAAAGGGTTAAAAATAAGGCTAGCGTTAACGCTTTGTCACCCTACACATGATCTATTTTCGGGCGCCATTTGTCCCGGAACTCGCGTTTATGTCTCTGCATACGAATGTGCAGTTTATATCGGCGCTATCAAGTACTCTATTAAATCCTCTCTGTTATCGTATCATGATACGTATACGTGTTTTGTCATTAGAAGAAGGTAACGCGATTAATTCTCATTTAGAGTGTCTTCATAATCGTATTATTATTTCAGCCATAGGCCGTCCATTATGATCATGGGCCAATGATTCCCAGAATTTCCAGATTAGCCGGTTGGAAGTGACCTGCATCCAGCGGATTTTGCAACCTTCACCAGGTCGTCTTTCCACTTTGTGGGTAGACGTCCTACATCATGTACGGTAGGCAGAGTATCTTAAAAATAGGTTTTTTCTAAATAATATTTTTTTGGCAATTAGTAATTAATTATTAAAACATGACTACATTTTCGTTATAAAGCAATAAATAATACTAGCATATTCATAGTAACGTTTTAGGATTAGTTGGAAAAGCACTCGCCCGGTATGCAGTATGTATTCGGATCCCACCGCAGATGTTTTTAAGAAATTAGGTAGTCATCAAAATGGGCCAAACAAGATTTGAATATAATGTTATGAAGACACAGTCACAAGCTCTTCTTCGTTTTGGGCTAGACAATTGCCACAAAAAACAAAAGAATTTATTGATGTACCGCAAAAGGTCTAAACTAAAAAAAAATTACATACCTGGAACCCCTCAGCCTCAGACAGCAAGAAGTAGAAGCAGCCGAACCAGTGCGCCAAGATGAGCAAGATGTGGATCAAGTTGATGACGCGCCAAAAGTTGGGGTACACTGTCCGCGACTCCACTATGTAGTAGAAGTTCACTGCCCTGTACACCTGCAAAGAGTAAACGTCTGTTTATTATTTCTTTTGATAGCAAGTGCGCTGATGGCAATTATATGCTAATGGTGAATAAGTTGATGGCAAGTGGTTGTCATCGACCGTAAAATTGACAGGTTAATGTTAGTGTATATCAATTTAGTTCGTATAATGGTAAATGGTCATCATCAACGATCAAAATTAAGGTATTCCCATTAAATACCTCTTATTTTAACTCATTCTTATTAGACTTATTAACATATTCAGGATAAGCTAACTGGACATAGTCCTCTTTCAATGCACACTCCTGCCCCCTAACCATGAACTCTAAAAACAATCTCAAAGTTGTCAAATCTGTCAATTTTGGTACGTCATTTCATACAAAATTTGACAGAAATGATAATGTTTGACAGATATGTGATTGTTTTAACAGTTCATGGTTAGAGCCCAGGGCCCTAACCATGAACTGTGAAAACAATGACAAATGTGTCAAACATTATCATTTCTGTCAAATTTTGTATGAAATGACGTACCAAAATTGACAGATTTGACAACTTTGTGATTGTTTTTAGAGTTCATGGTTAGGGGGCTGGGCGGTAACCACAAACTCTTGAAACAATCTCAAATCTGTCAAACATTATCAAATCTGTCAAATTTTGTATGTAATAACGTACCAAAATTGACAGATTTGACAGCTTTGAGATTGTTTTAAGAGTTCATGGTTACCCCGCTGAGCCCGATCCTCACCTATTCATTTCCATCCACTGCAAGACTTATTAGCTTGCATTCAAATATTGGAAGCAGATATTAATGTACTTCCAATAAGTTTATAAGTACAAAAATTTGTAAATTTAGCCGATATTCAAATGACATTAAGTACTAGCAGTACTATCAAGCAGAACTGATCTTAGACCAGGTGTTGGATAATGACATTGAACGGCTACTATAAAAATCTTTTAGTTTGGGCTATTTTAATATTTTGTCAATTTCCATAATTAAAAAAGCATACCTATTCTATCGCTTATAAACTATAATTTTAAAAGCAATAAAACGTTAAGAGAAATTTAATGGAAGGCGCCGCAAGAAATGGAGTTCTTGGTTCCAAATCACGACTCAATTTCCAATCAACAGTCGTGATTTGGAAATTGGCATAACTTTAAAGAAAGACCCTTAAAAGCTCCGCAAACACAACGTTTAAAATCGGGCAATTTATTGTGGTTTCGAAACAGCTTACTTAATTATTTGGAGTGGAAGCAAAGTGATATTTCATTGTTAGAATTCATAAATACAAAATCGTGTTTATTGTTTTCAAGTTTGAATGTAGGTACGAAGTAAATATAATAGGATTATAGGGTAGGTAAATATGAATTGCTTTGGTATGAATAAATTTAATTGTTTACGTAAATTCTTAACCACAAATCTATATTGAAGTAGACAAAGAAAGTGTCTAAAACTATTTAAAAACCAAGCGTGTCAAATTTTTCGTGACTAAAATAACCTCACATTACAGGAAATATATTTATTCCTTCTAATTTAATATATTACTAAATATTTTTAGGGTCCTGTACCGTCCCGCAAAGGGAAAAGGAACATATATAGGATCACTTAGTTGTCTGTCTGTCTGTCAAGACCCTTCTCATCATGAAAGTGTGGAGTTATGAAGATAAAATTAATAGATATTAAATACTCAGCCTGTAATCCCTTTATCAAACTTCTGAGTCAACACAACCCAAAGATACGCCTGGCCGCAAGGAAATCAAAATCTATGACGTACTTCCCTCTTGCCTAGAGTCATGTAATTTTACAAGATTCATGAAGCAATGTCTTATAGAATCAGTTAATGAAAAAGTCCGAAAACTGCTGTAGTAGTCAAAACACTAAAAAATATATTCGATGCTTAAACGATGAACTATGATATACAAGTTTGTACAGAACCCTTAATGTGCGAGTCGGACTCTAACTTGGCCAGTTTTTAGGTTTTCGTAGCCAAATGGCAATAAACGGAACCCTTATGGATTCGTCATATCTGTCTGTCTGTCTGTCTGTCTGTCCGTCCGTATGTCACAGCCTCTTTTTTCCGGAACTATAAAAACAATACTGTTGAAACTTGGTAACTAGATGTATTCTGTGAACCGCCGAACTTCCACTGAAAATTGGTTTGCACGAAATCTAGTAATTAGTTTTTTTTAATACGTCATAATTCGTAAACCGCGATTAGATAATGGTACTGAACCCTTCGTGCGCGAGTACGACTCACACATGGTCGGTTTTTTTAAATCAAGCATCGCAATAACAATAGTCGTGTCACACACACACACACACACACACACACACACACACACACACACACACACACACACACACACACACACACACACACACAAAACAAACATACACTATGTATTATTTTGGCACCATGCCTCCGATTTACTTGTTATTGTTAAACCGTGGTAATCTGTTAGCTGTATATTTTAAGAAACTAATAAGTTTATTTAAGCATAATTGTATCGTGGTTTGTTTCCTAAATAAATTAAAAAAAAAACAATATAACGTCACAACCAATGATCTTTAAACCGGCTTATCAATAAATGAATAAAAGAACTCCTGAGTATTAGACAATAGCCATCTAAACCATATTGAACAATATCCTAATTCGTTTAGTGGATAAAAATATCAATACCAGTGAAAGCGCAACTAAAACCAAAATGGTTTCCTATTTCGTTATTTTTATGACCACAAAAGACTCGTTGTAATCACGGAAAGGGACGTTATTCTGTCTTCAATGTATCCTGCCACGAAATATACTAGCGATTGAACTATTCTGCTCGACAAATAGGCGCTTGATTTATATGCTAAGGTACACACTGTACCTGTTGGTTTGGAAAGATATTTTTTTTTGTTATAGCCATTTTAATTATTCGGCCCTAAACTATAGCTATAGCACGAGACGGGGAGCAGCGTCTGCGTGCGAAATAATATAAAAAACTGCGCTCGCCAACCCGCCTGCCAAGTGTGGCGAATATGGCAACAACCCCTCGTTGACAGAAGTCACTGGGGGAGGCCTATGTTCAGCAATGGATGTCCTATGGCTGAAATTATGATTAAACTATAGCTGGATAATTAACATGACTGTAGGAAGAATTTATTTATTTGAGTGCTTATTATGGGGACTAGAAAACGAATACTTAGAACTAGGCTATAACTATTCCAGATTGCCGCCATAATAGGTATACAGGGTGTTTGGTTAAGGGTATATCCTATGTTAACAGGAAACTAGTCAATGTTAACATATGCATATAAAATATGGTAAAGTCAGAAATTGATATCACCATTTCTTTGCATCTTTTGTTTGTGTGTGAAATGTCTTGGTTGAATAAGTTAATTTTATATATAATCCACATTATCATCATCATCACCATCATCATCGGGTTTTGTAAGTCACTGCGAGCACTGGGCCGCATGGATCCAGTCGTATAAATAAATCTTCGCAAAATATAAATGAGGCTAATGTACCTATTATTGATATAAAGTTCTTTTAGCTTCTGGCAAGAATCGTATACTCTGATGAGTTAACTAACCTACCTTCATCTTTTTCTATATTAATATACAATTTTGTTTCAAAGTTATCCCGGGTTGGTGGGGTTTGGCCTGAATTTACTCGGCTGAGAGTCACGAATCTTACGGACTTTTACCTGTCTACGGCAAATCCGAAAGAATATTTTCAAGTAAGTCTTGCAATGTGAAATAGGTATCAGCGAGGTACAAAATGCCGTTTCGGTAGTATTAAAATATTCTAAATTATTAACATTACTAGGTACTCCAGCCATAACCTCAGCTCGATGGACCGACGACCTTAGGAAGATGGCTGGCAGTGGATGGAAGAAAAAATCGGGAGATCGTGATCTCTTTGGCGCTCTTTGGGGGAGACTTACGTCCAGTAGTGGAATGCAATAGGCTGAGATGATGATGATGATGACTAGGTACTAAGTCATCAAATTCTGTGCGTGGTTTTTAACCTACTTCTAATCTAGCTGAAGTGTAAAGATGGTTTGTAAGTATGTATCTTAAGAGATGGATCGTGGAACTATTTTACGACCAATAATAGAAAACCTTCGCGTTTAGTTCGTTTAGTTTTTTTTGACAAGTCCAATACATTTAAAATTCTGTTTTAAGGTTTTAAAAAAATTAAATCTTTCTTTAAGTGACTAATATTGTTCATTCTCTTCTGCTTCTCAAACACGATTACTTTCTAAGTTTCCCGTATTTTTCGAAGTTAACTTCAAATCATTTCTTGCATTTCTTTGTTTTCAAAACAAGTTAAAAGCCTACTTTTAGCCAGTCTCGATCTCGATCCATCTTAGTTAAAATAGACCGCATCGAACCCCTTTGGGATATGCATTGTAATCAAGAGAAAGTCCATTGAATTTCCAAATTCCCTATCAAAATGTTTTGTGTTATATTGTTTTCAACTAAAATTTCGGCAACAAGGCGACCTTGCATAGTAAGCACTCTATTCACATGTCATATCGCTCTTAAAAGCTTTCGTACCTTCCTACGGGACCACTTAGGGGATTAAATTAGGGATCGTTCAAGCAACGCAATCTGGACCTTAGTTAGTGCCATTTTAATTCAGAAGTTGTGTGGTTATTGAATACTAGTTTGTGCTCGCGGCTTGGCTCGCGTTAGATTTGATTTTGAGTGAATGAATAAATATTAAATTTAGTTATTAAAAAAAAAACTTGTGAATTATTGTTATTATCCTTTAGGAACGGCATATTTTAGGAGCAAAAATTAACCAGAAATTGAAAGCGCTAAAACTATAAAAGTTAGTAGAAGTGGAATAGAAATCGTAGGTACTCATTCGTATTGAAATCTGATCTGATCAAAGTAGTTCTAATTCAACGAGGTCTCAGTCCGAGTGTACCCACGTAATTGTGAATACGGTTGAAGCCCTCGATTCAGCTGATGCATTTCAATAGCATTTGAATCTCGGATTAGATTGACTTCGCTTGGGATCGAACGAGATTTGAGTGTGGAATTACTTTACTTGTCAAATTACAGAGGAAACTAATCAGAAATGGTGGGGTGTTTAGAGATAGATAGAGAGAGATAGTATAATAGTCTGCTTTAGGAGAACCAGTTTATCTTATTTTAAGGTATAAAAAAAGTGCTGGAAAGAAGAATACAGTTTGACTACGCAAACGTGATCCACGATACGATACGATGGTGATCCATCTATAAACTTTCTACCCTGTATTAATACAACCGATTACAAAAAGACTGGTCGGCTGTCGAGTGATATTTTACTATACCTTTGAATATATCTAATAGAGTATAGATAAACCTATATTGCTTAGACAGAAAGATAACCCCAATGGCTAGCTAAAGGTATGATTCCGAACTCAGCAGCACTGCTGCGTGCTGCTGAGTTCGGAATCATACCTTAAATCTTACCAAAATAACTTAGGGAGGATGATCACGTGTATTTTACATGGCCACCCTGTATTGTGCCAACTTTTTCCATCAAGTCTCACAACAATAAAAGTAGATAACCCAACAAACAACGACAGAAACTAAGCCCGCAAGCAATGTGGGTAAATTAATTTCAGCGTATTTCTATTGCTTCTCTGCGGGTATGGAAAAGAAGTGTAATGTAGTAGCTTCACTCTGAGATAGTTGTAACACTCGATTCTTGAGTGCCAATTTATAGAATCGATTAACAAGTCGTACTTTAAAGATTTGATACTGTTGATTTTTTAAGGCTTATTTTTGCAGACTTTTTTATTGATTCTTAGTTTTGTAGTCTCGATACTTGCATCATTCTTTTGTTTACTTGATTGTTGAGTATTGTTTTAATGGAGTCGTTTATTGCGGATTACTTTTGTAGTCTCAATTGTTGAATCTTACCTTAATAGAATTGATTGTTAGTGTTAATTTGGGCTAAAGAAACTCCTATCCTACTTCTAACGATAATTTATGCTTCAATATCAACAGTTTGTTTTAAACGAAACTTATGTTAATAAAAAGATATTTACGGGTTCAATTCAAAGAGTTTTAACAGAAAACGTAGTTATAGGTATTGAGGAAAACAACGAATTACTTAATATTATGTCAAATCATCAAGAATTTCAAGTCATTTCCATATTCGAATAAAACTTCAAAGTTTACACTAGAGATATTTTAAATGAACAGGGGCGTAACCATGAACTCTTAAAATAATCTTGTCAAATCTGTCAAATATAGTACGTCATGACGTACTAAATTGACAGATTTGACAGAGTTGAGATTGTTATAGTTCATGGTCTTCTTCTTCTTCTTCTTCTTCTCGAGTCAATAGCAATTAAATTCTCTGCTCCCAAAAAGAGGCAACATCAATGGCCTTTTGGTTGGCGTTGTAAAGCTCATGGTTACCCCGCAGCACTTAGTCTGAAAAGTGGTAGACCACTTTTTCTTGGCCTACTGTATGTTATCCCTATTGCCGCGGAAGCGTGTCGTGTTGTTGGTAATTGAACAATGTAAGTACTGTGTAAACACGGACATTTATATTAAACTCAGCGAAGGAAAAAAATATAAGAACAAGCTTCTGCCCGCTACATTGTCTGCGCACACTTCAGAATTGAGACAAAGAGGAATGAATAATCAGTCCATCGAAACACAAAATTTAGATGCAAATTAAATCATCCATTTGTTAATCTAGATTAATATCTTAAGTTGTGTCGAATGTCAGCTGTTTGATATTATTATACTATTATGACCAATTTATTGAGTAGCAAGCATTTTAGGTATCTCATAAATTTTCATATTTAAATATTACGAGTAGTAAGATTTTATTGCAGCTATTCATTCCGTTTCACCTCAAACAGAAATCAACTTTTTATCAGAGAATCAAACTGTATTTTTTTTCTTAGAATCCTTGAATACTGTTATCGAAATATTTTTAAAGAGCAATTTGGTTACTACGTCATAAATTGTTTAGGTTGTTAAATTATAGCCAACCTCTTCTCACATTATTCACTAGCATCAGGATGCTGTTGTATTTCTTAAAGTGATAGCTAGTTGACACGACCAATCAATTGACATACTTTTTATGAGCTGCAAAACGTATTCCATAAATTTGTATGACGATAGCGAATTATGACGTCACTTTTATCTAACTCAACTGCCTTACTTTTTTATTTTCTCACAAATTATAATGTACCCGGTTATCAGTTCAAAAATAAAATGTTAGTTGTAATAAATTATATCCTAGAATCATTTAGGAATGGTGTGTCTGAATCAAATCTCAACTGCAGCAGAAGTAACTCCCTTGCCTTATTCGTCACTAACGTCGCTAATAGTGTTGTATCTCTGGAAGTTATGCATCATTCTCTAACGTTATATCTGCTGCGTGGGAGCATCTCTACTCAACTGCTTTTTACTGATTCCGATGCAATTAAAATCCAATTTAAATGAGAAAAAAATGATAATGTGCCTGGTTATCAGATTAAAAATAGGATGTTAGTAATAAATGATGTCTTAGAATTATTTAAGGCTTTGATGTTTAAAATATAAGGATGGCTTTGGATGCGCCTTGTAAGGAGGAAGACTATGATGATGTTAATCTAGTAAATAAATTAAAAGTAGTTGTTGAGGTTAATAAAGATCTTGCTTAGTTATTCGAATAGCATAGATAACTATTGAATAATAATGACGAACGTCTGGTGTGGTAGTTTGCGCTCTGAACAACAATGCCTGGCGGTTGCGGGTTCACGTCCCGCAAGGGGCAAATTTTAGTTTGATGAACACGAGCATTAATTGTACCTAAGTCATCGATGTTTATAAACGTATTTAAGCATGTTAATCCGTTATCCTAGTCGCTTATAATACCTACAAGCTTTGCTTAGTTTGGGGCTGGATAATTGGTGTGATTGTGGAAAGAATTTATTATTTTATTATTAATGGACGTGCGGTAAAACCTGCTGCCGCTTGGGGGTTGAAGGGTTAAGAATGTTGTCAACATTCCAATTGCAGACGAGAAGTAACTCCTTTGCCTCATTCATCACTAACGTCGCCATAGTGTCGTGTCGTATCTCTTGAAGTTATCGCAGCATTAGTTAGGTTCTGTCTGCGCTCGGCAGGCGAGATTTATTTCGGGAGATAACGAAACGACAAATGATTTACCGACACCGTTGGCGCCATCTTGAATGGAGGGAACTGGGAAATAAGGGTGTTCGGTGGAATCGTTAAATAATTGTTCGTGGTCTCTTGGCTATTGATATCCGGCTTTGTTTAATAATGCCGGTATTTAATATGATTCTTCCTGATTAGGTCCCACGAGAGTTTTGTAGAGTTAATGCCTTAATCATTTTCTATGGTCAGATATTTTTGTTATACTTACTAGTAAATACAGTACATTTCGAATATAAGTTAAAGCTATTGATTATTATCCTGTAGCCGGTGCTCAGCCTAGGGAATTCATCTTCATTTATTACTTTTTTTTCAAGTGTAATTACTATGTTATTCTCTATTGATTTCTCGAAGTCTCTGCAATTTTTTTTTCCCTAAGACACGTTTACCATGTTACATACCAAAACTATTAGGATAAATACCTAAAGACAATCAAAAAGGTTGGGTCCCGACAATGGCTATTTATATGTGCAATAAAATCTTATCGTCCAATCCAAAAACTGACTAAGCTTCACCAAAATTCGTCTAAGATGAATAGTTCAACATACCTTGAGAAACCTTGGAAACCTGATGATGGGGTTGGTTCCGATCTTCAGCTGTATGAGGTCAAGAGGCGTCAATGAAGCGATGTCCAGTAGAAACGGCCGTGAAGCGAGATAGTGCTTCGCTAGTTTCTTTGAGTCGTACACCTGGTAAAAGAATTAGCGAGAGTTTTAATGGACAAACAATGGTCTTTATGTCATAGTCTCTACAGTTTTTGGATAAAATTAACATTCCATTAAATAAGATAGATAAAGATAAATAATATTTATTGCAAATAGGACATCACAACGACACATAACAGAACAGTACACAAATATTAATAATAATAAAAAACATAGTACATATAAAAAAACGATAAATGATAATTGCATTTCTTTATGAACAAGGCTAGGCTTCAGTAGACGGCTAGCTCACTGTTACTTTTTTCCTGCTTAAAAAGTTGTTGTTATTGAAGTTAGTTCGGGTTAACTCAGTAAAAGAACTTTTTAAAATTATCTCGGTATAAGTGTTGGTAGAGGCCCCTGGCAATATTTTGTTTTTAGAAATTGCATGCTGTTAGTTACATTCTAAGATGAAATAACACATTGAGGCGTTCGATTTCTTATTTAGTAGATTATAAAGTATGATAATTATTTACTTCGAGACCAAGATAGTTGTTTTTGTGCAATGTCATAGGCAATGTGCTGACTGGCACATAATAATTATTAATAGCACGAAGATACCACCACATTTTTTTCCAAATTTTAGTCTAGCTTAGTCAAAAAACCCACCATCAACTACACAATTACCTTCAAGGATAGTGTTCGATTGAAAAAAATAAAAGATAATAAAGTAACGTAGGTATGATTTCCTCTGGCGGTCGAACTTTTTTCAAGTTTAAACAATATTAGAGACAGAGAGAGACGAGATTATATAACTAGCATGTAATACCAAAATACATTTACATACCATCAAACCTTGCTCAAGGTAGCCAGTCCGCAGCTGCACCACCAGGTCCAGCGCGAAGACCACGTCGCTGATCCCGTCACACGTCAACCAGAAGTAGTGGCACATGATCTGTCAACCAAGAAGAATATGCTTAAAAATGGCACATGATCTGTCAACTGAGAAGAATATATTATGTTAATTAGTGGGACATGATCTGTTAACGTAGAATAATATGTTTATTAGTGGCAAATGATCTGCTAACGAAATATAATGTATTTATTAGTGACACATGATATTTCAACAAAGAAGATTGTGATTATAAGTGGCACATAAACTGTTAACAAAGAAGAATGTTTATTTGTGGCCCATGATCTGTCAACGAAGAGGAATGTGTTTATTGGTGGCACATGATCCGTTAACTAAAAATAATGTGTTTATTAGTTTCATTTGATCTGTCAACGAAGAAGAATATGTTTATTAGAGGCACATGAAGAAGCAGGTTTTGTGACTTCTTACATATTTTTGTTTCCTTTCTCATTATTTGTGCACGTACACGTTAATTTCATTTCTTAGTCATAGAACTGACTTATTTTTTAAAATTTATTTCTCATGAGTTACAACAAAATACAGCTTTCTATACAACTTTTAATAAACGTTCAATAAGAATGTCTGAGGTCTTTGTTTAGCGATAGTGTTAAGGAACTACTGAATCGGTTAGAAAGATATTGTTTCATTGTGATATTCCATAAACGTGGTGGATTAGAGAAATAATATAACGAACTCTTTGTTTTGAGTTTAAAAAAATAAAAAGGTTGTTAAATAAGCAGCTAAAATACAACAAATATCGCTATGGGAGACCCGTCGAAATAGTTAATAACAAATTGAACGGTAATTTAACAAGACAGCACCACTAGCCAAAAACATGCATTTAACGAGCATTTTACTCTGAAAGTAGAAAACTGTTTGAACATTTTTCTTCAAAGTTTTGGGTACACTGAACACATTAGTTATCTAGGCATGTAATAAGCATTCAAGCAAAGAATATTTCAGACTTTCTCCATGTGATGGCGATATACGGCGCGATTTGTCTAGTCTAGACTAAGTTATTGTTACTCGGATTAAAGCATTTAGACAGTTCTCAATCATGCACTGTAAATTTGAAAAAGGGATTTTATATTTTAGACAAGTGGTTCCACTCGGTATGAAGTATTGAATTTTTGAAAATCATTCCAACATCCATAGGTAGGACGTTACTGCTGAACATACGCCTCCACCAGATTATGTATAGATATTAGGTAATTTAAAAAAAGTTAAAAGTGAATTGAAAGTGTAATAATAAAAATGTACTATTATTGATTACTTTTTATAAAGAAATCACACATAGTTATTTTGTTTATATTGATGTAATTAAGGCGAACCATACTTACTTCCTTTAAAGGATTTTTTTTATCAAAATGAACATTACAAAGATTGTCAATTTCCATCCTTGCATAACCGTTCAATAATGTTTCCTAGTTTTGAAGGCTGAATAACAAGGTTATATTACCAATTTCAAGTTGAGACAAAGTAATTTGTTATTTGAATCAACAAATTTTACACTTAGATAGTTGTTAATACCTTCCGTCAACAAGCCAAGTGAAGTTTACTTCCATTTACTAAGAAAACAGGTTTCCAACCCTCGCTTGAACGGAGAAATCTAAGGAACTACTTCTGCTTTAAAAATACACCAGAGGGTTTGGTGTGAAATGAGTGCACTTGCATCACTTCAACCTTCTTTATTTCTCAAGAGGATCGCTAAGTAAATGTAAGAAAAAAAGGTTGGGCCCAAAACACTCCCTTGGGGCACCCTCGTAATAAATCGATACGCAGGGTACAATGATACCGTTGGAATTAGAATCTAAAAAGGGACTCCATATCCGAACACCTTTTGTTTGTTTCTAACGAAAAAGAACAGTAACTTAACACCGGACACCTCTTCAAAGTTTTGGGAAAAGGAAGGAAGGAAATCAAACTTATGTTAAAGTAAAGAAAACATGTGGGCCTCTCTTTTGCTTGGTTTGTTACGATAGCTACATTGTTGCAATAATAGATGTGAACTTGTGAGGCGTAATTACTAGCAGAAAATAGGAACCTATTAAGATTTTTATTGGCTCATATTATTCTGGATTTTTGTAATATATACTTCAAAATACCTATCTTTAAATTAACAAAAAAAAAGAACTTTGTTTTTAGTTCTTTTGATTTTAATTAAATTAATAATAACGACTTCAAATAAAAAAATACGATATCGCTACTTCCCGTTCAATAAAATAAAATACAAAAGGAGATTATAAAAGGCGTACTTGATAACCGAAGTCAAAAGTCACGCTAGCTCTAGGTTTACCTATATTGTTTAGTTCAACCATATTGGATTACAAATCTAATAATGAGGTGGGATATGCTATGTAATAAGGCGGCAGTAACACGAGTATCAGATCCCGAAGTATTGGATTTTTGTCAAAAGGTTCCCAATATTAATACGGCTCCGGGTTATATAACCTTTGAATAACTGAGGATGACCAATAACGAATATATCTACGTACAATAATTATGATATTGGCAATCTCAAGGGTATAGAGTTTTTGTGGTAGCTTTCCACTAGGTTTCGTTCTAAAAATAATTTCAAATATAGTATTCAATCGACGACCTTAGGAAGATGTTTGGCAGTGGCTGGATGAGTGGATGAAAAAAACGGGAGGTCGTACTCTTTGGCACGCTCAGGCTTTCGTCCAGCAGTGAACTGCAATAGGCTGACATGATGATACCTTTAAAGGGAATTTGTGCTTTATTATTAAGTTGATGGCCTTTCGACAAAAAAATTGATTCAAAAAAAGATTAAAGGGTATGAATCTATCTTCTACTTATAATAAGTTAGCATATTTTAACATTATTAATCAACTACGCTTCAAGTGATGAATATTATTTATTAGTCCTAAGAAATAAGAGTGATTTAGATTTGAAATAAGTAGGTATTCATCTTTTTTCTGAGATCATTTCATAGAATCAAAATGAAATTGCAATTTTTAAAACGTATACGAATTACCATGGACTCTCAAAAAGGAGGAGACGAAGAAAAATACATCTTTCATTAATTCCTAATAATATTCACCCGTCTGCTACTCTAAGGCTCAAACAACTTGAATAGAGAGGAACAAGTAAATTGCTTTTAAGATACGCAATTTAAATATATTGAAATCTGCACTATCTAGTTATCTAAGTGTTGGTATAATACGTTTTGCAAGATGCCTCTCAGTTAATCACTAAAATATAGTCTAAACTCGAATATATTTAAGAAATATGAGTAGTCCAGAACCTAAGCAAGTGATATACGTAAAAGATGAACTTTCTTTTAATTCTTGTCTACGAGTATATGTAATAGGATATAAGAATGATACTTTGTCGTCATTTTGATATGTCGCCATTTTGAAATTTAGGATCTTAAAGTTAAGGTTAAATGTGATTTCGAAATTGAGCCATAAGTTTTTTATCGGACTTATAACTAAATTTTAAGGTGTGTAAACCGTTCGGAATTTTGACTTTCCGAGTTTTGAAATTCATAATAACAATAACCGGAATTAAGTTTTTCGTATTTATGCAGTGTACCTACCCAAATTAATGAAATGTTAAAGAAATCCTATATGCTATTAGCAAATGTTATTGTGTATACCTCAACATATTCTCCTTCAATTAAAACAATTACCAAGGCACTAATAGGTAAATTGGATGCGATAGTTTATAACCTTCAGTTAATTACACAACCTAACATTAATTTCATTCCAATAACCTAATTAAATATTAACTGTTATCGCGAATTCGTGGGTTCTGATCTCACGGTTGGGTGGCTCTAAATTTTAGATAGCATCAATTCACTCAGTTGTATATGATAGGGACAGGGAAACTATACAATGTTTAATTTAAACAACTAAAAATATTTTAGGGGCTGATTTTGACGCTCAAATACAACTAGCAATGGCAAACTTCGAAATCTTAATAATGATGTTACTTCTGAGAGATGTGTAGAGATGTGTGGTTTCACAGAAAACTATGTTTTTGAACAGAATAACGTGATTTGAGCGGCTCCAAAATGAATTGAAAACTATTAAATTCATGTCTGAAAGATAAAGAAATATTTGTTTTGTTTAGCAGTGGACGTTTTCTTATCGGCTTCAAAGGCCAATTTTCCAATACTCGCTTGCTGTACAGTTTATTTTGCCAATATTTTGGGTTTTAAAACACCCAGTGGTAATACTTTTGTTCAGCGAGCTATATAAAGCTATGCTCGGGGTTTAATTAATAATTTCGTCATCCCATACAAAACAACATTAATTAATACGCCTAGCTTAAATAATAAGCATGCTGTAATGGCAGCGGTGGAACCGATACCCAATGGAGTAGACGTTTCCGACAAGGTGGAGTGGTGAATACGCAAAACTCGACCTGGCAGTGGACGAAAAAAAATCGCCCTCAACGACGAGCGTTGGGGGAGGAATTTGTCCAGCAATGGACTAACATGGGTTGATTCCGGTGATTATGATTGGTTACGCCATAGTATTTATTAGATTTAAATTTTCGCGCCTCATTCGATAGGCTTGTGTGTTTACCTTATAATAATTTTCGCCAGTAAACACGGGGGTACATCCTAGTCTATTCCCCTTCCTTTTTTTCCTACGGTCGCGATTCCTAGCGACCGCACGCAAACCAGTGTCAATTACGGACATGTCGGAGAAGCCTGCATTTTCGTGCTAGAAAATTATCCGCTCTGGAAACGGTCTTCAACTTGCTGCGAGGCTTTATTTGTGACGTTATATATGTGTGAACTGAACTTTGTGTCGGCTTTAAGTGTGGTGTATGTGCGTACGCTTAAATTCGACTTGGGCTGGCTAGATCGGCCCAGGTCTTCACCGAGGACACCCAAGGACCACCCCTGGATTAACGATCCTGGAACCACCCTGAGGACACCGTTTTGTACGTACCACCTTCACCTATTTCCTAATTACTGCACCCTGTTACGTATCACGTGTTACTGGCCCGCCATTGTGTATTTCGTCTGTTTCCTTTTATAGATATCTATTTAGCAACAATATATTCGCGAACCATCAACCTACAGTCCATTCCTCTAGGGTCTCGACCCAACCACAAGCTATCATCCAGCATTCCTTAAAGGGACGGCTGGCTAAGTTCCCTTTTACCCAAGGCGCTGCTACTCGTGGCGCCACCATTTATTTTGGTCCTTCGAGCCGGATATCGATATTTAGGGAGAAAATAAAGATGAATATATTGCGCTAAAAGGCCTCCCCCGCATATATTCATCTTTATTTTCTCCCTAAATAGATATTCTCGCCCCGCATTTCATATTTTATTTTACTGTCTCCGGTCCGTGATTGCACTCATCAAACCGCATATTTCAATCAATCCACGTTTATATGTATTAAAATTACGAATGGTCAGTACGACTTCGTAATTATATTTCCGCTAATTTATCTATTTGAACAGTCATTGCGTACTCTCAAATAGTCATTTTCGCATATTTATATCTTTATTCGTTAATAATAACACCTACAAAACCGCTCGCTTCGCTATCCTTCCGCTAGATAATTCTATAACTATAAGTAGGTATCATCTGACTGGTAGTACCTATCTTCGCTGCGTCGCGTCGACTGAGCCGCTGCACAGGCCTGTTGTACCTACTCATCACCGCGCTCTAAACTTTATTAGTAAATTTTGCATTCCATTGTTTTTTGTAATCGATAATGTCTAAAGCTCGTGATCCTGGTGATGCCATTGAGGCTGCAGGTGACTCCTTGACTATAGCCATTCAGCTGGCATTGTCATGTCGCAATAGAGTTTTTGCACGTATTCAAAGCATTTTCGACCTTATTGAAAGGGTTAATAGCGGCAGTGAGCCGCAAGAAAGCTTTATTTGTGCGTGTGTCAATCTTGATTCGATACGCAACGAATTCTCTGTTGCATTAGATAATTATAACGCTCTTCTTTTAAAACAAAATCCTAACGCTAAAATCGAGGAACAATCATGGACTACTTTCGAGGACCTGTATTGCCGTATCAAATATACGTATTCAACTTTAACTAAGTCTTTATCCGCGCCTGATACAACAAAAAGCAGTAATCTCATTAAGTAACAGGTGCGTCTGCCACCTATTGAAATTATGTCATTCGATGGTGACATCCGTAACTGGCCGATATTTTACGCTAATTTTAAAAGTACGGTCCACGAAAATAGATCATTGACTAACGCTGAAAAGCTGTACTATTTATTGGGCAAACTATCAGACAAGGCTCGATCGGCGTTCTCAGGAATTTATCCCGATGAACATAACTACAAAATTATTTTTGATTCGCTTATCAATAAGTATGAGGATAAACGCTTATTAGCTTCTACTTATCTAAATCAAATATTTGACCACAAGTCATTTACCGCCGCGACTGTTGAGAATTTTGAATCATTTTCTGATAATTTTGTTTCCGCAGCAAACGCATTACAAAACCTTAAAATTGATAATTTATCAAACTTTATTTTGTTCCACATCGCTATAAAGAAAATCGATTCAGAAACTGCTCGACTGTTCGAGATGAGCTCGAAAGACGAAACGCCTAATTTCGATAATTTGGTTAAGTTTATCAGAGAGCAATCACGCATTTTACAAAACACAAAAACTTTAAATGGCTCCAGCTCCAATCTTCCTGGTAAACAGCTAAATAAAAGGTCAAATAATAGGGCTCCGCAACCGCAATCTTACGCGGTCATAGATAAACCCGCGAAGTGTTTATGTCACAATTTCGTTCACGAACATTTGTATAGATGTCCCGCGTTTTCTAATTTGTCACCCACTGATCGCTTTAAATCAGTCAAGCAGTTGGAAGCCTGTATAAATTGTTTAAGTATTAAACATAGGGCGAACTTCTGTCAGTCTGAGTCGAGATGTAAGGTTTGTAAAAATAAACACCACTCGCTTTTACATTTTAATAACCGCGATACACATTCTTCTAACGTGCAGGTGCGTAAGCACTCGAGTCCAGCCGCTGCGCCGAGCGGGCCGCCCGCAACGCAGCCGGCTACGTCGCACTCACGCGATGCATGCGTGATGCGCAGTGACGTCACTGATACCGGTCTTAGTACCTCTGCACAGATTCCACAGTGCCATGCGTCTATTGCCGCATCAGCTTTAAGCGACGTAAATACTTCCTACGCGTGCCAACGTAATGCAAGCACGACAGTATTATTGTCAACGGCTACTGTCATTGTCCGCGATGCAATTGATAACAGCCAACATCTCGTTCGTTGTTTATTAGACAGTGGTTCACAAATAAATTTTATTACCGCAAGTTGTTGTAAACGTTTAGGTTTGACTAATTATTTTTCTGACACTCGTTCGGTCAAGGGTATCGGCGGGACAGAAAAAACCGTCAAGGGATCCGTATACTTCAAATTCGCTTCTCGCTTTAATTCAAACGTTTTATATAACGTTAACTCGCTAGTTGTCGATGAAATAACCGACAATCTGCCAACCGCTCCTGTAGATATAACCGCATTGCCTCATTTGGTGGGCCTCCCGCTAGCCGACGAGTCGTTCGGCATACCCGGTCCTATAGATGTACTGATCGGGGCTTCGCATTTCCCGCATTTGTTATTACCCCAGGTAGTTGGAAATAACAATTCCTCCGCGCCGCCAGCTGTAAAAACTGTGCTCGGCTACGTTATTATGGGCACTGCGCCCACGTTACCTCTACGGCGCAATAAGGCTTCGCTTGCTTGCTGCGCTTATGTTCCGCGTCCGCCCAATACTGACTCATTAGAAACGGCTTTAAAAAGGTTCTGGCAGGTCGATGAAGCACCCGTCACTCATTCCACGAGCAAATCACTCGAGGAACAAGAGTGCGAGCACTTCTTCTCGGCGACCACGAAGCGTGATAAGGACACAGGTCGATATACTGTGGCCTTACCATTTCGCAACGACGTGTTTTCGTTAGGAAACTCACTCGATATTGCGAAGAAACGCTATTTCTATCTAGAAAGAAGGTTAGAATCCGCGCCCGCATTGCGCGCCGCTTATAATGACGTCATTCGCGAATATATAGATAAAGGCTATTTATCTCCCGCGCCGCTTGCTTGTTCGGACGACAATCGTCCAGATTATGTCATTCCGCATCACGCCGTTGTACGTTTAGACAAAACTACAACCAAGCTACGTTCTATGTTAGACGCTAGCTCTAAGACAAGTTCGGGGCTTTCGTTAAACGATATTTTGCACAGTGGGCCGAATCTACAGGGTGACTTGTTCACTATTCTTTTAAATTTCCGCCTATTCGGTGTCGCTCTTTCGGCCGATTGCCGTCAAATGTTTTTACAAATTGGGGTGAGAGAAAGCGATCGTCGCTTCCAACGTATTCTATACCGTTTCAGCACGAAAGATCCTCTGACTTTGTATCAGTTTAATCGCGTTTGTTTCGGTCTTAAATCAAGCCCGTACCACGCGCTCCGCACCGTACGACAGTTAATCGAGGACGACGGTCATGATTTTCCGCTCGCTCATGGAGTCGCGTCCGATTCTCTGTATATGGACGATATCGTCTTCAGTGAACCATCAGAGTCGCGTGCTGTTCAGGTCGCTCATGAACTGATCCAACTCTTTAGAGGAGGTCAATTCGATTTGGTCAAGTGGACTTCCAATTCCCAAACTGTATTAAATAGTATTCCCGCATCCCATAGGCTATTTGAGGAGCTTGAATTCGACAAGTCAATAGAACAGAAGGTTCTTGGCTTACGCTGGTGTAGGTCAAACGACTCCTTTGAGTTTCTCATCTCTACACCGCCAAATACGTGTACTAAACGCGCTATTCTGTCGGCAGTCGCTCGCTTGTGGGATATCATGGGTCTTGTCGCGCCAGTAGTTCTATTCGCGAAACTTCTCATAAAAAAATTGTGGCTACTAAAGCTCGATTGGGACGATGAGCCCCCGCGTGATATTGTAAAAATATGGCAATCTTTTCGCGCTGCCTTACCGCTTCTAAATGATTTTAAAATTCCGCGCCATTTAGGTCTGTTTGAAAATTGTATTTTTCGACTGATTGGATTTTCTGACGCTAGCGAGAGCGCTTATGGTGCTGTCGTCTATGCTCATATTACTCGCAATGACGAAGTTATCGTCCAGCTGGTCTGCGCCAAGTCCAAGGTGTCCCCAGTTAAACCGCTTACTATCGCTCGACTGGAGCTTTGCGGTGCAGAGCTTCTTTCAAAACTTCTTCGTCGTGTTTACGACACATATGACGCGCGATACAAAATCGCGTCTATTTACGCTTTCACCGATTCAAAGGTGACTCTTTGTTGGATTAATTCCTCCCCGCACCGTTGGCAAACGTTTGTGGCCAATCGCGTCGTCCGCATCGTAGATAACATTCCTGCGGAGCGTTTCTTTCACGTGGCTGGTACAGAGAACCCCGCGGACTGTTTATCTCGCGGCTTAACGCCTGATATGCTTATTGAGCATCCACTATGGTTGCACGGACCTCCCTGGGCGAAGCGTGATCCCGCTCAATGGCCTATGCATAAGGTCACCGACTTAAGTTCGGACACCGTTCCTGAAGAAAGGGTCCACGCACACCCAGTAGTGTCCGATTCCTTTGATTCTCCTTTACTCGCACTCGCAGAACGTATATCAATGTGGTCTAAATTACTGCGAGTTATCGTTTTCATTTACCGCTTCATTAAGAAACTTCCGCGCCGAACTGACGCTGTTACCGCGAGCGATCTAGACTTCGCTGAAAGTGTTCTGCTGCGTCACGTTCAACGTAAATATTTTTCTAAAGATTTTGCTAACTTGAATGATAACAAGTTTTGCTCACCCGCTCTCATTAAACTCAAACCATTCCTAGATAATGATTTGATCCGCGTAGGTGGTCGGTTATCTCACTCTGCTGAGACCTTTAAAACCAAGCACCCTGTAGTGCTACCGCGTCGCGACCGCGTTGTTGAGCTCCTTATAGATTATTATCATAAAAAACATTTACACGCCGGACCAGAACTGACAATGTCGTTGTTGCGTCATAAATATTGGATTTTGTCTGCTAGGCGAATTATACGCTTTTGAATCTACAAGTGCAACGCTTGTCACAAGTGGAAACCGCGACCACAGAGTTCACCGATAATGAGCGACTTACCTAAATTTAGAGTTACCACTGCTATTAAAGCATTTTCCCATACAGGCTGTGACTACGCTGGCCCTATTCAGTACGTCCCTATACGCGCTAGGGGTGCGAAGAGCCGCAAGGGCTACTTGTGTGTCTTCACTTGTATGACGACCCGCGCTATTCACATTGAACTAGCTACCGATCTTACTACAGCTTCATTTATTGCCGCTTTAAAACGGTTTCTATCGCGCCGCGGACCGGTACAACGCTTGTATTCGGATAACGCAACTAATTTCCGCGGAGCTAATTCTTATTTGCGAGACTTATATAAATTTCTTGATAAAGAGTACCGCCCGCGTTTCGAGGAAGAGCTCGCTGAACATCGCATTGACTGGCAATATAGTCCTCCAGCAAGTCCACACTTCGGAGGCTGTTACGAGTCCCTTATAAAGACCGTGAAGACTCACCTCTTTAAGGTCATAGGTCAGCAGCTTCTCTCTTACGAGGAATTGGTCACTGTCCTGGCTCAGATTGAGTGCTTGTTGAACTCCAGGCCTCTTACTGTGCTTAGCTCTGATCCCTCAGAGCCTAAAGCTCTGACTCCTTCGCATTTTTTACATACATTGCCGCTTCATTCTTTTCCTGCCGCGGAGATAGGTGCCTCTACTGCAGCGAGCCTGCTCGAACGACATTCTCTTATGGATAAGTTAGTCCAGTCGTTTTGGAAGAGATGGCGAAGCGAGTATCTTCATAGTTTACAAACGCGCCTCAAATGGAATAAACTTGACGGAGACGCGATCAGGGAAGGAACAGTAGTAATACTTATAAACGAAAGTGCACCTCCTTTATCGTGGCCTCTAGCTATCGTTGAAAAGTTGCATACGTCTAAGGACGGCTCCACACGCGTCGTTTCAGTACGCACTTCTAAGGGTACTCTGGTGCGACCTGTGATCCGCCTATGCCCTATTCCTACTCAATAGTCTTTCTTGCTGCTCCATTCCCCTCTTTAGCTATTATTTACTCTACTTTGCTAACATAAATTTCTTAAAGGTGACCCTTTAAGGCCGGGGGGAAATGGTTACGCCATAGTATTTATTAGATTTAAATTTTCGCGCCTCATTCGATAGGCTTGTGTGTTTACCTTATAATAATTTTCGCCAGTAAACACGGGGGTACATCCTAGTCTATTCCCCTTCCTTTTTTTCCTACGGTCGCGATTCCTAGCGACCGCACGCAAACCAGTGTCAATTACGGACATGTCGGAGAAGCCTGCATTTTCGTGCTAGAAAATTATCCGCTCTGGAAACGGTCTTCAACTTGCTGCGAGGCTTTATTTGTGACGTTATATATGTGTGAACTGAACTTTGTGTCGGCTTTAAGTGTGGTGTATGTGCGTACGCTTAAATTCGACTTGGGCTGGCTAGATCGGCCCAGGTCTTCACCGAGGACACCCAAGGACCACCCCTGGATTAACGATCCTGGAACCACCCTGAGGACACCGTTTTGTACGTACCACCTTCACCTATTTCCTAATTACTGCACCCTGTTACGTATCACGTGTTACTGGCCCGCCATTGTGTATTTCGTCTGTTTCCTTTTATAGATATCTATTTAGCAACAATATATTCGCGAACCATCAACCTACAGTCCATTCCTCTAGGGTCTCGACCCAACCACAAGCTATCATCCAGCATTCCTTAAAGGGACGGCTGGCTAAGTTCCCTTTTACCCAAGGCGCTGCTACTCGTGGCGCCACCAATGATAATGACTCCTAAGTATATATTACATTTTTGACAGTTTAATTTGACTCAAACGTAGAATTCTCGTTTACTGTTCGCCTAGAAGCCTAGACTTCTCAGAGTAATCCTTCAAAGGTTACTAATATTGTTAATTGAGACGCATAGTTTTGTACTGTAGTTAATAATAGGTTCTTTTAGTTAAAAGGCGGGTATTATTCCATAACGGATTATCAACCTATTACAAAATAACAAATAGCCTCAATCGATTTTCAACTAAAAAGCGAATATAAATAGATTTAAATATTAATTGATAATATTTTACTTCGTGTTTGTAGTCGATGATGAGACAAAACGTAACACATTTGTGGAATGAGCCACATAGGTAGTACAAGCTATTCATATTTATGAGTAAAAATACATATACATTATGTCTTTCGTGATCTGACCTTGTATAAATAAAATAGAAGTGTGAAAAACAAAGCAGCATTGTTTTCTGAATATTGGCGATTCAGAGCACTTATTGAAACCATGTCAGTGTCTATCACCCAAGGAGCCTTAGAGACAATAATACACAATGGGATAAAAGAATTCTATTTGATTTTTTATTGAATTCTTTACCCAACTACGGCGAAGCCAAGAGGAAGGGTAATGATTTTGGCAGTCTATGTTCCACTGTAGCGCCTAAACGACTGAACCGATTTTAATCAATGAGGTGTCAAATTCAATAGTTTTGCAACAATGGCCCGGGTGAGCGATATAAATTTAATTAAAATTTTATATGATTACGAAGTCAGGTTAAAGTTTTAAAAGACCTTTTCTGCTAAAGCATTTAACATTTGACAAAAAAATATATATTTTGATATACTCGTATATGATGGCGTTAATGAGGTCTTATATTTTGTACAGGAGAGATAGGGCCTCTGTAGCTTAATTCTTTAATTGTACAATCTTTACAAAGTAAGCTAAAGAACATTTAACAATTATAAAATAAATAACTAATTTAAAATTACACTAATTAGCGTTTACATACATACAGGGTTATTCAAATATACAAGCTTAAATGATCGGATTCTGATGTTTCTTTTGGACTTTGATGTTGGTAGTATAGTAATAAAACGTGTATTATTTGAGTTGTAGAATCACACACTAGAAGGAAGAAACCTAATAAATAATGACTTTTTAATACACTTTTTTATGAATTTATTCGTATATATTTCAGGCAAATTGTTTTTTTATCACCTAAATAAAAATGTACAGTTCCAAAGGCCCGAAAAGGGTCGACCCAGGTGTCGTGATGCAACCCAATAATACGAATATGAAAGAGACATTTCGGGACATATGAATTATTAAATACAATGATCATGTATAGGTACTTACTTATGATTAAAATTAAATGTTTAACTTGTGAGGATTTAGCTAATTAAGTCGGTAAATATTAGGTTGGGGAAAGAGTCTTTTCGCATTATAGTATGTATGAACTTAAAATAAAATCTCTTTGGCTGTACTATTTGTATCTGGCTGGTTTTGGTATCATAAAAAGTTTAAATTTTAAAGAAGATAATTCCAAATTCAAATTAGGAAAATGTTTGTTTTTTATATGTTTTTCGCACTGTCAAGATGAGTGAATCTAATAAAGAAATTCGATACATTTAAAATTTTACTACAGAAAACGCAACGCAAGCCGCGAAAAAAATTTGCGATGTTTATGGACCTAGTGCAGTGTCTGTGAGAGCAGCACAAATTTGGTTTCGCTCTCTTCAGAATTCTCTAGACAGTGTCAGGTTAACATCACGAGAGGACTGCCAAAAACACTTGTCGCGGTATTATGATCAGAAGCCCCAAAATTTCTATAGCAATGGTATCATGTCCCTACCTACAAGATGGCAAAAGATGAAAAGTTATCGAACAAAATGGTACCTACAGACTTTAGTTAAATGTAAACAAACCATATTAAATATGTTTTGAATTTTCTTAAAAAATGCGAAGAAACTTTTTCCCCAACCCCCAACCTATTATATAAATTACAATTCTTGTTAAAATACTGACATTGTTCTATTTAAGTAATTGTAGCTTTTTGCTTTCGTTTTCCCTTTCAACGGCAAGTCTCGTCTCGCAATAAATAATATTAAATTCTTCTAACAATCGTATTTCTCTTGCCCTAAACTAAGCAAAGTACGTAATATTGCGATAGCTTACCAGATGTACAGAAAACGGCAGGCCAACCTACCTAAAAAATGAAAGGTTATCCAACTAATTTTAAACTTTAAGTCTAACTGTAAGACAATGTTCCTAATTGATATTGATCTTTATATCTATCTCTATATCAATAAAAAAAAAAATGTTACGTCGTAGGTTAACAAGCTGTTGTCTGTACTTAAATATTTACTTGACACCTCTGACTCAGGCGAAAATTTTCGTGCTTATCACTCAAACACTTGCCCGGAATAGGATTAGGAAAGATAACCGAAAGATATGTAACCATGACAAGCATCTTACGTTTACATATACATACATTTATCAGGAATGTGTAATAATTACCCAACTTACTTTTATTCTACGCAGGATATTGGTTAGTATTATTAACCCTTAAAGCATGAGTACATACTAAAGGAAACGTGCAGATTGATGCACAAATATTAAGTGAGTAGGTTACGAGGCTATACGTAAATGCGGAGCAAACATTATTACTGTAGCACATACTTACATTACGTATACGACAGAGAAAAAGAGAAAAAAAAAGTGCCAGAAGCAAAATTATAATTTTAATGTTACCAACAGGTGTTAGACTACAGCTAACGACTGTGAAATTGCTTTTCAAACGTACTTCCTCTGTCCATAAACAATTTTCTTAGAGAAAGGGAGTCCCCTTATGAGGTCACAGAGATAAGAGCTGTCATAAAAATATTAACCGTATAAAACGTGTATTACGATAAAATTGCGAGCTTCACAAGAGATAAGGACTATCAAGGAAAATAAAATAAAAACGACCGACAAAAACTTCAGGTAAACCATTACAGGTAATGATTTATTACGAACAGGAAAGACTACTTCGAGATGAAAGGTGAAATCTCGGAGAAGAAATACGGTAAGTTATGGCTTTATTTTGGTATTTTGTTTTGGTAGGATTATTCAAGATTATTTGTATTTTATTAAAAGGAAACATGTCTAAGACACGTGTTAATAATGCATATTTTAGGGCTGATCTTCAATATACATTTTAATTTTTAATATAAACACATCGTATTTAAAATCTATGTATGTACTATGTACTTCCGTAGTTTAATGATGTAAAGATGTCAATGACAACCAACCTGTTAAATCTGTAAAGAGTGATGTTTTTTATTCTTAATACTAAACACGACTCAGCAATAAGGACAATGACTAAAAAGAAAATGAAAAGATAATTACCTAAGCATTTTTTTCCATAATAATGGAGAAGTTATAATATCTGTGTGGACCTGTAGTATAATTTGTGTGTTGTTAAAAAAAATTAGCTTTACACCTTGCACTGCTTAGAAAAAAAAAAGTGTTTTCTTAAAAATAACAACCAAAGTGTAGTGGCACACTTTCAAAATTTTCGGTCGCAAAACGTTTCATATGTGGCGTTTGTTTTGTAAAATAGATTGGTAGCATTCTCACGGAAACATTCGATAAACGAAATGTTAAGTACTATGTTACGGGCTACCACAAAATTTCGCTTGATAATATGTCTTATGGTACTTTATAACTGCTATCAAAGTTTAAAACTATAACCCATACTTTTTAAGTTACATGAAAACGATCAAGTCCAAACACGAAGTTTTCGCGGTTATTAAAGATTTGAAAAAATCGCCCACTGGCTTCATCATCAGACCACGATGGTATACACTGGATGTTGACAAATTTTTAGAACTGTTTTCATTTTATAGATAGACCCGTAATTATTACAAAAAAAATATATATTTTTTAATTGCTTATTTTAAATAAAAAATCAATTCTAATTAGTTTAGTTTTTAAATTTCGCGCCTAAACGCTCCAAGCTATCACGTAATCATGATAATTACACAAAGTGATAAATAAACAACCTGCTGTCAAACTGTTTGTTGCTCATTTAGCCAGGTTTGACAACTTGTTTTTGGGTGTTTCTGTGAGCATAGGCCTCCCCCATCGACTTACAGATTAGCCAGTTGGATGCTGCCTGCATCCAGAGGCTTCCTGCAACCTTTAGCAGGTCGTCTGTCCACCTTGTGGGTGTACGTTTCACACTATGCTTGCCGGTACGTGGCCTTCATTCCGAAACCTTTCTGCCCTTATAGGCCGTCAGTTCTACGTGCTTATTACTGCGGTTGTCATTTGTATGAAAACACAGCTGTTCTCGTCTTCCCTGCGCTTTGGTAGGAGCCTACCCTTTAAAAATAACCTCTCACCTGTAACTCCGGAAAGCTCTGCCTCACGATCAGCGTCCACAAATTATACAACACGAATATGGTGATCAACCACAACCAGTAGAAGTAAAAGTTTTCGTCAGGGTTCACCACAGTCCTCGGCGCTCTGACCTTTCTTCGCCTCGTTCGGTTTGTTGTTCTATGTTCTCCTGTTGCACCTTCTGACCCTGTGTCTTCCACCTGCGAATTAGATACTGGTTACTACCGGTTTTTATTTATTTTATTTCATGAGGGATAGCTTGGTTCTTAGGTATATTATTCAATGGCATAGTTCTGTTACGGTAAGAGATCAAACGACCTTTACTGGGTAGTATTGTTTAAAAAAAGCCCTTTTTCAAAATAATAGTTTTAGACGTCATATTGGCTACAACTAGAAGAAACAATGAACGTGATAGAAGAAACGACCATCTTCATGTTATAGCCAATATGAAATTCAAAACTATTACTTTGGAACAGGGCCTTATTTACTTAACCAACTGAAATTTATAAGAAGTTTTGTAAATTTTATTGAATTTAAAATTTTATTGGGACTTTTATAAAGTTAATATTGGTGTTAGAATAGTTTGTTACGGGATTGCTACCATGTACCTTATTTTTGAGTTCCCGATATTTCGGCACTGTTGCAAGCGCCATGCTCACGGAGTAACATGGAGGTACATGGTAGCAATCCCGTTACAAACTATTCTAATGTTAGTGACCATGAAAGTTTAAAACAATATATTAATATTGGTGCTTATTTCAAACATAATATTTTCAATGCGATATTATTACAGACAAAGGCCTTTTGTTTGGTACGTGGGAAGAAGCAGATGTTATGGTTGCCCACAGGTCTTGGGTACGATTGTGTTAAGGATTGTTCGTCTGTCTTTTAAGGGCTTTTAGTGTTTGGCAGATTAGCATCAGAATTTGAATTTATTGGGTTTTACGTTATATTATCACAGGTAATTTATTAGCCCTTAATCACTTAATAAACAAATAAGTCAGTCATTTCTAATGGATACGACCAATAATAAATATACATAATTCAAATTCAAAATAAGTAAAACATTAAAATAAAGTTATGCGAATGCTTCCAAAGTTACAAATGGGATTTGAATATATTTGAAATTCAATAAGAGACAGTAATAATCAAAATTATCTCTTTAAGTATAGTATAGTTAAGTGCCGCAAAAAGTTTTTTTTAACTTCATTTACTACATTAACAACTCTTCAGTGATTATTATGAGAGTAGTTTATTGCATTTGTCGGTTAAAATCAGGAGTTTAAATCCATGCAAAACTAAAAGGGGTACAAATAGCATACTATATTAAAACCTCACAAATCATGGTCACAACAATAACCAAACATTTTGAAAGAATTCTCACAGTTTCCTGGGTCGTTGGGGTCTGCCTAGTCGAAAACCTCTTCAGAAACGAGTCTTCTCTCTTCAGTGGAGGTTTCTTCTGAATCGCGGAGCTCAGCTGCACCGTGGTTCGGAGCTTCATCCATCTCTGGTTCGATTTTGTTCTGGACATTTAAAGATACTTGTAAGGATGTATACTTTAAAACATTGATAGCGTTGAAGGGAAAGTTAAGCAAAGGAGCCATGCTTTCAGAAAGTTAAGTCAAAGGTAGATAAAAAGGTCTTAAGCATTTTAAATTTTAAACGATTTTGCGATTTATATTTTACTGTGTTAAGCTTTATGTTACTGGGAAAATAAATTCAGAGTTTATTTAGGACTTGATAAAACTATTTGTAAGAAAGAAAAGGCAAAGTAATTCAAGTATCACGGATGCTTCTATTTAATCCAGTGCTTCTCACACATTTTATCGTGAACTTAAATGTTTTAATAACGTGCAAACGAATAAATCTACCGTTATCTACATGCGGCATGGCAATTTATACTAAAACTAAAAATTCAATTCCATAATTATATAAGTATGCTTGTAGAGTGAGATATCAGTGAGTCGAATCTAACATATCTAAAACTAATTTACCAAACTGAATCTAAGAGTTAGGAGTTTAAATCTAAATCAAATCTATCGGCAATATTAGAAACGGTAATACAAATGCAGTAACGAATAACATTGAACATGTGATCTCCCAAGTGATAGTAGGAAAGTAGAATATCGTCAAGGTGAGCTAGTATAGACACAATATTCACAAGAAAAACACACAAAATCCAGTGAGTAAAGTACCATTCCCGAAGACCTATACACAGACGAAGGTAGCACATTAGTGGGAAATAAACAAACAATGAATAAAACAATCGACAACGATAGGCGGCTTTACCGTTGTTCTCGATATGTATCGAACCTTTTAATTTTCCTTAGTGCTTGGTAGTATGCCATGACAGCCTGGACGTGTCTCCATTTACGGCCTGGTTTGTCTGAGTCAGAGCCGGGCCTCTCATTGTCCTGGATGGACCTGCGAGAGCTTGACGAGCTCGATGCAATGATCGGTCGCCTACAAAGGATGCGAGTGTTACATGGAGACGACAGTGTGTGTACTGTGGTTGCTGGTGGAAGCCCCGGCATCGTGAGTTTCTTTGCTCGCTTGATCATGTTATATTGGAAGAAGTGTATCCCGACACCAAAGAAACAAAAAGAAGAAGTGATGCTGATTCAGATCCAATTAATAATTGTACAATAGATATTATTGTTGAGTGTGGTAAAGATGTTAACGATAATGAGGATAGAAGTAATGCAACAGCAGTATTATTTATGGATGATGGAAAAGATGATCATAGCGAACAAATGCAAACTCCCGGCCTCGTGAAACATAGAGACTCCACAAAGAATAACATGCAATACAAAATTAATCATTATTTCACTAGGATCGTTCACGGACAATATTACAGAATTAAGTGTTTCACTTAGCATTACTGTGACACTATGGTCGTCAGGCTGTGCAGGGACGTGAACTAATTGCAGTTACTATGCGTTATGCACTTTTTCGTATTAGGCATTGGGGTACAGATTACGTATTGTGAATGCATGGTCAAGAAGCGTACAGAATGACGGTAAATCTTCCAATAATTTTCTTAAGTAATATTTGAGAATTTTATTGATCGTAGTAAGCTCTTTCAATTATTAGTCATGTTTATGTTAATTTTATTGACCATTATACCAATTTTAGGATCTAGGATTTATTTGTCAAATCTGCTGTAAGTATTTCAGATTGACACAAACACTTTTTATAAAATTGTTAAGAGTATAAAATTACTACTACACATTTTACACATTTCGTCATATCTTTGTTTTACGATAACAATCTTCTTTAATGCTCTTACATTTCTTAATACAAGATTGATAGATCGTTTAACTTATAAACACATAATTTTGATAAAATTTGATAGTAGCATTGTTTTAGCTACTGTGTTCCGTAATACGCAACTTGTATAAAGTTCGCAAATAAATCAAATGACTTTAGGCTGCGTTAGAGCTTACTTTAAAATTCCTGGTAACCAAAAGCAATAGCCATTCGGTACGTTTCTTCTCATGCTAGTGTCTATGCATACGTTATCGCACAGGCAGGTCGTGCGGGCTAAGCATCCAAGTACTGGCAATGGCGATAGCCACTGTTCGTTCATAAGCGTCCGAACTATGCCTGCGGCCACTTACACGTCTTCTGGCCGGGCGTTCGTCGTGAATGGGGACAGCTTGCTCAACAATCTAGACAATTTGGGAAAATTCAATTCAGTTTGCTGGTATTTACAAAGGATGCGCCATTTGTGCTGGTGACACTGCTTTTTGGTTCTATTTACAGATTTAGATAGTACCATAATTAATATCTAGGATCAGAAGGGATTCATGCCATGTGGCGGTGATGCTGTAGACCTGTTTAGCATTAGCAAAAGTAGTTTGTGGCGTGTTTCACAATTCTGGTCACAGCATGTAGCTGCCTATGTACTCGTAGCTATTCTTACACTTATATGTATAAAATAATGTTCTAAAATCTCTTTAAGTTGTTCAATGGAACAAGATATAATTTCAGCGATTATTTTTGGTTGCGGACCCATGTTAATAAGATATAGCTGTTGAAAAAAGTCTTGCATTTTGATCTTCAAACTAATTGTTGGCAAACACGATTAATAGTTTAATAACATGTAAAAAGTTTTATTATTTATTATTAATGGTAACTCAATATGGACGTAAATCTAAGTAAAATTACTCAAACATCCTAATTTGTAAACGAAAATTCAATTAATTTTGAGACCAGGCTATGTAGATTTAAACGTTTCTCATAAGGTAGGAACTCTTAGGTTATTATGTTACTACGGACGGAGAGTTATTACATTTTCAGTTCCTAAATATCTTAATATAGGTCTTAAAGCTTGTACCCAAGTACCGGGAGTTCGTGTTTCATTAATTGAATAGTGTTAGTTGATAATTTAACAGTTACAGTAGGAATCTAATATTAATGCTATCTTTCTCCCAAAGCATTTTTGTTTCATAGTACTATAACGATTATTATTTTTACCCCCTCAAGATATCTTCGTGGAATGAATTCCACGTGGACAGCTCCGCATTTACTGACTAGTAGACTAGTGTTGAGGATAGATAAATACGCAAACTTTAAATTTTAACAAAGATTGTATTCGCCAGTAATTCATCAAGGTAATGCCAAAAAAAAGATTCCAAAAAACAAATGAAAATTCCTGTCACAGTAAAAAATAATAATGTATGGCATATCACCACTCTGAGCCTGGACAGGACTTATGCCTGCGCTGTGTTGTGTTAACAACTAGTTTAATGATGATGAGATGATGAGGTTCCATACGATTTCACACAAAGTACTGACTGCAGTTTTTGCATTTTCGAATTCTTTGTGTGACAGCAAGTATAAGCTGCAGTAGCAAGCAAGCACTGGCTTGCTGGCTACTGTAGTGTTGATAGATGCATCAGGTCGAGGCCACCTTTGGCCGGTGCCGTCTGCCCGATTATGCTGTACAGGCATTTAGCCATCAGCATAGTTAATACGTGTATTCATAATCATTGCCTACTTTCAAATTTTTTTTTTATACCTAATAAACAATTTTTTTTTTTTTATAAATACTTATTGATTTCGTGAATCAGATTTATTTAAAGATAATTCATTCTAACCGTAAAGTGTTCGTTTAATTACAAACCAATATATCTTTAAAACTGTCAGAAGCAGAAAGTTTGATCAACAGATGTCTCAGTTGCTTAATGGAGAACATAACTTTATTCAAACCTTAATTACGAAGCAAAGTTTGTTTCTGTGTATGGTTTGACATCAAGTAAATTTGAAGAGATCAGCCTAAATATATTTGAAGAAAATATTGTTTAGAAGTAGGTATTTTAAGTTCATGTTTTTTAACTTGTAAACAGATAAGTTTAAATTGATGTATGAGATACAATTCATAAGTTATTTAATTAGTTAAGGTATTAGCTACGATTACGAGTATTATCATGACTTATAAGGAATACACCTCGCTTTAATAATATCAATTAAATTAAAACTTAAAGCATTATTTAGAGAAATTACCAAATTCTTAGTTTTATTAATGTTTGTACGTATAGTAAGTACTGTTTAAGTATTGATTTATTCTCAAGATTCTATATATCTAACTAAGGCATTGATTTTTGCATAATAATTATTAGCAAACTTTCTTTACTGCTAAATTAGAACACCAATCAAGTAGGTAATAAAAATAATCGTTTACTCGTATCGGTTAATGTGAAACGACTATTTTAAAAACTTATGCTAGGCCTTCACACCATTATGGACCACTTCATTTTCATTAATTCATTAATAACTGTCCTCGCCCAGTTTTCGGCCAAGCCTACCACTTCGACCCCAAGATGGATGACGTTCCTTATTTGTGAGTTAGGTTCCACGTGAGGTTACCATTTACAGGCCCACCGAAGCTGTACCACTAACATTGGCTTATCACAAAACTTCACACTAAATGTTATCAGAATGTTTCCTGACGAGTTTTTACTCAACACGCCGAGCGAGTGTTTAAACAATTATGTTAAAGTACGTAGGTCCAAGTATACATAGCATGGTAAAAAATCATTCACATCATTCAGTCATAGGACGACCTCTACGGAACATAGCCAAAAAATAAAAAAAAATAAAAAATATGAAATGACTTTCAAATTTGGAAGCGGCCTGCATCCAGCGGCTTCCTGCAACCTTTACTTTAGGTCATCTGTCCACCTTGACGCTTGACGGTACGCGGCCTTAACAGGTTCACAGTCACAGTCCGACAAAATATAACAATTAAGAACCTGTGCCTGCAGGACTGTAACCACTTAATTTTGTTCAAAATATTTACCCGAAAAACAAACCCACCTATAATAATCTATAAACGATACATTGAAACAATGGAACATTAATTTATTCGCCAATCTAAATTCCGAACTGTTGGTTTAGCAAAACTTTCTTGTTTGACCGAAACTAATTAATTCCCGTAGGTAATCCAATTAACGAAATCCAACGGTATTTATTTGGGTAACATCCCAATACTTCTGAATAGGCAATTAAATAAAATTGCATTTTAAAATGGATTTCGTATTGTACAGTCGATCCTAATAATTCGAGGAGCTTACAACCTTTCTTATTGTTTTGTAATTTGCGTTTTTAAACATATTTTGCCAGAATATGACGAGAAGGGAAGAGTGTCATGTAACGAGGAAAGTGATGGGTATGAGTATTGATGGATGGAGCATGGAGGGGTAGAGGACGACCTAAGAAGAGATGGATGGATTGTGTGAGGGCTAATATGTCTAAAAAGGGAGTGAATAACTCGATGACAAGTGACCGAATTGCATGGAAGAAGAAAACATACTGCGCCAACCCCAGATGACCTGGGAACAGCGAATGATGATGATTTCGCCAGAATCTCGTAAGAAGCCAATAATTTCACAATATGATTAAAACTAGGTTTAAGATCAAGTTATATTGTCACCATAGTATAAGCTTTGCTTAGTTTGGAGCTAGTCAATTACAGAAACAATTTAATTTAGTTATTTATTATTATCTATTTCGAAGCGGACTACAATATGTAGCCAAAAACACATTAACTTGTTAGTAAACGTGGAAATCCTGCGCACATTACGATGTATCGCGCAATTGCATTCCTATTCAATTCAAACTGAGAAATGCATTATAAGCCAGCTCGGTATATTAAGCGGACCATAAACCTTGCAATACCTCCATATGCAGTAAAAGAACGACTACATAAAATCTTTAGGTTATGGTCACACTGATGTTTTAAAGCCTCATTAAAAAAGATAGACACGGTTTTATTTTTATACATTGAACTACCACAGATAAAAATAAACTGTAATATACTCAACTATTGGACGAAATACACATTCATTATGTACACACGCGCGCATCACACACAGGCCTTATACATTGTCTACAAATTAGTGTTGTGGGATACGTTTCATGCTAATATTTTAGTAAAGAGTCAATTCTACTCCAGATTATGACTAAAAAGGGTGGGGTTTTCTGGCATTATGTATATTAGTGTTATATTTAAAAGAAGAGCTGCTAGCTGCTGCTTCGGACATCAATATGGTCTAGCGCCGAAAAGAAGAAACACAAAAAAAGTAATTCATTATTCCCTTTTTAAAAAACTATTTTTATAGGTAATTATGTATTTTTAAGGAGGTTTTGTATTAAGGCCTTAAGAAGCTTGACTGACTGACGCAGGGCGACGATACTATGATAATTATCTCTAAATACGGAAAAACATTATTTTTTATAAGTTTAATTTAAATAAATGATAAATAAAACAAAACTCCCAATTCAAAACACTTATATTTTTATAACCTTGTTTCAAAGATGAGCGGCAGGCATCTTTCTTGATTGTGTTAATTTAAAGGCGTAAAAAAATAATTGTTTATTACATTCTCTTTTAGCATATTTTATTTCTAGTTTTTGGATTCAACTTACAGGTATTTTCATAAATTGATTTTAATATTCGAGATTATAGCCATTTCACCCATCTTAAGGCCGTAAGATATAACAACAGTGTGACCTTTGAGAATCATAAGCAGTCCAAGGGCAGAGTCACGTGTGCACTCATCTTTATCTCCATAGAGATACACAACCTGCCTTCTCTAACATTCAATGTTTTATGAGGTGAAAGGAAATAACATCTTTTAATGGCGGTTTTCCTTAAGATTGACATCTTGATGGGATGTGGAAATTGTTTTATAAAATAAAAATGAGAAAATGATTTTTTTTTCTGTTACCAACTTCAATTTCCTCAACTTCTTTATTGCTATCTTGTTTTTGTGTACCTATCTGATAATAGTTTTTTTTTCTTTATATATTTTCCATTTATGTATAATAATGTTGTTTTATGTATATCGACCTATCAAGCTTCAATTACCCACCGGTTGCCGCGTAACAATAAAATTTTCATTGTGTCTCTTTGCCGTGGCCTGACAGGATAAAGTGTTTTCTTTTTACAGTCTTTCATAACGTTTTCATTTATTATGTATTAAGTATAACACTATGTGTAGGTGTTTAGGTACGGTTAGGTATTTTAAAATAACGTGTGTATGTGTCTTTTGATATATTAACTTTACTCTTACTTTATTTAAATATTATTATGTAACCAGAGAATTTGCAACCAAAGCTGTACTCTGCTGAGTTACATAAGAAAAGAAAACTGACGATTTGTAGTTAGTCAGTAATGTAGTATAGCATTTCTTGTGAATATCTTTCTAATGTATTAAAGTAAATAGGCATGTGTGACGCGTTAAAAAAAAATTCTATTTTTCGCTTAACACTTTCAGAAGCTCAATTGTTTTAATATTTTCAAGGTCTGATTCGCATCAACAGAGTTCACACCTCACTTCTTTTTATATTTAAGAAAAATACACTTTATTTGATTGCATTAAGGTTCACTTTAGTTCCAAATCGTCGTTTTTCCATTTTGCTCGAACGAAAAACTTCTTGAATTTTTAATGTTCTAGATAAATCGTGTGGCATACAGATTGATAGACGACCTTCGTAGCCGAGAGGCGAGTATGCCGGACTTGGCTTCGCTGTCTCTGAGGTTCCGGGTTCAATTCCTAGTCAGGTCGATGTAGAGAATGAACTTTTCAATATTGTATCTGGGGGTAACCATGAACATTTAAAACAATCTCAAATCTGTCAATTTCGTACGTCATTACGTAATTTGACAGATTTGACAAAATTTCCAGACTTGAGATTGTTTTAAGAGTTCAAGAGTGCCCTGCCCCCTAACCATGAACTCTAAAAACAATCTCAAAGTTGTCAAATCTGTCAATTTTGGTACGTCATTTCATACAAAATTTGACAGAAATGATAATGTTTGACAGATTTGTGATTGTTTTAACAGTTCATGGTTAGGGCCCTGGTCTAGGTTTTATATCACCGACGTTGTTTTCGATTTTTACAACACAAGTGTTTAAGCTTCTTACCTTAGGATCAGAGCAAAATATGTGATGCTGTCCAATATTTATTTATATTTAATTTACTCATACAGAAAGACAGTCCATAAGTCGGTCATGATAATCGCCTTGACATTATAGGCAGTCATACTTCAATGTCATCTGGCGCCCCTTTTCCAAGAATAAAGTAATCAATATAGTCACTGACTCGATAAAAAGCATCTGGTTCTCGATATGTCGATACTGTTAGACTGCCAAGATAAATCGGTCGGCTACTTTTTAGGGTTCCGTACCCAAAGGGTAAAACGTCTGTCTGTGATAGCTAGAGACTTGAAATTTTCACAGATGATGTATTTCTGTTGCCGCTATAACAACAAATACTAAAATCAGGATACAATAAATATTTAAGGGGGCTGCCATACAACAAACGTGATTTTTTTGCCTTTTTTATAGAAAATGGCACGGAACCTGTCGTGTGCGAGTCAGACTCGCACTTGGCCGGTTTTTTATATTTAAACCTTAAAGCATTTGAGATCCTACTTAATATTATAAATTCCAAAGTTTGTAAGTATGGATATATGGATGTTTGTTACTCTTTCACGCAAAAACTACTGAACGAATTTGGATTGAAATTTTGCACACATAGAAAATGATCTGAATTGACATAGTGGGCATCATATTATTCATTATCATCATCATTTCAGCCACAGGACGTCCACTGCTAATCATAGGCCTCCCCCAGTGACTTCTGTCATCGGGGGGTTTTTGCCATACTCGCCATCATATTTTTATCCCGGTTCAATGTCCCTGGATTGAAAAGACTAATGACCACCAGAGCGAAGTCGCGGGCAACAGCTAGTGTTCAATAAAGCTATAACATTGCAGAAAATTATTGTTATTTTTTTATTAAAGACAGACTATGAGTTTGCTACACCCATTTTTTATCGGCTTTCCTTCTTTTGGACTGACATCTCTTCTCAATGTGCATTAGTGTTGGTTCAAGAAAAATCCATCGCTTTCTTATCTACGAGGGGAAATGGGTCACAAAATCTGCCAAACGGGAATCGACGCCATGTGAGGGAATCCACTTTACTAAGTACAAGTGCCCCTATTGCATGTCACGCCGGCTAAGATGATTTAAAAGAAAACCGACCAAGTGCGAGTCGGACTCGCACGAAGGTTTCCGTACCATTATCTATAAAAACGAGCAAATAAAAACTTTGTTATATGGGAGCCCCCTTTTATATTTATTTAATTCTACATACCAGAATTTAATAAATATTAAAGGGGACTCCCATACAACAAACGTGTTTCTGCTCGTTTTTATAGATAATTATATTTGTTGGTTTAGCGGCAATAGAAATACATCATCTGTGAAAATTTTAACTGTCTCTATCTAGATTCATGGGATACAGTCTCGTGACAGACGGACAGACAGACAGACGGACAGCGGAGTCTTAGTAATAAGATTTCGTTTTTCCTTTTGAGTATGGAACCCTAATTAAGCTTTTTAAAGGCTATATTACAGGCTGTTTTTTATTAGTGTAATATACCACATGGTTTGGACATAAGTACGCGTGTAATAAAACAACTTTTCATAAAAAACTTATTGCCTATCTCAACTTAATTTACAATTACAATACGTTTGCCGTCTAAGTTTTTGTTAAGAAATAGTTTAGTTTAGTAACAAAATGTTATTAGAGGCAAATAGTTTCTTGGGCAAAGTTATTGTTATGATAAGTATAGACAAACCCTTGTATTTTACACTAATAAAATGTTATCCTTTAAATGATAAATATATAGATGACACACTGACTAGGGGCAGAAAGGTTTTGGAATGGAGGCCATATACCGGCAAGCGCAGCGTGTGACGTCTACCCACAAGGTGGGCAGACAACCTGGTAAAGGTTGCAGGACGACACTGGATGCAGGCCGCTTCCAACCGGCCGATCTAGAAGTCACTGAGGGAGGCCTATGTTCAGCAGTGGACGTCATGTGGCTAAACTGATGATGATGATGTTTTTTATCAGGACTAGACTGCAATATTGTCCCGTAGCGATGTAAAAGTGCTTAATTTAGGACTATTTACAGAAAATATGATTTTATTGATACATTTTAATTTATTTTACTCAAATCATGAGGTGGAATATGGTTCTGATGATCTCATAGTTAAGGTAAAGCATGTTTGAAGCAGTGATATGTTTATAGGTTCACTTTTTACAGCATATAGAGTATGCTAGATTCAGAATATAAACCATATGAGGAATTAAATGAAATAAAAAGTGCAATTCAAAATCTGAAAAACCACGTACCACGTCCAACTGCAAAAAAACAATGGTTTTTTTTCTGACAGCTGCGGTTATATGACTGTGTTAACCAAAGGGTTACAACTACTATTCTCATAATGATAACCTAAGATACACATAAGAACAAGCATATTTTTAAATTTAAGTGTTTTAATAATGCTAGTATTACTTAAAACCTCGATATCGTACTCTTACATCTGTCGCATGAATTATTAAACCTTTTCCCCTCTCTAAATAAAAATGTCGTTTCAACCTTTATTATTTATATTTTATGAATAAATTCCAAACATTTTGTACACGAGTTAAAAAATAAGCGTTATTGAAAATTTATTTCGAAAATGACAGCGCTAACAGCTGATTTTTGCGAAAGAATGCTTTGTAAAATATTTATTGACATTTCTTATTAAATTGGTGCTCTTAAGCGAAACCTCGCATTGAAACGTTACACGTATTAAATATAAAATTTCGTAGAATATATTAGATTTTTTTGGAATCCAAACACAAATTTATACCACTTGATCAGCAGTAAAGAAAAAAATTACAAAACCTGCACATTTAGATAAATAGCTTTTTGGTAGTTTTAAAGGGTCTGGTCTAAGTTACCGCTGAAGGAAAGTGGCTGGCAGTATGATTATTAATTTTAACTGAATTTTCTAAACATACGTAAAAGTCAGCACTGCAACTTTAAGAAATTCAAATATTAATTTACTTAACTTTAGCACCGAGTACCTGTTAATTGGCCGTCGGTGCAAACTAGCAGTTACGCATACACTCAAGGTACATACTAATCCCATACATTTGGTTTGCCAGAGAATAAGTTATGTCATGGATGTGGATCTTGCGCTATTATCATGACATGTCATAGTCATGCCTTATTAACTTTGAAAACTCGCTTGGCATAGTGGCGTGGTGATTTACCAAAAATGCAATAGTTCCCAAGTGTCATTCCCGGTTCAGTAATAAGATAAGATAAGTTATGATAATAATTTATTTGCTCTTGAAAAAAAGAATGAAAATGAAACATTCAAACACAATATAAAATTTGTGTTTGCTACCTCTTATGTTAGTAACAGAAAAAAAAAATCTTTAAAACCGTGATATTGGTTTGTTGTCTGTCTGGTCAATATGAAAAAAAACAAATGAACGGTTTAAAAAGTCGTAAAGTATAACTTTAGTATTCAGTGTCTCGTTTTAAGCTAGTATTCAGGCGCATTTTTTTTTAAAAAAGGAAAAAATTAAATGACCTTTAAAAAAATATCCAGTGTTTTCGTCGGTTTCGTAACATCCAGACTCTCTTAAATCTACAGATAAACGAGACAGGTTGCGGTACTCAATTTTTTTTATAAATTTTGTATATCGTTATCATAATTCTGTGCAGTGAGGTGAGACTGTTGAATTATTTAGCTGTTTTCAGACAAGAGTCGACGAGAGCTTTGAAGCTGAGTGGAATCTATGTTAACGATGTTGAATTTTATTTAAAACTAGCTGACCCGGCAAACGTTGTTTTGCCATATAAATAATTTTTAAGTAATTTCAAAAAAATGTCTAAAAAATAAAGAAAAATGTTAAGGGTGGACAACCCTTATCACTAAGGGGTATGAAAAATAGATGTTAGACGATTCTCAGACCTACTCAATATGCTCACAAAATTTCATGAGAATCGGTCAAGCCGTTTCGGAGGAGTACGGGAACGAACATTGTGACACGAGAATTTTATATATAAGATACATTTGTATGTAACTCGAAGGAATGGTTGAGGTGCACAATCGTTACCTGATCGTACGCTCCGGTGGTCACGGGTTCGAATCCGGCAAGGGGAAAATGTTTGTGTAATGAGCACGAGCATTTGTTTCTAGGTCATGGATGTTTGTAAACATATTTAAGTAGGTATGTTTATTAGTTATCTAACCGCTGCACAAGCTTCGCTTAGTTTTTTTGTTTGGTTTTAGGACTACCTAGATAATAGTGTGATTGTGGAAATATCTCGATTCCTTCTTAGGGTGTGGACATTAAAAATAAAAAAGGAAATCTAATCGGATCACGTTGTTGTACGTCTGTATTTTTGTCTGTCTGTGTATCAGTCAAGACACTTTTCCCATAAAGGGTTTCTTATTTGTATTTTTTTAACCTTTCAAAATTTATAGAGTTTTCTCTGTTTGATCCTCTGTCGTTTTTCTTACCGCCCTCCCTCCCTCAAATTGCATGCGAAACAGACGAATGCAAAAGTTAGTACCCAACACCGACATAAAAACTTTGAGATTGTTTTAAGAGTTCAAGGTTATGGCCCTGCTAATCTCAAAAACAGATAACAGAAACGTCATTTCACTTTTTAGGTTTTGTGCATAACAAGTCCATCCGTTGCCAAGGCCGAAAATTGTTTAGTTCCAAAGTTATAAATGCCAACAACGAACGCCAGATGCGAGTTATCGACCAACGATGGCTTTTGTTTGCTTGAAATAGGGATGCCACCCTTGTGAGAAATTGAGATAAAGATAACGGCTGCATGAGGCCGCGTTACAGTAAAATGTATATTGTGCGTGTAGTATATGCACATTGTACAATGTAGGTAGATTAAGAATATGGTACATTAGTAATTATAATTTTATATAGGGTAGGCCCAACTGTGGTGCTGTCATTCGGCAATAAAGGATTAACGAATAAGACGTGTTTCCTTTGTCTCCATACACTTCAGTGGCGTTCGAGGATATTTGGCCGAAAAAAGATAATAATTTAAAAGTGTACGAAACTTTAGATATTGTGCGTGCGGGACTTTCACATTTAAAATGGCGTCAATCGGCAAAATAAGTGAATTTAAACTGGCGGGTGGCAATTGGACTTTGTACGTCGAGCGGTTAGAAATGTATTTAGAGGTCAACAAGGTCGACAAAACCATGTGGCGGTCAACGTTAATTGCAGTCATGGGTGACGAAACTTATGAACTCCTCAGTAATTTGACGAGCCCGGCGAAGCCAGCAACGAAGACGTATGACGAGATTGTGAAAATATTGCGAGAACATTTGCAACCAAAACCTGCAATCATGGCAGAAAGATATCGCTTTAGACAGAGGAGACAAAAGGAGGGGGAATCGGTGGCACAGTATATATCGGAACTTAAGAGACTATCAAGGTTTTGTGAGTTTTCAACCGATTTGGAGGACAATTTACGCGACCAATTAGTGTGCGGAATACGTAGTGACGTCATCAGGCAGCGTTTGTTCGCGGAAGATAATTTGAAATACCAGGGAGCGGTAAAATTGGCATGTGCCTTGGAGGCGGCGGAGCGGGATGCGGCCGTAGTCGAATCCGGGAATGCGCCCGGGGCCGGGACGTCGACGGCTACGGACGTGAACGCGGTAATGACGTCATTCTCTCGAGGGCGAGGCGGTCGCGCGAGGACTCGCGCGCCGCCGGCATCGGTGTCCCGAGATCAGGAGTACCACGGCGGGTGCCGTGCATGTGGTGGACGTGACCATCCATACGAAAATTGCCGTTATAAAGAATTCACATGCAGTAAATGTCGACGACGCGGTCATTTGCGGCGGGTGTGTCCGGAACGAGGCGTATCGGACAATCTTAGAAGAGGACTACACCATGTATCAGAACTGGTCGAAAACCCACTCGACGAGGATTCGTCGGAGGACCATCAGCTAGCGCAGGCGGAAGAGGACCTTTACCAGCTAAGCTTGAATGGATATAAACCGGTGAGCATGTCGTTATTGGTCGAGGGACACAATGTAGTTATGGAAGTAGATACAGGTTCAGCTATATCTTGTATTAGTGAAACAACTTATAATAAATATTTCAAATCTAAGTGTATTGAAGCTTGTAACACAATACTGAAGTTCTATGATGGCAGTAAAATTAAACCTATAGGTATTATTAGAACCAGAGTTTTATACCAAGGTATTTGTAAAACTTTAGAGTTATTTGTAATAAAAGGAGGAACAACATCTCTTTTAGGGCGACACTGGCTAACCGAGTTAAATATTAAAATACCTCCATTTAATAAACCACAAAAATATTGTAGCGATAATTTTAAAATTAACTGTAATAACAATTTGTCATTGTTACTCGATAGGTATAAGGAGCTGTTTGCGGCGGGACTGGGTCGGTTCAGTGGGTGCCGCGCGACGCTGCGGGTGCGCGAGGGCGCGGCGCCCGTGTTCTGCCGGCCGCGCGCGCTGCCCTACGCGCTCAAGGCACGCGTGGATGCCGAGCTGGACCAGATGCTCGCGGAGGGCGTGATCGAGCCCGTGGACTGCTCGGACTGGGCCACACCCTTGGTACCGGTGAGGAAGGCTGATGGTGGACTCCGTATTTGCGCAGATTATAAAATAACATTAAATCCGGTTTTGCTGATCGATAGGTTTCCTTTACCTCGCATCGAGGACTTACTGGTTGGTCTGAAAGGAGCGAAAATGTTTTCTAAGATCGATCTTTCTCAGGCTTACAATCAGATAGAATTAGATAGTTCGAAGGAATTAACGGTTATTAATACTCATAGGGGATTATTTAAATACAATAGACTAGTTTATGGCTTGTCCTCGAGCCCGGGCATTTTTCAACGCATCATGTACAATCTTTTAGGTGATATTCCGAATGTAGAAATGTTTTTGGATGACGTTATTATTGCGACAGGGGGAGGGGAGAGGGAACATCTCATAACACTAGAAAAAGTACTTCAAAGATTACATAGTCATGGAATGAGATTAAAGAAAAGTAAATGTTCATTTATGGTGGAAGAGGTCAAGTATTTGGGGTATTTAATTTCTAAAGATGGTATTAAGGTAGACCCAGATAAAGTAGAAGCGATTACGAAAATCTCCCGTCCCAAGGATGTTTCGGAATTACGATCATTTTTAGGGTTAGTAAATTTTTACGCAAAGTTTGTTAGAAACCTGAGCTCCATATTAGCACCCCTGTACGATTTATTAAAAAAGAATATTTCATGGAAATGGAATAAGCATTGCGAAAGTTCTTTTTTTCGAATAAAATCGATATTGAGTAGTGCGGAGGTTTTAACTCATTATGACCCCGAGCAGCCTTTATTTCTGACGTGTGATGCAAGCGCGCGCGGGGTGGGCGGGGTGCTGACGCAGCGGAGCGCGAGCGGCGGGGAGCGGCCGGTTATCTATGTGTCGCGCGCGCTAACTAATGCCGAGAAAAATTATTCTCAAATAGATCGTGAAGCACTAGCAATCGTATTTTGTTTAGAAAAACTACATCAATACGTATACGGCAGACGGTTTACTTTAAGAACAGATCACAAACCATTAGTCAGTATATTTGGCCCTAAGAATGGTATACCACAAATGGCAGCGAGCCGGTTACAGCGTTGGGCAATAAAAATATCAGCTTACTCATACGATATAGAATATGTTACATCTAAAGGTAACGGAGCGGATGGTCTGTCTCGGCTCCCGATACCATCAAAGACGATTAATACAACAGATTGTTTAGAGTTACCGGAACAATCCTATTTACATTTTGCACAAAATGAGATGTTACTTGATTTTAATGAATTAAAAAAACAAACACAACGCGACCCCATATTAGGACGTGTACTTAGTTATATACGAGATGGCTGGCCTAATGAGTTAGAAATTAAAACCTTGCAACCATACTTCAATCGTAAAAAAGAAATTTATGAAGAATTGGGGTGCGTTATGTGGGGGCACAGAATAGTAATACCCGATAGTTGTAGAAATAAAGTTTTGTTACAATTACACGAATCTCATATGGGCATAGTGAAAACAAAGGCAGTGGCCCGGAGTTACGTGTGGTGGCCGGGCGTCGACGAGGCGGTGGAGGGGATGTGCCGCGCGTGCACCGCCTGCGCAGCGGAGGCCGAGGCGCCCCCGCGCCACTCGCCCAGCCCCTGGCCCTGGCCTGCGACCCCGTGGCTGCGCTTACACATTGACTTTTTGGGTCCTATTTTTAATAGAATTTATCTAGTAGTAATAGACGCAAAAACTAAATGGTTGGAAGTATTTCAAGTACCTAGCACTTCTGCTACTAGTACGATTCAAAAACTTTCGGAGGTATTTGCACGGTGGGGGCTTCCCAAACAAATAGTTTCAGACAATGGCCCTCCCTTCACAAGCAAAGAATTTGCCGATTTCTTAAGTAGTTGTGGGATCACGCACAATTTTACAGCCCCTTACCACCCAGCCTCAAATGGTGCGGCCGAGAATGCGGTCCGCACGATCAAGAAAGTGATTAAAAAAGCAGTTAGACTAAAACTAAATATAAATTTATTTTTAAACACTTTTTTACTACATTATCGAAATACAGAACATTGTACAACAGGAGAAAGTCCTGCTGCACTTATGTTGGGTAGGCGATTGCGTACCAAACTAGACGCTCTTAGACCTAATATTGAAAATAGAGTAAATAATAGGCAATTGCGTCAGGCCATGAGTAGGTGCCCTTCTTATGCGAACCGAGCACTACACAGGGGGGACGAGATCTGGTTTAGGAATTATCAGGGAGGAATGAGATGGTTACCGGGTGAGGTAACACAGAGAATAGGAATAACCGATTATAAAGTATTAGATGAGTTAGGGAGAGAGAATCATAGGCATATAGATCAGCTAAAACGGAGATCACGGAGTTCACTTATTTGTCCTAATTCACAAGTGCCACATCAGCTTGATGACCAGAGATCACCTGCGATCACGGTAGAAAATAAAACTGACATCAGTCCGGGCGGTCCGGGCGAGACTCGCCAACCGTTCAATGAGCATCCTGGTGTCGCTAACGATCCCGAAATCCGTCAGAATCCACCTGTCTGCGGTGACCCGGAGGCTCCAGCAGCGCCACCAACACCAGCCTCGCTTGCACCGGCTGAGCCGACCCAATCCCGTCCAATACGGCAATGTAGGTTAGAAAACCCCCCACGTTATAGATTTTAGTTAGCATAGTTTACATAAACTTTTTTGTCATATAACCTTATGTAATCATACATGTAATAAATTAAATTATATGTCAACTTAGCCTAGTAAAGGTGATTTATATGTTTTCAACTGTTTAGCATCTCTATTGAATATCCATTGTATCTTAGTAGAATATAAGGGTGGAGGATTGTAGTATATGCACATTGTACAATGTAGGTAGATTAAGAATATGGTACATTAGTAATTATAATTTTATATAGGGTAGGCCCAACTGTGGTGCTGTCATTCGGCAATAAAGGATTAACGAATAAGACGTGTTTCCTTTGTCTCCATACACTTCAGTGCGTTGTTATGCTGAGCCAAAATGGCAGTTGGCCTGGCCACATCTGTCGCAGAACCGATGAAAGACGGAGTAAACGGGTTCGCTAGTTGAGACCACGCCTCGGAAAACGTAGTGTAGGATGCCTCTCAGCTCAATTGACCGATGACTTTAGGAAGATGGCTGGCAGTGGCTGGATGAAAAAGCCGGAGATCGTACTCTTTAAGACTCTTTGGTTTACGTCCAGCAGTGAACTGCAATATACTGAACTGACATGATGATGCTGAGCGTAGTGGTTCGGGGAGACCAACTATATCACACGTATAAATAAATAAATACATATACATCATACTAATCGTCTCGAAGAAAGGAGTTAGATAACATCCTTGTGTTATGATGACGTATAAATCACTAGACAATGGTTTTTTGCCATAGGCGCCTAACGTTAACATATATATCAATGCGCCTAACACGAATAATTGCTGAAATGCATATTTAGGGAACTTGGTTTTTACTGGAATGCATATTTAGGGAAGCGTAATAATTTCATTTGTCGATTCGACAATTGCCGATTCGACGATCGACAACTTTGTATCGATTCGTAGGTTTATAAATTTTCAGGCATAAGTAACTACAATTCAATATTTTCAATAACTACAGTGCAGGCAGCAACCCTAGTTCTGTCCGAGCACTGAATTTTTTATCAATAGAACTTTTTATTTTGTTTTCCAATGAAAGGATATGTGTTTATTTGTGGTTTCCCAGCTCACTTACAGGGTGGGTGGGTTTTGGCAGGCCAATTCTGGCCTTTAGAATAGGTTAATCTGAACGGGCAACAAGTTGGTATCGGACTCTTGGTGGTATCGCTTGCTATGCTTAGTTATAAGTCTAGTTCATAGTTCCTTATGCGTTCCTACATTTACAAGTTAAAGAATTAGTTATGGTCGGTGACTCTCTTTACCATATAATGGTTTCAACAGAAAACCAGCGCACTGGCGACTTTTATCATAAAAAAACGTGTACGGGCATTTCTACGGGGACGACCGATTTGGTACTTCTTTCGCTATAGTGGAACGAAAAAAATACCTTCAAAATTGAATTACATAGGTATTTGAAAAAATCACACGTATTTAAAGGACTCTTGGCTTGATGGAGAGCATATCTAGAAGACCGCTAGGTTTAACATATAGCCTAAAAAAATGGGAAGTTCAAAAAACGGGCAGAATTAGGCTTAAAATGGAGTTTGCAATAATTAATTTTAAACTATTGTGTTGCATAATTTAACACACACTTAAACAGGAATTAACGGGAGTCAGGATGTAACCACGGTCGGTGTAACCCGGTCGAAACGTCAGGCAAAAGGTAATATTTTAGGCCGAAATATTATATTATGATCGCGTTTAAACCCGCTATTTAAGTGTGTTTAAACTGTGTATCCAGTAGCGCGAGCACGAATAATTTGCGTCAAAGTATTCGTATCGTTAACGTAAACCATTTGTATGAGAATCTGACAGCGCCTCTACTGGACGTAAAGCAAACTAAATTTGGCAGCACGAATGAATTTCGTATCGTAAAGTAAGCGTACGGTAATCGTAACGTTAATGTCAACTAACTTTGCGAGCACAAACCTTTTTTTGACGTATAGTATCGTGACTGACGATAGCTGGCTATCGTGAACTTACGAATGTTTTGTCACCTAAGATTTGTCGGTGAGAAAATTTGCGTCGGAACTAAGTTTTTATAAATATTTTCAGTGTGTTGTTATAAACGCTTATTTTTACTAAAAACAATGTTAGGAACGCGTAAAGTTAAACGTAGTAAATTGTTTTATTATTATGCATCGATATTTATTGATTGATAAATAATATTGGACAATACAAATATAGCACATCACATAATTCACATAATTTTTTGCTCCATATAATGGTAACCTAATTAGCTAAAGCACTTGTATTATAAAAATATGAAACGACGAAAGTACCACAACACCCAGACCCAAGACATTATAGAAAAGATCGTTTTCTATATTGACCCGACCGGGAATCGAACCCAGGACATCACAGATGGCGATGCCAAGTCCAGCGTGCTCGCCTCTCGGATACGGAGGTCGTCGAATATAAATAATTATGAAAAGAGAGGAACTAGGTAAATTAAGTTTTTTTTTTTGTTTGAGATGGGCTTACTCTTGACCCCAATCTTGCTCTGAGCATAGATGGATCTACGATGGGATCTACGATGAATTAATTCTAAACAAGTACCTTCTCCTTAAGTGATAAAGTTTTTCTATTAAAATTAACACATATTTATCAGATTAACTTTATAAACAACTTGTTTATAGGCTTCCGTGCCCAAAGGATAAAACGGGACCCTATTACTGAGGCTCCGCTGTCGGTCTGTCTGTCGGTCTGTCGGTGTGTCTGTCGGTCTGTCGGTCTGTCTATCGGTCTGTCGGTCTGTCTGTTGGTCTGTCGGTCTGTCTGTCTGTCTGTCGGTCTGTCGGTCTGTCGGTCTGTCTGTCTGTCCGTCTGTCCGTCTGTCACCAGGCTGTATCTCATGAACCGTGATAGTTAGACAGTTGGAATTTTCACAGATGATGTATTTCTGATGCCGCTATAACAAGAAATACTAAAAAACAGAATAAAATAAATATTTAAGGGGGCCATACTACAAACGTGACATTCTTGTTCGTTTTTATAAATAATGGTGCGGAACCCTTCGTGCGCGATTCCGACTCGCACTTGGCCGGTTTTTTTTATTCAAATTTATTTCAAAAAATACAATTTACTATCACATAAAATATATTTCAAAAATCATTAAGTAGATATTTATCTTAGCATAGCAAATCCACTAAGATTTGTAAAATCGAACTAAAGTTATTAAGTTTACAGTAATCAACATAATAAACAATTGTTTAAATAAAAAGTTATATGTAGGTTCGTAGTAAAGATAGAGAGAAAATTGTTAAGCTGGGCCGTTGGTAGGTACCTATTTGCAACAAAGACACAAAATAATAGGACAACTACATACATACTGCGCAGTCTTTAATTCACATAACAATAATCATAACCACATAGAAAAGAACTAAGGTAATGTACTTTATTCTTTGAAAATTTTATATTCTCAATAAGTTATATTACAACTCAAATCACAGGAAAATAAATATTACAAACTATTGGTTAATAACACAAGATCTTAGTTTTTCACTCCACGTAGGTACTACTTTGCTATAGATTCTGTCATAATTGTTATTTGCCGAATCTACGTAGTTTTATTATAACTTGTCCTCATTATTTAATAATATTTATATTTTAAAATCCAATTTGTTGTATACTTGCTTAAACTTTGTCTGACAATCTAGTAGTCCGTTCGGAAATCAAAACATCTAGGCGGATAACATTTTCTTTAAAATTGTAATGAAAGACCAATAATTGCATTAACTCATCTTATATAAAAATAAATATAATGAATACCATTTTATTTTTTATTGCCTTCTTTATGATTTAACACCAATAACATAATTTATTTTACTAATTTTTATTTATTATCTCGCTTCATGTTGTTTCCGAACATATCGTTCGTTCATTATTCCTGAGTTTGCTCAATCCCTATTTACGTTAGGATGACGTCACTTGCGTTGGCCTATCGAGCTTACGATACGACGACGAAGGTGCTTCGTGCTGCCTACTAACGTTTTACAGCGTAATCGCGTAGTAGACTCGATACGTTTACGTTACGAATACTTCAAATATTCGTGCTCGCGCTACAGTTTCCAGAATTTACTCGTTATTGTTTCATAACTTTTGAAATAATAACTTGCTCATTATCATTCCCACATTCACAGAACAAGGGATACATATTAAAACCATTTAAGTGATTATATTTATTGTGGATCCTTAAGTTTTAATACAAAAATACATTTTAATTTTGTCCGAAGCGTGTGCCTCAATTCGGTGAAATATACTTTTGTTTACCTACATCCCGCCACCCGGCGGGTTGCGCCCGAGCGGCCGAGCAGTGTGGGACCGGTCCCATTGAGGAGAAATTTTCAAAGGTACGAAATTATTCGGAGTTTTAGGTTCGGGTCATTTCTCAAAGTGCGACCGTAGGTACTAAGTATCTGGAATTTGAGGACGCCATTTCTAATGATAATCCAAATAAAATATGTAAAAACTGAGCTTTATACTAAACAAAAATGCGACCGTACCTGATATCTTCCGAAGCCACCACTGGTCAAATAAAATACGCGACCCAAGTTTTTATAAGCGTGGACGTTCTTATCTGTTTAAGAGCCATAAATACAGAAACTAGCAGCCTTTATTAATTAACGAAGGTCTGGCTGTCACGGGCTCTTTCTAAGGTTACAGTACCTAATGTCATACCTACCGAATGTCAATTATAAAACACCTAAATCAGAGTAAGTATACGTATTATTAAGGGTTAACTTTATTTATTGTCCTTGTTAATCTAAATCAATGTTCTGGATTGTAAAATTTATTCAGCTGTCGTAATCGATTTTTGCCACGTCTTTAATCCAATAATCTGTGGACTCAGTCAGGCGTTCTAATCACTAGGTGCATTCGAGGCTGCCGACCCGACATACGCCTATCGATTTGCGATCAAGCTGTCCTGAGCCGTTTTACTTTGGAAAACTTTTAGGTTATCGATTGAATAATATTAGTGTCAATTACTTGTTGATTTAGGCTGGGTTGCACCTTCTTACTTTAACTTTAACAAACGTCAAAAGACTGTCAAACTCCATACAGAAACACCGGTTAAAGTTACAGTTATGGTTAAAGTTAAGATGGTGCAACCCAGCCTTAAAGTAATAATTTATTTACTTCATTCTAGAGATTGATTCTACTAAATTAAAGTAAGTACTACCCGCGAATTAAAGTTATGTTTCCATCGTTGCATGAACGAAATTCAGCTACGATTATGCAAAATGGTAACGAAAAATTTCATCAAAAGAGTGCGTATGTACTTATGTGCCAATAAAGCCGCGTAGGCCAATTGCCGCTGTGTTATTTCATACATAAATCCGTTTTGTGTACTTTATGATTAAATAAAAATAACTATCTAAAGGAATTGTCCCAAATTTTGTTTTTATTGTTCAATAATTTTAACCACGATAAGTTGTACACTTATTTAGTTAGGGCAAAAAAACTGCAACATTGCTTTCTAAATTAAATAATTTTAGGGTCCTCCGATTTTAAGCAATTTTTTCATCTCTCAATTTCAACTCTTTTTTGTCTCATAAACAGCAATTCCAAGCAAATTATTTTAACAAAAATAACGATTGAGTAAGAGTTGTCAGTAACTGTAACCAATACGTTTGCCAGTTTAGCTCAATATTGATTATTACGAAGAATTTCTTGCATTTCAACACGCATGGGCGGAGGATACTATCACGAACCTACATAATAAAAAAAGTTTAATAAAAAACTAAAAACCGACTTCAAAATGAAACTAAAAAGCGAAAAATAATATTGACTAAAACATTCCTAATCAGTTCTTTTTGGAGTCGGTGCCAGCCATCGAGAGTTAAAATGTGTTCATTCGCACCGACTCCAAAAAGAACTGATTAGGTATGTTTTAGTCAATATTATTTTTCGCTTTTTAGTTTCATTTTGAAGTCGGTTTTTAGTTTTTTATTAAACTTTTTTTATTTTACAATTTTAAGTGTTAAGTCGTCTATTTTTTCCCTCCTAACTTCGCCAAAAATTACTTTACAGCAAAATAACCTTAACTAATATTGGTCCTCTATGGACCCCCCATCCAATGGTATGATAAAAATAAGGTGTTATATAGGGTCAATTTTTCGACGAAAATTTTTAAGTATTAAGAAAAGGGTTTACCTACACTCCAACCAGAACGGCGGATATTTTGATGTCGTAACCATAGGATAAGGTCTCGCGTTAAATAAGAGGTTAAATTAAGAAAGGAACTTTTAATTTTTTTTTCGTTACTGAGTGTGCGGGTACGCCCCCAGTAAATAAAAATTGGTGGTCTGGTACCTCATAAGCTCCACGTCTGCTCAACACACTGCGAAATACGTTCTGTCGACAAATTGCAGTATTATCTTCTAACTCCTATCCGTTAAGGAGTTCTGTGGCTTCCATCATCAGGTCAGCAACATGACATGATGATTACCAGACCCAAAAATCAGCATCGAGTCAGAAAATATATGCAAAACATTATGGGTGCCTATAAAAATTGAGGGTTGCCCTCGATTTCCCAGGGATCCCATCATCAGAATCTGACTTGGTGGAAATGGGACCACCTTGGGAGTATACCCTTTTAAACTAAAAAATAAATTTTGAAATCGGTCCGTAATTGACGGCGTAACCGCGTAACATACATACAAAAAAAAAAACAACATTTAGACGAATTGAGAACCTCCTCCTTTTTTTTGAAGTCGGTTAAAAAATAGCAAGCTAATGTATGTGCCTACTTCAATTCATTTAAAGAACTACAGTGTGTAGTATACTAGTTGTATGTACGATTTATTGTACATTTAAGAGATTACTATAAAATACCGCTTTTGCAATTATGACTTATTAATATGTTTGACTTTCTTTCAATTTTGTAGTTCGATTTTCGATTTATCTTTTGCATGACCAGTAATCACCAAGCAACCGCAAAACTGCCAAAACTTTGTAATAGGCCTCTTAAGAAAAAATACTCACTTTGATACACATATTCAACCCGTTATTAATCGAGTTTTTGTATTTTTTAAGCGTAATTATTTTAGGTACCTATTTATTAGATATTATAGTGCCGGCTTACGACGTCAAATGCTGTCAGTAACAAGGGAACAACGCTGTAACTAATTTTGAAATTATGGGAAATATCATTGCATTATTTACGTTTACGTTTGTGGCCGGTTATCAGGGAAATCGCTTTAAAGTATATTCTACCCATTAGCATGAAAAATATTCTCTAACAACATCGAAATCGGTCAAAAAGTTTGGTCTATCATAAACCACACTTTTGGAACTTGGTCAAAATTAGAATATCTCCTAAGTTGTTGCTAAGCAACAAGTAATTACATCTTTATAAATAAGGGTGTAGAATTTGCTATCGCAATTTAGACGTAGGCCCCATAGCAACAAAAGATGCAACATATCAGCCTGTATAAATCACCAATTTTCTCTAAATCAGATATTATTAATAATACACCTTGTAAACAAAACAACACAGCTTACTCCAACCCAATAATCGTTACTTAAAAATCCATTAATATATTGAACAGCCTGTTGATTCTCTAAACAAAACCGCGATGACGTAGTTAAGAGTAAGTTAAGTAATAAATAAGGACCACATTATTTTAGCAATCATTGATTTAGAGTTAACCATTCTTCGTATTAGCACTAGCTTAAGTTACTACAGAATCAAAGGTCACTGACCTTTGTCCAGGGCTCTTGCTCTCGCTACTGGCGTTGTTGCTTGAGTCCTCATCGTCTTCTCTAGAAGTCGCCGCTGACAGCACCCTCGATGACCCCGCGTTGACCTCGCTACCATCGTTGTCCTCAGCCTCAGAATTGCGACGACTTGAGCCTTCTTCTGCCTAAAAAAAGATTAAAAAATAAAATGTCAAAAAAGTTTTTTGACAGGTAAACTTTGGGATGTTTGGAGATCTATGGTCTAGTTTTGTTACCTACAATGGCATGACACTCTTTAAGTTACTTTGGACAAATTCTTTTGTTTTTTTTTATAAAATTAATATCGGAAATGTTTATAGTAAGATTAATAACGAAACACATTTCTCGCGCTACTAACCAAAAAGTTAATAAACCATTTTTAAACTTTTATTATTAGCCAGCATGCACAAGTTTCGTTGGTAATTTTTTATCCATGCGTTTTTTTGTTTTACATTTGCGACATTTAGCACTCTGCTGTTAATTTTTGCCGTACATAGGGTCACATTTAAATTAATTGTAGTTCAATTATATATAATGGACGCCATTAGTGTTGCACAATTTGTGCATAGGAGTATCGTGCATTTAATTTGCAACGGTATAGTACATTTATCCAATATGACATTAATTTACATTTCATGCGTGCAAAGGGACTGAGGTGGATTTTGTGGTTGTCATGCATTAGAGAAATTAATGATATAATAATATCGTGCAGTTAAAAAAAAAATAAAGATGTCGGCTATCAATTCTTTGTCAAATAGATCATAAAGTATTTATAATGTTCTAGATATAATCAAAGAAACTTAAATTAAAGTTACAGAACTAAAAAAAATACTTGCAATACTTACCTGTATTCTTATAAGTGGGATAGTTTCTTCAATATTTTTGTACATAATATTAAAAGTGTATTTATATTTTTAAGTGCACTTCCATAAAAAAATAGTGTTCTCTGACTTATCTATAGTTTTTTACAGGAATTTACATAATGACATGAAGATTTTTCAAAGCTTGGCGAAACTACAATGACAAGCAAAGTCATAATTGTGTTCTAATATTTCTTATACACTAATCTATTAGTATAGAAGTTTTGTACGAGTTGTTTTATCCTGGTATATGTATATTCAGGAATGATACGGAAGAGATAATATGTGGAGCTAAAACTATGCAATTTTAGTAAATGAGAAAACCTCATTTTTAGATAGAAAAAAATAAAAAAGTATTATGGTTATTCAGTTAGGACATTTTAATTTTTATTGTTAATAAACTATATTACTAAATGGTTACTAATAATGACAATGTTTTCTACATACGGACTATAAAATGATAGCTGAACTTTATATCTAAGTAATTAATAAGCAAGTTCATACATTATATACGAGTTTGACCTTACATGAAATAATATTGGTACAAAATAACTAAGATACTATTATTAGTGAACTTCATTTGTGTGATGCTGCAATGACTTTCACTATGATCCATATTGTATAAAAAAACCTTTTTCCTAAACAACTCATAAAAAATCACCTTAAAAGCAATTTTAAGAGATTTTAATATAAGGTTCACTTAGAATGTTCTTCTATATATTACGAGCAATATATTCATCCCCTATATAAAAGTTAACTACTAAAATTTATAATTTATCTCATTTTACTAAATCCTAACGCCTGAGAACGAGGAGGAGTTAATAGGTTTCTTGCTATAGAACAAGGAGAATTAACCTTCTATCTTAAGGTTTTCAAAATTACCTACTAATATTGACCTTATTTAAAAAACAATGTTACATTTCCACTTTAGTTACAGCTGAAATCCATACAACAAAATGAGTAACTGCTGATATTCCTCGGATCAGATGAACTGAACTTCATCACACATTATCTAAGAACCACCCTAGCTAGATAAACTAGCTTTGTAATTTTAAAAAACCTTGTCTAAATCGGTTAATGTGTTTGGGTACTTACGATGTTACAGACAGACACAGCATTGGTTTATTACCAACATCCCTCTTTTTTAGCGTCAAAGACACTCATTCATACAAAAAGATAATTGTAGTTAAACATTTAGAAAAATTACCCCGTTACTTAATTCTACGGAATAGACAAGCATTTTTAATATTAACATAAAAAAATACTTAACCTACATTAGGTTTTTTACACGAGCGATGTATTCAAAGATATAAAAATATGTTGTGATTATTAGGTATATTACCCCTCCACCAATCCGAACGGGGCCCTCGTAGTGGAGTATGGCCGAAACCACCTCATAATTATAGTTGAGGTGAGGCCTGTGCCCTGTGGTGGGACGTATATAGGCATACTTTACTTTTTTACTTTTATTTATATTACATAGTTTAGAACAGATTTTCTTTCGCAAAAATGTCCACCCTGTATGAGGTATGGAAAATTGGTTTCCGATGTGTTTCATCCCCTCATTCAGGAACTGGGCTGGCAACTTCAATTCTTTTGTAATTACCCCGTCCATCCGCAATTTTCCCGGCGACACTCAATATCGTCGCGAGTGGGTGAAGAGGCAGAAGGTGTGTCTATGGCATAACAAGCTAGTATTCCGTGGCGTGCTATGCTATTGCGATAAAAATGTACAATAGCTTATTATAACCTAACACTTGAAATAATTACGACTGCCTCTGCAGTTGGTTCGAACATAGTTGGAAAAGAAATCACCCGGAATGCGATGAGTCGTGGATTCGGATCCGACCTGATGTGGTCTATTTTTTTCAAGTAGTTCATCTTGAATAATTGCTAAAAACACAATTTTAATTTGCAATAGCTTCTTTGTTTTTATTTGGAGGCCTGCCCTTTAAATGAAACTTAGGTCCTAACTAAGGCCGTATACCTAGGTGAACAGTGAGCGGCTAACTGTCTGCTTCCTGTTTCTTCTTCTTCAATATTTTTAATTGGTGTTCATAGTGTGTCTTGTGTAAGCTGCTTGCAGACTCATTCAGAAAACGTCCTAGGAATTTGAATACAATCATTGTGATTTCGTATGCGTATTGGAATTTTATAGCTTAAAAAAACCTTTAGTTGGGTCGGTAGGTACGCCGTTTACAGTCAGCCTAGCCTCTCACTGTTCATATAATCGAAATACGGTCTAATTCAGGGCGTATGCGATTTCTTTTATGCTATGATAAGTATATTATTAAATAATTGATGTATATTATTACATTGTGTAAAAAGAACTTGAGTATTTCTCGCTTACTCTGTCTCTATTGCATGTCTCTATCATCAAGTCGAAATACCCCACTAGTATCGGTGGACAACAAGCTTTAAAGCAATTGCTTGCATACATTCTGCCGACACTTCATCCCGCATCCTGATTGGCGATTTAATAACCGAGAAAACAAAAACAGAAGTCGCCGAGAAATAATACCGAGTGTTCTTTAAAATTCTCCTTTGGCGACAGGGTAGGGTCTAATTAAATTACTACTTATTACGTGTACAACTGAGATCTAAGAATTACTAATTTTAATACGGCAGAAACAATCCTCTTATCGTTAGATATTGTGTGTCAGAAAAGTTTAGTCTCTGATTTAAAAGTTTGAAGATAAAATTAACATAATTAAAAAATACATATTTATGTAAAATTATTGATTTTTATGCATATTTATAAATGTGTCAAGTGTGTCAGTTAGAGATCAAGTATAGTTTTTTAGGCTGGGGTTAAAATATAGCAGATACGTTGATTTTAATTTTTTTTTTTAAAGTACATGCTTCATGATTTATAGGACATAATTACGCCATTTTATTAATCGATGTATAGGTTTTTATACGTTTAACTCACTCTTACAACGTCATAATATACGTTAAACGTACTCTTACGACGTCACTGTAACTTAAATATTGAATCAAATATAGCTCTTTAGCGAAAGCCTTTGTCTTTTAAAACCATACGAAAGGGGAAAAAAACATAAAAAAACCCAGTATGATCAACAGATTTATGTTATGTATTTTAAAGAGGAGATTTCTGTCCTTTTCCTTTTTTTTTTTGCTTAGAAGGTATTCAAATAAGTTTGCTTTTTATGGTCCTTTGCTTATTAAAGTTTTTTTTGTTCTGTAATTTATGCAATTTATTCCTAACGCCCAAAAGACAATTACTGTCTGTTAACTCTTTTGTATTATACAGACGAATCCGCTTCATTAATTTAAATCATTTAATTATTACTTGTAACTTTATAATATTGACATATTACATTAAATATCTACATCGATACAAAACAATACAAAATGAACACCTAATACCTATTTGTATTTTTGATTCATAAATCTTTCAAGATTTAACCTAAACTTTTTAACCAAAAAAAATGTGAAGTCATCGTTTCTAGCAATAAGACCGTCTAACTTTACCATAACCTGTAACAAAAATAACAATAGTCAAAGATTAATAACAAGGAAAAAATAAATTATAACGTTTTTACGTTTCTATTCTATTTACATATCAGAAGAAACTGTAACTGTTCAGTTTCATCATAGGACAATGTTAGTAACAATTTAACTATGACTATTTTACAATTATGGTAATACAAGTACCATTAGGTACGAAATAAGATAAATGCCAAAATAAATGTAAAATTAGACAAAAATATTCACAAAGGCAAATTGCTTAATGTATACGATGTCATTTTAGAACCTATTCGTTACGCATCATCTTTAAGAAATTGATTTTTTATCGCACCTCCGAAATCTCCGAAGTTAGGAACTTTGTAACTTAACGACGTAATCGCTAAATTGAATGAAATCGCCTAACATCCGATCCTAAAGCGATAAAGGTTAAATATTTTACCATTATTTATCATCGTCATAAAGTTTGACGAAGCAGAATTTTGATTCATAATAAAGTGACAAGTCCATAATAGGATCCATAATATAAACCTTATCTCATATTGAAGGTTTTTTTGCAAAAATCCAAAAATATGTCTTTTTCGTCGGAAATAGGAATTTAATGTAAGTGTTTTCTTTAATGTAATCGTAAATAAACATGTGGTCAAGGACAATTTTAAAAGCTGATTGATTAACTGTAATAAACCTACCCAATTTTAGTAGATATGCTTTGACACATCTATATGAATATGTAAAAAAGACAACTAGGTAATTTCATCTATCTTTTTTCCAAAGTTTTCTACAACTTTATTTTTTTCTTACCATTTAGTTCTTACTATTTAGTTCTTATGGAAAAAAATATAAGAAAGTTAACTAAAGACCACGCGGAATGAATTCGCGGGCAACAGCTAGTTGAGTAGTTGAAGATATTACTGTAATCAAAATTGTTAAATTTACATATTGCTCTATCTCTTTTCTTTAGCACCTTCTTTTACCAATAGGGATACCTAACGACTAACTTTTTTTCTTCGTCTATCAGGTAAATTAACATGTATTGGACACGTATATATTTTTTTTTTTGAAGACCTCGTTAAAATAATTGAAAACTTTAAAAAAATAGGTTTGGAATTAAACCTCTCCAAGTGCGAAATTTTTATTAATAGTCATGTCTCCTCTCTTGTTCAGGAATCTATTATTCAGAAATTTAACCTTTTGGCACCCAATATTAAAATTATGAAATCCGAATCGCTACGCCTTCTTGGTGCTCCTCTTCTTGATTCCAGCATTCAGCCTCTTTTGGATGAAAAAATATCCCATTTTAAAAACATGGCCTTTAGATTGGAACGTCTAAATCCTCATAAAGCTTTTACCATCTTAAAATTTTGCCTCTTCGTTCCAAAGTTCACGTATATCCTTCGCGCATGTCCTATCTGGAAAAATTCTCAGTATCTAGCCAATATCGATTCCATCCTTAGATCAAGCCTTGAAAAAATTCTAAATTTACAGCTCCGCAATGATTCTTGGTCGCAAGCACCGCTCCCTATTTGCTTTGGTGGTATCGGTATTCGCAACATTTCAAGCGTCGCCCTCCCCGCCTTTCTCTCCTCTCTTCATAGTACATCTGGTCTAGCCTTAAAAATCTTTAATCATCCCCGTCATCTCTTTGAGTTGAGTCTGGCTGAGGAAGCCTGGCGTGGTCTCTGTCCCAGTGAGGATTTCCCAAAGGAACGAAACCTTCAAAAACTTTTGGATGTTCCCCTGGCGAGGGAGACCTTTAATTGTTTAGTCCAAAATTCCGTCAGTGAATGTGTTTGTGCTAGGCTCTTGGCAGTTTCTTGTAAGGAATCCGGCCACTGGCTTAACGCCCTTCCATCAAAAAACCTTGGCACACTCCTCGACAGCGAATCATTTCGGGTGTGTGTGGGCCTGCGTCTTGGGGCTCCAGTTTGTGAGCCACACCCGTGTCCCTGTGACAAGCAGGTGGACAGACTTGGTCTTCACTGTCTCTGTTGTCAGCAAAGCGCTGGGCGTTTCGCCCGCCATGCGGCTCTCAATGACGCCATCAAGAGAGCTCTTGCCAGCATCGCCATTCCTTCCACACTGGAACCTCGAGGTTTGGTGCGTGATGACGGCAAGAGACCGGATGGTCTTACGCTCGTTCCCTGGGAGCGGGGACGGGCTTTGGTATGGGACGCAACTTGTGTCGATACTTTAGCCCCTTCTCATCTTAGGGAATCTGCCGTAAAAGCGGATGCTGCAGCAGAGTCCGCAGAAAATGCCAAGCGGCGCAAATACGAGTCACTTGCAAGTGACTACGTGTTTGCGCCATTTGGTGTTGAGACCTTTGGACCGTGGGGACCGAGTAGAAAATTACTTTTTTGTAAAATAGCCCCTAAATTAAAGACGATTTCGGAAAATAAAAATGCTGGTTCGTTCCTCGCTCAAAGGCTAACTATAGCTATTCAGCGAGGAAACGCTGCAAGCATTCTCGCCTCCTTGCCTAATGGACACGCGTTTATTTTTGAGTAGTTTATTTTTTATTTTAGGTAAGTTTAGTTATAGAAATGAAATTGTTGTTTTTTATAAGTTATTAAAATAAAAATCATTTATTTGTTTACGAAGAGAAAAAAAAAATTCAAGTAATCAAAATATTACAGAGATATTGATTTGAAATGTCACATGACGTCACGCAAGGTATATCTTTTTCTAAGAAGAGCCCCCGAACCCGAACATTGACGCGTTATAACTTTGTAATTTTTTGGTTATTGACAAAAGAAAAAGTAAGAGTCCATATTTTTCTTGATAATTTTTCTGACGGACTAAATATAATTTTATTTTCTTTACCCAGTCGTCATCCCTGATTCCTTACACATTTTATAACTATTAAAGATTTATTTCAGCGCAGTATACGGATCCCTAATGAGTGAACCCGGGCAGCCTCTTGAGAGCCACTCGTGGGCGACTAGCTTATTTTGTCCGCTATACTGAAATACGAAATTAAAATATCTAGAGCTCTTAACTTGACCGCTATCATGAAATTCATAAATTTTCAGTTTCGACTATTTTAGTAGAAACATTCTTTCGGTAAGTGAGAAAGTCAGTAAACGAATATTTTAGAAGCTTTACAAAAATTGGGGAGTCAAGCCTAAACGGGTACCCCGTCTCAAAGGGGTAAACGCCACTTTCGTATCTAATAGTTTCAATGTGTGCTTCAACGTACCTTAGTGTGTGTAGCAACGCGTGCATTTTTCTCTACTCGCGCTTATATTGCTTATTTATATAGGCTAGTTGACACCACCAATCAATTGACATACTTTTTATGAGCTGTCAAAGTACCTACAAGCGTAGCGAGTCTTACTTGTTCTGTGAAAGTACCTATATCTTCTAAGATTTGTATGACTATAGCAAAATATGACGTCACTGTTTATCTAACTCAACTCCCTAACTTTTTTTGATTTCGAAGCAATCAAGAGTCTGATTTTTCTGTAAATGGTAATGCACCATTTATTAGATCTAAAATAAGGTGTTACTTAATATAAATGATGTATTAGAATTATTTTAGGAATGGTGTAAACAACCCAATTGAAAGGTTCGAAATTGTAAACATGTACCCATTTTGTACTTATTTCTTAAAACGTGAATTTTGTTTAAAATGATTTTTGTCCTAAATTAACATCCGTAATAAGCTTTACATAGAAATGCAATCAACCCCTCGAAAGTACGTTTCATCACAAATTTGTGGTTATGTTGGCGCGCTAATTTTGTGGTTACATTGTTTTTAATTTATCAGTGATAATAACTCACCGGCCAGTATTGCGTACGTAATCGATTTTGACAATCGACACAAAAATCCTTTCTCGTATTCTCGACACAAAACTCGATTGTTGAAAACCGTGCCGTAATTTTATCGAGTGTTTTGTTATCGTAACAGAATCCGAATACTTCCAAACGTAGGAATTGTATTTCCTTCGACTTATTTATCTTGATATTTATTCGTTCTACATTATCTCACTGGTTATATCCATGTTCCGGAATTGAATCAGCTTTATGGAAACTGCGGATTTTGGTACTTATGCAACAAAGTCTTGCAGTGTGCAGCTTACAACGTTTGCAATGTTGTTTTATATCCATCTGAAGTTTGTTTGGCACAGAAATGTTTTATGAGATCTCATAATAAAATGTTTAAAAATGATTCTAAGATAGGAATCCACTAACTAAACTTTTAACTACTTTATTGTGAAATAAATGCGTCATAATAACAGCGTGTCTTAGTATGGGGCTAGATGTGTGTGTCTTAGATTGTGGATAGAATATTTATCATTTATTACAATTTAATATTATTTAATCAAATGCGCTTATGCGGTTCCCAAAGGAATTTATGGTGTTAATCAATATGAGAATTTTAAATTCTTTAGCACAAAAAGCTAATAAAATCTTCGCTGTTTTCCCGTAAAATGAGGAAAATTGCAAACTAAAACTTATCTGTTATCAGCAATCATTCAATTTCAGACCGATTTTGATCCTTAAGTACAAGTAGATAGAGGTGGCGACATTCACCAGACTTCAAAAACTATCGGATTACGTCTGGGAGGGCCTTTGAAGGGCTGTGAGCACAACACAACACGGAAACTGGGTCAGGTCTGTGACCAAAGTATGTGAGAGTCGGAGACTTTTATTTTTTAATTAGAGAAGAAGTCAAAGAAGCGAAAGATAAGGTGGAATGTGTGACGGAACATTGCCCTAAAAGAGAGAGAGAGATAAAGCATGAAAGGGAGAAACATTTGTTCCCAGATATCGTAGGCAGCCAAATAATAATACTTATGGCGAAGGCAAAGTTAAAAATAAGTTCATTATATCGTCTTCTATGTCGTGTGCGTCTTTGTTAGAAATGTCGAATAATAAAGAAACGTAATAATTTAATACAGTTCAAACAAAAATTTCGAACCTAAAGTACTTCTTTCTGCTTTTTAATGACTTACCTCCTGAACTAATTTTAATAATATTGGGTATCGAGAGAATTTAAATCGGGGAATAGTTATACCCAACCATAAAAATACTTAGTTTCTGACGTCTTTTCTATGATAATAAAAAACCATTAATCCGTGGGCAGGGGATGGTGGTCCATAATTATCTGACTAGAGTCAATGACGGGGATCTCGAGGACAATTTTTTAAGCATGGCAAATTCGGTAAACTACTCACTAGTTGAGTTAAAACTAAACATGGTACTACATAATTTTATTATGTCAAAAGATTCTACATAAGGTCACCTTGCATATCGCGTGGTCACCGTATAACTCATAACGGAGATCCGATACTAGCCGAGTCAGCGCCCAGAGACAAGAGCGAGGTACTAGCCTACGGTCGTTTATTGTTTTTGAACCGGCAGTTTTTGATTCCCACTTCCAAATTCAAATGTTTTTATGAGAATTTTCGAGAAAACAAAGCATGTTCGTTTGTGGCCAGTTAATGGAATTGATATAGTTCTCAATGTGCATTTTATCATTATCTAGAGTATAAGTTAATTTATTTAAACATTATTGCACAGATTATAATCGTACAAAAGACATTTTTGACGATTTATTTATTATACATCGCTTTCAACATTGTCAAAGATTTGTGGATTGTGGTACATCCAATGCTAGCATGACCGCGATCTAATAGTGGTTTCAACTGGGAAAAACCTTAATAAATTAATTTTGTTATCTCTAAATATCCCATTACTAGAACAGGACTCTCATGCTCCAACTCTCTCTCGTTCTGCACTCAGTTACCTAGCCTAGGACGGTTGGGTTGATTAAGCCATTTAATATCCAAATTTTATTGTCATTCGCCCCTTGGTACTATTCTGTACTAATACAAGAATAGTTAAAAACAAATTCAGGGCTGTCAATAATATTTTATTTAGAGCCTGTTAATGTGAGGATAAGTTCTGTATCTTTAGGATAAACACTATTTTTGCGCTTCACTACCGTCAAATAGCTCTATATGACACATAAAGCGCCTGTTTCACAATGTACAGATAAAGTTATGTAAAAGATAAAAATATGTAAAGGAATATATAACATAAAAGTGCTTAAAAATCGTGTCAAAAATCGTGTTTATCCTTCAGATAAGTAAAATATAGCTAATAAAGCACTTTTAACCTCTACATATTATATCTTTATCTGTTACATAGCTATTTGGCACTTTATCCGTACATTGTAAAACAGGCCCTTATTGACAGTCCTGAATTTGTACATATAACAAGATAAAAAACAAGATCTAGAAATAAGTTTTAACGCAAATCAGCGAAAAAAATTGGTAACACATATGGTAATGGAGATGTTTTTCGAAGGTTTTCCTCCATTTCCCGATGACGGGTCAAATTCTACGTAATGTTGTCGCGTTACGGAAGATTATTATGGTTTTTCCTCTATCGTTTGTCATTTTGAACGTAATATATGGTGTGATATGTATTTAAAAAGCATATAAAGTAAACATGTTTCCATAATTTCGTTGTAAGGATACCTTGACGGGTCTAATACCTACATTTACCTTTCTTCATTCGAATTCGTTTCCACCTCTTCATATAAATGAATTTTATTGTATGAAGAGGTAACTCTTAATAGATTGATTGATATTCCATATTGACATATCTATATAAGTAAATAAAACTTAATTGTACTTCGGCAATAGGCTCGACAAATTTCTAGAACATTCAGTAAAATAGGGACGAAATCAAATAAAGGCCAGGGTTCGTAAACTGAAGGTACCGAACCTCTAAATGGGAAACATTTGTGTCAGATATATTTGCGTCGTGTTTCGGTGGGAAACATACAGTTTCTGTAAATGTTTTATAGTCTGTGCTTAATGTTTTGGGTTGGAAAGGGGTCACTAGCATCTCCGTTAACACTTTTGTCGCGTGTTCTTGTGTTTGACTCCAATAATCTGAACGGACGATTGATGTAAATAAAAACTATTGCTTCAATGGGAACTTTTTTTACTAACCTCATTTAAATCAATATAATGTTTTTTTTAAAGTATGAAATTCACAAAAATAATAATATAAACGTATATTATGTAGAGGTTGTAACATATTTTTAATTTAAATGGTTTTTTTTAATCGAAAATGTTGATGTGTTCAAGCACTACGCAGATTGCACCTACAGGATCTTTTGAATCTACGAACTATCTATACAACAACCCAAAAAGTATAGTCACTTCCCATTTTGAGAAATAACGCGATTTTTGTGCCTACGATGACTTGCGTTCATCTATGTCCACTATCCTTTTTATAATACATACGAAAGTTTATGAGTAGGGATGGATAGTTGTTACTCTTGCACGAAAAAACTTCTGAACAAATTTTAATGAAGCTGTATTGTTGTTGTTGTACCAGAATAACACACAGGCATATATTTTATAAAGACTGTATAATTTAATGAATAAACGCTAGTTTGTGAAATATACGAGTTACGCAGAGACCAAGGTTTGTTTAAATATTCACCGGCTTAGAAACAATAGACATTTAGTAGAACGGCGGTAGTACGCTTACCAGTTCTAAAGAACGAAAATGTTTTGTTTCGGACGAATTAATTACCTGTCACAGGTGTTAATCCTTTGAATTTTGTTTTTTAGCAATTACATGCTACGTTAATTCAAGATGATTAATACTTGAAAAGAAACGACCGCCTCAGGTGGGACCCGAACCCACGACCATCCGGGCATTCGGCATACCGGGCAAGTGCTTTTCCAACTAAGCTACCAAGTCATACCGAGACGTGACGTTAGCTGACCTGATGAAATTTTTCAAGTGTTTCTTTCTGTTAAAGCCAGCGTTGTTTTTTTATCAATGATGCGGTACTACCGTCAACACCCGATAGAAATATTGTTGCAAATATGTAACTATTGGGTAAAATCAGAAAAGTTTAAAAATATTAAATAAGTTATATCAGCATATAATACAACAACTTTTTCTAGGGGAGCAAAATCGAAATCGAGAATTTTTAGCTGCTCCATACAAACTTACTCGCATACCTCGATGATAATGTATGGAGCATCTGAAAATAAAATCACGATTTCGATGTTGCTCCCATAGGAAAAGTTGTTGCCTATCACCAGCTGATCACTGAGCAGTGTTCTTTTTTTGTACACCCTGTATATACAGACAAACAAAAAAAAAACTTTGTAAGCCATCCGTATGACAACACTGTCTACTCACATGTTAAGAGGTCGTGATATACGCCACAATGTCTTTTAAATCGCATTTTTCGGAATATTTAATAGCACCATACAAAATTATGGATGTTAAACATGTCGATATGTCTTAGTCGTCAAGTCGCGACGAAATTGGGTCGGATCGGAAGTAGGACAAGCGTTGTACAAATTGACTTGCCCCGATACGTATTGAGAGCATAACGTTTAATTATAACAATAACAGCTGAGCTTGCCATAATGAATATACTGTACCTTTCTCTTTATCAAACACTAGCAGCCCGTCCCGGCTTCGCACGGGGTAGACAATTATCGCTAATAGTTTCGGCAGCGCATTCGACGAAAGACATTTTAAGACTCATTTTTCTACACCTTCGGTTACATTGTTCAAATTTTACCAAGGATCCCTAATTTAAAAAAAATGAAATGTAGCCTATGTCAAATTGGAAGAATGTAGCATTCTATTGGTGAAAGAATTTTTTAAATCGGCCTAGTACTTTTTGAGCCTATTCATTACAAACATACAAAAATAGGTACAAATCTTTCCTCTTTATAATATTAGTATAGATTGACAACATAAACATAAAAAAGTGTGTTAAATAGACAAAACATTAATATTTAGTAGGTATACATTTAATAGCTGACAATGTAACGGACTGATCTGTTACTAGGGCTGACTAAAATAATGCATTTAATATAAATATATTTTTAATATAAATGCATATCCCACCGGTACTTTAAACCGGGATGAAAAGTAGCAAAATTTCATCCAAATCCGTTCAGTAGTTTTTTTTGGGTGAAAGAGTAACAAAAATTCATACATACAACTTTTGCGTTTATAATATTAGTAAGGATAAGCTTCAGCTAAAAAAAAGGTATTTACCAACACGACAATAGCCTGACACAACTTATTTTTTCGTGTTGCAATGCGCTCCCTTGGTAAAAGTTACATACTGGTATTCCCACGTTCAATCTGCCACCCAGTATATCTGTTCTACGCGAGCCTAGATTTCTGCAATTAATCCCTGGCTGTCACTGGTATGAACGAACAGCCTGTGTCTGTGGTCATTTTCCATTTCGATAGTAGATTATTTAGGCATAGGAATTTCCGTTTCAGCGGGTTTATTGATGTTGCCTTAAGGACTTGATTAAATAATCTGCCTGTAGGTATATTAGAGGTAGTATACATAAAATAGGTTTTAAACAGGTTTGTTTTTATTAGCGTTACAGTTTTGATAATCAGTAGGTATGCATATAATTATTCAAATGACATAAAATCTGCGAAAAAAATAACTGTAACTTGTTTGTATGGTTTGCAATAAAGAATATCATGTATATTATGTACATACTAGCTAATCAGCTGTTAAAACATGTAAAAAATAGTTTTTTTTAATATCGGACAACATCACATACATCTCTGATGCTAAGGTAAGTAGCCAAAGCACTTGTGTTACAGAAACAACGAATAGTTAGTTCCCTTTTAGTTCTTTTAAAATGTTTATGGTTTTTTCAAATAAAATGGTGTGTTTAAATAACATAATTCCTAAAAAAGATTTTCTTCTATCTCAATAACACGCTGTATCCTATCTTATATTCCGTTCTGCACTTCGGGAACACGCTTCAGGCTCAAGTTTGGTTCCTTGTAGGACCACAACACGGGGCGCCAATATTATGATTTCGCTTGGAAGCAACGTTTGTTTGATCTCAGAGGAAATCAGGATCGAAATTGTAACCGTGGTGCTCGCGCCGTGCTACTACTAATGTTGACACCGTTTTACTTTTTGTTTTTTACCAAGATTCTCTGCGTTTTTTTTTTAATATTGTACAATATCACATACTTATATTGCTCTGATCCTTAGGTAAGTAAGGCACTTGTGTTAAATAAACCAGAAAAAACGACAGTACAACTACACCCATAACAGAAAAGTTCATTTTCTACATTGACCCGACCGGGCATCGAACCCGGGACTTCAGAGATGTCCAAGTCCGGGTGCTCCCCTCTCGGCTACAGAAGTCGTTAGAGTTAGGTTAGTACCTTGAAAAATCTTTATCTTTATTCGAAGAAATAAATTGGTAACAGTGGCTTTGGGTGATTTTTTAAATAAATAAATATAAATTATTTAACCATTATCATTGCAATTGTATTTTGTAAAAACGACTAGTCATTGAGCTTGTTATATCGTATCCTCGTATCATATTGTTATACGATGTACACGTAAAGGTCTGTCACGTTTCAGAAGCAACTCCAGGTTGATCGAATTAGTAAAAAATAATGTGCTAGATGAACTAAATCAATAACATTATAATGTGATAGTAATAACACTTATAAATTTAAACATTGCCTAAGGCACTGGATGACTATTGATTCCTGCAGGTTTATTAGTCTATAAGGTAAAATATGAAATACATCAGACGACTATAATGCATAAAAACATTGAAGTAAAAAAAAGGCAATGTTGTAAGTTTACAAATAATATTAATTATAAAAAAACTAACTTAAGGTTGCCATTAAACATTGTCCATTTTTGTACACAAATTTTCAAACGCATTACCGCCACGAGGACAATAACTTATGGTTAAATTGAAAATTAGAATTGAATCCGAATAAGCTTCTATACCGCTACTAAACTGGGAATCCCCAAATGTCAGCGATCGGATTATGCCTCTCGGATTGCGACAGCTTGAATCTATTGCTATTCTGTGTAGAATTTGTATTCACAAATATTTTCAATCAAATTTTTTAAGGCTTAACTCTTTAACAATCTAAACTACTCTTTTGACTGGTACAAACTGTCATGACTCATAAACTAACCATAGATTATTCGTGATGGCTGAAATCCTTCGTTTTCGTGTGTTCTTTGTTTAGTCCGAGACCGATAAGCGATATTGATGTCTTCGCCTAAAAGAATTCTAAAGTTTCTATTTTTTTTTCTGTAGATACATTTATACCTAAATAACTTAATTTAGCGTTTTGTGTCAGATCTTGCTATCCTTTTTTTAGAAATTAATTATTATTTGTCAGTTTTATTTAATTCGATTTAAAACTGCCAAAATTAATTAAAAGTTTAAAATTATAATTGTAATGTTCCTAATATAGCATACATATAATACAAGCCTAGTTTGTGTCACTTTCGTCCAGTAAAAACTGACATAGAAAAAGTACCAAATAACTTTGCCAAAAAAAATTCTAATTTAAAAAGTTTACTTTATGTATCTCAGTTCATATAGATATGCTTTTTATATAATTTTGTGCCAAATTAAGGGATAAACTTATGAGAATTTTAATTATTTAGGTAATCCAAGCTACACACGCTTCAAAAAAAATATATAAATTGTTACAGTTAACATACTTCATATCACAAATACATCAAAAATCGATTATGTTAATTTGTGTCACTTTCGACTACAATCTATTTAATTAAACACAAGAAACTGCGCTCGAAGCGGACGCAGGCGGGTAGGAGAGGTTGTGACGGGGCCATTGTTATTCAATTGATATCTTTTTTCCGAGCATATGAGTTAATCTTAAAATAACAAAGCGTTCGTGTTAAGTAACAAACGAGAATATGGATAAAAAATAATGACAATGCATTTCGTACAAAACTAAACTTATTTATATCGAGTGGATTAATCTTTTGATTAGTCTACCTATGGAGTTATCAATGTGCCATACAATTACCGCACTTAGCTTCAAGTAGTGTATGGTCAGCAAAACTGTACCATACTTACTTACTTACTGAATTAAGATAATTATTTCACATAATGCTGTTTTTGTTTTTAACCTTACCCCTTTCCACGATATCCCACATGATGGGATAGACATTGAAAAATAAATCATCCCCATTTTAAACGTATGGGTGCTACCCTGAAAAAAATTTTTTTAACATATTCCCACAAAATTACAACGCTCCAGGGTCAATAGCCTCCAAGCGAAATCTCGGACGAACAGACAGACAGACAGACGGACATGACGAAACTATAAGGGTTCCTTGTCAGGACTACGGAACCCTAAAAATCTGACGTAAAAAAATTACTGTTAGGTGGTACGACGTTATCCGGGTCAGCTAGTTACATAAAGAATAATCATGGCTTAGCTCACTCTTTCACTCTTAAATTATTGAGGAACGTCAAATTAGGAGTGAGTCGTACTTGCAAAATCCAATACAGGGTTCCCTAGATGGTTACGTTATTAAAACCAGCGTCAAAAATCAGAAATCAGACGCCCAATTCCCGTAATTTAAAAGTTTGTAATAATAATCCAGTGTATATCCAGGGGGCCTAGCACGAAAGTGTATCTTTTGTTCGGTCGTATAAACCTAACAAATTAAAATGGCGAGTCGCATGTGTCAATCCTTTGATAAAATATAACCAACTCAATCTAGCCGAGTAAAAGCCCCGACCATTTTCAATTGTTCATTATTTGTCAAACCTTTGATACGGGGAATGATGGATGTTTTAATCTGATTGCATAATACGACCGACCGAACGATGCGCTTTCGTATTAGGATTCCTGTCTTGCCAACATCAACCTCTTATACGGTATTCTTTTACACTAAAATGACAATGTCAAATTGACAAATCAAGAAAATGGCCAAATGTTAGATACTTCTACTAATTTTAATGTTGACTTAATTTGTGAAAATTGTCACCATAGATTTAATAGTCAAACTGGTTAGAGCATTCGATAGACAGAGAAAAATTTATCTGGTTTGTGCCTCTCACTAGAAACAAGAGGCCTAATACGAAAGCGTATCGTTCGTTCGGTCGTATTATCCGATCAAATTAAATATCTATTCACTTGTATCAAAGGTTTGACAATTTATGAACATTTGTAAAGGGTCGTGTTTTTTACACGGCTAGATTGAGTTAGTCATATTTTATCAAAGGATTGCCACATGACACTGGTTATAATAATTTGTTAGGTTTATACGTCCGAAAAAATTTATAATTTCGTGCTAGGCGTCCAGTATTTCAATTTGGTTGCATCAAATAAATATTTTGTTTACTGCTAAGGCCGAAAGTGTAAGTTACTTGCAAAATTTTAGAAGTACTCTATCCAGTTTCACTACTAAGTCCATGATTGACACAATCATATCCCGCTCATCATGATCATATTTCGTGCGCACGTATTAATAGCGACGAGAATTCAGTTTTATAGTAACATTATAATCGCATCATATTAAAATCTTCGTAACCAACTACGGGAATTACGGTTATCGACCCCCAGGTTTATTAATACTTGCAAATATTTATTTTATGCAAAAGTACACCTTACTATACAAGATTTAAATAACGAAGTCGCGTGTCTAGACCTAACTAGTTTAAAACATAGAACAGTTTGTAGATTAAAGCTAGGGATTGCAGTCTGGATTATCCATAATCCAAAATATCCGGATTACACCGTTTTATTTTAAATATTTATAGATGCTTCCGCAAACAAAAAAGTGACGATCCAATTGACGGATTGTCCCAGACAGACGCGGCCTGAGGTGGCGGCCGCGGCTGCGGCCTGTTGTGTAGTATGAAAGTCTTAGCACTATTCAAATCTATGCGGCTTGCGCGCGGCCAAACGTGGCTGGCCGCGGCCGGGAGCTCCGCCCACTTCCCGCCCTGCTTGATGTGTGCGCTCACGCCGCCTGCGGCGCGGCCAGCTGCAATTTTTATAACTAGCCACAGCGGCCAATTTATAATATACGTCGTCTGCTTCTTCTCTGCACTAGCCCACAATCGTCCCGAAGCAGTGTTAGGAAAAAAAAATTGGGACATGTAAATGATTTTGATTTTTTTTATTTTTGGTTGCTATTGACATAATATAATATCTTATTTATCATGTTTCAAATTGTTTGGGTAATATTTAGTCTAAGTATAAACCTAGTCTTATATTTCTCACAGGTAGAACGCAAAAAGTATGTATAAATAGAGCTGAGTCTTCCGGATCACCTCTAACTATGGGTGTACCGCAGGGATCGATATTAGGACCGCTGTTGTTTCTTATATATATAAATGACCTTCCTTACTTTACAAAAGATCTATGTGAGATGGTATTGTTTGCAGATGATACATCAATAATTTTCAAAATCAAAAGGGGCCAAGAATCTTTTGATGATGTCAATTATGCCCTCTCGCAAGTATTGCATTGGTTTACTACCAACAATCTTTTGCTCAATGCGAACAAAACTAAATGCATTAAATTTACAATGCCTAATGTGAGACAGGTCTCAACGCATATTATTGTAAAAGATGAACAACTAGATACGACTAATTCCTCAACGTTCTTAGGAATAACTTTAGATTCCCGTTTGCAGTGGGGTGCTCATATTGAGGCTTTATCGGGAAGACTTAGTTCAGCTGCTTATGCCGTGAGAAAGATAAGACAACTGACTGATGTTGAAACAGCAAGATTAGTGTATTTTAGTTATTTTCACAGTTTAATGTCATACGGCATACTGTTATGGGGCTCAGCTGCAGATATTGAAACCATATTTGTACTGCAAAAGAGAGCTGTTCGGGCTTTTTACAATCTTAGACCCCGAGATTCGCTAAGAGAACTATTTAAAGAAATTAACGTACTTACAGTCGCTTCACAATATATTTTTGAAAAAATTATGTTTGTTCGCAAAAATCTGCACTTGTTTACTAAGAAAAATGACATACATAAGTATAATACCAGGCATAAAGATAAACTTGCCGTTCCAATGTTTAGATTGCACAAGGTAGGAAGTTCTTTCATGGGCAATTGTATTCGTTTTTTTAATTAATTACCACAATCCATTGTTGAAATGCCTGTATATGAATTCAAATTGCATGTTAAAAGGACTCTAATGAAAAAGGGCTATTACACTGTTAGTGATTATATAAATGATAAAAATGTGTGGATTTAAAACTGCTTAGCTCACAACAAATCTTGTAAAATATTTATTTATTTTTAAAAGAGGCTGACAATCGTGACCGAGTTTCTTGCGCTGCTTCTTCTCGGCACTAGCCCACAATAGTCCCGAAGCAGTGGTAGGTAAAAAAATTGGGACATGTAAAAGTGCCTTTTATGGCCAATTTACAGAAATAAATGATTTTGATTTTGATTTTGATTTTGATCGCCGGCAGAGAGAGGTCACCCCCCACCACAGAGACCAGGACACTGCGCTCCATGTAGCAAGCTCAAGTGGCAGTGGGCTAGCCAAATTTTCCGCAGAACAACAATAAGGCAAGGTGGAGTCAACGGTTAGATATTATTATGTATACGGTTAGATATTATTATGGCTGTATAATTTATTACACTCCCGTAAAAAAAGGATCAATGTATTTCAATTTTGATAAGGTATGTTCAATGTAGTGTAGGACGACCCTTACTGTCAAGCCAAAATGCAAATTAAAAAATATAACTGAATTATCAGAATATTGACTTACTAGATATCCGAATTTTAAATATTCAGCGGATATTCGAATAATTTGAATATCCGGATCGCAAGCCCTAAGTGTGCTTCCCTAATTGGCCTATCATAGAATCCGAGCAATTTATAGGTGATGTCATATAATTATTTATTAAAAATCTGTTACAGCTACCATTATCTTATCCACAAAACTGTTCTATGTTTTGAACTATTTAGTTCCGATCACGCGATTTTATTCTTAAATTTGTGCATGATAAGGTCTTCTTTCGCATAAAAAAATAAATTAATAACCGTTTTTGCGATAGTATTTAGGGTTTACGTCCAATATATGATCATATTGAACACATTAATTGTTTTCAACCTTCATTTTAGTATTTCCTATGCATCATCTTTTGTAATTTTAAGTAAATACATGTTGCAACGCAACGCGCACCGAAAACAAATAATAATACTGACAATACCGCGTTCGCGCTAGACCGGTCGGTAGAAGTGTGCGGGCGCGGGGGGCGCCGCGTCCATGCAACTCTCTTCCGCGTGTGACCTTTGCGCGTAAACATACCTTTTTTTTTAAATAATAAGATTTTGTTGATGAAAATGACACAAATTCTGAAAATAGTATCATTATACTATAACAAAAATAATGCCTAAAACTCTAGAAACTTGCATTTTCTTTTGAGGCTCTTTACAGGCTTTTATATGAAAAAACAAAAAAACAACCAATATTATGGATGGATTTGACACAAAACATTTCGAGTAACAGATACCAATGACCCAAAACTCTTAAAACTTATTTAGGCTACTACAATTTTCTTTTAGAGCTATTTTGGAGACATTTTAGGTACTGGTTAAATAACAGTAATTTTGTGGACAGAGGTGACACAAAAGGCCTATGTACATCAGTTACTACTTCATTATTAACATGAAAGTAAAATTTTGATCTATAATATTCTTTTCGTCCGTTAATAGCCGAAAAGGCAAATACCTAATTTTTTTCCTAAGTAAGCACCAAAAATGACACAAATTACCATGTTAGGTTTGGAAACTGGTCCGAAAACTATATGCGAAAAATCACAAACTTTAGTATTCTTGAAACCTAAAAACCCAGCGGGCTCTGACTAGTTTTTGCTGCAGTAAAAGGATATACTTAGGCAATTTCATTTAGAAATATTTGGTATATAAATTGTTCGTTTTTATATTACAAAAAATACAGATGTCATTTAAGTTGGGAAATAGACAGACCTCAATTTTTATAGTCTCAAAGTCCTCAGGGATTAACTCGCAAGAAATCGTTTTTTAGTTAATTTAATCTCATTTCATTTTTCTTCAAGATGTTAAAGGTTGGTTACAAGTTGTAACTCAATTTTTATGTATCAATAAAGAATTTGTAATAAATAACTAAGAAAAATATATGAAATCAAAGATAATAAAATTGTGCGTAGAAGCATACAATTACAATATGCATGGGAGAACATGTTTTTTAACTACAAACACAAACTTTGTGTTTTGAATCCTCTCCAAGCGATTTGAATTCGTTCATGGCCAGTTTTTTTTTAAACTCGGGTACAAACAAAGAAATTCAATTTCGTTGATACATCTCAATGGCGTTTAGAGAATAATAAGGGCCAAAACAAAGACATTACAGCGAATAATAAAATCCTCATACATTCTTCTCCAAGAAAAGGCTGAGACCTTTTTACAGAATGTTTTTGTTTTGCCGAAAAAGGGCTAAATGGAAGAATTCTTGGAATAAATCTTTTACAAATTAAAAATAAACGAAACTACCTATCATAGTTTTAGGGCATAGGTACCTACTCAAAAGTAATTCAGTAATGTACCGGCAAGCGCAGCGTGGGACGTCCACCCTCAAGGTGGACTGCAGATGACCTGCCCCTCTAGCACGATCAACAAAACACGATATGATATAGCGATTTATCGCCTATTTACTTTCAAAATATGATAACATAGCCGCCATCTTGAACTTTTATTAAAACAGTAAGCATGTCCGTGCCGGCGACGTCACAGTTATGCTCGCTTTTATGAAAAAAGTTCATATTTTGACAAAAAATATGCGATAAATCGCTATATCATATCGTATCATATCGTGTTTTATTGCACTTGCTAGAGGGGCAGGTAAAGGTTGCAGGAGGCCGCTTCCGACCTATCCATCTGGAGGTCACTAGTGGATGCCTATGTTCAGCAGTGGACGTCCTGTCGCTGAAATGATGATGATGAATTCAGTAATGTATGACCTAAAAACTGTGACAGGTATAAGAAGTTTAAAAGATAAACGCAAGGAGTTTTGGGTGGGATATTCAGTTTAAGTTAATTCAGATAACTATTTTTGCTGAATAAGCTCGAATCTAGGTGTACTCTAGCAGAAAACATTGTCTAGGTCCTCTATATATTCCTTTTTTAATATAAGGGTATATATGAATCTTTGAGCTTTGACCTCCATCATAAAGTAATAAAATTTAAATATTAAATAATATCAACAATTATTATTAATTCCTTAATTCGAGGCTGTCAAATTTATTTGTGACTCAATTACGCCTAAATGGCTGAATGGCACTCATTTTACCTAAAAATGAGCAATCAGCAATAATCGCGCAGTCATCACCCGATTCATGCTTAGTGTCAAAATCTATTGGCAGCACTGTCAGTTGATTGCTTTGTTTTTGCTTTTTGCTATCAATTTGCGACTTTAAAGCCAGAATTGCTCAATTTTCGCTATCGCATTACTTTTCCAAGATACGTAGCAAGGGTGTGGATTTGTTTTAAATTTTGCAAACTACAAACATATATTATTTATCCCGGTTGAATGTTCCTGTGGGATATTTTGAATAAACTAAAGTCCACGCGAACGAAGTCGGGGGCACAAACTAGTAGTAAATAAAGGCGGATTTTTGTAGAACTTAATAAATGTCATTGCTTCTCGACAGGGTGTGACTCGTATGTGCTCCATGACGAGAAACTATCGTACCTTTTGTGCTGACGAGCGACAATATTATTTTATGTCGGCGTACCAGCCGTGAGACACCGATTTGGACACACTTGATATTCCAAAAAGGACGCATCTACGTGACGTGTAGGGGCTTGAAAGACTTTGCTTTTAGCTAAAGATTTTCATAGATTTATAAGATACTAGCAGCCCGTCCCGGCTTCGCACGGGGTAGACAATTATCGCTAATAGTTTCTGCAGCACATTCGACGAAAGACATTTTAAGACTCATTTTTCTACACCTTCGGTTACATTGTTCAAATTTTACCAAGGATCCCTAATTTTTTTCAAAATGAAATGTAGCCTATGTCAAATTGTAAGAATGTAGCATTCTATTGGTGAAAGAATTTTTTAAATCGGCCCAGTACTTTTTGAGCCTATTCATTACAAACATACAAACATACAAAAATAGGTACAAATCTTTCCTCTTTATAATATTAGTATAGATATAGATATAGATTTCAGTGGTTTTTTACGGAATTTAGCTTAAAGATTTTTAATAGGAATAAATAAAAGTGCCCTTGACTTCATAGAATCGAAGTAAAGAATTAATCAGAACATCCTTTATGACTCAGTGTTTCTCAACCTGTGGTCCCCGGACCCCTAGGGGTCCGCCGGCCTATCTCAGGGGGTCCGCTAACAGAGAAAAAGGATTAATAGAAGAGCTTATTAGTGCGGTTGAACGGCTTAATGGGTCCGCAGATTATAGGTATTTGGCGTAGGGGGGCCTTCAAAAAGGTTAAGAAACACTGCTTTATGTTATGAGGTTCCAGATATGACCCAAAGGTTGGCTGGTAGAGAGTGCTTTTGGCATTAAGTCCTCCTTTTGTACATTTTTAAGTTTGTGCAATAAAGTTTTATTATTATTATTTGGTAAATTGTTTTTCTCAGCTCGAATCCGGTTTTTTTCAAACCATTTACGGGCCAATTAAATTGCCAAGTAAATTGATTTTACCTAATTAATTACTTAAAATTAAAAATTAGGTTCATCCTGAAGGAAACGACGTACGATTATTAATATTATATGTATTTTGCCAGAGGCTTTTCCCGCCACGCCCAGACTCCATACACTTAGAAAAGATCGGAATCAAACCCTTTACATCACCAGCCCATATCAGTCCACTGATGGACACAGGCCTCTCCAAAAGGAGGATTTTGCCATAATCGCCACGCTTGGCAGGCGGGTTGGCGATCGCAGTTTGGCCAATGGTGGAGAGGAGACGCTGCTGCCCGTCTTCTTATGGCGGTTCTCCTGTAGTCGCCTCTTACGACACACATAGGAAGAGAAGGGGTGGCGCAATTCTTTTAACGTGCCGGCACAACACGGCACCCTTTACGTTCAATGTAAATCACTTTATCACTACAATTAAACGGTTGTCAATGCGAATAAAAATATGGATCTAGGTAGAGCATGTCTCTAAAATGTAACATTTATTTTTGAACTTATTGCATTTGCTTATGCAGCTGTTTGAATTCACTAACATAAAATAAAAAAGGAATAGAAAGCCCGTAAGCCTGATTTAGTTAAAATTTAGTAAACAATGGTCCTTCCTCGTAATATGAAATCAGATCATGCCTAATTTATTTGAATTTAGAAATATATTTATAGAAGAATGGTAAATTTTAAAATAATATCATAAAAAAGTCGTTTATATTATGATTATTAAATGTTTTCAAAGAAATACTACATTATGTATTATAATGAAATGAAATACAATTTACCTATTTGATTATAAACATCAAAATGGAGGAATTATAAGAATGTTGATTATATTTTTAGTAAATTCTATCAATTGTCACCATTTTCTAAATTTAAATTTTATTTATCAGCATAGACAGTATAAGACTGAGAACGACCTTAGTTATAACAATGCCTAATTTTAAGTTATTGGTCTACCTAATTGTGTAGAAGTTTATTCTCATCAGTGTAAGAAATGTATCATCAAATTATGAGGGTAGTGCCCTGTATTTGTAAAGATTTTTTAATGACGTATGACTTTTTTACATTTTTTCGTATAATGTGGGCCTACTATGCCTATTTTTATTGCGCTATGTACTTATGTTAACCAAGTGATTGATCGATGTCCCAATATTTTGCTTCGTCGAGTAACAAAGATTGATTTAAGCAAGCAATATATAACCCTGTATGGATTGTAGGGGCTAGCATATTTTTATTGACGCAACATCGTTTGTAAGTAAGTAAGTGTGCCTATATACGTCCCACTGCAGGGCACAGGCCTCACCTCAACTATGAGGTGGTTTGGGCCACCACGCGGGCCCAGTGTGGATTGGTGGAGGGGTGTTGTCAGGCAGTGACTAAACCTGACTATCTGTCAGATGTTATCAAGCCATGGTTTGTAATCCATAATAATTAAATCAACTTTAAGGGGTATAATTTAGGGCATGAACGATTCACCATAAATTAATACTGAGACAAGAATATAAAACCAACCTAGGGGGTTATAATTTATACATCATGTTCAATAAACTCGTTAAGTAGTATATGCGTAAAAGTATAACAAATATTCATCCATCCTCACAAATTTTCGCATTTTTAATATTAATAGGACTAATGTATGTATATAGTGGCCACAACCTTTCGCAGCTAAATTATATATAACAAAATAGTGTTTGTTACAACACTTATAACTCAAGAACGGCTAGACCGATTTTCATGGTTTATGATTTGTTGGATTTGTCTCCGCCCCGAATAGCAGAATAAATAAGGACTTCTGTAGCCGAGAGGCGAGCACGCCGGACTTTAAATGGCGCCGCTTTCTCTAAGGCTCCGGGTTCGATCCCCGGTCAGGTCAATGTAGAAAACGAACTTTTCTATATTAGCTCGGGTCTGAGTGTTGTGGTACCGTCGTTATTTCTGATTGCTATTACACAAGTGCTTTAGTTACTTACCTTAGGATCAGAGCAATGTATGTGATGTTGTCCAATTTTCTTTTTTAAATAATATAAATTGTGAATTGTTAGGCGGTACTATGTTTGCCGGGTCAGCTAGTTTATAATATTACTAGGACTAATGTCTAGTGGCTTGCTCGCTATGTCCAGTGCTACCCCGACACAGATCACAGTGTAATCCAATTTGACGTTCTTATGGTTTCAAGACACTACATCGTAAAACATGAAGTTTGCCGGATTTTTCTGCCATGCGGCTGTGTTGTGTAAGGCTTTAAACTCTGGAAGTCAATGAAATATACTTGATTTTTATCTTACTGATGTTATGAATGTGTAAGTTGGTTACTCAGCCACGCTTTAAGACTCATTAGAATTAACTGAATTTTATCATATTACCATCATCATCAATTTTTAATTATCTAAATAGTCTAACATTAAGATCTATAAATTTTAAAATTTTTTTATCATTTTTTTTACTTTTTATGTTCCCCTGGATGATTTTAATTCCATTTGACTTAATTCTTAAGTCTATTCATATGAAGTCACAGACAGAAGCTACTTTACCTACGTATCTATACTTGGATGGGCACAGTCACGGTCAACGGCAGGACAAACCATAAACGAAGAAGTTCATGCATACATTGAGATTCTTTGTCGTACCGCTAACAGCGATGATGGAACCATAGAGTAATATTCAGGATGGAACACGTGGATGTTAATTAAATAATAATAATATTGGACAACACTACATAAATTGCTCTGATCCTAAGGTAAGTAGCTAAAGCACATGTGTTATAGAAATCGAAAACGACGACGGTAATAATAATAACACCGAGACAATATAGAGTAGTTCGTTTCCTACATTGACCCGGCCGGGGATCGAACTCGGGACCTCAGAGATGGCGACGCCTAGTCCGGCATGCTCGCCTCTCGGCTATGGATGTCGTCAACGTTAGAGTTGGGTATTAGAATGAGAGATATAAGCTTGAAGAAAGTCGCCAATATTACTATGTCCTTTTAGCACAGTTGAAAGAGTAATCACCCGGAGCAAAAGGTCGTGAACCCCACCAGAGGCTGCTGACTTTAGTAACAAACAGTTTTTTAAGAGTAAGAATTATCGTTAAAAAGGGCAGACCACCAGAAAATATGTAAGTTATGAGTACCTTTGTAAAAGTTTTTTTTTTAATATGTATATACCTCGTAATAAAACTGTAAATGACCCACTCCACGCTTTGGTTAAAATATGTTAGTGGAGTGTGCAATTGAATATAAATAAAATAGAATTAAATTCCAAACTCAACAACCAATTTTCGACATAAAGTCCAATAGATAGCGTTCAATATTAACTGAGAGAATTTGTCTATTTCTGGTATCTAGGCTGAGCCATTGACTGCACATATAACTTAAGAGTTCGTTAGGTCAAGTCGTGGCTCTGGAGCGCCTCTAGTATGTGTTAAGATGCCATCTTCTTACGTAGTTCGATCATTAAGCAATTTGCACTTTCTTCTGAATAGCGATATTGCTCCTGCTGAACCATTTATGTTTTTTATGTAACTTGTAAATTTCGGTTTTCGGACGAGCGAAAGACTGACACTGTTACATAAATCAGAAACAACGACTGTACCACAACATAATACCCAGACCCGAGATAATATAAAAAAAGTTTGTTTTTTATTGATCGGGAATCAAACGCGGGACCTCAGAGATGGCGACGCCTAGTCCGGCATGCTCGCGGTTGGAGCGTTAGGTCAACGAGAAGCTACCGCATAGGTTTTTTTTTTTTGCGAATATCGAAAACGGGCCATAGACAGTCAGACAGACAGCTATTTTTGATTGCGTTGACTTAGAATTTTGAGTCAGGCAAAAGACTAACATTTTGTGTTTCATTGAGTTTAAAAAAATACAGGGTGTAAAAAAAGACTTAACGAAGCCTTAAACCACGAATTCTATACATAAAACCAAGTAGAATGCAAAAAAAATAATTGCTGGGAAATGACTTTTATTTTTGGTTATTAAAAAAATAACTTATTTCTAACCCGCAATGTATAGCGCGTAAGCAACAGACCATGCCTGTGTGTAAGCGGATCATGTTTCTTTGTAAAAAAAGTTTAGTATTATCAAACAGAAGTAAATTTTGTAAAAATCTTTGAAAAAAAAAAAAACTTTGACGGTCAATAACTCGGTAACCCGTCATTTCCCAGGTATAGTGTAAAAGAAAAAAATGAACGTAATAATACGTAGAATATGTAGTATTCGGCTTCGTTAAGCCTTTTTTTACACCCGATATATATTATAATTTTAGAAAAAAAAAATAACTCGCATGGTTCGATAGTACTACTGAAAGTAAATCGTTCAGCCGCAGGAAAACAACCACTAAAATGTCCGGTGTATTTACACCGCTTTTGCAGTTATGACTTAATAATATGTTTGGCTTTCGTTATTTTATAGTACGTAGCGGCCTCCGATTTCCGATTTATCTTTTTAAATGATCAGTAATCACCAAACAACCGCAAACCTGTCAAAATTTTGTAATAGGCCTCTTAATAGACAGATAGAGGGCGGCGAAGTGATCCTATAAGAACTTCTTTTTACCCGACTGCCGAGAAAGGGTTATGTTTCTAAACTTCTGCAAAACTTTTATTGCATTATTTACTTATATTCTATCATAAAATGTGGTAAAATTAAAAGTACAGTCTATAAATAAAGATAAACTAAACGACGCGGATTTTTTCTTCCTCGTTAAAATCATTAAGCTATTATAGGTCACAATGAAACACAAACTTAAATATAAACTACGTAATCTTTTTAGTTTGTTTGCTAACAAGGATAAAAAAGTAAGTTTTAAAAATCTCATCCAATTTGGTTATGAAACAAACATGCTTTACTTTTTAATTGAATTCTTAGATCGCAATTCTGAAAATGGGTTATACAATAAACTGTTAATTAATGTTTATTTATTGCGTTTCAAATTCCCGTTCGTCCTTAATCAACGGGCAAATCCCGATAATCCAGAATCAGCGTCCCGTAAAAATAATTAAAATTCAACCCTATCACGAGTTTCTCTAGAGACGTGCTTGTCTAAAGTTAACATACAAAAGGTCGATTTTTTTATATATTACGAATAAGATTGACACGTTGACTATTTTCCTACAGAATAAAAGATACCTTGCGTTTGAAAAATCGGCCCTGAATACGGTTATGTTGTAGAGATTTTACTATCGCACGTGAGGATTAGGTATCTAGATGTAATTAGAAGTATACCTACATCTAATACATCATTGTTTATGTTACTGCAGTTTCCCCTTTTTTTAAATTAAGTTTTTTTAAATAAATAGACTATAATCGTCATTTAGCTTCGCCAATTTCTCATAAACACTTGTTCTTCACGCAATAGGATGTTAAAAAGCTAATTAATCGATTCGAATATTCAGGTGAAGAACACACATTACTAAAAAATCTATAAACATGTTTTGAAGCTCTCAGTACTTTTAATTGCCATTTTGTTACCTTTATAGATACAAAAATTCAAGGTAAAATCATAATACAGGTGTAATTGCTATAATTCTGCAATATTAACATATTACTTGTTAGCAAATAAATTTTCTCTGTTGTTAGCTAAAAATACTTATTTAAAAAAAACTTTTAAGAGTCTGTCTGCCTGTCGTTAAAAAACTAACTTTACAAATGATTTCAATCATGATTTACTATTTTTAAAACTATTTTTTGTTTTTGCAATTTAAAAAAATACCGTGGCTCCCCAATATTTAACGTGGATGTTTCTTAGGGTTCCGTATCTCAAAAGAAAAAACGGAATCCTTATATGATCACCTAGTTGTCCGTCCGTCCGTCCGTCTGTCTGTCAAGACCATGTACCTCCGGAACGCGTGGAGGTATCGAGTTGAAATTTAAATGATACACCTACTCAGGTCTACAGTCTTTTGCTTGAAGCTGTGAAACAATTAAATTTCTAAGTTATGGTAATATTGTTTAAATGCAAAATAAACAGTAGCAATTTTAAAGCATGTCATAATATTTTTTACATTTAATTCTATGTTTAATTTTGCATAAAAAATTTACACTGTTTTAATTTTAATAAAAATATTTTTACTTATTTTTATAATATTTCTATCTCTCTGACCTACATTTTGTTACCATATTCTGACAAATAATGATTTTATAATATATAATAATATTATAATATTATAGTATTATTAGGTATTATATATATAGTTTAAAATACTTTTATTTTGAAGATAAATCACACCTGAAAAAATCATCGATTAAATAATAATAGAATATTTAATTGTGATAGGGAACTACGGACCCTACACTGCGCGTAGCCTGACACATTTTTTTTAAATTTTTTAGCGTGGCAACGCACTTGGCCGATTTTTTTATGTTTTTACAAAAAAAAAAAGTTCTTTTGTTAAAACACGCAATTATCTTGTTTTATTTACCTGTAATTCCCAAATCAGACTCTCTAAGTAAAAAAAAAGTTAATTGAACATACTTTTTCGTCATGACTCGTAAAATAAATAACTCTCTGTGTAATATGTCTTAGCAAGAGTTTCATTATCTTACGAAAAAACAAGAAACATTAACCTTTATTGTACAACACGTTATTTCGTATAATAAAATCTGTGCGTGTTATATGTATGATGTGATATACAGTATCTGGCAATAAATATTGCACATCGGCAATAATCGCATTTCGTAATACAAACGAAAATTAGAATAGTAAATATATTTAAAAAAATACATATATAAATATTATTATTAATTTTTATTTATATATTATATATATATATTTTTAACGAATATAAGAATATTTTTCAAAGGTCGATGTGCAATATTTACCACCAGGTACTGTACTTGTACTTGTAAGTCATGGCATGGGTATCGTTAGTTTGAAAGAGAAAGAAGACGGAATGAGCGAGACGAGAGTCGAATGTATGCGTGACGTGTGGGGATGACGATTTTCAGTTGTTTTCGCTGTAATATAAGTAATTAAAAATCATGTTTTCTGTGTCTTATAATGTAAAGGTGTAGGCATTTGTAGATATACCTACACCGTGCTTTTTAACCGTCTTTAAGCCGAAGCCTACGTTATGTAACCATCTGAAAACCTCTAGGAAGTGATATTTAAAAAAAACACATAATTTAAGATAGTAATCTATCATTCTGTTTATAATGTTTACAGTTTCAACAATGCATAGTCCTTGACCTTGCCGCCTCCACGCGTGCAGCACCGTCCACGTGGACTATCATATCCGTGTACTGGATGTTTCGAGCTAAATTTTGCTAATAATTATTATAATTTCTTAGTCTTTGAAATCATAATAATTACTAAGTTTTATTTTACGAATGACAAGTAGTTATAAGATACTTTAAGTGGCCTTCGGCTTCAAGACGGTTAAGGAAGCACGGTGTATACAATAAATTATTAGAATAAATAGCTAAATAATAATTCAGTAGGTATATGGACCTCTTTCGGGCACTTATTATTTTTAAAATAAAAAAATAGATGACGTCCGGGTAATTAAATTTCTTCACTATCGTTATCTATATAAGAAATACTTACATCCAATGCAACCGCGGCATATATTTTTGAAACACCTTATATACCTAAGTCAAGCGTTGTTAATCCGCTTGTTTGATTCGTCTAGGTTTGATATCGCTTTAAGATCCAATGGTGGAGTAAAAGAAAAAAAGAAGAAGGTACCTACTTAGTTTATTGGGGAAATAATTATGTAGATCAAGAAGAATGAGCGATAATTCCTTTCTCCTTAAAAACAATTGCCACGCGACCCTTGTTTAAAAGCGTGCTTCGTCATTGTGACGAGATGGTGACATTTGACTAAATAAATAAAACTATTATTTGTAGAAAAATTTAATACTAGGTATAGACTCCTTCCAATATGTGTCTACTTTATTTGGTACCTAAGTATTTTTTTAAAATATATTAAACGCAATAAAAGGTCTTAGATTAAACATGATGATTGCCAATTTTTATTTTTTCATGTAAGTATTTACTAGTGTATTAATATAGGCCAAAATAGTTATATTTCGTAACTTTTACGTCCATTTTATGAAAAACAAATTACAATCGGCGTTTGATTTCGATAGGTTATTTCGTTATTCTTAAAAATTCAGTTAAACACGAATTGATGTCTTTTGCATCGTATCCGATTAAAAGTGGCCACGTAATACGTAATGAGAAAGGTCGTTTTGTTGTTTGTCATGAAAATAAATTTGGACTTTGTGTAATTAATTAGAGAATGGTGATGCGTTCTTCAACTCTGCTCGAAAATAAAAACGCAATGCTGCGAATATAATAATGATAATAAGTTATTTAGAATTTTTAAAATAATCAGTTAACATTGACAAAAGTAGCTACAACTATTATTAGTATAGTGTATTAGGCAATTGTATTTAAATCTCAAGACCTAATGTTATATCAGCTTATACTGGATGACTTTTTTTACCGTCAAGAAAATAAACGTGTGAGAATATTGGTAAAATAATAATAAAAATATGAAACCGACCAAAACTCAAACGCATATTCACCGATGTATTCTATGTTTATGCATTTTTTGGAGATTCCAAAATTTAAAAAATCTGTTGTATTTTATAAATACTCTCACATAATATCAATATCACATATTCTTGACGGTTAAAAAAGTCATCTAGTATAAAAATAAATACTGTCTTGGCAAAAAAAACACCTATTCATGATTGTGATTTACCTACGTAATAAGTAGAAGAAATTACATGAAATAAAGAAACTTATAGTTAACCTCTGCTTAAAAACAACACGCCGAATTCGGTCATTAAAATGGGTTAAATTAAAAATGATCTTTACTTGAGAAATTCGTTGCAAAAGTGTTTACCCTGCAAGCGTTTAATTCAAGTTGAAAAGAATGTTTCTAGAGTAAGGCTGATAGTACAGCTACGGAACTCATATTTACTTGGACTTTGTAGATATTCTGATAGCTTTTCGATTTTTTCAGTCGCGGCATACGGTAATTAACAAATCGAAGGGTGGGCCTAGCTGTCTGACACTTTGAAATTATTTCTTAACTTAACAAGGCGTTGACCTCTATCCTGCAATCATCATACAACCATTAAGTATATAAAGCAGCAACTTTTTATTGAATTTCTCATTCCCATCGACAAACTTTGTATGATGGACTAAATACATATTCCATCATTTCGTATGATAGATTGCGACAATCCTTAGAATACTAATCAAGCGTTAACTTGACCTATTTACTTTATCCAGTCAAATACAAAGCAGAGGCTATAATTGATTGGATGTAGGTCATCGGTATTATCGACTTCAGTGGACAAAGTCGAGGGTAAAGCTTGTAGATAAATAGTTATGCCTAAGCTTCCGGAGATTCATACTCCTCGCCATGGGATATGACGTCACACTTATCTATGACGTTACAAACTTCTATCGGATATCGAAGTTGAGGATAATGACAGCTCATACGCTGAGAAAAATTCAAACTTTTAAACAGTTTCACAACTAGTCTGACAGAGATCTCCACTCAAAAGGAGGAGCATTTTAGAGTTTAACATCTTAGGACTTCTAAGTTGCCTTATTATATTTTTCAAATGTTTGAATCAGCTTAAAGAAGCATAAGGTTCTAAGTAATTAGAACGATGCACTGACTGGAGTTTTAAAATGTTGTTGATATGACGTTTAATTTTTTTTTCTTACATTTCTAATCACTCAAAGCTGGTTCGTTCAGCGTCTGAAATTTGTCCTTGTCTTTACCGAGGTGGAATAATTTGGCTGAACTTGTTTTTCCTGTCTATTTCTGGATAATGCGGAGCGACGACATGGTTCTGCGACCAACATGCCTCCGATCTTTCCCACCAGAATAAAATGCAGCAGGTATTATTCATCAATTTTAAAACACGGCCGAGATAAAAAGTCTTCTGTTTTTGTAAATGGCCAGAAGCTCTAGCTCCTATGTAAAATAGTATATTAAATTTAAATCGATTTTTCTAAAAATATTCCCTGAAAAATAGGGTAAAAAAAGATGCGTTCAAAACCGCAACGTTGGCATGACGCGTGTTAGGACTGATTGCTGTTGCAAAATGAAGTTTGTTCTTCATTCATTACAACAATTTAACATCATTCTGGCTTCGTTTTTAAAGATCAAAAATGACTAGCTAGAACTTAAACTAAAGCCACGTCACAAGTAGCAAAAATCATCTTCATAATTTATGTTGAAATAGTATTCATTCACATGTAATTATAAGCTTCTGATTACATTGTATGCTTAGATTTAAAACCATTTTGAAAGAATCAATATTATATTCTTTCTTCTTTATCTTAAAGATTAGAATAAGAAATCTATCGAAATAAAAACGAATCCCCTAACGACGGTTCAGTAAACAACACTGTGATCGAATTGTTATGAGGTGGATCATGCTAATACCACTTGAATAAAAAGAGGCTTTGTCTGGCTTTTGGTGATATATTACACGAATTACATCACTTTCACTTCGTTCGCAAGCGTTTACCACTTAAATGAGCTATTCACAGCTTCATTTATATGCTTAAGTTAAAGGTTGCCACCAATTTTTGAAATAATAAATAAATATTGGACAACATCACATACATTGCTCTGATCCTAAGGGAAGTAGCTAAAGCACTTGTGTTATAGAAATCAGAAACAATGACGGTACAACAACACCCAGACCCGAGCCAATATAAAAAAGTTCGTTTTCTACATTGACTGGGAATCGAACCCGGGAACTCAGAAATGGCGACGCCAAGTCCGGCGTGCTTGCCTCTGGGCTACGAAGGACGTCTATGAATGTGAGTCGTTCGCTCGGACCCAAATCCAAATTATCCCATCAATTTTAAAGTATTCATTCACTTGTATCACTTTGAACAATAATTTATAAACAAATGAAAACGGTCGTGTGTTTTACACGGCTAGTTTGAGTTGGTCAATATTGGTCATATTTTATTAAATGTTTGACACCAGTGACTGGTTATTTTAACGTTGGTATCTAAAATTCCAGCGCTGAACCAACCGGTGTGGTGGTTGATCATTCCAAGTCTTTGCCGCTTTATACGGTAACCTAAGTTCTAACGATATTACTATCCTTGTATTACGAGGTCCCTACCATGCATAGCATTATATGGATTAAAACAATGGACATAATAAGAAATAGCAGCATCAGAAACAAGACTAAGGACCAGGACATAACTCTGAAAATAAAAAGAAAAAAGTGGAAATGGACAGGCCAGATAGTTAGAGAAAAAAAATGGAGCAAAATAATCACACAATGGCAATCTAAAAATATTTAAAAAATATCACCATAGCAACAGAGAACGTCAGTAAAAAAATGAAACAAACAAAACTAATTTAACTTATCTCATTTTATTTAACTTCAAGATGTTAAAAAGGTGTACAAATTGTAACTCAAATAACTCGATAAAATACTCGATAAAGTATTTATTATATATTGTTATACAACAATCTTAAAAGGTCCGGTGGCTGTTTCGTAACAAGAACTCCGCTTTCTATAAAGTGGGTTGAAAATACTTCACGACAATAGCGAGTCCAGTGTATGATAATGATACTCGTATACCAAAAAAAAGTACTACGTATTAAGAGTATTAATGTTTGTTTTTCGACTTCACCACCATTTGTATATCCTCAGATAGACAACTTTCTATTACGAGTTTAACTAGTTCAACTGAGTTATAATTATTTTTTATGAACTTCTCTAAAGTAGCTATATTTCTGCCAGTGTCAATATGAAACTGTGTTTATCATGGATGTAGTAGGTACATAATATATTCCTTTGCGTTTATTAAAATAACGCATGTTTGACACACGTTTGTCAAATAAGCTTAGCCTTGGCTATATTACACATTATTCTTTCAGTAATCTTAAGATGATGGGATAAATGTGCAGTGTGGTTCTTAATTTTACCAAAATCATACTTTGTAATAAATTATTGGTGGCAGCCCTAATATAATTATGGCATAGAGAATAGAGACGAGGGAATTTTCATATGCGGACTATCTGGCCTCTAACTGGCGTCTTAGAGGAAAAAATAAAAGTGATATTTACAATATAAATATTCAGGACACAACCTCATCTCCCTCAATTAGGATTACATTTAAATGGAAAAAAGATGCAACGTTTCATTTTGTTAATCTTAATCCTTTAAAGTTTAAAGATTCGGATCACGATGAAATGTATAAAAGATGCAACATTTTATTTTTTAAATCTTTATCCTTTAAAGTTTAAAGAATCAATTCCAATTAGCTTAAAAATCAGAGTTTCAATACCTACTCTTTTAAAAATCTGATACGCAGATGCTTATTAGCTCAGTGCCGGCAGCACTTTGATAGTGGGTAATGATTCTTAATTTAGCAACCAACGCTGTGGTTGTAAGTAGATTGGTGACCATTTTAGTGTCTTTTTTCACAAATTATGTTAGTTATTGTCCTACAGCCTCACAACCAGTCTGTGTGTTGTGGCTCAAACCATTTAAAAATGGAGGTAAGGCATTTGTGGATGTAAATGTTTATTTTATTGACGAGTTCGTAGCCGAGAATTGAGCACGCCGGACTTAGCGTCGCCATATCTGAGGTCCCGGGTTCGATTTCCGGTCGGGTTAATGTATTTAATGAACTTTTCTATATTATTATCGAATCTGGGTGTTGAGGTACCGTCGTTGTTTCTTGATTGATTTCTATAAAACAAGTGCTTTAGGATCTGAGCAACGCATGTGTGATGTTGTCCAATATTTAGGGTTTTCTTTTAACATTTTTTACCTTCGAAGTTATAATGATGAATATTTTTATTTGTATTCTAAGTAATAAGTTATGAATATGTCATATTCCATAAAATAATTAATTATTACAATAAACATGTATACAATTTATCAAATTATTAGATGCCTACATGCAGGCTGAATACATGAATTGTATGCAGCCTGCATGCAGGCTTATTTACATTTGTTTGTAAGTTCTGCGCTGCGTTTATAACGTTTTATGAAATAATCTAGCAAATAAAAAAATGAATTCGAATAAAATTTGTCACAAAATTAAAATCATTATTCTCTCTACCAATAAAAATGGTTTACCGACTGTGATTCTATAGATAGGTATGTGAGGTGAAAACAGTTTTACTGTATGAAATTTACTAACTATGATTGCTGATAAAAGTTTCGCTTTTTACACAGACTATGGTAATCCTAATTTCTAGATCATTTAACTGAAATTTTAGCAGCATAATCTCCTCAACATGTTTACGAAAACCAAACGTCGTAGCAGTTTATAACTGACACGGCACACCATCGAAGAGTTCACAGAAGTGCTCGGCTTATGCAAATAAGTGCTGAAAATATCTTCCTAATGTGACCGTGAACGTCATTCTGTTCATAATCGAAGAAACAAGCTACCACATATTTTTTTACAAATCTCATAATACAGGCTTTCGACGACCTCCGTAGCAGTCAGCCGAGAGGCGAGCACGCCAGACTAATAATATGGTGTCGCCATCTCTAAGGTTCCGGGTTCGATCCCCGGTCGGTTCAATGTAGGAACAAACTTTTCTATATTGTCTCGGGATGGGTGTTGTGGTACCGTCGTTGTTTCTGATTTCTATAACACAAGTGCTTTAGCTACTTACCTTAGGATCAGAGCAATGTATGTGATGTTGGCCAATAAAAAAAACAGGCTGTTCCTAAAAATAGTGTTATGTAGAAGTCGGGAGAATGAGCACCTGTATCACCTAGGTGGATAAAAATCGCCGTTAGATTTTAAAATGTTAATTTTGCTAGGTTTATTTTTTAAGTTCAATAGTATCAGATTGATCTACAACAGTTGTTTCTGACTGAAAGGCAAACTATTACTTGTCTTAGTATATTACGAAAAAAAAAACGAAAAAGTATTTTATCATTATTGAATTCATTCAAGTCAAGCTTTAAAAAAAAACGAAACAAAATTAAAACTCCACAAAAAATAACGAAACATACACGGTGGTAATTTGGACCATATGGGGTACTCTATCTCAACATTTCTGATTGCCATATATTAAAAGTATTTATTAGTAGGTAGGTATATATAATATACATATTATCATATAACAGTAAATTATATTAACAGGAGCTACAATAGATAATCTCGTAGTATGATAGCAAAACGTGCAAAATATCAATAGTTCAGGAGACAGCCATAAAACTAACAAGGTCACCCCATAAAATGGGGAGGGCCGCACCATTTCCACCAGAAACAACAATTTTATTTACATAAACATTTTTGCTTACGAATATTTTGTCAACAAAATAATAAGCTAAAAGTTTCAACCTCGTGTTATTTAAAAAAATATTGAAATATGGAAAAAAGGAAATCCGAGATTACATCGGTTTTACGGGATCTGTGATACTAAAACTGAGATTATGTTAAAGAAAGCAGTAAAAATGATAGTATGTAGGTACTTACATCACTTGCACCTATTTAAAAGCAAACAATAGGGTGAGTGTAGCAAGGTGAATGTATGCGTTATATTCAAATGCACGAACTACGTTGCAATATGTAAAAACCTGTAAACATGCCACTAAAAACCATCATTTTAAAACATCTTGTGCATCCTGCATTCACATTCCTTAATTCTTACCACTGACGGCAAACGCACTACGTTATTTTTTTTAGTTGCCATTTGTCTATGGCAAGTTTTTTACGCATATTTTTTCACTATTACAAACGGCCAGTGCCGTGGATTTATTTTTAAGAAATGAACGTCAAAATCACGCGCGAAATGCACAGGGCTGTCACTAGGAGATCGGGGATGTTTATGGGTATTTGTATTTTTATAGGGTTGTTTTCGTCGGCGCGTCGTCTCGCGATTGGGTGGAGGCTCCGCCTCGTGCCGTGGTCGAAGTAGGACTGAACGCTCTACTAAAATCGCACAGTCGCGTGCTGAAGTTTCAGAGTTTCAGTGTCTATTTAATTAGCTGTATCAATTATTATTCGTTAAGTACCTACTGTGCGACCACCTTTAGACTGATGGAAACATTTTAATCAATCATATTCAATTGTAGAAAGGCTGTATGTATAGAGATTTCTAGTTTTAAGCCTTTAGGAGAACATTTTAGGAGACAACGATTATTGATGGCGGCGATGTATATTTAGCTTGCCATTCACGTGTTTGGGTTAGAATTTCTAATGCGGGTTGACGGTTATAGGCTGGAATTGAGAATCAGTCTGAAATTATTGTACCTTTAGACACGTTTTTTTTCAATTTTGATTGGATATCCTCCTATCAGTACGTTACCAAACCTAAAAAAAATAATAGCGTAAAATTAATTTTAAATATTGTATAGTTTTTTTTACTTCTGTATTGTACTTGATGGTGGATATCAGTGTTTGGTAAAACCTATGTTGGTTTATGCAGCACTGTTATATGTATTAGCTATGTAAAAAATATGTTTGATAATAATAATAATAATACCTACCTATTTGTAAAATTAATATTTAAGTTGTTTATTAAATTGTAGTTTTCTCTATTATAGTATAAATGACATAGTTTGTAATATTACACAGCATTTTATAAAACGTGCACAGTTGCAAAAAATGGGAGCATTTTTTCCCGTCTGTACGAAATTACGGCGTGGTGACAAATGGGTAAAGTAAATTCAATTTTAGGGGTCCATACTCCTTTTATGATAAGAGAATCTTATTTATAAATACGTCAACGTAATCTGTTGGTTTGGCCATCTGTTCTACCTACTGCTGTTGTTTAAACTAGAGATATTAAGGTCGTTTTTGTCACAGATAAAAGCTAAGATAAAAATTTTACCGATTATAGATGCAGCTTGTGGGAATAAGTTTAAAATTTGATGTAGTATTTTTTTTTTTTTATATTAGACAACATAACATACATTGCTCTGATCCTAAGGTAAGTAGCTAAAGCACTTGTGTTATAGAAATCAGAAACAACGACGGTACCACAACACCCAGACCCGAGACAATATAGAAAAGTTCGTTTTCCACATTGACCCGACTGGGGATCGAACCCGGAACCTCAGAGATGGCGACGCCATATAGTCCGGCGTACTCCCCTCTCGGCTACGGAGGCCGTGAAGCTAAGTAAATGTAACTCGAAAACTTTTGTCTGTCTCATAGAGTTGATAAAATATACATATCGAAGTCGCCAATACGAGAACTATCGAGCCATAAAGCGAAGCAAACGAACTCTGAAACATTTTAGTGATTTTTAATAACATTTAGTTTGAATGAATTCAAGTCCTGTCAATTCTTCCCCATACTGAGATTAATATTATAGTTATGTTGTTACGGATTAAAAAAAGTGGTATTTTTGTAGAACAAAATAAATGTGATATGTGTTCCATGACAAAATAGGTATCCATGTATAAAATCTCAGCGCCGATTTAAAACTTTGAATATTTACATAAAAAAAAACAAATTGTATTTATAATATTTTAATTGCAGTAAAAAATAGTACATTAGTGCGTATTTTATGTACGGAAAATTACACCGTCAAGATGTCTTCCATCACGGCGAATGCACTCTTCAAAGCGGACTAACGAATTTGCAGAAACACGCCGCAGAACGTCAACTGATATGGCCTTCACTTCTGTCGTTATTTTAGTCTTGAGCTGCTCCAAATTCGTAATGGGGGTATCAAAAACTCTTGCTTTGAGATAACCTCATAAAAAAAGTCAGCTCGGGTTAAGTCGGGAGATCTGGGTGGCCACAATATGTCTCCAAAGCGGCTTATGATTTTTCCCGGAAACAACGCTTTTAGTGTGTCCATGGAGACCCTAGCTGTGTGAGCTGTGGCCCCATCTTGCTGAAACCATACACAGGACTTGTCAACATTCTCTTCATGCAGCTGCGGTACAAAAAAGTTATTAATCATGTCGATATACCACTCGCTCGTCACTGTAACCGTTGCACCTCGGTCATTCTCGAAGAAAAACGGCCCGATGATTTTCTTCGCCGATATTGCGCACCATACAGTATCTTTGGGGCTGTGTAGTGCTTTCTGATGTTTTTGTTTTGGATTGCTGGATGACCAGTAACGGCAATTTTGGCGATTGAAGTAGCCTTCGAGGTGAAAGTGTGACTCATCGCTAAAATAAACATTTTCCATCCCATTTTCCCCTGAAAAAAATTCTAACATCTTCAGACAGTAAATTTTTCTCTTGTTGTAATCTTCTGGTTTGATTTTTTGAACTATTTGAATTTAATATGGATGTAATTTTAAGTCTAACGCCGTCTAAAATTCGTTAAATACTTGAACGATGGAGGTTTAAAGAGGCAGCATGTTTTCTAACTGATCGTCGTGGATGTTCCGCGACCGCAGTGGCGACGCGATCGATGTGTTCAATCGATTGACAGGTCTATTTCGAGGGCCAATTGAATGATTCAGTAAACATCCTGTCGCTCTAAACTTTTCTACCCACGTCTTAATTAACTGAATACTCGGGTCTTCACTTAAACGGTGGATTTCAAAGCGATGACAAAACTTGCGCTGTGCTTCTCTCAACGAAAACTTGTTGCAAAAGTACGCCTCTGCTGCGTACGCGCGGTGCGCGCCCGACCACTGCGACATGGCGATTAAAATATTCGCACGCATCATCTACCGAACGCTACCACTCCCCTCCCGCTAATCCCGCAGGTTGCCGAAAAATTCGTGTTAGAAGTTTAAAATCGGCGCTGAGACACCCTTTACATTATATTGTAAATTTTTGTTTTTAGTGTTTTTTCTCGGTGTCAAAGCCTCGCAGTCAAGATCAGAGTACGCTGGCTTTGACAGCGAGAAAAAACACATGAGGAATTTCATCCTGTCACGTGACGTCCTCGGTAGCCTAGTTGATAAAGCACTCGCCCGGCTTGCGATGGGACGTGGGTTCGAGTCCCACCTGAGGTCGATAATTTTTCAAGTGTTATTTATCTTCAATTAGGTACATTATAACTTTGCTGCAGTTTAAATGAAAAAAAAAAAACTTAACATGATTAAGGCTAGCACTTAGCCTCCCAAACTGATTAAAGTAATATATTTTTGTTTCTTTGTTAATATAACGCTACAAAATTAACTTGAATTCAATTTTAACGTAAAACCTAGATTACAAATTTGTGAAAATGTAATTTTTTTTTTCTGTAGTTGTGCCTTTAAATAAATAAATTAAAACACACAACAATAGTAATGGTCAAAACCGTTGGTGTTCGAAATGACTCTCACTTGACGGGTTTATAACATATTCGTTGTGTTGAGTTTGTAATGAAATTGACACACATTGTGGTACACGAGATTTTTTTCTGCTATATTTTCATTCATTGCGCAAGCTAATTTATTTAGAGGCATAATCATTGAACAGTATATATACCTGTGTTCTACAAATGTACCTAATTGCTAATGTGATTTAATCATAGGATTAAGTTTAAAGCTCGACTGATAATAAAACCCAAAATGTTTTCAAGATTATGAAGTTGTACCGTACTGTCTAGTTAGGTACAGTAACATAAAAGGATTTAAGCTATAAAAATAAAATAAACAAAGTTAACAATACGAACTATATTAATTAAAAGGGTATGATCAGGGAAGTGGGAATCCTAAAAATTGCAACCGACGCACTACTGGTGGCTAAGAATCAAACCGCACTGTCCTCAGTAGCAGCAAGAGGAAAAGTCACAGCAGCAGTTCGAAGTTGATTTTCGCTCCAGTTCGACGTCCCGAAAAGTCAGGCAGAGATAGAGGCCAACAGGAACTTCGGTTTCTTGACCGGAACTAAGAACCCCGATATTGGGGAAACACAACGCGAATATAATAGAAGTTAAATATTACGGACGTAATAATATTTATCTGTACAGCACATTAGATAATTTAAAGAACTTGTGCGTCCTTGCGTTTAGACGGCTACGCACGGACTTTCTCATAGAAGGAATGTGTCGTGTAACGTTCGCAGAGCGCGCTCGCACACCGAAACCAGTTCGCTCGTACACATATCATTGCTATTCACCGCGCATTGAATATTTTTTAAACTACAGTTTTGTTGCGCCCGACTTTGCTTACGAAAAAGGAATGATCATTTAATGGGGTACGTAAATATTTGGATAGGATTCTTGTAAAATTTTTAATAAATGTAGTTATTATAATTATTAGTATAGTTAAGTCCTAGTGAGTGAGTTAATTTTAAGAATTTGTAACAAGCCGTTACATACCCCCCTTTTTAGATTAGGATTTTTCTGAATAAAATCCGCTCACCTACTAGTTCTGTAAAACTAAGTTAACTTAAAATCTTTAACGTGCCATGTTCCTAAGTTATTGCCAGCCATGTCTTCAAGTTCATAGACCAGTTTCGATTTCTTGGCAATAATTCGGCATTTTATGAATTTAGGGGCTAATTTTTTTGTAAATCTTTTATCTTTGTCACTTAGGTAAAATGTTCTCCTCCAGACAACATCACCAACATTGAAATCTACATTTTTACGCCGTAAGTTGTAGGTTGTGCTGTTTCTAGAATGCGCTTTTATTAGTGATAATTGGACTTTATCAAAAATTTTGTGAAGCGTTCCTAAATTTTCTGCATACTCATCTCGAGGTGCAAAAGTGATATGGTTCTCCAAGTCGGTGTCTAAGTAATGGGAACCGCAGCTAATAAGTTCTCGGCCAAATACCAGAAATGAAGGTGAATAACCTGTAGCTTCATTGACAGCACTGTTAAGGGCAAATTGAATCTTCGGTATCAATGTATCCCAGACCCTATGATCACGATCAATAAAGGAGGAAACAGCTGTTATAATAGTTTTATTATATCTTTCCACTGTGTTTATTTGGGGAGTGTAGTATGGTGTATAATAAATATTGGGGATATTGTAGCTTTTAAAAAGGTTCTTTAAGGTAACGCTGATAAACTGCCGTCCATTATCCATAATAATGGTGCTAGGAACCCCGTGGACAAGAAAAACGTTATCCTCCACGATTTTTGCTATTATTTCAGATGTGGCGCGACGAATAGGAAATAACATGCAGTATTTGGAGAAGCAGCAAGTGATGACTAGTAGGAAGGTGTTCTGCTTGCGAGACACTGGTAGTGGTCCTACTAGATCTATGCTGAGCATCTGAAACGGGCGAGAACAGTCCTTGGGTCTACCCATAACACCTAGCGTAGTATGATTAGGATGTTTGTGTGAAAGACAGATGTCACAGCCGGACACAAATTTGGCTACATCCTTAAGCATGCCGGGCCAGAAATATTTAAGGCTTAAACGTTTATGCGTTTTAAAAATACCAAAGTGGCCAGAAGTTGGTTCAGAGTGATTTTTACCAATTACATCTTCTCTGTACTCTAAGGGAATCACTTCTTTCCATTCGAATTCGCGAGTAAGAGGGTTGAGAGACTTCATGTAGCGAAATAATTTACCGTTTTCGATACGATAATTAGAAAAAGAAGTTGGTAAGTTTTGACAGCCATCGAATATATTTAAAAACCAAGAGTCACTAGTTCTAGCGTTTGTAATAACGTCTATTGTGGAGATAGGGACGGCACGAGATAGGCTGTCTGGAACAACATTTTCGGATCCTTTACGATGCTTGATATCAAAATTATAAGCAGAGAGTCGCACTCCCCACCTAGCTAATCGTCCAGTTGGGTTATTAAGGTTTAAAAACCACTTAAGGGAAGAATGATCAGTGTAAACAGTGAATTTTAGACCATTTTCCAAATAGCAACGCCAATGTTCGATTGCTGTGAGTACGGCTAAAGCTTCGCGTTCTGTAGTACTGTAGTTTTGTTCAGGTTTAGAAAGTGATTTACTCATGTACGCTATGACCTTTTCTTTCCCGTCAAGATGTTGGGTGAGTACTGCTCCAATACCATAGTCACTCGCATCAGTATGGACTTCAAAGGGTTTGGCGTAGTCAGGGCACGAAAGAATTGGTGCTGATGAAAGACACTTTTTAAGTTTACAGAAAGCGATGTCCGCTTCGTCAGACCAAACAAAGGGAGGGGCTTTTTTGCCCTGTGCCGTCAATTTATTAAGGGGGCTGGCCAGGCTGCTAAAATTTTCTATAAATCTTCGGTACCAGGAGGCTGTACCCAGAAACCGTCGAACTTCCTTCCGATTTATAGGTGTAGGGTAGTTCACTATTGAATTGACTTTTTCTGGATCTGCATGTAAGCCATCGGAGTCTACGATATAGCCTAAATATTTAAGTTGGTTACGAAAGAACAGACATTTTTTGAAATTTATAGTAAGGTTAGCCATTTTTAGTTTTTGTAGTACTTTTCCTAACAATTGTATGTGTTGTTCGAAGCTGTTAGAGACCACGATGACGTCATCAACAAATACAAACACCCTATGCTCGAATTCAGGCCCATAAACTTTAATAAATAACGTTGGGCGCCAGTGTACCGTACTGTCTAGTTAGGTACAGTAACATAAAAGGATTTAAGCTATAAAAATAAAATAAACAAAGTTAACAATACGAACTATATTAATTAAAAGGGTATGATCAGGGAAGTGGGAATCCTAAAAATTGCAACCGACGCACTACTGGTGGCTAAGAATCAAACCGCACTGTCCTCAGTAGCAGCAAGAGGAAAAGTCACAGCAGCAGTTCGAAGTTGATTTTCGCTCCAGTTCGACGTCCCGAAAAGTCAGGCAGAGATAGAGGCCAACAGGAACTTCGGTTTCTTGACCGGAACTAAGAACCCCGATATTGGGGAAACACAACGCGAATATAATAGAAGTTAAATATTACGGACGTAATAATATTTATCTGTACAGCACATTAGATAATTTAAAGAACTTGTGCGTCCTTGCGTTTAGACGGCTACGCACGGACTTTCTCATAGAAGGAATGTGTCGTGTAACGTTCGCAGAGCGCGCTCGCACACCGAAACCAGTTCGCTCGTACACATATCATTGCTATTCACCGCGCATTGAATATTTTTTAAACTACAGTTTTGTTGCGCCCGACTTTGCTTACGAAAAAGGAATGATCATTTAATGGGGTACGTAAATATTTGGATAGGATTCTTGTAAAATTTTTAATAAATGTAGTTATTATAATTATTAGTATAGTTAAGTCCTAGTGAGTGAGTTAATTTTAAGAATTTGTAACAAGCCGTTACAAAGTTGGTATTTAAATGACGACCCCCGTAGCCGTAAGGCGAGGAAGCCGGACTTGGCGTCGCCATCTCTGAGGTCCCGGGTTCGATTCCCAGTCGGGTACAAAATTTACTTTTCTTTATTTTCTCGGGTTTATGTATTGTGGTAGCTACTATGTTTGTTTTTTGATTTCTATAACATAAGTACTTTAGCTGACCAACAAAGCTCCTAAAATGTAATACAGTCGCTGTGACCGAAAACGGTCTGGAGAGTCATCATCATCATTATCATCACTTTAGCTAGATCCTGGGATCAATATATGTGACGTTGTCTAAGTATTTTTTTTTAAATCCTCTAACGTCAATGTACGTCCATTACGGTTGTTCGCTTGCATCCCCGTACTGTTTGCACGAATGCTCATTTTGTAGCACGTTAGGTACATTACGCCCTTAACTACGTCTATGCCCGTTATCTATTTATATAAAAATGAATTGCTGTTCGTTAGTCTCGCTAAAACATGTAAACGGCAGGACCGATTTGGCTAATTTAGATCTTGAAATATTCGTGGAAGTCCAGGGAAGATTTAAACGGTGAGAAAATATGGAAAAAGTGCAATGAAAATACTCAAAACGTCAATTTTATTTTCCCTTACAAACTGTTTGTACCTGTCAACCCTGTCACATTATTATATGCCGGGACAGCTAGTTTAAAATAAATACAAAAGATGAATTGGTAATGTTCTGGTCATAAATCAAATCAAATCATTTATTTGCTATAAATAGGTGGTTACAGAGTTGGTAAGATACAATTTAAGTTACTTAAGACCTACTTAGCCATAATGCTATGGCATGCAAATTTAACCTATCAAGTTTTTACACACATTGCAATTACCCACCGGTGGCCGCGAATAATAGATTTTTTATTGTGTCTCTTGACCTTGGCCTGACAGGTTACGAGAATGTCAAAAGATATTTAATTGTTCGTAGTGTTCAATAAATCTATGCATCATTAGTACGAAATAATTATGTTTTATTGTTTATTTTCGACAAATTCCTTAACTGAATAAAAAGTGTTTTTTATTAACCATTTTCGCAGCGCTCCTATAAATTCATTACATGGCAGTTATTATTTAATATGATTAGGTATCTTGTTAAATATTTTTACACACATTGCAAGACTACAGGAGAACCGCCACAAGAAGACGGGCAGCAGCGTCTCCTCTCCACCATTGGCCAAACTGCGATCGTCAAACCGCCTGCCAAGCGTGGCAATTATGGCAAAATCCTACTTTTGGAGAGGCCTGTGTCCAGCAGTGGACTGAAATTGGCTGGTAATGATGATGATGATGACATTGCAAAATAGTTTTTTTGGTAGCGTTTTGTTTTAGGTATCGTGTCTAATATAAGTCTGTCTTGGTTTCTAAGCTGTTTTTTTAAATGTTCTTTTGCTTTTGTGAATTTGTCTTGGTTTTGTATTACGAATTTACCAACCTCAAAGATGTAAAAACACGGCAAAGGGAGAATATCAAGGTATCTAAAAGTAAAATTAAGTAAAAAAAAAAACGAGTGGAATACCAAAAACCAGCTACGACACTTATACAAAAGAAGATTTAGCAAGTGTATTTATAAGAGATTCCAGCCACTTTATTACGTAAATGTAAAAGAATTACCAGCCCGCTGCTTGTACAATTAAGTGCCAAGTATCCTCACTTAATTAACAAAATAACGAAAGCGGAACAAACTCTTGCCCGGAAATCTCATTTTTGCGTGACGTCGGTATTCTTATTTTATGTACTGATGTATTCACCCTTTTCAGTCCTTGAATAGAAAGCGTAAGGAACGAAAAGCGAAGCGGATGCGCGGTTAAGTGCTTTTATCTAAGTTACACAGAGGAACAAAAACACTGGTGTGGTTTTATTTGTGATTTTGTAAAGCTAGAAAAAAAGAAACTATAAAGAAAATATATATAAAAAAACCGGCCAAGTGCAAGTCAGGCTCGCGCATGAAGGGTTCCGTACCATTATCTACAAAAACGGCAAAAAAAGGACGGACGGACGGACGGATGGACAGACAGACAGACGGACAGCGGAGCCTTAGTAACAGGGTCCCGTTTTACCCTTTGGATATGGAACCCTAAAAATACTGTCAATTTTGCGTAAAGAAAAACGATAACAAAAAAAAATCCATCAACAATGATCTCATAATTATTTTTGTTTTAGCGCGTCTACTGTAAAAATTACTGTGCCGTGTGGGGACGGCCGTAAAGAATACACTTCCCCACCGCCAACAGGAGTCGTATCGTAAGAGGCGACTAAATCCTGTAGCACGAGACGGGGAGCAGCGTCTGCGGGCGAAATAATAAAAAAACTGCGCTCGCCAACCCGCCTGCCAAGCGTGGCGAGTATGGCAAACACCCCCCGATGACAGAAGTCACTGGGGGAGGCCTATGTTCAGCAGTGGACGTCCTGTGGCTGATATGATGATAATGATGACTGTAAAAAGGCCAATCTTTATTTCTTTGGTTGAAGAAGGTGCTACGCCGTAGCAAATCGTAAACAACACCGTAGTCGTAGCTACGAGTCGCTACGAGTATTGTCAGGTGAGTATGTGAGTAATGAGTTGTCTGCACAGACGTGTCGTATGTCGCATGCTGTATTATGAGTCTTTATTGTACGCTAGAGTACCTACGCTTAGTACACTTAGGCTGGATTCGACGAAACATTAATTTACCCCAGTTTAGCTATAACGAGAATATCTAAACTCGTTTAGTTTACGTTTTTCCACTTATGGCACACACTGCTCTTAATATTGTTGTTCTATGGTTCAAGTGTTAATGATGAACGAATGTATAAACCTACCAAGATGTATGGAATTCTTTTTTTTTCTAGGTTGTCTTGAAATGCCTCAACAATTCAATTTTGCAGGATTAGAGAGTGTCAATCCCAATTATTGACATCTTGTCAGTTTCTATGCGTACAGTGTCAATTTGGCGAAAAACAAATGACATTAACCATATTAAAATATGCTCGTTTATTACCTTGTTCTTAGATTTATGGTCGGTAAAATGGAAAATTGGGTTATTTCTGGATTAAGCAGTGGTTTACCCTCGAGTTACGACTTACTCTATCTTGTTCGAATCCGGCCTTAGTTACATATTTTATTGTCCAATTATAATATCATAATGTAAATGAGCATGATAAAATTTCTGAATACAAAGAGAAATATTGACAATAATAAAATAAATAAATACATTTCCAATTCAAATTAATCATATGTTTAATAAAGTACTCACCACAAATATTTAAAAAGGAATCACGTAAATCACTCTTTACCTGAAAATAATAATAAAATCATGTAAGTATTTATCATGGATAAGATATAGATACATAATGTACAGGGTGTAAGGTATAATTAAGGACATACTTTGCATGACCTAAAGGTTGGCTGGTAGAGAATGCTTTTGGCATTAAGCCCTCCTTTTGTACATTTTTTTTTATTTGTGCAATAAAGTTTTTAATTATTTATTATTATTATTTTAATATACTCATACATCCAGCACCCCCTCTATCATGGGCAACAAAACATGATATGATATGATATAGCAATTTATCGCATATTTTTTGTCAAAATATGAAGTCTTATCCAAAAATTGAGCATGACCGTGATGTCGCCGGCACGGACATGCTCACTGTTTCGATAACAGTTCAAGATAGTGGCTATGTTACCTGTGGCATATTTTGAAAGTTGGGTATCGATAAATCGCTATATCTTATCATATCATATCGTGTTTTGTTGCTTATGTTAGAGGGGCTGGATGTTTCAAATCCACATAAAACCAAAGAAATAATAGATATTTAATAAATTTCCATCTATTCAATCCATCTGATTTTTCCCACTTAATTTACTATTGATCTTAGATCCTAATGTAAAATATGTTTATATATTATTATGAGTATACTATAATACACATAAGTATACTCGGAATATCCGATTCACATTAATTTAGACTGTAATTTGTTGTTGTTTGTTGCATGTTAGTTAAGAAGAACAACCTATATTCGTAATATGAATATATCCTTATTTACACTTAAGACTCTGACATTTAGGAGGATGACGATGATAAGGTTTATTTATTAAAATTGTCACCATTGTTAGGTTACATTGTTGGCATAAGGTTTTCTTTTTATTTCTCTTCATAAAAACCTCATTATTAATCGAAAATATGTGGAAACCTGAGCATGGAAGAGACTCCTGATGGATATATTTTTCGCCCCGCCCCCAGGCTTGCCTTCGTTCATGCCTGTCAATTATTTTTGGCACTGTCGGAATATCCAACGTCAAGCTGTCGCTAGCATGACCGTAACGATTTCAAAATATCTTGTAAATAGCGAGGAAAGTAAGTTAATGTCCTTTATGTTTTTTAACAAAGGTTATGCAAATGACAAATTTATCCGAGGAATAGGTACTCGTATCAAATCGACAAAATTCGTTATCAAAGACTTCGTTATTGCTTCAGAAGTGGACATAATCTCTTGTTAAGTAAAGGTGCAATTTATTCCAAAAATCAATCATTTTTTTTTATTTTTAGAAAACAGGTAATGTATTGGCTAAGCTATCTACCCCTTAACCGCTTAACGAGACATCCTGTATATTAATAATACATTTTTACATTGAACAAATACTTTTTTTGGAAATAGAAGTTATCATTTGACATGAACATGGCACATTAAGGGCATCGTAGAGACAATTATTTAGGTAATTTAGTGCAATAAAGTTTTAATAAACATTTAAATTGATCGATCTTTCTCCCTGGATCTTTTGAGCTGAGAATTTATTTAAAAAAACGGATTTATCTATTAAAAGGAATTAAATACCAAGTTGGTTAAGTACCCTGTATTTTTAAAAAGGTGTCAGATTTTCAAAGCTTTGAGTCAAATTAATTTTATGCATAATCTCGGTCAAAGGACAACGCAATAAATTTCCGGTAAAAACCTTTTTGACTTCGGAAAAATGGGCGGTCTCATATGTCAAATATAGGCTTTTGCCCGAGGCTTCGCTTTATAGAATTAGGTGAATTAAGATTATTTTTTCGAGCGAGAAAAAAGTAGTCAAAAACATTTCTCGCTACCTGCCATTAGAAAGTAAGATTAAAATTTGTGTAGCATGGTGTTTCTGCTCGAGGGTCCACTAATGATTAGCCATCATCGATAGAACAATCTAATCCTGCCCCTTTATTACGTTTCTTGCAAAAGTAATGCGATAGCAAAAATTTTGCAATTCTGACTAAAATCGCAAATTGACATCAAAAAAATAAAAACAAAATAATAGTGCAGCCAATAGATTGTCTTAAGAAATTTTCTAATACCCATCTTAAAATTTTCTTTAAACATTAATGAAAATCACTATAATCATGAATTTTTCCACATTTTTCGAGCCAATAGTTTAGTTTTAATAGGGGTCACGCCCTACTTGAACAAAATTAGCACTTTAAAGTTTAATATTTCGTAAACGGATCCCTAAATCGAAAAATAGTCTTAGGAACTCCTAAGTTATTTTAAAGGAGCTATTCAACAATACCCCACACGATGGGGTAGACGATGAAAAAACATTATCCCCACGTTACATGTAGGGGATCTACCCTAAATAAAATATTTTCCTTAGGCGGATAGACAGACGGACATAACGAAACTTTAAAGGTTTCTTGTCCGGGCTACAGAACCATAAAAAGGGTCTTTTAGTTGCGCACAAGTTGCCCATCGTTAAGCGGCAACATTAAATGACATACTTTTACAAAGAATTCAAGCCGCATTTAAAAAAAAAGGTGATCATTTTTAAGCTTAATCGCTCAGCTTAAAAATTACATTTATCAGGTTGCGTTCTTAATTATGTCTCTTTTATTTCGGTTTGCAAAAATTAATTGGGTGCTCTGGGAGATGAATTGCAAAGGAGTTGGGCTGCCGTATTTTTATGGTAAAACAGCAGATAAATAATTCTCGTTGATATAATACTTTTAAAAAAATCGACCGCCTCAGGTGGGACCCGAACTCACGACCATCGCATACCGGGAGAGGGCTTATTATGTGTTATTATAGTACTATATCATCTTTTATTTATTTATTAAACTTTGGACCACAAACAGGTTCACAATCATATCATTGGCTTAACTTAGGTAGTTATTACAGAGTAATTATTATTGTAAACTCAGCATCGCTGGTCACTAAATTAAATAACAAATGTTATCAGATACATGAAGCGTGTTACAGATTATATTTATTTTACTTATACATTATCAAAATTTATCTTGAATTAACCTAGCATGTAATTGCTAAAAAACAAAAACTTTAATATATTAACTTCTCGTTCTGACAAACAGTTTGAACAACCGTTTCTTGAAAGCAGTAGCACCAAGATCGCTTATTTTATATTAAAGTATTAAACCTGCTCTTGAAGTTCTTTAAAATGTAGAAAAGTAATAAAACCGCAATATTTTGTAAACAAAATAACTTTATATTTTCATGTTTAAACATTTTTTAAATGATTTTTTTTAGAATGAGAGTTACAGGATGTCTTATATATTGTTAAGGAAAAGAGAACCTTTTGCTTTATTCGAAACAGCTAGGTTAAGAATATTAGATTAGGTAATTCAATTATGTGTTCGTGAATACTACCTATTGCGATGTTTTACATAATTCAGTTTACCCTTTTACTAAAGCTGTATTTGGCTACTTAATCAAATTGTTACTTGAATACTTGTCATAGGCACTGTGAATAGGGTAGGTAGATGAGAAATAATAGTATTCATTCATGTCTAATATCTCAGAAACATCACTATCTGAATACCTGATTTAGCCTTAATTATTTGTATTTTTCGTCCTTATAGGGTTTATTATCTTATGCCTACTTAATTGGAATCACTTGACAATATCAATATTTTGATAGTTTTATTAAATTTTTTTGGAGATGAATGTAACATTTTTTTTTTGAAATTTCCTTGGTTCTATTTCCTTTATATGTTTAAGAATGACCTGCAAGTGGACGTTTGATATTTGTTAAAATATTTTTAACGATATTAACCCATGTTTTAAGCAAATGTAATGGGTACTCTACCGCAATCTACAGAGGAAATTACTTTATCTCCGAACATAAAGACAGTTTCCGAGCGACAAATCAAATTACAGGCGTCTGCACTCGCCCTAAAGTACAGTCGATAACAAAAGTAGATTTGTATTTTTAAATCTTAATAAAAATAAATATTGGACTATATCTAATCCTAAGTAAGCAAGTAGCTAAAGCAATTATGTTTTAGAAATCAGAAACAACGACGGTACCACAATACCCAGACCCGAGACGATATAGAAAAGTTAGTTTTCTGCATTGACCTGATCGGGAAATGGAAACGAACCCGGGAACTCAGAGATGACGACGCCAAATTTGACGTATTCGCTTCTTGGCTACGAAGGTTGACCACCTTACTTTTTTTTTAACGCGAGCATACAAATTTCTGAATGGTCAAAATGCATTCACAACTTTTTACAGGTTTCAAATGTCCACTTCTTAGTCACTTTTTAGGTAATTTTATTTTTTATAACTTAATGCCAACAAACACACAAAGTCAACTAAGTAGTGGCGAAACAGAGAAGTACCTTTCTTAATCCAATCAGATAGATTGTCTCCTGTGCCGTCTATTTATATATCTTAATAATATCTATGGTTAGGTGCTGAATGATAAAAAAAACATTATTATAAAATCCTATATAAACCCAATTGTTCTTCACGAGAATAAAAAAAATGAATTTAGTAAAGCTTTTCCCTGCAGGGCACAGGCTTCGATTCTACATTTCAAGTAATTTGGCTTATAAACGGCCACACAGGGTAAGCTGAAGAGAATTTAAACTTAGAACGAACCTATTTTTGGTCCAATTGAAACAAATTGTTCTACATTACATTCTTTTCACAATCACACCAATTATCTAGCACCAAACTAAGCAAAGCTTGTATTTAAGGTAACTAGGATAGCGCAATGAACATCCATGATTTAGGTACAAATGCTGGTGTTCACCACACTAACTTGCCCCTTTCGGGATTCGAACGCGCAACCTCGAGGCATGATAGTCCGGAGCGTGATCTAGTACACCAGACGGCCGTCATGATTATGATGCGTCTAAGACTAGGCTGAGTAAGAGACATTAAATTGCGCCTACAATTAGCAAGGTAGGTCTGGCAATTAAATGTCTTGTAATAAAAATGATTTGCATGCTATTTTATAAGCGAAACGAGCACTTTTATTGTTTTAATGTCATCATTTTATACCGTGTTTTGTGCAAATAAATTATTTAATTATTATTTTAAACTGTTTTGTCCTAAATTAAATCATAAAGGAAAAATAAACAGAGTGAAAATCAAAGGGTTATTCAAATTCAAAGTGTTTATTTCTGACTACTAAACAGTGGTTAATAGTGCTGCAAAAATACATAATAATGTATTAAGGTTGTTTTTTTTCATAGGCGAAATTAGTGTCTAGGTGTTATTTGACACTGCAAGGTCCAGGTAACAGTTGCTAACTTTAGAAAATCATCATTACCTGTTTTTTGCAATTTATGTAAAAATGGTTAATTCACTTCTGTTGTTGGATGTACATCTGTAGATAATGTCGAGACAATCAGACGCAGTCCACAGCACTCCTGGACACTCATCATTAGGAATAAGAAAATAAACAAAAATAAAAGATATCAGTACAGAAATAAACTAGAATCTGGACGTTTAATGTCTGCCTGGTTCATATTTTGTTACAAAATATTTTATTATTATTTAGCTTTATTTAACAGGTGCTGAAAACTCTGTGCGGAATTAGATCTTTTATTTCTATTGTGACTGCCTTTTGGACATTTAAGGGTAAATAATAAATATATTACGGTACACTACTGGCAAATTGCAAAAAGCAGATGACGTCAGATAAACTGTGACAGGATACTCCATCAAGGCAATCTGATCCTTAGCACCGACGAAAACAATGCGATGAGGAAAGACACATGAAAATTGCAATTCATGAAATGAACCAGAAAGTACTAAAATTCTTACTTATTTCAAAGACTTTAAAAAAGGCTTCTTAAAATTATTAATATAGATAAATATACGTAGTTTGCATTCATAGTTGTAGGTGACCAGCTACTAGTAGGTTTCTATCGCAAAAATCTTATAAATACAAACATAAAATATCCCAATAGGTACATCATAACTAGACAAAATAACCGTGCTCTAGATAAACGTTATTAAGGTATTTAACTCTAAGTCGTCCCGTGAGTAGTAACTTTTATAACCCATCTTTTCGGATACTGTTACGGTACGTCACTACATTTTAACTGAATAAAGTCGTTAACCCCACGCATTTCGCTTAATACACACAGCTAACTTTACTTTCAACTAACACCGATTTTATTACGTTGTATTACAGATTTGGATACAGATTTATGTGGTGGATTCGTAATTTGATATGCTGAAAGTTACTGTGACGATTACTCTTTATTAATATTTATTTTAAAGCGAAAGGTTGTATGTATGTTCATTATTAAATGAAGCTATATACATGGTGTAAAAAAGGCTTAACGAAGCCTTAAACCACGAATTCTATACATAAAACCAAGTAGAATGCAAAAAAAATAATCGCTGGGAAATGACTTTTATTTTTAGGTATAAAAAAAAACTTATTTCTAACCCGCAATGTATAGCGCGCACGCCACAAACTATGCATGTTCGTGAAAGCGGTCGGCGGGCGAGAGTATTATCAAACAGAAGTCAATGCAGAAAAATCTTTGAAAAAAAATTGTAACTTTGACTGTCAATAACTCGGTAACCCGTCATTTCCCAGGTATAGTGTAAAAGAAAAAAATGATCGTAATAATACGTAGAATATGTGGTATTGGGCTTCGTTAAGCCTTTTATTACACCCGATATAGGATTGGCACATTGACTTATACTGAAAGAATTTAATACAAATAATGCGCTCATTGTCATGTTCTCCAAGTAATTGTAACAGTATTCTTTATTTGTCAAGGGAATTAACATCCTTAAGTTACAACATATCAGACATTATAATTTTCCAGGGGCGTCCGTAGATTTATCTAGCAATATATTGGGAATTTATTCCCAAGAAACGACTTTACCTTTAACCCCCCGATGACAGAAGTCACTGAGGGAGGGAGGAGGCCTGTGTTCAGCAGTGGACGTCCTGCGGCTGAAATGATGATGATGATGACTTTACTTACCACAACTTTTAGTTAAAAATTTAAAATTTATTTTTTAATTAATATGGCTGTATTTTTGCCACCCCCTTTTGTTGCGAAGTAGTAATCGCACACGAAATAAAATTAATATATTATGTACTTCACTGCTGACGACAAATACTGATTCGAGCACCTTTTGACACTATGATATTGTTTTTTTTATTTATCTTGTTTTTTCTTAATGTGTGTCAAATAAATTATCCTTGGGAAAACTTGCTTTTTATTATTATTACAAAAGTATTTTACACAAATAAAAATTCGCCTTATTCGAAACTATGAACTACACAAACGGGCACTAAAACAACAAATTCTGAACGGGGTGTACCTTTTTGATACTCTTTGTTATTTCTATTTTGTTATTGTACCTAATGTCTGTCAAAGAAATGTTTTCTATTCTATTTTAAAATCGAGAACAGTGGGATCATTCGACCGCGCTCGTAATCCGAGTCGTGCTGCCGGCATCGGTATATCTAATTAAAAGTAGAATATCAAATCGTCCCGAGAATCCTATTAACAAGTTATTCCCGCGGCTTCACTCGCTGGAATCGAGTTACCCATGAACACAACGGGATACTATGTTATTAGCTCAGTGACTATCCATCTAATCGGACGCACACGGAGGGTTTCGTACATCAAGCGCGTATACCCTATAACGTAGAAATATCCTTTTTCTTTAACAACATAATATTTGTGACGTAAGTGACGTTAGTTAATCAAGAGTAAATTCTACGAATATAGGTATTCTAGTTATAGTTAAACTGAGATAACTCTTTGTTTGAATAGGGCCTTAATATTGATTTCTTGATATTGTCATAGCAAATCTACGGTAACAAGCGTCCTATTCATGTCAGAGCTGTAGGCATCACAGTCTGTCGGAGCTAACGACCCTTGTGCTCTATATAAAGCCTAGTTTGCACTAGTGTGGTAGGTATTGTGAGTTTAAAATTTAGTCTGCTATGTTAGGTAACAAGACCAATTTTTGTGGAAATCCTTGGCGGAGGCCTATGTCCAGCAGTAGACGTCTTTCGGCTGATGGATGGATGGATGGATGATGTTACGTAATGCTTTAACATACTCATTTAGTAACGGGATAGTTTTTTGTATGAATTTTTTTATTTTAAGACTATTTTTTGGATCTTGATCAATTAACGTTCTACCTAAGAACGGGTTAAGGACGTTTTAAGGCCCACGACTTCAAACTTACGACACTCGGATGTAAGGTTTTGGGACATTGATTAATTAAGTTTTCTGTCACATCATCATTTCAGTCTGAGGGCGTCCACTGCTGAACATAGGCATCCCCTCGTGACTTCCTTACGGCTGGTTGGAAGCGGTCTGCGTCCTGCGGCTTCTTGCAACATTTACCAGGTCGCCTCCTGCCTACCTGGACGTCCTACGCTATTATCTATATCCTATAATCTAGGTATATCCTATTTTTCTGTAATAAAAGCTTAAACTAACACTTAAACATAAAACATAGCGCTTACGTAAATTTTTAGGCGTATATACGCCTAAAAAGTGACTACAAGGAAAGAAATGATAAAATATTCAGGCAAGAAAATTAAATGAAGCATGTTTTTGAAGTCGATTTTCCTTACCTTTTCTGCACATATTTTTTCTTTTTATAACTACAATATATTTTATAGTGTTTTGATCAAAGGGATTATCCCTTTACCTGATAACGATTTGACGCAATACAAAGCCCAGGGTTACAAGTTACAGGGTGTAATATCACATTCGCAGCGAGCATGTTTCGTTACGGCATGTGCTAAAATCCGTGTCAGGAGGCTTACTACGAAAGTGTTAGAAGTTTGTTCGGACATAATATATTAATCTATCAAATTAAAAAGTCAATTCAGTTGTGTCAAACCTTTGTCAATTTAAAAACAAGACAATTTACAAACAATTGAAAACGATCGGGTTTTTTACACGACTAGTTTGAGTTGGTCATATTTTGTCTAAGGATTGATACAAGTGACCGGTTATTTAAATTTGTTAGGTTTATACGTCGACGAATGTATCATTCACATTTTGGAAGTATGCCTCCCGGGTCGATGCTCGCTTGGGTCACAAGCGATTGCACGAACGCTCAATTTGTAACAGGTTACATTACGTCTGGTTACGTTAGCCAGTAGCCAACTTTACGAGTTAAGATAATATTATCTTAGATTTATTTTGAAAAATAGTTTCGTCCTATTCTCAGACTAATGAAATACACACACAACATTAAAATCGGTCAAGCCGTTTCGGAGTTTTGTTACAAACACTGTTGAGAAAAAACACATGAAAATTTTACATTTAGAAGTTTTGATGTCATGGACAGATCTTAAAATTGAACTCTTCATGATGTAACCAAGCATTTCATGAAATGGTTGTATTTTATACTGCGGCACAGTACCCGCTGGCCACATCGTGATATTGTTAATAAATTGGAGGTACAAGGAAGGATAATAGTCGAAGTCCGATCACTGTGCGAGCCTTTCATGTCATTTGCCCGAAGCTAATGACAGACGCCCCGCTGTGCTGTGCTTTACAAGTGTACACCCCTTAGATGTAATACAGGGTTACATAGCACAAAAACACATTTATACAGGATGTTCTATACAAAATTAGGAACTAGTAAATTATGTTTAAGTTTGTGATTAATAAAAGTTACAATGGATATTTAGCACTAGTCGTGCCTATCCGGGTCGGGTCGCTAGTAATCTAAGAAATATTGTAACTTAAATAAATAAATATTAGTGAAAAACTACTTTGAAAATAATACTGCATTTTCACTTTTAAAACAGTTGCCTCAAGGGAAAATGTTTATCAATGCAAACAACTTTATTATGGGGTAAAAATCAAATAAATAAAAAATGCTTCCCCATTTACACCATCGAGATAGAGCTTAAGTTTAATATTTTGCAAACGGATCCGTAAATTTTTGTTCGAATATGGCGTCCCCCTCCTCTCTAAAAACTAAACTATTGGCTTGAAAAATCTGAAAAAAAACATAATAGTGTTTTTCACGAACTCTTAAGGAAAATCATAACAGTCAAGATAGATAAGTTAGTTAAAGAGAAATAGTCGTTCAAAAATTCTTTAGAGGAAAACATTAAAAATGAATGAAGTAATTGATGTAATATATCGTGGTAACGACGGGCAACTACGTAACCCTACACTGTGCGTGGCACGACACGCACTTGGCCGGTTTTTTGTAGTACATTCGTCTCTATAAATTTTGCAACCGTTTTATAAGTAACCCTGTATAATGTTCTATAAGATCCTGTTCACAAGCGTCTTACACGACAGCAGCTAGACACACGACAGCTTTCAGCGTAGGTAGGTATCCTTTTCCTAGGATTTAAGTGTTATATTCCTTTGTCCCAGTGACGTAAAACATTATTGAAGCCCGTTTTCGTAATGCGAAAATAAGGACACGATAAAACGTATTAAGTCGGGTTTACACAGTTCGAATTGTATGTTTTTTCTTATTATATTAATGTTTGTTTAAGGACTATTAGACACCAATTACCTAAAGCCCTTAAAAAAAAGGGCTAGATATGTAAAATCTAAGCATAGCTTAAAATAAATAAATGTAATTTGACAATTAGGTCACTGCTATTTGGATACCCCACTAAATGTGAAAGCTTGGGTGCTTATTGATTATCGATAAGAACATTTGACATAGACAAACAGAGAGCTGTTGCAGTAAACATATACATTCAGTAGTCTGGACCACTAGCTAACCACTTCACACTAAGTCTGGACCACTAATAATTTCAAAACTTAGGTACTAATTACTTCGAAACTATAAAAAAACTAAACTTTTAAGACAGTCAGTGACAATTGAAATCAATCCAACGTGTTTCGCTTACTAATTCTAGAATTTAATATACTAAAAAATTTAAGTAGGTATTTTTTGATCTGTGTCAAAGATCAAAATGTACCTACAAATACATACTATATATATATAATACTTTTATAGATTCTATGAGGTAAGATTTTTATAACTGATACCCCTGATATTTTTGTTGTCTCTAATTTGTGATATTTGGCTACCGATTTCCGTTGTCATGGCATTTCACCATCTTAATACACTATTATTATTATATTACTACCTCAATCGTGTCGTGTAAACCTACTTTTTGGATTAGATGTCGTACGTTTGTCTCCGTCGTCAAGCATCATTTTTCGTTGTATTATGAAAAAGGTTGTCTATTTGAGGTCGTAAGTGCATGTGAGTAGTTTGGAGATTTTTTCCATCGTAAAAAATGTCTGAGATTAAAAAACCTTTTGTCGGGCTTATTGTAAGTTTTTTCTAAAGAAACAAAAAATTATCGCGTTTTATACGAGTATGTTTGCCAGTATCAAAAACGTTAAGGTATTGTTTTTTAGCGTACCTAGCGTAGGTATTCTTAAACCGCAAGATCTGTGCTACTGATGAAACTAATAAGAGACTTTTTCATACTAATCGTATCAGCTGATCGTTTATAAAGACGTTTAAACTTGTAGTCCGTTTAAATTTTCTTTGCTTGTCCAATGATGTAAAATTGTTTTTTTTTTTTTAATAAATTATTTATTTAAAAAAAATAATTTACTGTAGTAGTTAATAATATATCATTTTATTTTAAAAGTTAATTGATTTCAAACAATATCTGTTTTTAAAGACAAGGTCACGTTGTTCACTATATTCAACAAGCCAAGAAGAATGGAGTTTAGTTATTACTCGACGACCTCCGTAGCCGAGAGGCGAGCACGCCGGACTTTAAATGGTGCCGCCATCTCTGAGGTTCCGGGTGCGATCCCCGGTCGGATCAATGTAGAAAACGAACTTTTCTATATTGGTTCGGGTCTGGGTGTTGTGGTACCGTCGTTGTTTCTGATTTCTATCAAGTGCTTTCGCTACTTACCTTAGGATCAGAGCAATGTATGTGATGTTGTCCAATATTTATTTATTTATTTAGTATCCACAAGATTTATTTGACGACATTATAGTGGTATTGCAAATTAACATTGTACCTACATTTTCGTAAACACGATAAGAAGAACATTAATGTGAGAATGCAGTAATAATTATTTCAAGTATCAGTTATGTCATCTTATCTCCTGGTTTACGGCGTCGTAAATACTTTGGGTCACTCAATAGTTTATTATGGAACTCACATAAAGCCAGACGCGGGGGCTATTACCGATTTGTTCACATAAAAGTAAAATATTATTGTGGGGTGACCATGCTTAAAGAATTTATTGGGAAACTTGTAAAAAGTTACGGTATCCACCACGACACATTTGTCAGGGCTCTGAGCGTGTGCGTTAACAGACAAAATGGTTTTGGATTTGTGTCTATTTCTTCATTACCTTTTCCGATTTCTGTGAGACACAAATGTCAGAGAAGTCGGGATATTTTATTTCGTTTACGGTTCTAGTTCTGCATTTTATCAAAATTTATTGAACATTCGAAGTTAACCTACCCTTACTCTAAAGATATCCTAGAAATATTGTTTTTCAGGATAATACAGGGCGCACAAATGTGTGAAGGCTGCATTCATGGTATTAAAAATATAGCAAGAGTTTAACCTCTACACCTCTTGTGTCAGAAAATAATGCCCTAAGCGCCAATTGGACCCTTGGCGTGTGCTATTTATACTAAGTAAATTTTGACGACCACTGTTATAGACATCTGTGTAGCGTTAAGTGCAAGCATTGGGTGCTGGATTTGTTAAGCGCCGTGGATTCCAAAAAAAAACAGGTAATTGATGGTCACTCTAGCATTTACCAATAAGATGGGTAATTGCCTCCTGTAATGCTCTGTTTGCGGAGCTCGTAAATTGCTTCCGAGTGTCCGGCCCTCATTTAAAGGGCCCACTTGTTTCCTTAAGACTGCTCAGCAGATAGTCATGCAATTCATGAAAGCCATCGATATAAGCTATTTAAAGCGACATTGCTCTGGTGAACGAAAAAACAAATCGTGTTATATTCGTGTTGTATTCTTAGATTTATGCTTGGTAAAATGAAAAATTGGCTTACTCCAGATAAAACAGTGGTTTACTCTCGAGTAAAAAAATACTCTAGCTTTATCGAATCGGCCCTTGATTAACTTACGTTACGGACTATCCTGCTTTGAAGTTATGATGGTATCTTACACCATCAGTATATGACAGATATGTAACATAAATGAATAAAAGGCTGTAACATAGGCATAGACGCCGGAGACTTGACAAAATTACCAATTATTGTGATTTGATAACTTACAATACAATTGGTACAGTAAAAAATATGCAAAAATCATTTAATCAAATAGAGTTGTTTCATGAGATTCGACTATAGTTTGCAAATAAGCACAAAATCTTTTTACACAGTGAGTTTAACCAACGCTAAAACATTACGAAGCTACTAGATTTATTTTCGTACTCTTTTTTTGTAGCAAAGAAAGTAAAAGGAAAGTTTCGTAGAACCCTTGTCTAATCTTGTTGATAGATCAATACAGTTGGGGATAAAATTAGTATCTATTCAAAGAAGGGAACATGGACCGTACCACGCAGTAAACGTTATATTCGATTGAGGATAAAAAATTAACTGTGTTGCTTATTCGTAAGTATTATTTTTTCTCTATGTTCGTACTAAGAGGTCGAGGTTATATTCTTAGATTTGTAACAAATTACCAGTTTCTTTCTTTCTTTATAAGGACAACTAATAAGACAATCACACAATCAGGTTAAATAATGTACTATATGTAAGTAAGTATAATATATTTATAAACTACATATATCCGATAATAATTTTATGGACGATATATTATTATGTTACTATTGGTTATATATCCTTTGGTGCAATGCCTAAAACTAGGGAATATTTAGTTGATAATCTAAATATTTCCTAGTTTATAAAACAAATAAATCGAAAAAATGAAAGTATATAAAAACATAAAAATAAGAAAAGCAAAGACGTCGATGTTAAGTAAGAAGTCAGAAATTTGATTTTATCTTTTTTGAAAAATAAAATCTTTATACAAATCAGATTAAAAAAAAAATAATGATATCAAATCTCTGACTTTACCATACTATTTCTAAGCATATGTTATAACAGTCTAGTTTCGGCTTGATATGTCATTTATTGGATCTAACGTCTTAATAGGTTCGTACGGAGTTAAGATACTTTGTCATCACATCTTGTTATGTTAGGTGCAATATTTATCTTTTTCAGTGAAGATTATGCACAATTTCGCCTAATGTAATCCGCTTCTGATAATTCTTTTTGTAATAATTTATATAAAATGTGGTTTCATAAAAAAAAACAGACAAATTGAGACACCGCCTCCTTTTTTGAAGTCGGCTGATAAAAAGATACGACTGCTGCCTCAATGAACATATTTAAAGTGAAGTGAAGTCAGTTACTCCCAGTGCACTCAGTTTCAAAGGTTTCTCCCACAACGTGTCCCAGAATAGTCAAAACCGTCTGTGGCCTGACCTTCGCTGATACAGACCTCAGCGCCTAAAATAGGCCTCGGATCTTTAGTGATGTCACTAGCCTACCAAACAAACGTGTGAATATCGATACGATTCTTCTATCGATATGTTACAGGAAATATATGAATTCTAGGAATTGTATACAACTCCTAGGAAATGTATACAATTCCGAAGCTATTTGGAAATGTATAAAATATTGATTCAGAGATTATTTAATACGCACATATCCTAGGAAATGTATAAATTTCCTAGGAAATGTGTCTTATATAATTTACATCACACATTTCCGGATGATTTTAGGAATTCATTGAATACAATGACGGATTTAATACATTTCCTGTAACAGATACACACATAACCGATAGTAAAAAAAATGTGGTAATATGCTTTTAGATTGTAGTAAACAGAAAAAGGTTTTGGAAACTAATTACTTGGTTACAGATCGGACTGCTTGAAGATACGCCCCTAGCTTCGGCTTTAGGTTACAGTCCAGCATGTTGCTTGGATGGTGATTGGTTATCATTACCTGATAATATGCAAAGACCAAGACTTCCTAAAGACAGTGTAAGCAATATGTAATTAGGATCACCGTATTAAAATTACCAATTCTTTATATTTTTAACGACAGTCTGGTGTAGTGGTTCGCGCTCCGGACTACAACGCTTGGCGGTTGCGGGTTCGAGTCCCGCATAGGGCAAATGTTCGTGTGACGAGCACGAGCATATATACCTAAGTCATGGATGTTTATGCACGTATTTAAGTATGTTTATCCGTTATCTAGTCGCCATAGTACAAGCTTTACTTAGTTTGGGGCTATCTAATTGTAAAAAAAAACAATCCAATGAAAAACTTTGACCAACTCAAACTAGCCGTGTAAAAAAACCCGACCATTTTCAATTATTTATTTATATTGTTAAAGCTTGGATACAAGTGAATGGTTATTTTAATATGATAGATTAATACGTCCGAAAGAACGAAACGCTTTTGTAGTAGGCCTCCTGACATGATCGTGTCGTAAGATGCGCAAAGCGATCCCCACTCTTTGCCCAAGCGCTCAACATCAATGCCTATTAACTTCTTATAGGTCTCTTAACCTCTGGCGCGTCGAGCTCAAAACGGGACCGACGATTGAGTGTCGGCCATTTTAACATTTTTCGAACCCTTCTAAATCGTTCTATCAGTTGCGACGCGCCAAAGGTTAAGAGACCTTCGAAACGAATAGACCTACAGTACAGATCTAAGTACTTAGTTACTTAGTTATAGAATAAATCTCTTTTACAACAAAGTTTAGCAAACCATCTAAAGCTATTAGAATTTCATAACTTATGGGCTCTTCCAGTTATTGAAAACACAAAGTACACTTAAAAGTTTTCCTTTTACCAAACCCAATGTTTTAAATTAGTAACAACTCAAAACTAGGATAAAGTGAAATAGCAGAGTTTTAAGGTTGTTACTTTCCCTTTTGGTTATCAAGTAACTTATACCTTTACGTTTCTACTGCAATTTTGGAAAAAAAAATACTATATACATAAATTATTTAATTGCAACATCTAAATAAGAAAACCCATGCTAAAAACTGTTACAATTACAAGGCGAGGGGGTAATGAGGAGCGGATTTGCGGACTGCGTCTGTCTTTTGGCGCGGAGCTAGATAACGAAGCGGAGCGAGAAAGTAATGCGAAGCGGATTTGGGGACTGTTTTTCCATTTGCTCCTGACAGTGGCTGGCGATTGGTTTCTCCGCTTCTCTTCCGCGCTCCGCTTCCCGGTTTTGTATGATTATTAAGCTACTTAGCAACTCCCTGTCTACTGAAGAGGAGCGAAGGAGCATAAATGCAATTCTTTGGTGATTTTTTATCTCTCTTACCGCTCCGCTAACTTGCTTTGCTCCAATAAACAGGGCAGCCTTAATCTGTTTTTTTTTATTCTATGTTGGTCCCATTTACAAATTTGTTGTATTTGAGCACCAGAATGGACCCCTTAGAGATTTTGCCATATTTTAATTTTATCTTGTACAAATCAATTACAAACACAAACAAAAACTTACCCGCTGAAAATATATACATTATTATTATATCGGGGAAAAACTTTATTTTCTTCTTCATACGAATTTACATTACTAAGGCCACAAATGTCGTTTTATTGTCAATTTTGGATACGAAAAGTTCTGCTGGGACTACGACTACCCGTAAATATTTAATTAATTATTTGTACAGTAGCACATTCACACATACGTAATTTGAATAATACAATTTACGTACCTATATTTGATTACACCAATCTCGTTTATTGAGGCTATTACAACCTCTTATGATTGTGTAAGCTTAATAATATATTACACGAACAATGATATTCGTAACAAGAGAAATAATCCTTTCTAAGTAATTTATACATATAAATAACTTTGCTTAATTATTCCGCGAATAAAACTTGTGTAGGCTTCACGATGGATCATTATGCAAAAGTTATCACAGAATACCTAGATAATAACTTTGTTGTAGTATGAAGCAGGTTACTTTTAAACTTTCGCGTTGGATAATTTGAACACACTGAAACAGGAATGAACGCGTAGGTTGTTGTGTTTTGAGGTGCTTGTACTTAGTTGTGGCAGCAATATACCGCGGTTGTTAGTGGATGGGTGACCATTCCGACTGGATTTTAGTATTTAGTGACATTTATCAAAATCATCTCTGTGCTTTGGAAGGCACGTCAGTGGTAGTATCAGTATCAGTTCATACTAGTCGTGAAGCTTAGTCAGCTTAATACGGCTTGATTACATCTGACATTAAGGTCTTACAACACTCCTCTACCAATCAGAACTGGGCTCACGGGGTTTAGTATGGCTCAGACCACCTCATAGTTCAGGTTTTACCTAGTATAATACTATTTCTATAGTTCAGGTTAGGTCTGTGGCATATTTTTCTTTTCTTCCTTCTTTCAGACAACAAACTCATTGTCAAGATCTCAAACTACGAAATTAATTTTCTTGTATTAAGCGCACCCCCCGGTGCAAAGAGGTATATACAGAATGTCCCAAAACTCAACGATAAAACGGCACCAGATGATGGGCCCGCTTATAACTACTCGAGGAAAAATATATACCATGATTTTTTTGTTTACAAACAAAAAATAAAAATCCTTGAAATTTGACACCCGTTAGGTCAATTATAACTACCATGACAACAATTTTTCAAATATTTATATTTTTTTTGTGTCAGCAACAATAGATATTTAATAATCCACCACAATCCTGAAATATCTCAGAATGCCAGTAATTTTTACACAAAAATCAATCAAGAATATTATTATTATTAATAAAAGAGGAATATATTTTTCCTCGAGTAGTCATAAGCAGGCCCGTTGCCGTTTTTTTGTTTAATTTTGGGACACCATGTATATAGACTTGTTATAATCACACCGTCGGGAACGCTAAGCTATGGCAAATGTTTTCACATACTTGCCAAAGTAGTAACAGTTTCTAATGAATCGAATTAATTCTAATCTTTTTCTTTATCTACATCTAGATCCACTAAGACCGTTGTATTTGTTCAAAGAATTAAACGATACCATAATAAAGTAAAAATTAACGCAGTAAAACCACTCGTGACTAAAAATTTATTTGTTAGTTCGTATTCAAAACGTATAACTTATATCATAAAAACCATTTAGGTTTATATATATAATGTAAGTTACTGGCCAGTGTCGAATTTATGATTTATGATAATTTACTTTTTTTTACACAGTTTAAAATCGTACAAAAAATGTACTTAATGCAATGTGGCACTCTTTGTCAACTCTTTTAATACCGTTAGGCACAGTTATTTAATAGCGCATTTGCGTTTCATATCACGCCTTTTAAACTTGTTTCCTAGCATAACATTAATTTACTTACTTTACAAAAATACATAAATATATTATGTAATTGTATAAGGGCTTTCTGGATTTTCTTTCTTTGTGGCTCAGCACCCATCCCCTAAGTAGTGGATCAGAATAATATCTGAGAATTCGTCATGAGTCTAGACGCTTCTCGGCAAACAAGATTATGCCTTCACTGTCGCTGAGTCGCTCGTATGTCAACTAGCTTTCAAACTTTCAAAAGAAAAATGGAAACATTCAGGGTGGTCCCGGCCAGATGGATATAATTTTTTTTAGGTAGTCGGCTTAGGGATCTATTTTTACCCGCCAGGAAAAAAAACGCTTGTCAGCCGTTAACAAGATATGATTTTTTTAATTTTATAAATATCACCACTATAATGTTTTATTTACTTTTAAAATGAAAAATTCTATTATGTTTTTATTTAAGGTGCAACCCCGACCTACGCGTATTCGCCTTACACGGCTTTAAAATGAAAAATTCTATTATTTTTTTATTTTAGGTGCTTAGTTAGACATTGCACTCTCTCAGAAAAAACAATTAGATATTGCGCTCTCTCAGAAAAACTGGTGATATTTCTAAAATTAAAAAAAAATATCATGTATGCGGATTTTTTCCTGGCGGGTACAAAAAGGTCCCTAAGCCGACTACCTAAAAAAAAATTAATATCCATTTGGCCTAGACCACCCTGTATATTTTAAAGATTGTCTTCAAGTATATAAATTAACTATGTAGAAAATAGACTCAACTCAACTCAACTCGACTCAACTAGAAAGTATTCAACATTCATAATTAAATGATAGGTAATAATAAATAATAAATTTATCTAAAAGATAATTTTAAGTTACAAGCTTTCATGTAGGTACATAAAGTCTAAAATAAAACAAGAAAGAATAAGTATTGGTAAGGAAATATAATTAGACAGGTGATCATAAGTAGGCATTTGTTTTCATGGTGAATCGTTTAGGTACTTGTCTACTTGAAAGCTTGTCGCTGTTCTGATAGCAAAGGTTAGATATTTTCATTGAATAGGTATTTCATAACAATGCATAATGGTTTATGTACGCCAGGGATTATAATTGCTTGATAAATAGAGAGAAAGTAGGTCAGCGACAAGCATAATATACATTTTATCGTAAAACCCCCTATTCACTTTAGAAACAACTATATTCTATCGGGAAACACGCGCCTTGACTTTTTGACTCATGTAATAATAATTATTATTATCATCATTTGATCTCTAATAATCGCGTCTTTAACGACAGAGTTACTCACTCATGTCGCTGTATACCTTAGTAATAATAGTTTACTACGGAACCCTTTCAATCTGTTAGTGGTTGTCTACAATCCCGTCGTGGCGGAGTTCGATCCACAGCCCACCGCATCATTACCCTTGCGGTAAATGTACAACTTCTACCTAAGATAAATAGATACAGCATACTCGCTAGTTTTATAGGCGATTCTGCTCTACCGTATTTTGACACTGATCTATTACTGTCTTATTCAGAGTGCATTTACTAGTCCAGACTAGGGTTAAACCACTCATTTTTGTACGTTACAACAGTGGTTTAACCTTAGTCCCGGTATAGCAAATGCACTCTGAATAAGACAGTTAATGTTTAAAATCAGACTCGCAATTGACTGGTTTTTATAATTTTTGGGCACCCAATTGGTCAAACACAAGAGGATTCAGATTTTTTTTTTAATTGGCATGAATGTTCGTATTTCGTATTAATTTATTTCATCTTTTGGTAATAACATTACACTTAGATACGTCATTTTAAAATTTAAAGTCAATCGTCATCATCATATTTCAACCACAGTACGTCCACTGCGGAACTTAGGCCTCCCCCAGTGAGTTCTAAATTGGCCGGTTAAAAAAAATTGCAATCTAGAACGTCGTTAATTATTCAATAATAAAAATTAAAATAGAATTACATATAAGATTAAGGCTAAAATATGTCATTGTCAGTTAGAGCTTCATATTTTATATTAAAGCTATTTAAAAAAAAATACAATATTCATTTCCGTGTAGATCCTCAAACGATATTTTGTTGTAAAGTATTGTGAATCTGTGTCGAAAACTAAATGTCTGGTACCTCCTAACTTAAAGATGTTAACTTACTTCAAGGCCGTTGGTGTATATATTGTAATAATAAGTTATAAGTAATTTTGTTGCAATGAAAATAAAAAATGTAAACCCAAAATCGGCCAATTTACTATTAATTCGACCGTCATCACGATTTAATAAAAATTTGGTCAAGAATATTGTGATAAAACGTAGTAAACGTAAACGTGAATAATGATATTATTACATATTATCTTCCAGCTCATAATGCATAGGTATTATTTTTATCACAATAGAATACCACAGTCGAATAATACGTGGCAGGAATACATCCCAACCAAAATATGATATAACGCAAATAACAGAAGTGAATTGGGAATGCCGAAGTTCATATCGAGGGTGACGAACTTTAGGAATCCACTTTATTGGCACTTGCCGTGAACAATAAATAACGGTATAGACGCAATAGAGAGATATAATAGTGGGCTCACTATTTAGTGTAGCTTAATTCCCTTAATAATATCCCTTACTTAATTAATAACAAGTTCCTTTCCATAGTTTCCATAGGCTTAGTTTCCATCTTATTTGCAATAGTCCTTACACCTAGCGGGTGCTGTCTTTGGGTGTATCATCTCAATAGTGCAGGCAAAGATAGTATCCGTTAGGTGTACGTTCATATCCCAACACAGTATCGTATCTGTATCCCCACAAACGCCTACCAAAAGGACTTGCCTCTGTGCCGTCATTTCCCGCAGGAGAGATACAAATAATAATAAAAACTTTATTGAACAAACTTAAAATGTACAAAAATATGACTTAATGCCAAAAGCATTCTCTAACACCTATTAAGGTCATGCAGATAGTAAGTGATAGGTGCGGTAATAGGGATGACGACTGGGCAATGGAAATAAAATTCTATTTAGTCCGCCAGTTAAATTATCAAAAATAATGGACTCTTATTTTTTTATATATATTTACAAAGATAAAGCACGTCCTAGTTTGGCTGACCCACTCGTAGCGTCACTTATAAGTAAAAAAAACATATAGGCGTGACGTCATGCGACATTTCAAATCAATATATGTCTGTTATATTTTGATTATATAAAAAGAGAAAAAAATACGTGTCCAATACTTTTTGATAATCTACCTGATTGATGAAGAAAAAAAATCAGTCGCCATCCCTATTAGCTCCTTATTTGCGTGGCTTGTGGGAAGTAAGAAGTTTTGAACTACGGTGAAGACCTTACCTAGATGCTGTGTATTGAGCCAAACATTGCATGGGAATATAGTAGAAATAGAGTTTTGCGCCAACTTGCCTGTTAACTTACCACTGTCCTGCATCATATTACCACCAAACAGTTTTTATTGTTTCTGATAATAGATAGTTAGAGGCAAGGAAAATAGGTATTTACTATGTAAATGCGCTTCACCATAGCACGCCGGACTTGGCGTCGCCATCTTTGATATCCTGGGTTTGATTCCTGGTCATGAAAACGAACTTTCCTATATTGTCTCGGGTCTGGGTGTTGTGGTACTGTTATTGTTTCAGATTTCTATAACACAAGTGCTTTAGCTACTTACCTTAGGATGAGAGCAATGTATGTGATGGTGTCCAATATTATATTTATGGAACATTAATAATTAATGTCAAAGATTCGTCGAAGTCGTGAAAGCAAGAAGAAAAATAACTAAACTATTTTTTTAAAACTCAAGTTATATTTCAAAAACTTCACTTAGCCATTGAAAGAATATAAAATAATCCTATTAATTTGTGTCTTCCTGCCACAAGCCTTTGTTTCTGTAGCGAATAGACTGAGGTCCGTTCAAATATTTCCGGAAAATCCTTTGACGAAAAATTTTGCCCACGATTTTTACAGCACTTCGATTTAAAGGCGGCTTCACATTGGCAGATATGTAGTATCATAGGTAGTGTGGCTGGCACTCAATACTTAGTGCTACCCCGTTTTACGCGAAATCGAAGAATCGGTTTTTCCTTTATATAATCGCGCGCATCGGCGTGTTCGGTTTACGACAGTTCGAACGTGTTCCGGGTGGAATAACAATTCCAACTCCGTAAAACATTACGTACGCAGTGCAAGTGCAGTTTGTTTAGACTCTGGTCCCGATTACCCAAACTCTATAAGTACATCTGTATTTATATGTATTTATATGAACCACGACCTACGCGAAATCAAATCCTTGGGGGAGGCCTATGTCCAGCAGTGGACGTCTTTCGGCTGATGGATGGATGGATGGATGGCTGATGCATAACCGTTTTTACTGTTGCGTTGTTCAAAACTAATGGCTTTGACGGTCCCTTATTTTTTTATTTTTAAAAATAATATCATTTTGTACTCTACAACGAGCACTAAAGAAAAAAAAATGGATTTAGTCTCGTGTTAATGATACTTATTCTAAGTATTATTAAAATTTTGGGAACCAACTTTCTACCCAAAACATTGTTTACAAGTTTTTTCTTACAGACGGACGGACATAGAAACACGCAGACAGCAGCAACAGCAATAGATTTTCCGATTTTTCATTTGAATACAGATTCCTAAAATAGTTCACTCTAAATGAGAGTTTTTAATGCAAAGCTTATTTGTAGCCATAAACAATAAAAACACTAATATGAATTTTATGTTGATATTCCTATAAAAACTTTTATTGAGTTAAAGTTTGGCACGAAACCCCTTGCCAGTATATAAAATGGTTAGATTATGTCCATCGAAATGAGATAAATCCGTACTAGCCCTCGTTATGAGCTTCTGGCAATATGCCAACTCAAATATTAATCTCTGACGGATATTTAATCGATAGTGCATTTGCAAGCAATCTTCAAATAATCATGTTTGAATTTGAATAATATATATTAATCGATTTTAGGCGTCGTATTTTAAGCTGGCGCTTGGTTAAGTTGAAAATCATTCACAGCTGTGTAGATTGCAGTTTGGTGCAGATGTAACTCAATTTATAAGCAACTGAACACAATTTGCTGTAGTTTTAACTCCAAATTAATGTAGTTTTCTGCAATTGTGACGTGTAGTCTCTACACTTTTTCAGTAAATACAACTGCTACTGAACATGATTTGCTGCACTTTTGACTCAAATCGTGTGTAGTTTTTCAGATGTCGTCATCTGTATCTGTATGCAATTAGCTACAAATGCGATGACAACAACTTGCGATTTACTGCACTTCTAACTCTAATGTTTATTGTGCAATCAGGGATGAGAAACCGATTAATTTAATATGTAACCTTACCTTAACCGGAGTTATAGGTAAAAGTTTTTGCTAAATTAATTGTCTTGAACTCCCGCTACCAACTCACGCTTTGGCAAGTCTAGTTTTATTCTAACAAAGATTTGACTTTTTGCAGATACCATCTAAATAAATATTAATTAGAAATGGGACGTTTATATTTTGAAATAAGTACTATCGGGGTTTGAACTTTGGTTGCAAACAACAATTCTGCGGGATAACCATGAACTCTTAAAACAATCTCAAAGCTGTCGAATCTGTTAATTTTGGTACGTCATTACATACAAAATTTGACAGATTCGATAATGTTTGACATATGTGAGATTGTTTTAAGAGTTCGTGGTTAGCGCCCTGCGCTACACTACCCATTAATACATTTATAACTCCAGCTGGCTGTCATTATTCAAACTGTTTTGACCAAAATACGCTGCATTTGCAACTTCAAACTTATGCTGTTTGCTCACCAACACATCTTATCTCACAGGTTAATATGTAAACATATTATTTGCATACCAACGTTGTTAAAATTACCCCCGTGTAATAAGTTAGCGATGAAACTGATGAATGGAATAGTTTTAGACCTTGTTTTAACTCATCTTGCTATTAATCACTTTGGGTAACCACACGTTTGTTGAAACTGTTGCTGAACAAACTTAATTTGCTGATGTAATTAATTCTTGATGTTCGTGGGTAATTGTTCTAAATTCCAGAGTACTATTACCGCTAGTAAAAAGGCACCATTTTTTAACACCGTCGGTTATAACGTCGCTACTTACCTATCATAAATATCATATTATTTATAATCGTAATGTTTGTAGGGTATGCCAGCGGTCATTGGACATCAGACAGTTAATTAACAGTTCCAGTTTGAATACATAAGAGAATGAATACCAATGGCTAAGATTAGCAAATATTGTTAGAATCAACTTCTAGTGCGTAATTTTTGTTGGCTACAATAATGAATGTAAGTAGATGGCAACAGCTAATTGTATTTATTATATGTGTTCAAACTGGAACATTCCAATAACTGTCTTGTATCCAATGATTGCCATTTTACAGATCGAACACAAATTTTATTTTTCAAACCACTACAATGGTGTGAACACAAACAAGTGGAAAAAAGATGTTGTTATTTTGTAAAAAAATCGTTCTTAATTGATGTTGATAAAATTTACGTATCATCTAATGTTTTCTTTCGATCGGCAGTCGATTCTATATCTTAAATGATTTACTTACATGAAATTATGTCTTTAATTTTGGGAAGCTATGGGGATTTTAAATAACATGCCTAATTTTTCTATGCAAAATGTCTGTTTGTTCCATTAATAAAAGCAGGTTTTAGGTTTTTTTTGGAAACTGAAATAATAAAAAATAATTTCCGCTCAACTATATTTTCCGGCGATTCCTTATTAATTGCGTCTACTAAGATTTCAGTTTACGAGCGATTCTACGTGAATCAACTTCTCATATTTCCTACTATCCTTAAAAGCTTTTCAATGAATAGGAAGCAGATTGCAACTCGACAATATGAATTGAATTTAAATCAATCTAGTATAATGGGTATGGCTTGTCGTGGGATTACTCGATCCAGCTGTTGACGGAATCCATTAAGATCCCTTTCCACTACAACACATGGTTAGCTCTGCGTTTCGAAAGTATAATGAAAAGTTAAAACAGATGCTGGTTCATATAAAGCTCAAGTATAAACTCCTATATCGGTCCAACAATAAAATCGCGAAAAAACAATTCTAGCTAGCCGATAAACTTTAGTCGTTTATGGAAGAACTAAGGTTTTGGGATTTCGATGGTGCTTCCATAGTAAAATACCTATCCTGTATAAGATCATAAAATTTGTTCATTGTTAACAATTAGGGGGTTTAACGCTTAACTAAACGTTACAGATAAAACCTCTTGTAAATCAGGTAATCCAGCCCTGTACAATCAATTTTGCTCGCAAAGTTTTAAAGTGTTGAAGTTTAACAGTTTCACCAGTCACCCTAATCATCCTATGTATTGAGCATCGGCATTAAGACTGGCAGGTGTCCCAATTTTTATGGGATGTCCCGATTTTTAATGCTCTGGATGATCGCGAAATAATTATTTAAAAATTATCTGCTGGCAATTCTTATACTTTTTTTTTACTTCCTGCCCTGGTTTCTCGAGCATCAAAGAGCACTATCTTCAGCTTTTTTCATCCAGTCACTGCCAGCCATCTTCTTAAGTCACTGCCGTCCATCGGGTTGGACGGCGTCTTACGTATGCCAAGATTGCCAAGGCGTAGTCTCCACTCGAGAACCCGTTGACTCCACCTATCATCATTTCTGCGACAGATGTGGCCAGCCCACTAAATACTAGTCTAAAAATGTTATTGATGAATACTATACTAGTTAAAATGATGTATGTTGTATGATGTATAATTTATATAATGTATGATTGAAACAGAGCAATGTATAAAAAAAAACAATTACAGCTTGGTTATGAAGGAAAACAAACCAGTCACTAAAGCTAGTCTCTACTCTATAACCGCAGATTAAGATCCAAAATTCAAAAACAAAATGATGGAATACGTTCCGTTTTACTATACCCTCGTAACTGCCTAATTTATACATTCACGTGTAAACAAGACATAACATGGGTGAGTGGTAACATTACGGAAATATGGCTTATTTGTGATGGAATATTTATGTTTTCGGTACTTGCCTGATCTTTGGTAATAAGTTTTGTACTTTTGCCACAAAATAAATAATACCTAGTAACAAGTTATCAAATGATATTTAGGTAGATAAAATAAACAGATTAATGTTTCTAATAAAACGCATGCATTTTTTAAACAAAACATGGCAGTTATAGTTAATTTTCAAGCTTTTAACTCAACAACAAAAAAACAGCTAAGTGCAAGTCGGACTAAGCAAGGTTTCAATGGTTTATTCTTGTACTCGTATAAACAAATTAAATCAGCGCCACCTATGGTTCGCTGTGTAAACCTCTCGTCTGTTGCGAACTGACTATGAGGCGGGAAAACCTTGGCGGCGGGAAATGGAACTAAATTGTTGCTTTCCGTTCCAAAGACGAGCTTTTGATCAGAGGACCCGTTTTTACTTATGTTTGTGAATTTGGTAGAAATATTTAGTGACAAGAGAGAAACTTTACGTTTGTTTTAGTTTCCGTTTTTTTGTAGGTTGGTTTTCTAAGTTTTTTTTTTTTTGGAAAATGTCTTTACGAAGGTACTATCGCATTATATTAATTCAAATTAAAATTCTATTATTCGCAGTTAATAGGGTATCAAACTCAATTTTGTGGGTGTTGGGGATGGCCTCAGATATTTAATCTGTTTATTACATTTTCAGTACTCTACAGTACCACTAATCAAATAGCCGCAAAACTGTCAAAATTTTGTTACTCTTAAGGCCATTTTGCTTAATACATTTTAACTATAGCTTTAATATAACTATTTAATCATTACCTATATCGCAGCGCGTAATGACGCGCATCCGCGTAATGACGTGGAAAAGAAACTGGCTCTGGAAACATTTTATTAAAATACTAGTACTTAGTGGAAAATAGGTGATTGTCACTAACTGGCGGCAGTGCTTCGGTATTGATTACCAATGTTAAGCAACCCACACTGTGGTTGTGAGTTGATGGGTGACCATTCCGACTCTATGTAGTGACATTTATTCAATGATTTCCGTGCTTTGGAAGGCATCTTTAAAGTTGGTCCAAGCTAATATCACTTGATACTAGTCGTGAAGCTTAGTCAGAGGCCTTATGGCGGCTTGATTACGTCTGCCACAGTGACACTAAGTTTAGTCATTTGCCTTACACTTCATAGTAACATTACACGGTACACGTTGTTAAAAAAGTAGCAACCAAATTTTATGGGGTGATTCATAATTCATTCGCCAGCGTCCCCTTGTACCTAGGTACCTACACCCAGTAGCAAACTAACCCAGAAAATAACATTTCCTAAATAACCTGACCGGGAATCGAACTTTGAACCAAATGGATTCAGCCGCACGGGGTTCTCCCCCGTGCGGGGGTTTCCTCGGGTTCCTACGGCTGAATCCATTTGGTTCGTCCATTTGATGGGAAATTCTTTTTATTTGCGTGCAATTAGAAATCAGACCAATATAAGACGGCACGAATGTTTAAAATTCATCAGGTTGGCCAATTGTCGGACTGTTTGGTATTCCGCAGCGAGCACAATCAAATTACGATAATCTGCTAGAAAACGGTGAACGTTTAACAGCTTACCACAAATTGGGGAGCTTGAGAAGGACCGCTTTGTACTGAAAAGAAGAAGGATCAAAATTGCCCAACATCCGACAGCAAAGATTAGTATTTCAATTTTTCTGAATGTTATTAAATTATTGCTTACTTTATAACGCCATTCTTAGGGCCTGTTTCACAATGAACGGATAAAGTTAAGTAAAAGATTAAAATATGTAGAGGAAAAAAGTGCTTGAAAATTGTGTCAAAAATGTATCAAAAATCGTGTTTATCCATTAGATAAGTATAATATAGCTTATTCAGAACGAATGCAGAACTTTTCCGTACATTGTAAAACAGACCCTTACTGTCAAAATTTATAGTAAGACAGGCAAGTATTCTCAATAGTTTTTTTTTTATTGTACATATTACTACCCCTGAACAAACTTTCTTAGCAATTTTTTGGACTTTGTCGGTAAGGATGGCAATCAAAAGTATTCCATATTTTTTGGATCATTTTTATAAATTTTTTGAGATACTTATTAATCTTTGCTGTGGGGTAATGTTCTATGGACTGTGATCCGTCTTCTATGGCGTTACATTTTTAATTGATGTATTGAGTTAAGATACAACTCGTAGAACAAATGTTTTTGTGTATGATGTTAGCTACCTAGTCGTGCGAGGTAGTTGTTTTTTTTGCAAATAACCCTGTATTCATCGCTCCATACGTTTTTCATCGAGAAACACCGTTATTATTCAGGGTGTAAAAATATCTTGTTTGGTCTAAAAGGAGTGCTCTGGTGCTTCGAATACAACAACTTTTTCTATAGGACCCAAATCGAAATTAAAATTTAGGTAGAGTAGTGTGGCCTTCGTGGACGCGTATGACCGCGCATAAGGATTAAGGCTATATAGTTTGACTGAGTTTTAAGTATCCTTTGTTAACTAACAAGATAATAGCATCTGACTTCTGATAGCAATCACTTTGCGATCTCCAATAATAGATATACCGTGCAGGATTCCTACTTTAGTAACAAAAATAGCTCGCGTCATTGTAAACTTTACGACCTTTTAATGGCTCGAGATTGACTGCAGCAGACGGCCGCGGTTTTTTTAATTTCTCGTTTCAAAAATGAACCGCACGATCGTGCATGCGATTTTTCTGGAAACTGCGCTTTTCCGATTGTTTCTGATATTTTTTTATACAACCTAGGACCATTTATATACAACTCCATAAAGTCCCTTAGCAAAATTAGGAACTTTTTTCTCTCGGTTGTAAAAAGGTAGGTCATCGGTAGGACGCACTGATCGAATACCTTGCTCTTCAGCTCCGCTAAACATTCGGTTCGTTACTAAGATTTCGAAATATCGGGTATAGGACCTACCTCTATTATATTTTTCTGTAAACATCCATTGTATTTACTTAGTTGTTTATTATCTTATCTATAAGGTAATCGTTTCATTTTGAGCATAATTTAACGTAATTCTATCAAATATTCCTAGCAAAAGGAATCGCTGAAAACAAAACTAACTTGTGGCGAAATTGCGGATTGGATTTGTACAAACTTCATAAATATCTATTTGTAGTATCGCATTGGAATACAAACCTTCTACAAATTATATAAAGTTTAGTTTAAAAAAGATTTTTATCTTAAGAGCCAGCAGATTTTTTTACTTTATAACACCAAATAAAAATTCACTCATGTTAAAAAAAAATATTTTTGTGAGTATAATAACGTAATAACCAGTATATAGTTAAATAAACAAAGTTTCGTTTAGTCACAAATTAAATAAAAGTTACACAATGACATTCTTCAAACAAAAAAGTAAAGAATGCTAAAATGCAGATGGTGCGATCATTTACAAAGCCATCATTTAATGTTGCCAAATGGTACAGAATATAAATGACGTCATTCTGTTTTATTGTCTACGGCCCGACACCTTTAACGGTGCTTCCGTCGTTAATAGAGCAGACGTTTCTGATAGTTAAATTTTTAACGTTTTAAATACAATGTGCTCGAAAACCAAGCTATGAGCAGTAGAATTACACCACCGTGTAATTGAATGAAGTTTTATAGTCGAGAAAGATACAACCTCCTTTTTAAATACAACAGGTTTTTGTTTAGGACTAACATCGAGATCCTCTAACAAAATTTCACTTTTGTCAATCTACATCTGTCTATTTTTACTAATCTTTTACTAGGGAATTTTTTTTTTTAGGATATGTTGGTTCCCCAAAAAAGTTATTGTACTATCCTGTAATGTGTTTATGTCGTCGTGTATACAAAACTAAGGTAAATTCACACCTATAGACGTCAACCGGTGGACAGACTAGCAAGACGACCTGGTAAAGGTTGTAAGAATCTGCTGGCCGCTGCCAACCGGCCAATCTGAAAGTCATTGGGGGAGGCCTATGTTCAGCAATGGACGTCCAATATCTGCCCCCTAACCATGAACTCTTAAAACAATCTCAAAGTTGTCAAATCTGTCAATTTTGGTACGTCATTTCATACAAAATTTGACAGAAATAATAATGTTCGACAGATTTGTGATTGTTTTAACAGTTCATGGTTAGGGCCCTGAAATGATGCATAGAAAGTAGACATTACAATTACAGTGGACTATTCACCTAAAGCTTTCTTCTGTCAACTTGTAGTCTTCCTCTGATGGTCTAGCTCAGTTCCTCAGGTCATGGAGGCGAGAGAGTACAAGGTGGAATGCACATATTCCTTCGCCTGCATGGCCTCAGGAACAGAGCATCGCTGCAATGTTCTCTTCATGTCTCTTCTCTGCTTCTTTTCTTCTAGAAAATAAGAAATTTATACAAACACGCCTTCGGAACGTAGACGAGCATAGACGCGCTTAGACATATACATATAGCTAATTAATCCTTGAACTCCCAAGCGGTAACTAACCGATTACCGCACGTCCATTGTTATTCAATTGTTATCTATTTTACACACGGTCGAGGGGTTAAGTGCATTTTTTTTCGTTCTAATTTTTGAATGTAATTGATTGTTATTGTTATTAAATTAAGTTTCAATGTAGGTATTTGAGAAATGTCGCTCCATAAAATCTTGTTCGCACTTCGCACTGAATCCGATCCGAAATTCTGAATCTATCAATACCTGCAATAATCGCAATCTTTGCATTTTAGAATTCTTTGTTTATTAATCGTATGGAAACTCGAGCAAATAGCTGCGAGCAGCGAGCGTAATGCCAACTCTTGCAGGTCAGTGTTGATAGATGCGCGGCTACCTTAATAGAACTACGGCTACTTTGGATTGATGTTTCTTGGATCGGAAGCAGTGTGAAACCGCTTTAACTCCCCAAAAAAGTGATTGCAATGCGGTTGCACTATGCAATACAAGAGAAGTCGCGAACGAATACTCGTATAGGTAAGGTATATCAAAAATATCTGCCATCAAAAATAAAATTTTTCTTTTTTTTTAATTATAAAAATAAATTTAAAAATTAAGATTTATTTTATTTAAAACTATCCACACCTTTCAAACTGGTGTGGGCTAAGGCTACACAGGCTAGTTGGACAGGTGTGGATGGTTTTAAACAAAATAAAGCTTACTTTTAGTTAATTTTTAATTTCAAAATTTAAAAAATTACGTCTGGTGCATGAAATGTCTTCACTATCGTAATTTATATAAGTAATGCTTCATACATTGCAGCGGCGGCAGATATTTTTGTAACACCTTCTATATGTTTAAAGTAAATTGTCACTCGCCCAGATAAGTGACTTTTCTCTAGTAATTACAAAGCAATCTAGGTAGTTCGAAATTTCATTTAAATTCATCCAATTATGAAAGACGAAGTGAGAACGCGAGCGGAAGTGACAAATTGCAGGAAAAGGGGGATGGGGTTCGCGGGACCGGAGCCCTAAGGTTGCCAATACTTTTTAAAGATAATTTAGCATCGATAATATGTGATCAGATCATTGGTCAATTAAAACAAAGAAAAAATCATAGGAAAAAATTAAGAACGTTGAAACAATAATTCGACAAAAACCAACTTGGATATAATAATTTGCATGTCCTTTATAGCACCGCCCACAACTTATATTGAACGTGTTGGAACTAAGGAAGACGGATCAGAATTGCCCCACATCCGACAGCAACAATTAGTATCTCAAAAATAATGATCTAATATACGTAGGCATAGATATACTTTCTACTGTCATTTGAGCTTGATTTGAGTCACGACAGCAAAATATTTTATAATATAGGTAGCAGTATTTTTTTTAACACATTACTGCCCCTGCACAATATTTCATAGCATTTTTTTTACTTTGACAGTAAGGGTGGTGTCTAAAAGTGGTACCTATAGAATTTTTGACAATGAACCTAAAAACTATTGTTAGTAACTACAGCATTTGTTTTGCTATGAAGCATTACATTATTATTACCGAAATAAATATTAAAATTGGATGCCAGCCGTTTTCAACCGGCGAATCAGAAAGTCATTAAGGCAGGCCTGTATTTAGCGGGTGGACGTCCTGTAGCCGAAGTGATGAAATGTTAAACAAAAGGTATAACAGGCCTTTTTTTATAGTTGGCAACCCTAGCCTGGCCCACCCGCGGCCCATGGCAGCAACCCATTGTGAGCGTATGCGTCGCTCTGATGAGCTGCTGTGAATGTGCTCCGACGAATCACGCTTTAAATACGTTTAGAAAGTTTTCGTCAAACCTAGATGACGCAATCAAGGATTTAAAAGAAGATTGGGCGAAACGGTAAAGGGCGCGACCACTTCCAAATCGTAGTTAACCAGTAAGACAATGAAATGATTAATAGTCTTAAAAGGCTATAAGAGCGAAGATAAATGACTTTGTATTTTACATATTATATTATAACCTATTCTATAGAAAATTTACTTAGTTTGTTATTAACCCAACCCTAGATCAAAGGTCGATACGATATTTAAATTGTTTTTCAAGTAAAATTTTGTAAGTTTTTTATTCCCTAATAACTTTATCCAATTTTCTCATCGCTCATTCGATTTAACCTTCAATTTTGATTCCTTTTTAAGATTGTTGACATCTATATCAGATTCCGTATAATTTTGCCCATTCACGTTTCCAATAGGGTTCTAATCCGTAAATGTGAATACAGATATTGGATCACACCTGCTAGCTAGTGCAACTGCACACTGATAGGTATTCATAATCACAAAAGCTCCGTAGTAATATGAGTGACAGTGATAGTGCCTAACATAAGGGGTATTCTAGAAAAAAGTGTCGAACGGATATTTAGATAGATTTACCTATTTCGGAAAAACACATTTTATTATTATTAAAAACTTTATTGCACAAACTTAAAAATGTACAACAGGAGGACTTAATGCTAAAAGCATTCTCTGCCAGCCAACCATTGCAGAAAGCAGGTATTGGGTGCGGTAAAGGTCCAAAAATAAATGATAAACTACTTATAAATCTAAAAAAAAATACTGAGCTTATAATACATTTAACAAAATACACATTTATAATATATACATATATATTATATATATATATACATATATATATATATATATATATATTATAAGCTCATTATTTTATAACATTATACATTTATATCCATAAATATTTGATAAATAAATAAACATACATACTATTACTATATTAATGCAACACATGTAGTTCCAATAAGTAATTCATGTCTCTGTGACCACCAAAAGTGCCACTTAAGTTGTCAAACACCAAGCGGACCTATGAGACCGCGTAACATGAGATTTTCCATTGTGTCTCGCAGGGGCGAGCGGTGCATATAGGCAATAAGGCAGTGCCTACCCGATAAATGAAATGAGATAGGCATAGTCAAATATTTGTAAAAATATATTTATAGGGTGTTGACGGTAGCATACTACTCAGCTATACATATAGCTACAACATTGATCAGAATACGCTGGCTTTGACAGCGAGAAAGAACACTTGAGGAATTTCATGTTTTTGGTAAAGCACTCGCCCTGCTTGCGATGGGACGTTGGTTCGAGTCCCAACCGAGGTCGATGATTTTTTTCAAGTGTTATTTATCTTTAACTAAAACCTTGAATGGAATTGCTAAAAACAAAAATTTACAATGAGATAGGCAGTTACAAATTTTATTATTTACAAATGTGTGTTCTTAATAAAAAAACAGATTTTTATCAATAAAACGCTTAGATAAGTATCTACTGCCTAACCCCGAAATAAAAACAATGCCCACCACTCCTCGTATTACTGGGCTGAGTGGTCATATCATGTCACTGTTTGAGAAAAAATAAACACTAATACGTCTAATTCTGTAGTGAAATTGTAGTTTTTCTTATGGATTTAATTTTAGGGTCTTAACTATTACTTTTTGGGATTTCCATGTAGGCTTGGTTACAAAAAAGGAAGTGCTGTATTTATCCATATAGGTAAATCACGACTCAGATAGAATTTAAGTAAACATAATATATACGATCTTATTTGTAGTAGTATTTATTTGTGCTTAGTTAAAAATAATGATAAGTGATATAGCTGTTTTCAGTTCGTTAAACGTAGTAAAAACTCTAGTAGAAACTTAGTTAGAACCACAGAAATAGAGCGTAGCGAGTCTTACTTGTTCTGTGGTTAGAAGGATCATCTTCAATTATTTGAGTCGTCATCAAAAACAGCTAATCAAAAACTAGCTACAGAATGTACAATATCTTTTTTAGGGTTCCGTACCCAAAGGGTAAAACGGGACCCTATTACTAAGGCTCCGCTGTCCGTCTGTCTGTCTGTCTGTCTGTCGGACGGACGGACAGACGGACAGACGGACAGACGGACAGACGGACAGACGGACAGACGGACAGACGGACAGACGGACAGACGGACAGACGGACAGACGGATAGACGGACATACAGACATCTGTCCGTCTGTCACCAGGCTGTATCTCATGAACCGTGATAGTCAGAGAATTGAAATTTTCACAGATGATGTATTTTTGTTGCCGCTATAACAACAAATACTAAAAAACAAAATACAAAAAATATTTAAGGGGAGCCCCCTTAAATATTACATACAATACAATAAAAGTGTTTTTTTGTCGTATAGATAATGATACGGAACCCTTCGTGCGCGAATCCGACTCGACTTGGCCGGTTTTATTTCACAATAACCTGACTTCTTAATGACACTTTTGGTCAGACCATGTTTTTTGTTTTGCAAATTATTCTTATAGAGAATGCTGATACTAAGCTACTTTGAGGTTGACTGTACTACGTAGCTTTCTGCATTATGTTTTTGTCCCAGATTCTTCGTACCAACTCGTAATAGTCGCAATCACTCGTCCCTTACAAGTGATTGAGTTTCGCTGATACGGCTAGTTTTTCCTATGTATTCTACTTTCCAATCCATGAGCTCGAGAATTGAACTTATACATCTAATTATAGGCTGCACTGTTATTATGAAACATCCCATTGAGTAAAGCGTTTCATATTTGTCATCAGATTCGTTTTGTCGTATTTTTTTATTTTGATAAAGTAAAGCGAAGCTTTAGTTTTAAAAGGGAAAATAATATTCTTTTCAACACAGTTGCTCGTAAATTCACTCTTATAACACCGTTTTTAGTATCATAACTCAGCATATTACGCACCTGTGCTGTAAAAAGATTATCGCACTAGTGCGGTAATGTAACCTTTTTTTTTTAAATCCAGCAAAAGTTTGTGTCTGAGAACATTGAATATTTTACGAATATTAAATTATTTAAGGGTTAAGATGACAAATAAATATTTCATTTTATTAAATTGTATATAAATAAACACAAACTAACTTAACTATCATTTTTAGAAACAATAATGTATAGTTTATTTTATTTTTTAAATTGCTGCTACTCGGCTGAACAGCCAGTTTTTCCTGTGCCATTATTGAACCTGCGCGCGCATCGAAATTGCGGCGCGCGAAAAAAACAAAACTTACGTGCTATTTTCCATTATTATTTGGTAAAGTTGTTGCTGTGTGGTTAATTACTATCAAAAATGTCTACTTTAAATAGTAAAGACGAGTAAAATGTTAAACCCGTCGGAAATACTTATCGAGGCACGAAACGCGAGTGATAGCCTGTTGCCGCCAAAATGCATAGAAAAACAGCAAAAACGCCAAGTAGAAGGAGAAGGTATTTTAGATTTTATTTTGTTTTTTCCTCGCAATTGTGTTGAAAAACGTCGTATACAACTCGTGTGCATTGATCATTATCACACTCGGCTTCCTTACCGCGCTCGCCTGCGGCTCGCGCTTATAATAATGCCTCGTGTATAATGACCAACGTAGCACACTTGTATCATAATGTACTATTATTGCACAACTAAACAAAGTAGTTAAAAAATATAAATATTAGAGGACATCAAATAATATCGTTCTGATCCTATGATAAGTAGCTAAAGCACTTGTGTTTTAGAAATAAGAAACAAATACGGTACCACAACACCTAGACCCGAGATATTATAGAAAAGTTCGTTTTCTACATTGCCCCGACCGGGAATCGAGCAGCCTCCGGAGCGGCCTCCGATTTTCGATTTATCTTTTAAATTATTAGTAATCACCAAACAACCGCAAAACTATAAAAAAAAATGTAATAGGCCATACTTAAGAAAGTATTTTAGCTATTCCAATTTAAAAAGTAAGAAATTTTTGCTATTTCCGTTCAGTCTATTATAGCTTGATTGAGTAACAATTATCCGAAACGATAAACTTTCACATTTAGGACCTGTTTTACAATTTACGGATACGTTCTGCATTAATTCTTAAGCTTGCTATTTTTGGACTATGTCCGTTATTTTAGTTAAATAAATAAATAAATAAATATTAGACAACATCACATACATTGCTCTGATCCTAAGGTAAGTTGCTAAAGCACTTGTGTTATAGAAATCAGAATCAACGACGGTACCACAACACCCAGACCCGAGCCAATATAGAAAAGTTCGTTTTCTACATTGACCCGACCGGGGATCGAACCCGGAACCTCAGTGATGGCGGCGCCATTTAAAGTCCGGCGTGCTCGCCTCTCGGCTACGGAGGTCGTCAAATAGAGTTGTCCATAATTTCCAATGTTCCAACACGCAAAGTCCTACACACTCCTTCGAAAATCCTATTTCTTCTATTCTAAACTTACTTGCTAGCGTTAAGTATGTATACTATGTGCAAAAGTTATACCAGTGAGTTTGCAAAAGAGCATGCTGATATTATTTTAACGACCTCCGTAGCCGAGAGGCGAGCACGCCGGACTTTAAATGGCGCCGCCATCTCTGAGGTTCCGGGTTCGATCCCCGGTCGGGTCAATGTAGAAAAACGGACTTTTCTATATTAGCTTGGGTCTGGGTGTTGTGGTACCGTCGTTATTTCTGATTTCTATAACACAAGTGTTTTAGCTACTTACCTTAGGATCAGAGCAATGTATGTGATGTTGTCCAATATTTATTTATTTATATTTATTATGTGGATTGACCAAATAACCCACGTACAAGGCCCAGTATTTGTTCGTGCTCTTAACCGCATCAAATCAAGTAATCAGATTGTGGCAAGAAACATAATAAAACATCGTATACTTAGTGACGTGAGAGAGGTTAAGTGGCAGTAGGCTGGCCACATCTGTCGCAGAACCGATAAAAGGTGGAGTTAACGTTCTCAAGTGGAGACCACGCCTTGGCAAATGTAGTGTAGGACGCCCACCAGCTCGATGAACCATCGACCTTAGGAAGATGGCTAGGTAAAAAAACGGGATATCGTGCTCTTTGGCGCTCTTTGGCTTACGTCTAGCAGTGGATTGCAATAGGCTGAGATGATGATGATATTAGGGAAAATGTCGTTTGGCAATATCTGACTCCTTTAGATTGATAAAATATAATTTTAATTGAAGATAAATAACACTTGAAAAAAATGATTTTTTTCAAGTGTTATTTATCTTCTATTAAAACTTGCATAAAATTGCTAAAAACAAAAAATTACAAATATAATTTTGACAATAAGCCTGTCCATTTTTAGCATAATAACGTTAGCTTCAGATGAGCCGTACGTTCAAAGGTTGTTGTTTTGGGGTTTCAAGTTAGATAATAGAGGGTTGTGTTGTCTGTATAAAGTGAGTTTAAAACAACAAAACCGATGACCTTGAAATATTTACAGGACAATATTTAGAAAGATATCTTTTTTATTTTTAAAGTATCTCGTTTCTAACAAAATTGAAATAAATAGAACCAGACTTTGTTTACTGATTTTCAACTAAGAATAACTATCTTTCTTGGAAACCGTGCCTAATTAGAATTTGGGATGATAAGAGTTCAATAATTAATGTTCAATAATTATTGGTTAAGTAATACACAAAAATAGACGTTCAAATATTAGGATATATAATTTTGATTTTAGTATTGATTATAAAGTGCCCTCCAAAATCTGCAAGGTAGAGTTACAGTTTAGTATTAGAAGTATTTAGATTTTTTACAACGAAATGTAGTTTAAGGTATTCCAAAAAAAATCCTTTTTTTTCGGAAGAAAATACAAGCTAGCACATAAAAATTCTTGCATATTGACAGTTACAAAATCAAACTATAAATTCCAAGTAGGTATTACGTTCATTTTAGTCAGTTCAGTCGTAGGAATAATAAATTTAACTTAATTTTTTAACACAATACATATAATATGCATATATAACAATGCATGCTGTGGTTACCTTTAATTGTGAGAACAGTTAGCTATAAGCCACTTTATGTAAATATTTAAATGTACCTAAATTACTGTTACTTATGTTGGTAATCCAATAAATAAATAAATAAATGCACGACGCATTTATTATTTTTCTTTCGGAATAAACTTTTTGTCAAAATAAATACTCGTTTAAGAGTAAATTTACCTTCACAAGGGCCTAGAATTACGATCCAATATATGGGCACAAAGGGAAACCTCGAGAAATAGGAAATCCGATCAATTTCTATACGAGACCAATCTTTCCTGGTTGCGAATTAGGGATGACAATCGTACGATCAAATTGTTACTGGTTTTTAACCCGCTGCCACACACAGAGACGTCAATTAACAATTTGTTGTTAATTTAATGTAGATTAAATTGTTTTTGATGTGATAACATCTTATAAATCAATGACCGGCTGCACGCACGAAAAAACGTCACGTTCCGCGTGCGAGCGAGAGCGTGGAACAAGCAATAGAGAGGCATGATGACTCTGTCGACCGATGCGCCCGAGTTGCATCAGTGTTTTCCTAATTATGACGTTAACACGTAAAATTACCGTATAAGTGCCCGGAAGAGGTCATACATACAGAATAAAGAATTTCATTTTATTTCATTTATATTACCGTCCGTAAACCGACTTTGTAAAGTCGGTTTACGGACGATATTTTTTTGTTCAATAATAAATAAATAAATATTAGACATTATCACGTACCTTGCCTGATCCTAAGTTCAAATTGCTAAAGCACTTGTTTTATAAAAATCAGAAACAACGACGGCACCACAACACCCAGACCCGAGCCAATATAGAACAGTTCGTTTTCTACACTGACCCGACCGGGCATCGAACCCGGAACTTCAGAGATGGCGGCGCCAGTTAAAGTCCGGCGTGCTCGCCTCTTGGCTACGGAGGTCTTCATAATGGTCTTTATTCGTATAGACTTAAGTATTACAGGTTTTTCTTAAGTAACCATTAAAGTTACGTGACGTCTCGAGTGCGGTAGTTACTCAAGGTTGTGGAAAGCCACTGGATGCAAATAGTAAAGAGTTTCCCGCCTGTGTGGCCTTCCATATGGAAAGTCTATGTCCATCAGCGTATTTCCAAAGGTGAAGGTGATGTTGAACCGTTAGAGACCGGGTTCAGTATCTAATCGAGTTCATTATCCCTTATTTAGGAATACATACAAAAAACTAAGCCCAATTTTATAAAATGGGCTTAGTTTTTTTGTATGTATTCCTAAATGATTCCAACTGACCAATAAATTGACAATACAATACTAAACAAACAAAATCGCGGGTTACAGTTAATTTTAAAAGCTAACTAAAAGAATTCCCTGAAGAGACAACCCTGACGCGAAACCAGTTGGTTTTCTAAAGTCAATTCAGTCTCTTGGATTAACATTGTGTTGAAACAAAATTAACTAGGCAATGCATTTAAGTGTTGTTTTTTCAATTAAGTACCTTTTAAGCTGACAATATCGAAAAAAATAATATGTAGATAGAAAATCTTTAATACACAAGAGCTCATAGAGAACACAAAATATGAAAAAAGAAAACTACGAACCGACTTCAGAAATAAACAAAATGTTAAAATATTTTTTTTTAAACATAGGTAATCAGTTATTTTTGGAGTCGGTGCTATATTATAAGTATTTACACGTACATTTAAAATGTGCTAATTCGCACCGACTTTTCATATTTTTTCTAAGTAGTAATATTCTTTTTTAAGCACCTTTACAAGCTGTGCATGCGACTTCTCTTACGAGGACAGCAGGATGCTACATAATGAAAACGTTCAAATGCAGAACAATATATAAAAGAATATTCCACAGGAAAATTTTACAGGGATAAAAGTATCGATCCTTTAAGTTAATCCAGACCATATTCTAATCTCATCCAAATCCGTTTTGCCGTTTACAAACTCACATTTATAATATCAGTGGGACTGGAATCGCTTTTAGTTCTAGTACTTTTTGAACACCCGTAGGTATATTATCAAGTATATACTGTAACTATTATAAACATTATTTACAATGTGTAAGTGTGGAAAGGTAAATTGAGAATCAGACAATAATTCACTACGAAGTCCTGTTAACGCAAACCCGGGACAGCAAGATTACCCAGCCCATAAAACAAAGACCAGGCTTACCAAGCACGTTCCTACGACCCAAAACGTTTCGCTTTACTGCCACAGCTGTGAACGTCGTACTATTTCTTGTACTCTTATTTTAGTACTGTTTTACTAGTCACATACTAATAACTACGGCAGTTATTCCGTAGAAGTGGTAATGTAAAAAATGGGGACGTGTAAAAGTGAATTTTGGGGTCTATTTGCTGAAATAAATAGCTATTTGATGATTTTAGTAGAATTGTAAAGCACTCCGTTAAGTTAGCAAGTTAATCACGTGAGATTTATATTATATAATGTAGTCTCATATAGTTTTCCTGTCGACAATATGAAATCAAACAGTTTTGAATCGATTGCCAGGGTCAATAAGACAATCAATCAATCTTTCCATTTTCTTCGCAATACTTAATAATAAAGCACATACACACGGGGTACATAGCACGTAGTACTGACGGCCGATAGAGTAGAAAGATTCTGGAATGGAGGAAACGTACCGGCAAGCGCAGCGTGGGACATCCATCCACAAGGTGGACGTACGACCACGTAAAGGTTGCAGGAAGCCGCTGGATGCAGGCCGCTTCTAATCGGTCAATCTGAAAGTCACTGGGGGGCCTATGTTCGGCAATGGACGTCCTGTGGCTGAATTAATGATGACTTAATAATAACTGATTAACTCAGTACGTGGGCTCTTTCGAAGACCCTATCAAGTTGCAAATTATAACTTAGCAATGGGATACACGTAGAAAAATAAAACGTAGCAACAGGATACACGTGGCAAAATTAACTTAGAACAGGATACACACGGCCAAATATAACTTTGAAACAGGTTCCGTGTAGCTAAATATATAACATTACAAAATATGATTTTGCACCTTTGACTGATTTATAAAAAATATATTATACTCTACATAATTATCTTAAAGTTAGTAACTAAGCGCGTTTGGCATATTTTACTTCTTATGACTTCTATTAGATACAAATATATTACAAAATTGTCAATAGCTTTACACGATCTATTTTGAACCTCGAAAATCCCTAATCGAAAATTACCCGGAAAAAAAAAGTAGCTACAAAAAATTAAATGAGACCTTGTTTTTGTAAACAATATTTTGATTTTAGATTGCTTTCCTAGAGATGGTCTTCACAAACTTATTTTAATTATAATATCAGGAAATATTAATCACCGATGGTATTTTATGCTATCTTTCGATATTGTTTTGATGCTGCTATTGTTTCTGCACTTTTAAACTGTACAAGTATGCATTTACAATTTTTTTTAAAATATTTCTGAGACATTTTATGCCAAACAACGCTTGATGAAATGACACCTACTCAAATTACTACATTGTTCGAGAAACATCAAATAGGCGACGTGGAGCTTATTTTAGGTTAAACTGCCACGCCCACTTACTACTTCTACGCGTAGCGATTCTTACTTGTTCTGTGGTAAAAACCAACTTTCTAATGTCTATCATAAAAACTAAAAAAGTTAAAAATAAAAATAAAAAATAACAACATCGACTTCATATTGCATAAACTCGTCCTATCTTCAACTCTTTCTCGCTCTGTACAAGGGGAAGGAATAAGACGGATAATCAGATGGTTAAACGTACCAAAGATAGGACGAGTTTATGCAATATGAAGTCAATGTTGTTGATTTTGATTTTTTTTAGTTTTTATGGTACACATTTGAAAATTGGTTTTTACCATTGCTTTTCACCTATATAGTCACAGGTTACCAGGATATACACTAATAAAATCGGACCTTATATAGATGTGCCCTTTTATTTTAGGCAACAAGATAGTTTATTTTAAAAACAGCATCGTATTCTAAGCCAGAACACTATTTACTACTGTTTATTTGTACAATTTTATTTAAAATTCCATTGAAAAAGATAAATTGTTAAAGTCCGTTATGTTTGTACGCAATAGGATCGTTTGCTGATAGAAGGATTATTAGGGATCACAATCGTATTATCGTACTAATGGCCACATTTGTCGCAGAACCGATGAAAGATGAAATAAACGGGTTCTCGAGTGGATACCACGCCTTGGCAAACGTAGTGTAGGACGCCCCCCGGCTCGATGGACCGACGACCTTAGAAATGGTTAGCAGTGGATGAATGAAAAAACCGGGAGATCGTGCTCTTTGGCGCTCTTTGGGGGAGGCTTACGTCCAGCAGTGGACTGCAATAGGCTAAGATGATAATGACCTTTTAGCTGATGATGAGATGAGGCCGCAACCCATAGTCATTTGTTATTCTTTGTTACAGCTACAAGACACGTTGTTAATGCAAGCTAGGTAGGTTATAAAGTCCCCTATGTCGTTTAAATGATTGAATGAGACCACCTAACAATTAAATATTCTATTGTATTTCAATTTAGAGAGCTGAGAGGTTAATAATCGGAGTTTTCAATTGGCCGGCGGGCGAAACCGCAGGCGTGAATCAGCGTCACAGAAGGGTCCTGTGCAAACATTTCTGAGGTACAGTTTCGTAAGAGAACGATGTAAAACAAATATCAAATATCTACAGACTAATGGCGTTACGGGATTGACGGATGTGACGGATGGGAGTGAAAATCAATAACACTATTAAGGCCCGATCTGACCAAACACACAGTTTAAATATCACGAGAGTAACTTTACTTCTTGAATTTACTTTTGGATAACTTGTAATTTGTTTCAAAATTACTTAAGGAATACACTATACTTGGTGTTTTGTTCTATGGTTCAACTGTAAGGCTGGATTCGATGAAACATTAAGTTATCCCAGTTTAGCTATTATGAGAATATCTTTATATTAGTTTCGTTTACGTTTTTCCAACCTACTTATGGCATACATTTTTCTAAATATTTTGGTTCTATGGTTCAAGTCTGTTGATGAACGAATGTATAATCTTACTAAAATTTATGAAATCCATTTTCTTCTAGGTTGCTTCGAAATGCCTCATCAATTCCATTTTGTAGGATTAGAGAGGGTCAATGGCAATTATTTACATGTTGTCAGTTTCTATGCGACCAGCCCCCTAACCATGAACTCTAAAAACAATCTCAAAGTTCTCAAATCTGTCAATTTTGGTACGTCATTTCATACAAAATTTGACAGAAATGATAATGTTTGACAGATTGTGATTGTTTTAAGAGTTCATGGCTATGGCCCAGATTGTCGGTTTGGCAAGTGCCTCTGACATATATCTATTCTATGCTTACTGTATTCTTAGATTTGTGGTTGGTTAATGGAAAATTGGCTTATTTATAGATTAGGCAGTGGTTTACCCTGGACTAACAAATTACTCCAGCTTGATCGAATCCGGCCTATATGATGTACAGTTAACAGCACATCGACCTACCCAAAAAGTCAAAAATTCTCCAATAGATTTTCAACTTTAAGCCTGACATATAGAGATCATTTTCAAATGAGAAAATTTGACATTTTGTGGTAGGTCGACGAGCTGTTGTCCGTACGAATGAATAATCCTAGTTTCATCAATTCAATGTTTTTTTCAAGGTTGACTTGAAATGCCACAACAATTGAATTTTGTGTTGTAATAGATATGTGTCAATGCCAGATATTCCCATCTCATCAGTTTCTAGTTAACAGGTGTCGATTTGGCAAGAATCAACATTGAAAATAATTATTCCCAAGATAATCTGTACACGGCCAAAATCAACTGTAATAAAAATATTCTCGTGTTTCAATACTTATTATAGAAATGTGGCTTAGCAGTTTCAAATATAGTTTAACTCATTATTCATTTTCATAAATTTAAAAACATTATAGTATAAATAAATATGGGTGATCAATGTCCAGCAGTGGTCTTAAAAATGCTGATGATAAAAAATAAATGGTTTGTTACTTGTGCAACTAGTGAAAGCCTGTAAAAACCAGTATATGCAATTGAAAACTTTAGGGTCTAATATGGCCTCACAATAGTTAAACGTATCTGAAAATAAAATCAAGGGTCTTCAACACACTTAATAACGTCTTTCGGTCACTGAGTGGGTTCCGAATACTTTTTCTCGTAAGCATTCTGTTATGTGGGGCTATCATTTCTACATTACGCAATACGTGCGAACGTGGCTGACCACGATTATTTTCTATCTTGGGTTGGAATAGCTACTTCCATTATACCAACGATCCAAAAAATGTATTTGTGACTAAAAAAAATATCTTTTTAGGATTTAGTACCAATATGATGCTAAACCCAAACTTGACTGGTTTTCTAAGATTACATGCCATCCATTTTGACTACGAGTAAACAGCTTTCCTTTGCCCCTGATTTATTAAATATATTTTGTATAGCAAAGATTTAAAAACACATGAACGGTGGACTTATTGTCATGAGGCATTATCTGCCAGTAAACGGCAAAAGAACAATAGCCGCGGATCGGGCTCCATGGCGTGCATTAGTTGTATTTTATACAGGGTGCACAAAAGAATGGTACACTCCTTTGAACCGCGTGATCAGCTGGTCGTATACATCAACTTTTTCCTATGAAAGCAAAATTAAAATCGAAAATATTATTTTGCTGCTCCATACAAACTTCCTTGCTCACCTCGATGATAATGTATCGAGCATCTGAAAATAAAATCACGATTTCGATGTTGGTGCCATAGGAAAAATTGTTGTATTACAAGCTGATCACGTGGTTTGAAGTAGTGTCCCATTCTTTTGTACACCCTGTATGTCCAGGAATGAACTGACGTGGATCGATCATGATATAATATTATAAATGAGGAGGTTTGTAAGGATGTATGGATGTTTGTTACCCTTATACGAGCGAAATGCTGCGGTACTGCCTGCACCAATCTGTTTCCAAAATTTCACGTAGCTCTATGGTACTAGAAAAAGGTACCTTCATACCCAAGTAGAAACGTACTCAATTGTGAAAATGCGTAACAATAGTAAGGCCCGCCCAATGCTCGAGAAAATTCAATAACTCAAAGCGTAGTTTTGCCGGGTCTCGGAAACTCGGGGTTGTAACAACTTACGGCAGATATTGCACAACTGACGACCAGTCGGAAACTGTTCCAGAAAATACGATGGATACCTATCTCTGTCACGGTAATATAGGGTGAAATTCAAATGAAGGTAATTCGTCATTTGAATTTCACCCTATATTTCGTATATATATACTTAATAGTAGCGCTACTTCATACAGGGATGGATTGATGAAGGCATGGATTCTTTATGAAAGCTAACAGAAACGTATACAGGGTTATTTTTAACACACTAATAACCACCTAGGGCCTGAATGGTGCTTAGTTACGAATTCAAATCTGATAGAAAAAAATGTTAATGTAAAGGTACTTTTAGGCTGAGTTGCATCACCTTAACTTTAACTGGTGTTTCTGTATGGAGTTTGACAGACTTTTGTCGTTTGTTAAAGTTAAAGTAAGAAGGCGCAACCCAGCCTTAGTAGTAAGCCTACATAAAATCTCACCTGTGGTGTAAAGTTGTGATGTTGCAGTGGACAGCAGGTAGGCGGCGCCGCGGTACTCCCATAGTGTTGCTGGTACGATGACGTCAGGATCTTCTTGTGCGCAGACGCGTGCGCACGGTACGCACTCACACTCAGTTTCATTATTAATTTGTTTACTGCACCACCGGAGCTGGTGATGCTTAGACATTAAACGCGTTAGCTAGACGCGCTATCATATGAAAACTATAGCACGATGTAATACTCATAAACATTCTTTGTATTATGATAGTAACATCGACCATTTCACACATTTGTCTAATTAAACTTAAATTTTTCACTATTTTCACTTGCACACTTTTTGTTTAGTAGGTTAACTAACTCCTCATACAAACTTTTTGATTGTGTGTTTTTAAGTAGATTTTTTTACACATAACACGATGGTCATGAATTATCACTATTTAAACAGCCTTTATCGACCTAATCTGAAACAAGACAAAAAAAATTCAAAAATAATTATTAAAGATACAATCCAAAATTAAAAAATAAATGTATCGGCGGACTGAATACTGTATTGTATTTTTCAACACAGTTGCTCGTAAATTGACTCTTATAACACCGTTTGTAGTTTCATAATTCATCATATTACGCACTTGTGCTGTAATAATATTATCGCACTAGTGCGGTAATGTAAACTTTTTTTTTAATTTTCAGCAATGGTTTATGTCTCAAAACATTGAATATTTTACGAATATTAAATTATTTTTCAACACAGTTGCTCGTAAATTGACTCTTATAACACCGTTTTTAGTTACATAATTCATCATATTACGCACTTGTGCTGTAATAACATTATCGTACTAGTGCGGTACACACTCCGGCTGAACAGCCGGTTCTTCCTGTGCCTTTATTGAACCTGCGCGCGCAAAAAAACAAAACTTACGTGTCATTTTCCATAAATATTTGGTAAAGTTGTTGCTGTGTGGATAATTACTATCAAAATATCTACCTCAAATAGTGAAGACGAGTAAAATATTAATTTATCGCGCCAAAAATACTTATCGAGGCACGAAACGCGAGTGATAACCTCTGCTGTTGCCGCCAAAATCCAGAGAAAAATACCTAGCTGCTTACGAAATAGTCAATTAGTGGAAAAACAGCAAAAAGCTGTCATATTCGGAGAAGGTATTTAGTTTTTGATTTTCTTTTCCTCGCAATTGTGTTGAAAAACGTCGTATGCAACTTGTGTGCATTGATAATTACACACTTGGCTTCCTTACCGCGCTCGCCTGCGGCTCGCGCTTACAATAATGCCTCATGTGTAATAATCAACTTTGCACACTCGTATCATAATGTACTATTAGGGTTAAGATGACAAATAAATATTTCATTTTATCAAATTGTATATTAATAAACACAAATTAACTTATCTATCATTTTTAGAAACAATAATATAGTTTATTTCATTTTTTAATGCTGCTACTTGTGCTGAACAGACATTTTTTCCTGTGCCATTATTGAACCTGCGCGCGCATCGAAATTGCGGCGCGCGAAAAAAACAAAACCTACGTGCCATTTTCCCTAAATATTTGGTTAAGTTGTTGCTGTGTGGTTAATTACTATGAAAAATGTCTACTTTAAATAGTGAAGACGAGTAAAATGTTATTCCAACCCCGACGGATATTCTTATCGGGGCACGAAATGCAAGTGATAGCCTGTTGCCGCCAAAATCCAGAGAAAAACAGCAAAAACGGAGAAGGTATTTTAGATTGGTTTTTTCCTCGCAATTGTGTTTAAAAACGTCGTATGAAACTCGTGTGCATTGATTATTACACACTCGGATTCCTAACCGCGCTCGCTTGCGGCTCGCGCTAACAAAAATGCCTCGTGTATAATAATCAACTTTGCACACTCGTATCATAATGTACTATTATTGGATCATGTAGAAAATTGTTCTAATTTTGATTTTAAACACCCCATTACTTGAAAGATAATTGTAATCGTATATTTATGTGTTGTGTTGTGACCCCTAGCTGTCAGATGTAATCAAGATGCAAGCCGCTCTTAACGCTTATAATACATTTAATTACTGACTTTAAAACTCAAGCAACGTAAACTTAGTTCCGTAACGCGTAAACTGTTAACAAAGTTGTTTAATTTACGAAGAATTTAAGCCGGTCTTACTTAATCAAGCAAAGGCTTAATGTTTAAGCAGATAATTAATTTCTGTAATAAAATGTAAGCGCTTCACTTGATTCGCAGTTTATTATCACGTGGAGTGTACCTCTGTGATGTTAATAGCAATTTAAAAAAACAGGAGATTCTCTATTCAACTTTTATTGATATTTATACAAGACGACCTATTTGCAAGGAGAAAAACTAATATTTTTATTTTTCACATCACACACACCAGAATCACAAACCAGTACTATTGCAGATAATATTTGGCAGAAAACTAAAGCCTTTTCAATCTAAAAAACTAAGTACTTTCGCTGTTAGGGCGAAGAAGTTAGGCGAGGGTGTGAACCACTGTCAAATATTTTGTTCGTGTTTTCTTGTTTTGAGAACAAAACAGAACAACACGAACAAAATAGACGGCCAAAAAACAAGTTCGGAGAAAGAAATTAGAAACAAATATTCCATCACCATTTTAATTTCAGACTCGTTGTTTAAATAAATAAGAAGAAGGTACTGAATTAAATAAATAAGCTATAAAATGAGCATCCATTACTTCGAAACACAATTTGCTAGAAAAATAAAGGACATTCGACATTTGATCCCCAGATAAGCCCAAATAAACAATGAATATTTTAAAAAAACAGTGATTTAACTTCACTTTCCTTAATGCTGGCCCACTTATGTTAGTTAGTTATGTATTAACTCAGTTATCGATAAACGTTCTTTGCAATTATATCGATAAAATGTGTTCAGCAAATAGGAAGTAAAACGATCGTAATTAAGGTAGCGAGGTGGCAATTAGGCGAGTTCATATGTATATTATTTAATGAATATTATTAAGTTAACACAAAATTTAAAAAATACTAATAAACTTCGTCACGAGGAATGATTGAATTTTCAGTACGGGACTAACGTTAGCGTACGATTTCAAGACGCCTTTTTTGTATATTTAGATTCTTTTTAAATTAATGGAGATCGCAAAAAATACAACTATAATGTTTTTAAATATGTACCAGTATTAAACATTTATAAATCAACTTAACGAGTTATCCTGTAGCTATACATGGCTAGTTTTAGTTGTTTATAATTTTTCAAAGGTCATTCGTTACTTTGGTTTATTTGCACATACAAACGACTACAAAACATGATAACTCCTATGAATAGTGGTGTGGGTTGCCTTGTCAAATAAATAAATAATAAATATCGACATCGATAATAATATATCGCCGCTCGTCCCTCCTAATGAGAAGGGGCGCCTCAACGTCGAGAGTGGAGTGGAGAGGACCCGGAGTGAGCATAACGACGTACTTTATTGATCTACGGATGCCCTGCCTCGGTGAGTTAAAAAAAGGTTTTTATGACAATGGTTAGTTTCAAGCTCAAGATAGAAGTTAAAGTTGACAAATTCTTGCAAATAGAGTTACTATGAGTTTTTTTTATTTACACATTGCCAGTAATAAGTTAAGGTGTTGCCTTACAAAAAACTAGAACATGCATAAAAATATTGTTGGAGAATTACTTGAACTGATATTATAAAGTGCATATTATCTTACTAAGTACATAATATCTGATTGTTTTGAACGCAAGCACTTTATAGTGTTCTTTTTTAGGAGTGTAGAAGTAGTACTTACGTTCAGAACACAGATAATACTAAAAAAGGTAACATAATCTACCTACAAAAAATAAACAGTTCAGATTATGATGAATTTCAATTTACGTACCTATTATAGTCTTTTCATTTCGACCTGCGCAACCTAGCAATACGAAAACCTAGCAATTTACAAAATTCTGTTGAAAGAACAAATGTGTTTTTGTTTACTAGACGTATTCCAGGAATATAAAAATTTTAATTAGCTATGTTTACAAACAAGTAATCCCAAAATAAGGATTAGAAGGTACAATAAGTAAAAAAACAAATGAACGTATCGAATTGAAACCTTCTCATTTTCAAATTCAAATGTTTATTCATAGCAAAATACATCTTACGTTGAATATTTCATGACAAATAACAAAAAAAAACAAATTACACTTTTAATAAAACCCTTTAATTATTATTAAATTAATAAAAAATTACATAATTGCAAAAAAATCGAAATAAAATATTAATGCTTGATGTGTGTGCCTTTGCGTGATTAAAAAGACAAAAACATAGGCCGCATTCCGAAGTACACTGTCAGGGCGACACCGACCAATAGTCACAAATATGATACACAAACACAATAGGTTTTTTATACCTACCTATTGCATTTATTATGTATTCATACTAATAATTACTTTTGGCGCAATTCGGACCAAAGGGTGAAAGGAAAGTGAACATAATAAGTAGTCTTATCAGCTCACTTAAGGAGAAAGTTTCTTTGAGACTATGATAAAATGCGAATTCTTTATCAGGTCCTGACTACTCCTGACGTAACTCTTTGTCGAGCAAAAACATTTCCTTTTAGAGAAAACGTGAAGTTTCATGTAATACCGATGCGGGAATACGGCTGTAATAACGATGCTACGTGTAGAGAACACAAGGTGGGGGTGTTACAGAATGAGCGTTTCGGATGAAAGAAATATCAACACTTTTTAAAATAATTCAAAAAAATACCCACATACGAATTTGACCATTACTTATGTTTCTATGTTTTATTTTTATTTCAATCACTTATATCCTAAAAGAGGGAGATTTTTTATTTTAATAATAATATTTCAGACCTACTAGATACATACGGCGTTGTGTAAGTAACAATATACTTAAAATCTAAGTTAGTATTAGCCTAGAGATAGTTAAAAATATTTCTTGACAAGCACTGACAGCTTAGGGATGCTAATCAGATTGAGACTATGATCACCAAAATCAAAATGACATCAATCATAGTCACACTTGAACGTTAGTTCAAGTACCTACAAAAGCTTACATTGGTTTAAATAGAAATTAAATAAACAGAAAACATTTTTATTTCTGTCAGATCCTTGTCAAATTATGAACTAATACAATATTTTTTTATCAAATAATGTTATTTAAAATTTACTAGATGTAATAAAACGAACAGTGTCTCAAGCTAGCTGTTTGATGAAAATACATCTTTACTACTTTTCTTAAACATTATGATAATGTAAAGTAGATCAATGAGAAAATCTCAAGACAGCATAAATAATATCCTTTCGAGTTAGACGACAAAAAAGAAGGTAAACGCAGTAGGCTCACTTCGACTACATAAGTTATAGTTAGTATGGGTAATCTGAAGTTAAGCTTTATACAATGAGTTCTTTAGCAACGCATACATAGACATCGCTGCCGGAGTCTGCCGCACACGAAATCTCGGAATGCGGTGACTAGTTCTAGCCCAAGTGTTCCGAATTTGTGTTCGTGAGCGATGTCTGTATGATAATAGTACCCGGCAACGATGTTGAGCGCCGGGGCAAAGAGTGGGGATCGCTTTACGCATCTTAAAAGACGATCATCGTATCAGAACGCGTGTGGCGGAGCTACAACCAACCACGGCCGGAAGTGCAGGCGCGTCGTTTTACTAGCAAATCACGTAATCGTAATGATCTTCTTGCATCTTTCGCCCAGTGCTCGGTGCCGCTAGTTGTAATTGTGATTTATTGTTCACAAAACAAGCACAAATACCTTGTGCATGATTAGGTTACATTTGTTTTGCTACAGTCAATTGGTCAAAATATTCGTTTTATTGCACAGCTAGCCCTTTCATTGAACAACGCCATTCTACCGTGGCTGAACACAACGTCCAACACTACAGCTAACCCGCTAAATGTGAATTTAAATAGCACTGAATTATCTTGATATAGGGTAAAATGTCTGTTTAGCGTTTTCATTTATAATAATGTTTCTAATCTATAGATGACCGTCATAAATTCCGGTTTGTACTTTTTTATTTGGGTTGGTTAGATACTTGGCAGAAAAACTACACAACCAACTTCAGCACATACGTAATTTGGAGATCGACAAAACCGTCTTGTATGTTCGGATGTGTGTTGATAGAAAGTGGGCCTGCTGCATGAATATCTATTGTGACGGAAGGGTGTTTCTATCACTACATTATTTATGCACGAGCTGTCATGTCTTGGGTAACGTCTTCAAACAAATCATAGTACATTTTACGTCCCTTTTTCCTGGCAATATGATATCACAAGCTGATTTCATTTCAGGAAAAGGGAAATATTGGTTACGCATTAGAGTAGTTTTCGGAGGCTACGGATGCCTTATTTTTAGGGCACCGTTTTTTATTTTTTTGTAAGGACAGCCAACAAAGCATACACCAAGACAGTCCTACTAATATAATAAATGTGAAAGTTTGTAACTATGGATGGATGTCTGTTACTATTTCACGACAAAACTACTGAATGGATTTGGATGAAATTCTGCATAATTAAAGAATATGACCTGGATTAACATATAGGATACTTGATTGAAGATAAATAACACTTGGTAAAAATCATCGACCTCAGGTGGGACTCGAACCCACGTCCCATCGCATACCGGGCGAGTGCTTTGACCACTAAGCTACCGAGGACGTCACGTGACAAGATGAAATTCTTCAAGTGTTTTTTTCTCGCTGTCAAAGCCAGCGTATTCTGATCAATGTTGTAGCTATATGTATAGCTGAGTAGTATACTACCGTCAACACCCTATAGAAATATTTTTACAAATATTTGACTATTGGTTAAGATCAGAAATGCTTAAACATTGTAAATTTTGTTTTTTATCTTCAATTAAACCTTGCATGGAATTGCTAAAAACAAAATTTACAATATAGGATACTGTTTATCTCCGATAAATGATACTGTGGGATACATTGAATAAACTAAAGATCGCGCGAGCAAAGTCGCGGGCAACAGCTAGTACAAAATAAAATTTTAACATTGACATTTTATAGTATTGCCTTAATAGGCTACCACGGCATGCATAAGAAATTAACGTGTGTGTATACCAAAAATACCTTTTAAGAATCACTATGACCACACTGATGACCTAATTCTGTCAAGAGTTGTGACAAAAACTTGCACTTAGCTGTTGTTTACCTTCCCCCGAATCGAGACATCCCCTCACGTCTGCAACAGTTCTCCGAGATAGTTGAACATGTTTCATCTACTAATCCTGATGATTATTTAATTTTAGCAGGTGATTTTAATTTACCCTGTATTGATTGGAACACAGGTGATCCTATAATACAAAAGAAAGGATCCACTGAAATTCAAAATGCAGCATCTAATTTTATTGAAGTAACTTCGTACATTGGTCTAACTCAATATAATTTTATAAAAAACCACCAAAACTGTACTTTAGACCTTGTTTTTTCTAATTTTGCTCTCGAAACTGCTAGATCAGACTCTCCTGTAGTAGCTGAAGATAAATATCATCCTTCTTTGAAAATAACTGCCTCTGACCTTTTAATTCCACCAATAAAACCTCAATTAAGACTTATACATCAGTATAAGCGAGCTGATTTTTCAAAAATTGACAGAAGTCTCATTAATGAAGATTGGTCTTTTATATCAAAGATGACTAATTTGGAAGACATAGTCAAAAATTTTTATTGTATATTATATAATGTGATTGACATGCATGTTCCAAAAGCCCAGGTGTCTGGCTCTCGAACTTACCCAGTTTGGTATAATAAAGCTCTAATAAACGTAATAAAAGAAAAATCCAGACATCATCGCAATTGGAAACTTCATAGTAACCCATTAGATTATCAGCTGTTCTCTGCCCTAAGAGCCAAATTAAAAGTTTTGCAGAGGAATTGTTATGATTCATACATAAAACAATCACAAGAAAATATTAAAACTAACCCTAAATTATTCTGGTCCTATGTAAAATCTCGCCGAAATGGTCAATCAAATTACCCTAGTATAATGCATTATGATGACAGAACTTTAAACAATCAATCAGATATCTGTAACGCATTTAATGACTTTTTCCGTAAAAACTTTGAGAGGCCAGCAGCTAACTATCCTAACATGTATTCAGAGAGTCTGTCTCAAGACGTCATACATTCTATTAAAATTACTGCATCGTATACCCTAGATCTTTTAAAGAAGTTGGACGTAAAGAAAGGCGCTGGTAGTGACAACATACCACCTATCTTTTTCTCACGTTGTTCTAAATCTTTGGCTGAACCTATATCATTAATTTTTAACAAGTGTCTTAGTCAGGGCTATCTTCCTTGCATCTGGAAAACTGCTCATGTAGTTCCTGTACACAAGAAAGGTACCAAATCATCTGTTTTGAACTACCGTCCTATTTCTCTTCTTAATGTTTTGAGTAAATTACTTGAAAGAGTTGTACACGATCATATTTATCCCGTAGTCTCACCTCTAATTCCATTGCAACAGCATGGTTTTATGAAGAACCGTTCAACCACTACTAACCTTGCGGTCTTTACTGAGGACGTGCTCAATGGCATGGACGGAGGTCATCAGATTGACGTGATCTACACGGACTTTGAAAAAGCCTTCGACCGTGTTGATCACGTCATACTTATAAGAAAGCTTGGTGAACTGGGTATAAGGGGAAACTTGTTGAGGTGGATTGAATCATACTTGCGTAACAGGAGTCAAGCTGTGGTGTTAGGAGGTTATCGTTCGGATTATACAGACGTCTTATCAGGCGTACCCCAGGGCTCGATATTGGGACCCTTGTTATATGCATGCTATTTGTACGACGTTACTAAATGTTTTAAATTTTCAAAATTTCTAATGTACGCAGATGACACAAAAATTTATATGAAGGTCAAAAGTCTCCAGGATTGTATCTACCTACAAGATGATCTTGATAGATTAAGTGTATACTACATGGAAAATAGGATCAATATCAATGTTAGTAAATGCTCCCACTTATCGTTTACTCGTAAAAGAAACCCTATTAAGTACGGCTACAGCATCAATTGTGTTAGCATCAAGCAGTTATCAACAGTAAAAGATTTAGGTATAATTCTTGATTCGAAATTAACTTTTGTTGAGCACATTGACGCCGTAGTATCTAAAGCCTTCCGGAACCTAGGTTTCATTTTGAGAGTAAGCCGTCCATTCTCCGACGTAACTTGTCTAAAAATCCTTTACTACACGTATGTAAGAAGTATTTTGGAATATTGTAGCTGCATTTGGAATCCCCAATATGTCACCCACAAACATAAAATTGAAAAAATCCAGCATAAATTCATAAAGCACCTAAGCTTCCGCGACCACCGTAGGTGTATTGATTACGAACACTCATGTCAATCCTTTGATCTCATGACACTTGAGAACCGGCGTTGTTTATTAGACATGACTTTTCTTTACAATATTTGCAACAGTGTCATTGATAGTCCCGACCTCGCTACTAAGACGCTTACCTTCGGAGCGCCTCGCACCCGAACCAGACACACTAAGCTTTTTAGTAGTTCATTAACTCAAACTAACTATGCCCAAAATTCAGTAGTAAGTAGAATGCACCGCACTTATAACAGAAGAGTTGCTTTAGTTGACTTATTTAGCACCTCCAAAAGATCCTTTAGAAAAGAGGTTCGCAATTTGTTAGCTCGGTAGGACAACCCGACCACCCACACAAACACACACACATTTCATTTACACTCATTAACACTCGTACACACTCGTACACACTCGTACTCATTACACCATTCATTCAGAGCCAGACATTCACCTACATGCAAGTATTCTCTCTGATTTTATTTTTCTTCTTATATAGGTAATATTTGTCTTAATAATTATCCCTTTGACTGTGTTGTTTTTTAAAGATGTTTATTAATAAATATAGAATCCATTATTGGCTGTAGGTTAGCTCGGTAGGACAACCCGACCACCCACACAAACACACACACATTTCATTTACACTCATTAACACTCGTACACACTCGTACACACTCGTACTCATTACACCATTCATTCAGAGCCAGACATTCACCTACATGCAAGTATTCTCTCTGATTTTATTTTTCTTCTTATATAGGTAATATTTGTCTTAATAATTATCCCTTTGACTGTGTTGTTTTTTAAAGATGTTTATTAATAAATATAGAATCCATTATTGGCTGTAGGTTAGGTATATATGTGAATTGTAACTTTTTTAAGAGCTGTGGATTTTGAATAAAGAAAAAAATAAAAAAAATAAAAAAAGAGCTTTTTATCGAAAACGGAACGTTATCAAGTTGAAATTAAAATCTAAGGCATACTATTACAATAAGGGACATGTTTAACTTAATTGTGATTATAAGTCAATAACTATCATTCACTCATTTCAGTACAAATGACGTTTTTTTTTTATTTATTTTTTTAACAATAGTCAATAACTTAGTTATTTAGTTTAATAGTTCTTGAACCTTTCTGAAATTGTATTTTAGTTTTCTACTGATACCTGATGATAGCTTACATATTTTTTTTAGCGTAAAATACTGAAGGATTTGTTTATACTCATCCTTAGAGCATTCAATGCTCTAAGTACTCATCATAACAAACAACGTTGATTAAGAAACTAATTAAATAACCTATTAAAACTTCATTTGGTTCGGAAATAGTAATTTTTGTACCAAAACTAAGTTCAAATGCATATCTAGTCTCTTGAGAAAATTTGTTTATTATAGTAGGTATACATAAATAAATAAATAAATATTGGACAACATCACAAACATTACTCTGATCCTAAGGTAAGTAGCTAAAGAACTTGTGTTATAGAAATCGGAAATAACGACGGTACCACAACACCTAAACCCGAGCCAATATAGAAAAGTTCGTTTTCTACATTGACCCGACCAGGGATCGAACCCGGAACCTCAGAGATGGCGGCGCCATTTATAGTCCGGCGTGCTGTACGGAGGTAGTCGTATGTTGCAAATCTTTACATATTTTAAACTAATAACATTTATACCTATACTTACTTATATGGCTAAATAAAGGTCGGGCTGGCTCGGTCTTGGCTTAATTAGTGAAGGTATCATCTTCCTTAGAGATACGCATCGGGTCGTGTGATATCTAACATCGAGGCAAGGCCACTCTACGAGCTATGCTCCAGTGAAGCGTTATACAGGGTGTTAGTTAAATGGTATATCAAGCCGAAACTAGCATAAAACTTAAGTAATACAATATGCATTTTAAAATTGTTGTTATTTTCTTATATGTACAGAAAAAGCTCATCAATGTAGATACTAAAAAATTACAAATTTTCTTAATTGATAATAATTTCAGACATAAAGTAGAAAATCAGTTAGATGACCTTTAACTTTCAAGATAGGTTGATCTGTCGTTGACTGTACAGTTAATATATTTTTTTATATAACATGACTTATTTAGTCAAGCATAATACAGGGTGTACAAGAGAATGGGACACTCCTTAAAACCACGTGATCAACTCATCATAATACAACAAATTTTCCTATGGGAGTAACATCGAAATCGTAATTTTATTTTCCGATGCTCCATACATTATCATCGATGTATGCAAGAAGTTTGTATGGAGAAGCTGAAAAAAAAAACTCGATTTCAATGTTGCTCCCATAGAAAAAGTTGTTGTATATGACCAGCTGATCACGTGGTTTTAAGGAGTGTCCTATTCTCTTGTACACCCTGTATAAGCATGGACATATCAACTGTAAAAGATCTTGTAAAACCATGTTAAAACCAAATTTATATTTTTGATGCCTGTGTACTAGTTAAAATATTAAATAATAATATTATTTTTTTCCACAATCACACCAATTAGCTAGCCCCAAACTAAGCATAGCTTGTACAATGGCGACTAGATAACAGATAAACATAAATAAACATCTATGACTTAGGTACAAATGTTCGTGCTCATCACACTTACATTGCCCCTTGCAGGATTCGGACCCGCAACCGCTAGGCTTTGTAGTCCGGAGCGCGAACCACTACACCAGACGGTTGTCGTTGTCATCATCATCAGCAAATCCATTTTGCGTTTATTAGCAAAAATAATCGGAAATTAACATTTCCCTGGACATGTTGACAAGACAAAACACGCTGACGCCATCTTTCTCAGCAGAAAAAAAACACACTCACTTCGACAGTGAACTTATCGTGACACTTATCGGGGTAATATAATCCCAATTCATAGTCTCACTTCGACAGTGAACTCACTTATCGGGGTAATATAATCCCACAGCTTAATAACAATCGACGCTAAGATCGTTTGTTCTGCTCAGGGCTCTGCTTATTAAAAGTGGCATAATTAAATATGCAAGGTCTTTTCATTGGGCCGTCAGCGACAGGTCCGTCCGAAAAAAAATCAATTGCATCTAACAAAAAAAAATACAAAATACTTTATTTAACATTAAATAGGGTAAGTACCTATTTAGCTATTTCAATTTATAGCATGCAAAATAACACAAAATGAATTAAATTAAACGTGAAAAAATTATTGTATGTAATTGTTTGACACATTTAATATACTGCTACTAATAAAGTGACTTAAATTTAGGACTTAAATAAGTAGCAGATTACCCAATGTGGAAACCAATTATACATTTTGTATTCTGCTACAAAATTAAGGCAATAAGACTTAAATTAGTAGCGAATACCAAATGCGTCAAACAATTACAATAAGATCCAATTGACATTGAATTATGCAACTTTTAAATTAGCAGACTTGGGGCCCAGGTGAGTTTCAGAGCGAGTTTACGTGTTTCTAATAGTCTAAGATCCAATTAGGACATTGCAATTGCGTGTTTAATCTATTAAACAAGCAATTGCAATGTCTATTTGTCTTCAAATTATCTAACTACCAATCGAAAGTATGAAGCCTATAGAATTATGCAAACGTTAGGTTGACTATTTTTTTGCCATCATAGCTATTGACTATGAAGGTATAAAAACAGGTAGGTCGGTAGGTATTAATAATTTTCACCGGCCTGTTAAATGTTTTTTTTTTTATTATGAACGACAATTAGGTATCTTTAATACGGTGATAATATAGGGTTGTCTGCGAAAATCAGTTTACTACCATCGCTCCACCTTGTCAGAGGGCTACTACGCTGCGCTAATTCGGGTTATTTTAAAAACAAATATTGCTACATATTGTTTTTCAGCCTACCTTTTCGCCGTATATTACTTATCGTAATATAATTACTTTTTATGCATTAAACAGCCCGGTAAAGGCCGTGTAGTACTCGGATCGGATCATCTACTATCAAAGAATCGACAGGTTAGTAGACAAGTGTCTACGTAGGTACGTAGTGTAGTACATAATTCTTTCATTCATTTAGTGTACGAATTCGGTTTAAAAAAGTATAAAAAACCCCGCAATGGCGTCTGGCATAGCGCCAGCGCAACTTTTGATGGCCTCTCATCCTTCCGCTAACAAACTAAAGCAATTGGTGTCAATGAACAAAATGGCGCCAGAAGTGTCAGAAACTTTTTAAGCGCAATTACAAAACCATTTTAAACTTAATACGGGATGAATTTTAATATTTGTCAGCAATATGAAATCGAAATTAGTTGTTCATCTTTCCATACGAAAAATTTTAATGTTCTGACGAAAATAATCGTGCTTCCAAAAGATCTGGTGATTTGCTTCTTGTTTTGTTTAACCACTTAGGTACTTACTCAGTAACATGATTTCATGTTCGCAGCCTGTATTCAATCAAAGCAAAATATTTTTTCGAAGTTGGTATTGCACAAAACCAAATTGATTAAATGAATCTTCATAGATTCAGAGGTAGCACCTTCTAGTAGATTAGTCTATAGTTAGAATTTAAATTATCGCTATCAACGACAAGATTGCTTAAACTATCATATTTCTGTAAACATCAGCTGTAATATTTGTATGGTTGCACACTATTTAGAAGTTTCTTAATAGATTTTGAGACATGTCTATTGTTCGTTTTGTAAATTATTAGTAAAATATGTGCTTTGTAAAAATATAAATAATCGAAATTAATTTATCGACTAATAGTGCAGTAGCGTAGTTTGTCGTAGTATGCCTCCTGATTCTGGTGCTCAAATAAAAAAACTTTTTCTATGGAGTACCCTTAAACTTTAAAACCTCAAAAAATTAAAAATCACTCACCCCATACAAATCGTAATAATCGTACCTAATTCAGTAAGTCAGATTTTTGCAAAGTATTGCTTCTGTGTGGACGAACAGACTACTGGGAAAAACATTTACGATCATTAATTGCATACTCGTAATTGTAATGTAAATTCCTTAGTAAATTAAGATGCATCAGCTGGTTTTGAAATCCCCCACAGTTGCATTAAAATAAATACCTACTTTAAGAGAATACATATTAAGATACTTAGGTTTATTTCTATCCAAAACTTACCAAGCAATATTCTTTCTGAGAACCTTTTTAATATAACTCGTAATTCCAGTCACGAGTATTTTCGGATACCGCCTTCGTTCGGACAAAAAATACGGTATTATATGTCGCAGTCATCTCATATAGTTAGTGTTACTATCTAAATGGCCAAGTGCTCATTTATAAAAAAATAACTATTTAAAGTTGGCCAGCACTGGAATGCCATAAAGTAAAAAAAAATCCATGATGAAAAAAAAATAAAAAAAACCAGCCAAGTGTGAGTCGGACTCGCGCACCAAGGGTCCCGCACCATTATCTATTAAAACGAGCAAAAAAAAAACACGTTTGTTGTAGGCGCCTTGCAGACCGCGCCGCGCGGCGTAGCGGGCCGGGCCGGGCCGGTCTGTCCGCGAAGCAATAAAGACCGCGTCTGTCCGTTGATGTTCGCGGCTGCCCTCGCCGCGAACACAAAGCACACCGCCGCGCCGCCAGTGTCCGCTGGGCACCTGCGGCGCGGTCTTTTTGTCCTCCTTGTGCGTTGGTAGAGTAGGATTCCCTTTGCGCTATCCTTCGCGGTGAATTGACCGGCCCGGCCCGCCCCGCCGTCTGCAAAACGCCGTATGAGAGCCCCCTAAATATTTATTTGATGTTGGTTTTTAGTATTTGTTGTTATAGCGGCAACTGAAATACATCATCTATGAAAATGTCAACTATGTAAGTATCACAGTTTATGAAATACAGCCTGGTGACAAACGGACAGGCAGACAGACGGACAGCGGAATCTTAATAATAGGGTCCCGATTTATCCTTTAGGTAAGGAACCCTAAAAACGTCAGCGCGTACGTCGCAGAGATTGCTAAAGTTAAACTGACCACGCTTCGGTTAGAATATTATGATTGCTAACTATCCTGTCATATTTAAGTAGAGTTTTATTACCACCATACCATCACACATACTCCACCTTACCTCCAAATAAATTTATTAATTGGTTAATATTTAAATTAGTAATATTATAAAAATAATTGATATGTTTATAAGAGTTATGCACATGTATGACGTGCAGTACGTGCGGGTTCATTCTGATGCAGCCAGATATTGAATCTAGTCTTTTTAATAAAACTGTGACTATGTCAACTGCTTGCGACATCTTGGATTCGTCTAGGAATAAATCGTGTTCTAAATTGTGAAATTGAGAGCCCATTGATTGAATCAATTTGCGAAGGATTTGGTGAAAATAAGCTGTGTATTAAGTTGAATAATACTTATCGGGTATCTTCGGCACGTTCTTATGATGCAAATTTAGACTTGCGGCCTAAGTAAGGACGCTTGTTAAGCCAACATTTTGCGTGGCGTTATTTTTTAGGGTTCCGTACCCGAAGGGTAAAACGGGACCCTATTACTAAGACTCCGCCGTCCGTCTGTCTGTCTGTCTGCCACCAGGCTGTATCTCATGAACCGTGATAGTAAGACAGTTGACATATTGACAGATGATGTAAGTACTTCTGCTGCCCCTATAACAACAATCTAAAAAAAAGGGTGGGCTCCCATACAACACACGTGAATTTTCTGGCGTTTTTATAGACTCTACTTGCACTTGGCCGGTTTTTTAAAGGATACGGATATCATTGATTTTGATTTGAGGGAAAGAAAGGTTCTCGCGTGGTGACCATGAACTTAAAGACACAGCAACGTGGGCAGGCTTTCTACGACCTATTAGTTAATAGCCTAGATAACATCTACCTATAGCTGCCCGTGGCTATAGGGAATGCCTATTTCCAGCTGTGGACTTCCAAAAGCTGAAGATGACGATAATGACGTGAATTTCTCATCGTAGAGATCTCATACTACCTACTTAATGGTAGAAGGCCCTGTTAAGAGACAACATAAGCCGTTAGCTCTTAACCCGTAATGGCAATTAATGTAAAACATGACGCCCACCATAATGAATAATGCGCGTTAATTAATATCGTCTGATTTACATAATACATGAATTGTAACTGAACACAGCCACACATTCTGTTCTGAACGAATTGTATTCATCTATTGTATAATAAGGATTATTTTAATAATGCACATAATTTTAATAAGTTAGTTATTGTTCTAAAAATATACCAGTTAAAATAATATGTAACGTACAGTCACGAGCATTGAAATCGTCCCACAAGGTAGAGACCGAGATTACCTGGTAAAGGTTGCAGGAACCCGCTGAACGTAGGCCGCTTACAGCCGGCCAATCTGGGAGTCATTGGGTGCCTATGTTCAGCAGTGGACATCCTATGGCTGAAATGATGATACAGTATGCCTTTTACGTCCCACTGCAGGGCACAGGGCCAGGCCTCACTTCAACTATGAGGTGGTTTGGGCCATACTCCACCACGCGGGCCCAGTGCGGATTGGTGGAGGGGTTTTGTAAGGCCAGTGACTATACTTTACTGTCAGGCGTTTTTAACGACCAATATCAAGCGATATTAGCCGGGAGCGGGACCAACTTTTAACGTGTCTTCTGAAGCACGGAGATGCTCGTGATAAATGTCACGAAATATGGTCGGAATGGTCACCCATCCACTCACGACCGCAGCGTTGGTTGCTTAACTTAAGTAATCGATACCAAAGTGCTGCCGCCCAGTGGCGGCCGTTGAGGTGCTCGTAGCTCAGTAGCTACGAGCACCTCAACGGCTGAAATGATAATGGTGTCTCAATATCTAATTATTTATGGGCCTCCGGAATCATCCTGTTCTGTAAGGGTCCTAAATAAACCCTAAAATGTCGGCTATTTGGGCGCGGCGCGTTAACACCTCGATGCGCGCGGGCATATATCGTGAATGTTAACCGTCGCACGCCGCTTTCACGCAGTTTGCCTTTCAATTTACATTTCTCAATCCGGTAGCTCCGCGAATGAAAATGATATCGCGATTCGTTTTGGTGGACTAATAAATGTCGAAGTAATGATAACCATTAACTTATCCCTCTCGTTTCCAAGGCATTAAATGCGTTTACAGCCTTGCATCCAGGGATTGATAAGCCGGTTTGCCCTCAGATGCAGCGCTTTTGGGATGAGATTGGGGCAGTTAGCATCACGAATCATCTTTTAAACAGGAGCAGACTTGGCAAGGCTGCGAGTGGTGTCGCATCCAGAATCGTGGGCGTGGTTTGCTGCCTGCCTTTACCTCATCTTGGCACATTATTAGATGATAGCTCCTTGCGGGTGGCTGTTCCCTTCGCTTGGGCTGCGATGTATGTGAACCTCACATATGCATCTGCGGCTCTCAGATGGAGGCTGATGGCCATCACGCATTGAGTTGCCGACCCTGTGAAGGTAGATTTCCTCGTCATCATGCTCTCAATGACATCATTCGGGGAGCCCTAGTGTCTGCCAATATCCCTTGTGTATTTGAACCACCTGGTCTCAGCCGTACAGATTAGAAACGCCCTGATGGCTTGACACTGGTGCCTTGGGAGAAAGGTAGATGTATTTTATGGGACGCGACTTGCGTGAGCACCTTTGGTGCCAGTCATCGGGGGCGTACTACGTTGGCTCCTGGTGCAGCGGCTGAGACAGCAGTGCTCAGAAAGCATGCAAAATACAGGGACCTAGAGACCAATTATTACTTTGACCCTTTTGCTGTGGAGACTTCAGTAGGTTGGGGGTCTAAAGCGAGGAGTTTTGTTGCAGAGGTAGGTCGTCGTCTGAGGGTGAGGACTAATGATCCTCGTTTAGGAGCATTTCTGGTGCAAAAGTTGGCCATAGCTATTCAGCGGGGCAATACAACGAGTTTATGGGCGCCTTTACCTTTGCGCCTGATTTGACATTGTGTTGTTTTTTTTGTTCTTTTTGTTAAATGTTATTGTTAATTTAGTTATGATTTAAGTCCAATTTTTACTTAAGTAGAGTTTATATACTGTTGTCTTTTATTTACGCGAACACGATACATTTAAATGAAAAATTGAAGCATTCCACCGTCGAACGCCAACCTGCTGTACTACCTTATATGAAGGGTGTCACTGACAAGATTGGAAACATTTTGAAGCGCGCTCCAATCAAAACCTACTTCAAGCCGCCGAAAAAGATTAACCAATTTTTACCACCTGTCAAGTGCAACATACCTCTTCAAGATGCGGGGATGTACAGACTGGAATGTGACTGTGGGCTCTCCTATATCGGTCAAACAAAACGAAGTATAGGCGTGCGGGTAAAAGAACATATAGCCGACATCAAATATAGACGGAATACTAAGTCTGCAGTGTGTGAACATGCCTTAGATACACCCAACCATTTCATACGATTTGACCAGCCTAAAGTCCTTGCAAAAGAACGACGATTTGTTCCTCGCATGTTACGGGATGCAATTAAAATAAGAAGACACCCGAATTTCAACAGAGAAGATGGTTGGAAAATACCACCAGCATGGGATCCTGTTTTAACGAAATCCCATGCTAGGCCCCGCACTGCAAGACCTCTAGATACAGTTAGCTCTTTTTGCGTAGATAGGAACACAAATTAATAATAACTGAGTGACGGTAGTTTATATTTTTTCAAAATATTGTAAAGACGAATAACACCTTAGTCTACCTGTGACCACGAACGCTGTAAAGTGTTCGAAACGTCAGGTTAAATAAAATGTTAATAAATCGCGAAATAATCCGTAAAAGTAGTTTCATTTAGAGTTTATATGTTTCCTAATTTTTTTATTAACTTTAATCGTTAACGTAGATGTACGGAATTCTGATTTTACTGTTCAAATATATATTTTTTCTTAAGGACATTAAAATCTAATAATCATTAAAAGCGTTTTATACGCGCATATAAGCTTGTTTTTGGAAGCGAATGCAGGAGCACCATTAACGATTTTATTTCACGACAATAACACTTGATGTAAGAAATTATCATCCTTTTGTTATGATATACCAGACAATTTATTTAGCCAGATGCGTCTCCCAGCACACAGGCTCGAGCAAATTAAGCTAAGATCGTTTTTAGAAAATTTTGTTTTCCAGAGGTCATAGTATGACAGAAGGAGTACCAAAAACTACCAAGTCACTTCATTCGATCGAAAAGTAATACAAATAACATTGTCTTTCGATCGAAGTAAGTGACGTGGTTATTTTGTGGCACTCGCACTAGGCCCTCCGAACTGGAAATCAACCTCAACACCCATTCAAGGCGAATTACTGCGCTGCTATAACAATCGGGTCGCCAACAATGATGATAAAACAGTAGTTGAAAATAAACACACTCATATTTTTTTAACTGTACTTAAGCCTCGTAGGAAATTCAACTTACTTGAATGTACCGTGAAGAACACATCGAATGCGGCTCAAAGCGAAGACTTCAAAGGTTATTTTTTGCATAAATATCACTGAGTACAGAGAAAAGTTCGCATTCACCACTTTTTGCCCCTTTCTAGAATCTTTAGCGGTCGTTTTAGGAACCACTTGATCCTTACATACACACACGTAATCCCTTCGAGACTACCGCTGGGTTTAAGTTGGTATATTTTAGCATATGAGATCAGCCTGTAACATTTATCTTCAAAGATCTTGGGTCCTATCAGCTTTATGTCTTGGTCTTTGGGCGTATAGAAATTATGAACGTCATTAATAAAGCCCTTGAATTTGTGAATCAAAGTCAACTGAACATACAGAAATATAATTAGACGTTCCATAACTCACACTCTGGGGCTGAACAAAACGTAAGGAGTATTATTGCACTTTTGTATTTTCTTTATAGCTATGACAGGAGATACGGTTTTTTGCTTTTATGAATAGACCCTCTTTAAAAACCCCACATAATTAAAATAATATTTCACGAAACACATTTTCGACGCAAATGCTTCCTTTGTTGTTATAGTTGCATAATTGCAACATAACGATAATAATTGAGCTTTAAAGAACCCCATTTTATAACCCGAGTGAATACTCGGGCTTGCCAAAAACTATTAGTTTCGGAGATAACGTTTAAGCATCTGTTACAATTTGAATATTTCTCAATAGATAACTCTCAAACTTCAAAGTTCCAAGTTGATCGTTAAACTCAATCGATTTCGAACGCTACAAAATCAATCAACCGTCAATTGTCTGATCGCTATCAACAATGAGAACCCAGAATATTAATTATAAACGTCTGGATTTCAACTGGCATTAATCCAGGGCCTGAATGATAAATTGCTAAGATGGTTTTATGGAATTGCGAAAAAAGTTTGCGACTCTTGCTTTAAATCGAGGGTTGCTAGAAGTTGTGTCAAATTGTCGTTTCGAGAGAGTTCTAACAGGGGGTCTAGCGCGAAGTGACAAATCCGATATATCGGCCGATTGTTCGGGCATTTCCTAATATGAAATGCAATCGGTCGGTCGGTTTGATCGGGCATTTCAGTCGATTCGACCGATCATCATTTGACATTAGTGGCATCGTAAACCCTACTCTGAAGTGTATCGGTCCGACCGAACATTTGAGTTTGACAAGAGTTTTATCGGAGATCTAATGTCAAATTTTACGACATCTAAATAGCTATCGTCTGACCATCGTAAATGGACATATTTTTTAACATGCTTAGAAATCTTGTATTTTATACATACCTAATCATTGTTTACAACAAGTTTCACACCTCCAAATTAAAACTTCATAACCACCGCATAGCACAAGTACAATTTTACGACACAAATTATTGTAAACGTTATAAAATCTATCAAATATAATAGTTTGGTATGCTGGCTTGACAAAACCATTCATTTCTTCTTATTTTGCTTTAATGGTGAAACTATTAGAAATGCACTATTAGCACTAAGCCACGAATCCCTAAAAATGCAATAGGTAGGCAACACAACCATATTTTGTCCAATCTTAGAGACCATTATATTTGGTCGGATTCGCGCTGACAGTGTGACAGACAGCTGATCAGACCAGGATAACAAACACAAACTTGTTTTATGGTTTCAAACTGTAACACGTCGTTATAATATTATATTTATTTATTTTTTATTTTAAAAGCATTATTTAATATATATGACTCATTTTCTACAAAAAACTTATTATTATGCCACATAACGCCATCAATCGAATTATTTTCAAACTACTTTGCGATCGAGTATCTCAGGACAATTTTTAAAATCAATAAGCAAGCAATGAAATTTCATGTGTTCAGCATTTATTTTTCTAAATGTCATAAACAATTAGAATGGTGCAATTTTCTTAGTTTCAATATCTAAAATTGATTGAAATAATCATTTTTCTGTTAATAGAAACCATGTTTACGCATTAGTTTACTAATATTTTGAATCGGCAAGAGACTTTAACAAAACCGGTAAAATTTTAATACGTATTCATAACACTAGCACTCAGTATCATTCATTCCGATACTCTTCTACAATTGTCTGTGGCCACGATGGAACTTCGCGATTTCGATGTTGTTTCGCGCTAAGGTTCCAATCGAAACTTCGGTCGAGCATCGGTCGGATGCGAACATTCGGATGGTACATTTCGCGCTAGACCCCCAGAACTCATTAGTGGCATTCCGTTACCAGGGTTAACATTTATGACATTTTTATCCGACTGCGCGGGTATTGTGTTTATTAGAGTATGTATGTATGGATGTTGGTTCCTTTCTGACGCTTTCAGACCAAACGTGAGGGCCAATTTCAACATTTTGAATCGTTTAATCTTGCAATTGTCAAATTCAATAAGGCAAAAAGCAAAATTATACTCTCTCTCGAAGCGATTAGTAGTTTATTGTGCGTTTTTGGTTTGCTCTAGGTTACTAGAAAAGCCCGCGCGTACGTACATGTTGAATTATGATATTAAGTGGATTATCGATGAATAGGGACTTTTATTTTACGATTGCATGATATTATTGTGAGATTGTGCAGCAGATATTTTTTTGTATACATTTAATTTCTATAGTCGAGTACTTTTTAAAATAAAAAAACAACTGAAACAAATACTTAAAAATAAACCGAAACAAACATTGCGGGACCTTTATGAGAGCAATACATGCTCCTTCTCTGGATTTCCACTTGAAACTTAGTTATTCTGTCTGTATAAGTATTAATGAACAAAATTTATAATAGCAGAAATAACTTAATTGACTTTTTAGTGATATCATAAGCAAGATTTAGTTTACAGATAGTACAATACAAGGACTAACAATTCTGTTGCGGGGCATATTTGGCAACGGTCTCAGAAAAGCAATATTTTGCTACGACCTAGCAGAAAATTCCATCGATTTGAAATCTCGAACCGCTGAGTTTTATCAGCGCGGATTAAACTGCTGGCGGCGGGCCAGACGCTCCGGATTAATAACTGAGATGCCAAACAAGCATAAAACACTTCTACATACAACAGCAGTATTAATTTTACCTTTAAAATCTTATAAATCAAAACTTATTAGAACGAGTTTTAAATGCGTAAAAAAGAAATTAGTTTTTTTTTTTCATTTTTTGCTTTGGCATAGTATTTCTAATAACTGGCCACTAGGTAGGTACAGCTTATAGCAGATTGGCGAGTGTGAAAGTCCTTAAGCGGCCAGCTGTCAAGCGGTCAAAGCGGGCTTCTTCTTAGGACTGATTAGACTAAGCTGGAGTAAGTTTTTAATTGAGAGTTAACCATTGCCTAATTTAGAGTAAGAAATTGTTTCTGACCACAAATCTATAAATAATAATGTAGACCCCGATGCCTTTAGGAAAAAAGAAACTATTTGTTACTGGTTTTTGGCGTGAGCTTTTAAATATTTTTCGTTTGGTTGTTTCAAAGATTTATACTGTTTAACGATCTTTTACATTATTTAACATTTAACCCAAGTAACATTGAAGGCTCGCTTCGATTTCCCTTCTCTAGATCTGTCATATTTAGTATTTTAACGATACGACATATTAATATAATCTATAAGAACAATATATTGTTTTAAACTTTCATGGTCACTAACATTAGAATAGTTTGTTACTCCGTGATCATGGCGCTTGCAACAGTGCCTAAATATCGGGAACTCAAAAATAAGGTACATGGTAGCAATCCCGTAACAAACTATTCTATAAGAACAGTTGCACCTTGTCGTATCTTGAAGAAAAACTTCTTAAAAGCAACATAAATAAATTACCGTTATCAATGTTATCGTATGCTGTAGGCCTACTACGAAAATATTTCGTTCGTTCGGAAGTATAAGCCGAACAAATTAAAAATAACCATCTGCTTGGGTCAAATCTTTGTCGATGTATGAATAATTAAAATAGTTGCGATTTTTATACGGCTAGTTTGAGTTCTCATATATGTCAAAGAATTGATACAAGTGAATGGTCTCTTTAATTTATTAGGATAATAAATTCAGCGGAACGAAATATTTTCGTAGTTTGCTTCGGCTTTGACCAGGGCCATAACCATGAACTCTTAAAACAATCTCAAAGTTGTCAAATCTGTCAATTTTGGTACGTCATTTCATACAAAACTTGACAGAAATGATAATGTTTGACAGATTTGTCCAGGGACAGGGCCCTGGGCCCTGGGCCCTAACCATGAACTGTTAAAACAATCACAAATCTGTCAAACATTATCATTTCTGTCAAATTTTCTATGAAATGACGTACCAAAATTGACAGATTTGACAACTTTGAGATTGTTTTAAGAGCTCATGGTTATGGCCCTGATCAAAGCTCTGGGCCCTAACCATGAATGGTTGGTTATGTTTATGGCCCAGGTAGCTTTCGTCGCAAAGTTCAAAGCACCTTTACAAAATATGTATTAAGGTGAATCCTCTAAAGCTGGGCTCAAAGGATATTGATATTATATATATTTTGAATAAACCCGGACAGGTAAATGATACAGGAACAAAAAGTATCAACCTTTTTATGGTTATAAAACCATATTTTATTAAAATAATTTAACAGTACTTAAAAAAATACTAGAAAACACGCCTCGCCGCCGCAATGGCCGATAGAGTAATATTTTTTTTATTAGCAAGAGTAAAAAATAAAATTTTTAAAAAGTCGAATTATAATATTTTTTAAGTGGAAGAAACTTCAAAAATCATCCATTACTAAGTACATACTACACAAAATTGCTTTATGCCTCTGAATTGAAAGATTCTGGAATGGAGGCCACGTAAAGGTTGCAGGAAGCCGCTGGATGCAGGTCGCTTCCAACCGGCCAATCTGGAAGTCACTGGGGGAGGCCTTCAGCAGTGGACGTCCTGTGACTCAAATGATGATGATGAGCAATGGACGTGGGGTAACCGGATACTGCTTAGGAGTTGAAAAATCAAAGGTTTTATTACTAAATCTGTAGTGATTCGCACAACAATGCCTGGGGGTTACGGGTTCGAATCCCGGAAGGGGCAATTAATATTTGTGTGGTAGCACGAGCATTGTACCTAAATCATATAGATGTTTAGAAATAGCATAATGAGTATGTTTATCCGATATCTAATCACCATAGAACAAGCTTTGCTTAGTCTGGGGCGCTAGCTTATTGGTGTGATTGGGAAATAATTTAATATTTACTTAAAATAAAAACAACACTGATCGTACTGTTTGGAGTTTATAGTTAGGTATCAGAGCTACTGACTGAACCTACCTACTATTTTTTGTAGTATTCCCATAGCCCGAGGGGCAATTAGTCAAATATATTTACGAAAAAATGTACCCGCAAAATGTTAAAAAGCCACGGATAGACTCTGCCAAAATAAATCGTGCATATTCAAGAGGGAGCCATCACCGGATACATTAATCAACTCGGTGCCCGCTACAAAATGTTGTGTGCTGTATATTTGTTTGTTGGTTCCCTTATGCATATTTATTATCCCGACACCTAACTGATTGTATGTCGTGTTATTGTTATTGAATAAAATATAACGGGTTTTGGGCGATTAGTTAAAGTAAAATTTCATGGATTGGTTGGTGACTGATTTTGTAGGATTTTTCAATAGATTTGCTAGTGAATTGAACCTTAATGCACTAATTTTAGGTTGGTAATGCAGCCGATATTATCTTAATTTTAAGCATTCGGTGCTTGATCCTCGTTCACAATATATTTTATCTTTTTCCTACAAAAGGTTATTATTACACATAGAACGTTTTTATGTTAAGAAATATTTTATCTTTTTATATTATACTTGTTAAGGCGGTTATCTTTTTGTAAATCCAAAAAATATAATGTTTTTTTTGGCAAGCATATTCATTGATTTTAGTTGCCAGAAGTTATTTACGCAAGAAATCTGAATAACGTTTCAGAATGTCCATGAAAGTATTGTTTACTTCGCCCATCCCCTCTTCTCCCTTCTTAGCTAATAGGGATGTGGCATTGAAACAAAAATATCGATATTTTACATTAAGGGCACGTGTTTAATTCAAGCCCATAATTGTCCATGCAATCAACTGCTGTATATGAATTTAAATTGCATGTTAAATTGACTCTAATGAAAAAGGGCTATTACACCGTTAGTGAACATACAAACAATAAAAATATTTGGATTTAAAACTGCCAAAATATTGTATTAATAATATTTATTTCAAAAGAGGCTGACAATAGTGACCGAGTTTCTTGCGCTGATTCTTCTAGCGCCAGCCTACAAATTGTCCCAAAGCAGTAGTAGGGTAAAAAAATATTATTGGGACGTGTAAAAGTGCCTTTAATGGCCTATTTGCAATAATACATTATTTTGATTATAGATTGACCCGTTCGGGAAATCAAACCTTTCACGAACAAGGCGAATCACACACCAATAAAATCTTAAAAAACAAATTAGAAAATAACCCAGTTGTAAAACAGATATCGAGTTGTTTGATGGTTTAGTAATCAGAGGAACTTCATCAAAGGCATAAGTACTACGTACTTAAGTTTCTTTTTTATTGTTTAGACTACTTACTTGTTAATTTATATGAAACATTTATAAATTTTGATTTAACTTTCTTTTTTAGGCCGAGGAAAGTTTCGTGCTTTCACCGGATGAGGACAGCTTTTTATAGCGAAAAATCTATCCCGATATTGTGGTCTATAACAAAACATAAATTCGCCTCAAGACAATAAAATTAATAAGACAGCGAAGTTTTTGGAAAGTAAAAGATGGTGAAGGTAAAAGGAAGCTAGGCAATTATTGAGGATAGATCAAATCCATAAATTTTATAAAAACCATAAGTATATCGACAAGACTTAAATATCGATACTTTCGGTTTCCTTATCACCAGCCAATATCCTAGCTAGGTGTTTACGTAATTTCATCAATGGGATCTCCCTTGGGAAATACGAGATAAATACATTAGTAACTTTTCTTGTGAGATGTAGTAAGTTCTCTTTAGTGATATTTTTGTATTGTTATGTTACAATAATGCAGTCTTTTTAAACATAGACTACAGTTGCTGAGCTGAGATTTAAGAAGTTTTAGACCAGACAGAAAGTAACATGAGTGACAAAAACTAAATAAAAACGTACTTTTTGTTTCTATGATATCAAAGAAATACGTAATATTTAACACTTTTAAGTGTCTAGTGTTATACTGTTGTCTTTTATTTACGCGAACACGATACATTTAAATGAAAATACTTTTACGGATTATTTCGCGATTTATTAACATTTTATTTAACCTGACGTTTCGAACACTTTACAGCGTTCGTGGTCACAGGTAGACTAAGGTGTTATTCGTCTTTACAATATTTTGAAAAAATAAAAACAACCGTCACTCAGTTAATATTAATTTGTGTTCCTATCTACGCAAAAAGAGCTAACTGTATCTAGAGGTTTTGTTTTAAACTTTCATGGTCACTAACATTAGAATAGTTTGTTACGGGATTGCTACCGTATGTGCAAAACGCTTCGTATGTGCAAAAACCGGAAAAAACAACAAACTGCTGTTTCGCGGTCAGATACTGTTAATGTTTTGTGTCGAGAACAGGTGCGAGAAAATAGTGAGTTTGTAGACAATGGTACCGACGCGTGCAATAAAAGACAGCGAAAGAGGGTAGACCGATATGTTTGCCCTTAACAACTTACCCGCAAGATCTTCAGTTACTCCGTGATCATGGCGCTTCTCACAAATTAATATTAACTGAGTGACGGTAGTTTATATTTTTTCAAAATATTGTAAAGACGAATAACACCTTAGTCTACCTGTGACCACGAACGCTGTAAAGTGTTCGAAACGTCAGGTTAAATAAAATGTTAACAAATCGCGAAATAATCCGTAAAAGTAGTTTCATTTAAATGTCTAGTGTTAAGCAATAAGATTGTAAATAATTGAAACAAACATTTACAAGTTTCAAGACGGGCTTAGATCTTGATGACTTTAGCCATACGCACTGAACAAGTAACATTTGTGTTGAGACAAATAAATATATTCTTTAAAACTCAATTAAACGTGAATTAACGCGATCATAATTTATGCACAAAATGTGTAACCCGATCGAAACGTCAGGCAAAAGAGGTAACATTTTGTACCTAAATTACGATCGCGTTAATTCCCGTTTCATTGAGTTTTAAATTATGCAACGCGAAAGTTTAAAAGTAATTAAATATTCTAATATAATCTAATTGCTAGTTATAGTCACACGAGTAGCTGGTGGTTTTGGGTTTTTACAATGGGACTATTTGTTGGTTTTTAGATTAGCAAAAAAAAAACCTGCCAAGTGCCCGCATTCCGCAGGTTTTTTTTTTCAGATACTTGCTTAAGTATAATTAGTGCCTTGGATTGTTTAATTTTATTGCGATTCCGATGTTACTCTCATAGAAAAAAATATGCATTGGCCACTTAATCACGTGGTTTTAAGGAGTGTCCTATTCCTTTTGTTTACCTTGTATTACAGATTAACTGGCTAAGGCAATTGATTTTGACCAACCTTCATTTGAATGAATCCTATCTTACAAAACACTTACTTCTCGGAGCTGGCAGTCTTTCACTAAGGTAATTAACATTAAAGCGGGTTATTATAATACCTTTTTGGAAAGATAATTCTTTGCGACGGTAAATCACAGAAACGTCAGGGAAATGAGGTATGTCCCAGATACAAAAACTGGGTCATCAATGATATGTGGGGAATTGGCGAGCCAGTATTAAGTTAGTTTTGGACTGTATTTGTTAGGTTATAAGACTCAAAATTGCATGCGTATTGAGTACTAATTTCGTTTATTTGGGAAAATGAATAAGTCTAGTAAATGTCAATACTTTACTAGGTACAGTTTAAACAGTGATGTCGGTATTACAGCAGTAAAAATATTCGAAACTCGATACCCGCTATGGACTAACTAGGGTAAAACTGGGTAATACGCCCCAGTTTTTTTTTTACTGTGAATAAAACTAGTTCTATTTCAGTATTCAAAAAAGTGTTTTATTCTGATTAATGTTTCACATTTCAGTAAGAAAATGGCACATATAGGGTTTTTGTAAGACTAAAATAACATACACAATTTTAATTTTTTTTTAAACTTGGTGTGGGGCGTTTTACCTGACCACTGTTGGGTAAAATGCCCTACGTAGTTTACAAAACATCTTTTTACTTTCCAGTCAAAAGACGTCTTTTCAAGGTTCTGGATGGTATACCAAAGTTCCTTGATGCTTCGTTCACTCCCATTTTCTTACCTTTACGGCACTCATAGCTTCTTCTAAGTCTTCATCTTTCCATGTTGCACGTAAAGTCTTCCTCACGTACTGACGAGGCATCGTCTGTAAACATTATACAAGAAACTTCAACGAATTTTAATAAATCAATAGACAGTAAGATAGGCAGGTAGACACATTTTATAATTTATATTATAAGTGGGGCATTTTAAATTCAGGCACATGGGGCGTTTTGTAAAAATATGTCTTTAATATGCCCCACCGAGCCCTTGACGACAGCTTCAAGGTTATAACGCTCGAGTGTTTCGAAAAAGAAAGGTTATTTTATCCATTTTCAGGGTATGTGGATGAAACTGATATGAAAAATAATATTTTAATTATAAAAATTTGTTTGACACTTACCGCAAATTGTCTAAACACCAAAAACGGAAAAAAAGCAATAATTTTGTCACCAGCAAAGCTATTACCCGCAATCGTCCGCTATCTTCTCATACGACTGTTATGTACTCAATGCGCGTCAGTGGCGCCGCCTAACTGTGTTAGTTTGCGTGTAAGAGTAGTGGGGCATTTTGTCAACTGGGGCGTATTACCCAGTTTTACCCTATTAAAAAAACCTACTAGTTTATGCGGAACTCTCCAAGCGCGAGCCCGACTCGAAATTGACCTTTTTTATTTATAAAAAACAAGTATGATTCGTTTTTTTAATGGATGTTATGGCCCGTCATGAGTAAATCGATCTTGATTTTCGCAATTTTGGCGATGTAGGTCTCTGCAATCATGGTCACATAAAATGTACGCTGTCATTCGTATTTGTCTCATTTATTTATTTTAGGTCAGTGTTTGCTGCGCGTTAAAACAACTATCTACCACTTGGAGTAGTAGGTACTATCACAGTACAGCGAACGGGTGCTCAACTAACTGAACGCCTGTTTAAAGCAATTGCTATTAAAAGTTAAAGGTTAAATAAAAATGAGGCTGAAATTAATTACCCGTTAACGCGCGTGCTTCTAGCCGCCCTCAGGGAGTTTCGTTCCGCAAACGTTCGCCTGACGGAAAATAGGGTTGTCAACTAAGCGGTTTCCTTTCCCCATAATTATGCGAAAAATTAAGTTATGAGGTTTTATGTAGCAACAATTTCAAGCGGCTTTAGAGGAATTTCGGCGGTTTCGTACAAAAATACCGTGCCCCTAGGGATGCCAACCTATTTGGCATCTTGTTTTAAGAGAAAATGGAAAGCAATAAAGTTGGTAGAGGGTAAAATTTACACTGATAAACGAAATAGCCTGCAACACAAAATCTGAGTCTTGGCATCTCGGTTAGTTTTCTGTTCTTCTTTCTAAAGTTTTCAATGTTATTTGGCTGAAACTTCGTTTTATAAACCTCGTTTATGTCATATTTTCGGATTTTATAGGTCTTTAAAGTTGTCCTGGGATAAGTCTTGCTGAGTTGGCATCCCTGACCGAAGCTGAGGCGGGGCAAAGTGGATTAACGCTGACACTTCAGCACAAGCAAACAATGCAATGTCTAAACTAGAAATAAAGTTGAGGAAAATTTTGTTTTAGAGATAAAGTTATTTTTGTTGTCGCAGTTTATTTGCAGTCGTGGGTCATGTCTGTCTTAGAATTGCTTTCTACTAGAGAAAGAGAAAGAAGAGAACGAGGTTATATTCAACGAAAGAGGTTATATTTTTCATAGGAAAGACAAGCCGAGGGAACCCGAGCGGAGCCGAGGGAACCCGAGCGAAACCGAGGGAAGTCGAGGTAAGTTCACTCGACTTGTCTCCTCGCTCAAGCAAAAGCGGGACCATAACTTGTTAACCCTGTTTCGTTGTTATTTTAATCTGTTTTCATTATTTTAGAGCTTGACGAAAATGTTGAGTTTATAAAGAAGTATAAATTGGTAAGGTCGCGATTGCCTTATAACAATATTTCAGTTATAACTATGATAATATATCTCTCTCTCTCTCTTAAAAATAAGTAAATTTTATTTAGTAGTTGAATTTGTTTTTGCATACATCTTAACACATTCGAAGACAAACCACCGGAGGAAAAATAATTTCGGTACGAGCAATTACGAGACATAGGACAGGTATTTTTTTTATTTCCAATTAATGTCATGTAGTTATAGAGTGACTTAAACTTAGTAGATTCCAACATTTAATTCAGAAACCCATTACTTTGATCACTCCTACCTAAACCTATTATCTAAAGAGAAAATCACAATGAAATGAAATTATTTGTCCTTGTTACTCGCGATTACCGCAGAATAAAATAAAATTGTTAAAAATAATATAGGTACTATTATTGGTAGATAATAATGTAATAATCACTTTTTGTTGCCAGTTAGCTAACAATCGTTTAATTTTTTTTTTATAAAATCCAATCATAAATAGGGTTTTTATGAAAAAAAAAGTTTTGTTTATTTTTTTCATGGAAAGTTTTACCACAATATCTATGCATTTAATAATTTTCACGCTTATAAACCCTTATTTTTTATGGCTATAGTGTTATACGTTATCATATAATTTCACAATTGTCATTATAAAAAAAAAGTTGGTAATTTAGCTTTTTGTGGTTGCAATACTATAGACTTTTAAAGCAGAACAATACCTTTAAGCATAAAATATCGCTGTATGTATGTTGTAGTTTTTTGTCCTTGTCACGCTGTTATATTGCCCTATAGTAAAAATGTAATAATGTTGCTAGAAATATAAATCATCAAGTACCTAAATATTAATACAAAATAGTAATAGAGTAATCTACGTCAGGATGGCCAAGTAAAATCTATAAAGTATACATTATAGACAGTCAGCGTAGTATAGCCCGGATGTTACCATTACACAGTAAGCTTAAATTTACTTATGCACACGAATATAGCTCACTATCACTAATCCTACAATTAAATAGCCGTAGCCGAGAGGCGAGCACGCCGGACTATATATATATGGCACCGCCATCTCTAAGGTTCGAATTCGATTCCCGGTCGGTTCAATGTAGGAAACGAACTTTTCTGTATTGTCTCGGGTCTGAGTGTTGTGGTACTGTCGTTGTTTCTGATTTCTATAAAACAAGTGCTTGAGCTACTTACCATAGGATCAGAGCAATGTATGTGATGTTTAAAAAAAACTCACTAAACATTTCTAGAATGGAGACCACGCTTAGGCAAACGTTATGTAGGACGCCCCCCGGCTAGATGGACCGATGACCTGAAGAAGGCAGCTGGCAGCGACTGGATGCAAAGGGCGGGAGATCGTGCGCTGTGGCGCTCCTTGGGGGAGGCCTATGTCCAGCAGTGGACTGCAACAGGCTGATATGATGATGAACATTTTTGGACGTTTTTTACAATCACGCGTAAACGACTGAACGGATTTGAATGAAATTTTGCACACATAGAATATGATCTGGATTAACATGTAGGATACTTCTTCTCAAATCTAATGTTCCTGTTGGATCATCATCATCATCATCATCAGCCCACACTAGTCCACTGCTGGACATAGGCCTCTCCAATTGCACGCCACTCTGCACGATCCACGGCTACTCTCATCCAGCTCCTGCCAGCAACCTTGCGAAGATCGTCACTCCATCTAGTCTGAGGGCGTCCCACACTACGCTTGCCGACACGCCTGTTGGATATATTGAATTTAAAAAAACACGCGGGCAAAGTCGCAGGCAACAGCTAGTCCCTATTCCCTAATACCTAAATATTTCGAACAGATTCTAGTCAAACTTTTTTTTAATTGGCTCAACATATAAAATCAAAAAATGCACTTTTCGTACTAAATAACCTGCTGTTGTCATTTGGTATTAGTAAGTATCTTCGCTAAGTTAAATGAACGAGGTGCTGACCCAAATTTGCTACTCACATGACGTCACTGGTGGACCTGATCAGATTTTTATTGGGTGTACGGGCCTTAGTCCGGTATACCCTACTACGCCCGTCCCCACGGCTGGTGTGCTATGCATATCAAATTTCCCTGACGATAAAAAAGGGTTATAATAGAAATCACAAAGAAATTATTAACGTTATTAACAGGTCTTTCATTAATACTATTAATTCAACACATTACCTCTATTTATTTATCGTTTTCCTGTCTAGTCTAGTCTTCCCTCGACCATCCTATGTAATTAGGCCGAAATGTCGGGAAAATTATTAATAAAAACAAAGAGGTTTGTGTTACATTAATACCTGTGAGGTGAGGTGCTCGTAGCTCAGTGGCGGCAGCGCTTTGGTATCGATTACTAAAGTTAAGCAACCAACGCCGCGGTCGAGAGTGGATGGGTGACCATTCCGATCATATTTAGTGACATTATCACGAGCATCTCCGTGCTTCGGAAGGCACGTTAAAAGTTGGTCCCGGTCAATATCGCTTGATATTGGTCGTGAAGCCTAGTCAGAGGCCTTAAGGCGGCTTGATAACATCTGACAGTAAGGTTTAGTCACTGGCCTTACAACACCCCTCCACCAATCCGCACCGGGCCCGCGTGGTGGAGTATGGCCTAAACCACCTCATAGTTGAGGTGAGGCCTGTGCCCTGCGGTGGGACGTATATAGGCATACTTTACTTTATACTTTAATACCTGTGATATTTTATGTATCGTGTAAGGTTAAAAATAGAACAAGCAAGTTCAAAATGTTTATAAGACTCTCATTTTCGATTTATCTTTTAAATGTCCATTAATCACAAAATATTCACATAGTTGAAAAAAATGTAATGCACCCTCTGTCTTTGATGTGTAATGGAAATTATTCAATATTGATAAACTCAAGTCCATGTTAAGTTTCGTCTCACGATTTCAATTTCAACGTGGTAGCCTAACACGAAAGCTCATCGTTAGGTCGGTCGCATTATCAGATCAAATGAAAACATCCATTCCCCCGTATCAAAGGTTTGACAATTTATGACCAATTGAAAACGGTCGGGTTTTTTACACGGCTAGATTGAGTTGGTCATATTTTATCAAAGGATTAACATATGAGACTGGCCATTTTAATTTGTTAGGTTTATAACCGTACGAAACGATACACTTTCGTGCTAGGCCTCCTGTTCTTAATATGCCGAGTCTACCTCTGTCAGAAGACAATGTGTTCATTATTTTGTTTGCAGAACTCTTTCACTGCTGTATATTTTATTCAGGACAGACTAAGCGCGCCGAGACCGTGAAGAAGCAGCACAAAATTATGTACCGAGCGTTTCTTATTTGATTGACTGTACCGTGCGTTGTGTGAATATGACCTTATATTTATGTTCATGTGTTGTTTCAAAGTTTTCCGGGAACAAACGGGCTAATACAAATAAAGGGTTATGTTGATTTATCGTACTAGTAGTTTTAAAGGTACGTTTGTATTTTCTGTGGAAGCTCAGTGGTCTAATTCTTGATCTACCAGCTTGTAGGTATGTAAGTTTAGATTTCTTAGCGTCATAAATAGATTTACACATATCAACCTGCTATATTTATTTGTTATTAGTATTGGAATATTTTCTCTTTCTTTCTTTTCAAATCAAATCAAATTAAATTAGAAATTCTGTTAAATGTGTAAAATCCATTTTGTAAATTTTGTATACTGTAAACTGTGACATGTAAACTGTAAATTGTAAATTATTTATAGGGGACATTAGTACCTGAAATAAAGTTAATTAATAAAATTTATTATTTTTATTATATTATTATTATTATTTTACAGAATGTTAGGTAAATGGTATATCAAGCCGAGACTAGCCTATGTTAATATATGCATATAAATAGTATAGTGAAGTCAGAAATTTGATACGATCATTTTTGAAAAAAATGATTTCATACAAATCGGATTCAAAAAATTGTATTTTGTATGAAAATTAAAAAAAATAAAATGATGATGTCACATTTCTGACTTCACCATACTATTTACATGTATATGTTAACATAGGCTAGTTTCGGCAGATATACCATTTACCAAACACCCTGTATAATATATTGTATGCTTAGAAAAAAAAGATAACAATTGAATAGCAATGGCCCCGTCATACATGTGTGCGCGAACTGAGCAAGAAGATCAAAGATACATTTATTTTTATTGGTTCTTAGCATGTACCTAACCGGGGTGCGGGAGATTTATGAATATACAGGATGAAACTTTATTAGAGTAAGTTACTGAAGGGTTTGTTTATACTTATGATAACAATTAGCTTTGCCTTAGAAACGTATAACCTATCTAAACTTAATTTTGAACGGAGGCTTGCCGTCCGCGTTCATGTTTGGAAATAGTTATTGCACACTAACAAAACTAAGTTGAGATACAAGTAGATAACTAGTTTCATTGGCAAAGTTTCTTAACATGAGTATACGCAAACCCTTAAGTATTTTAAACTAATATCACCTTAGATAAATTGATGTTATAGACAACGCATGCGGGGTTTTTATAGTTAAGTGCAGTAGTTGTTTTTTAAAAAAAACCTTCGATGCACATACGTCGAGGAATGATAATCACTGTTGTGTGGAGCAATCTTAACTGATTAAGTTAAGTTACTGATAATGTCAAAACCCGCAAACAAATTAATGGCAGTCTACCCTCACACACGCATGACACTGACCGATGAATTTCATTCACATACCGCTAGCGGGGATTCCCCGAATGCGATATGACGACCGCTTTAGTCTTATGACTTTCATTATACGTTATATCGCATATACAGAGTGTTAGGTAATGGGTATATTATGCTTGCGCGATGCACTAAAACTAGCTTATTTTAACAAATGCATAATATTATTAATACTATGGTAAAGTCATAAATTTGATATCAACATTATTGAAAAAAAAACATACAAATCAGATTTTTAAAATTTTGTTTGTATGAAAATTAAAAAACTAAATTGATAATATCGAATTTCTGACTTCACCATACTATTTATATACATATGTTAATATAGCTATTTTTCAGCTTGATAAACCATTAACCTAACACCCTGTATAAGGGAACTTTCAGCATGCAGTATGACGCCTTGACTAATTGATTTCCGAGCGGTCGCAAATTTATATTCTGTCCCATTTGCAGGGCTGAAGGGTTAACCCCACTGGATGTATGGCCGAGGTCCAAAATGATCTGGTATCACTGTCTAAACGTTGCGCTGGGCAGCGATCGCTCCAAAATACAATTTGACTAGGGCGGTACTTCTAACCCGTTAAGGCTAAGTTCGATATATCTGATTATATCGACAGAAATAATTAAGGGTTAAAATAAATCTGCAAAAAATGATTTTTTTTTCTTTTGAAGTTTTTTTTCGCGTTATTGTTGATTCGCCACGAAAAAATTCGTATGTAAACTCACTTGTAATTTAATATTTTTGACTACTGTTAACTCGCCACACTCGTTTTCTATGTTTTCTATCGTTTGTTTTTCTATCGTGACCACGACCATAGCATCACGGTCGAAACGTCGAGGAATGTAAGTAGTATCAATACTACACGTCGCGTTTAGACCCGTTAGTATAAGTTTTAGTTATAATGCAACGCGAAAGTTTCAAAGATTATCAGAAATGAAGTTGTTGATCAGTTACTCTGTACTTTTAGCTATCTTATGGTATCTTTCATGTTTCTACGACACATGAAACCTTGGTTATTGCCTAGTATTAAAATACAAAACGGCCGCTATTCATAAGGGTGAGTGTTTGGCTCCCCAATTTTCTTTTGTCGATAAAATTAGATATTGCACTTAGCCTTAACGGGTTAGAAGTACCGCCCATATCACATTGTAGAAAGAAAAATTATGGCAGAGGCAATTCACTACAATATAACGTATGGTGATTTGCAGCTCCAAAAAATTGCTTAACTCAAGCAATAAACAATGTCTAATTTGTATAAAAACTTTTAAACGTCACAATTTGCGAATCTCATTTCTCTGGAATACAGGCAGGATCAGAAGTTGCTGAATATACTGTACCTTATGGCCATAGCATAAGATTCAAAGTCTAAAATCCGATCTGTTGCGGTTGTATCGTGAAATTTATTGCGGGTAGCGAGATAACGACTATGTCGGCAATTTTCATGTAAAAAACCACCGGTGCAGGTTTTTATTTTCTGGTTTTAATTCAGTTTTAATAAGACTTGAAGTGAACGGAGCTTGCATGTCTTTTAAAGCTTTCTACCAGGCTAGTATGCTCAAGTCGGTGAGTTTTTAAGTACCTAATTTGTTTTATTTTTTTTAAATCTGGTCGCATAGATACTGACAAGATTTCAATAATTGGCATTGACACTATGACACACACACACACACACTGACATAGGATTAGTCCTACAAATTGCTTTGTTTAGGCATTTCAAAACAACCTTGAAGAAAATGTATTTTTATAAACGATTGTAGGTTTATACCTACATTTGTTCATCATTTGCACTCAAAGACAATTGTACCTATATAATATATTTATTCACACTTGAATCATAGAACAACAATATTAGGAACAGTGTATGCCATAATAAGTAAGTAGGACAAACGTAAACGAAACGAGTTCAGATATTCTCGATAGCTAAACTGGGGAAATTAATCTTTCGTCGAATCCAGCCTTAACATTCGGATATTTTCGGCTATTATAAGCTGTCAACTTTGCCAATAGTCAGATTCCAGCTCCAAATGTTCACAATCCCCGGCGATATAAAATAAGCCGCGAATCGCGTGAACTTTGGAAATATAACTTTCATTAACTTGTTAATTTTCGAAGTTTGGGCCTCAAAACGAGGGGTGTTACTGTCGACATTCGAAATGCTTAACCCAAAATGGGGGGAGGCGACGGAACTCATCTCTTTGTACGATTTTGCGTAACGCTTTAACCGGGTTTGTAATACCTTTTACAACAAATTATATGGAAAAGGTAACTAAATTGTTGCACAAATGGTGGTGGTTTTAGCGACCTCTGTAGCCTAGAGCATGCCATAGACTAAGTGTCGTTTTCTCTGAGGTTCCAAGTTCGATTCCTGGTCGGATTGAACTTTTCTATATTGTCTCGTGTCTAGGTGCTGTGGTATACCGTCATTGTTTCTGATTTTCATCGAGTAGGAAATGAGCTGATAACCTTCAAACGTCTGAACAAATCTTCAAAAATATTAGCTAAGAACGATCGCTGTAAAATCAGCTTTAAAAGAAACGTCAAAATCGGTCTATGCCACAGACAGATACACAAATACACATACACATAGATAAAAAGACACACAGATACCTACACACACCGTAAACTATCCTCTTTTTCCGTCGGGGGTTAAAAAGTAGCGCATTTTTAGGGTTCCGTACCCAAAGGGTAAAACGGGACCCTATTACTAAGGCTCCGCTGTCCGTCTGTCTGTCTGTCTGTCTGTCAGTCTGTCTATCAGTCTGTCTGTCTGTCTGTTTGTCCGTCTGTCACCAGGCTGTATCTTATGAACCGTGATAGTTAGAGAGTTGAAATTTTGACAGATGATGTATTTTAAACAGAAAACAATAAATATTTAAGGTGGCTCCCATACAACAAACGTATTTTTTTTGCCGTTTTTATAGAAAATGGTACGGAACCCTTCGTGCGCGAGTCCGACTCGCATTTTGACAGTTTTTTTATGATTACTTATATTTTCTACTTCAGATGTAGGCGTGCATGTACTGAAAAGCAGACATACCTATTTACAACTAGCGGCGGTGGTGGCTGAGCCTTTAGGCAATAACAAATCAAAATTTAATGCGATTTTGTAAAATTCCAAATAAATATTCTACCCTATTAAAAATAGTAAAACTTTGTACCCTTGTTTCCTGTCCAAAATAACTGCAGAGTGAGGCAGCCGTTGACAGCTGCGTAATGGCTCATTCAGTATTAATTACGGGATTGTTTCGTCCCAAAGGATTCTACTTACGGATCGCGTGACTGAGCGTCTTTGTCGCCGTACGGTTGCCAACGTAAAACTTCCAATCTTGTAAATCTGGATTATTAATAGGCATATTATAAATGCGAAAGTTTGTGAGGATGTCATTCAAATTTGGATGTTTGTGAATCAATCCCGCGTAAATGGCTGAACGGATTTGGATGACATTTTGCAGATGTATAAAATAAATAAATACGATCTGGTTTAATAAATAGGATACTTTTCCCGGTTAACTGTTTCTGTAGGATATTTTTATACATATTGTTTTTTTGGAACGTTCAGCGGCATGTCTCATAGTAAACAGCCTGTAGTCCATGCAAACGAAGTTGCGGGTACAGCTAGTATAATATAAAGATAATCCGATTAGCACAGTGGTCGCCTTAAGCACAAGAGATCCTGATTTCGATCCCTGATTCGGGTGAATTTAGAAAAACGACGGTTTTTTTCAAAATTAGGTCAAATGTGGACCGTACTCGACAACACGCCTAGACCATATTGCGGCGATATATACCTAAGTCTCGAAAATGTTGCAGGATACATTGCGTTTATTTTTACCAGCAACCTACCAACTTTCTGCTGCCACTCTTCTGTCTCCTGCACAGTGATTATTCAAATGATTATGATTTATCGACAAACAACTGCCAAAATATGGTATAATAAGATTTTTTATAATACTTGAAAAAAAAATCGACTGCCTCAGGTAGGACCCGAACCCACGACCATCGCAATGAGTGCTTTTCCAACTAAGCTACCGAGACGTTAGCAGAGCTGACCAAATCTTTTAAGTGTTTCTCGCTGTCGAAGCCAGCGTTTTTTCTGATCAATGTTGTGGTATACTACCGTCAACACCCGATGGAAAATAAACCTAGCTTGGTAATTTTTGCTAAAAAACAAAATTTAAATATGGTATATATATATATATAGCCGCACATATTTAACTTTTATCGAAACAGCGAGCATGTCGTCACCGTCATGCTCTCTGTTTCGATAAAAGTTCATATTATCGGTACTCTAAAGACTTCTTAAAGTTAAATTCATACAAAGCGTAAAAAACATTAAACTGTTTAGTATGTCTATCAACAAAAACTCAATTATCGTGGGTGCGCTGCAATATCGCGTAAGAAACCATTAAAATAAAGTGACAAGATAAGTTTCTAAATTTTTCACGCTTTTAGGTATTACTATAAAAAAATTATTAAAGAAAATGTTTGTAGTACTTTTTGATATTTATTTCCTAGTATTCGACAACCCTAGTTCCGTCGTCCATAGTTTAATTATATCCGGGGGCCATTCTATCGACCGACAGAAGGGTTTAAGACGATTAGACCTCAATTTCCGGAATACTAATTGTCTAGTGTTGAAGATGTGATTTCTTCTTAGTTGCTTAAGAAACTTGCCTGTGAATGAATAGTTATAGTACAAGTATAAGGAATAATTGCACGAAAATCTAGACTTATTTGAAAGTGTCGCGACATTAGCGGCCTTACTACAAAAAGATAGACTAGTGTTGAACACGTGTTGAACACCTGTTTACAGATAAGTCACCCAATTTGAAATGTGTGTTAGTAATATGTCTCGAATGTCAGATGTGTCAACATTTCAAATTGGTTGATTAATTTTAGACCAGTGTTTAACGCTAGTCTATCTTTTTTGTAGTAAGACCATAAATTTTTAATGTTTTCATCTAGCTAGGACTTTTTATAAGACGTGTCAAAAAAAAACCAGCCAAGTCGGACTCGCGTACGAAGGGTTCCGTACCATTATCTATAAAAACGACAAAAAAAACACGTTTCTTGTATGGGAGCCCCCTTAAATATTTATTGTATTCTATTTTTAAGCATTTTTTATTTTAGCGGCAACAGAAATTATGATTTCGGTTCTTGAGATACAGCCTGGAGACAGACGCTTGGAACTATTATATCGGGTGTAAAAAAAGGCTTAACGAAGCCGAATACCACATATTTTACGGATTATTACGATCATTTTTTCCTTTATACTATACCTGGGAAATGACGGGTTACCGAGTTATTGACAGTCAAAGTTACAATTTTTTTTTCAAAGATTTTTACAAAATTGACTTCTGTTTGATAATACTAAACTTTTTTACAAAGAAACATGATCCGCTTACACACACAGGCATAGTCTGTGGCGTACGCGCTATACATTGCGGGTTAGAAATAAGTTATTTTTTTGATACCCAAAAATAAAAGTCATTTCCCAGCAATAATTTTTTTTTGCATTATACTTGGTTTTATGTATAGAATTCGTGGTTTAAGGCTTCGTTAAGCCTTTTTTTACACCCTGTATATTCTATACTAAAAAAATGAGAGCAGATTTTTAGCCATTATTACTAATTACTTTTCACTAGTTTCTTTCAAAAGCTGGTAAGACCTTAATGGTTCGCTGAAAAAACTCACAGCCTACAATAGTAAGCAGAAATACGGTTCTCTTGCCGCCCATCGTTCAAAAGATGATTAACGACCCAACTTTCATTGATAACACGAAAATATAGGATCCAACCTGAATGAAGGTTCCGCAGAAAAAATAAGTAATCAGTCAGAAATAACCGTTCTCATACTGTATATGTACTATTTAATATGATAAGTCTACTAAGTACTTGTCTTTTCAAATCACATAATATTGTACGAAACTTTTTAGAGAGACAGAGAGAGAGAACTAACAACCAATCACGACCGACGGTGTAGGCGTATCGCACGAGTGGCCAATCACGTAATCGTAATTGTTTTCTGCGCATCTTTCGCCCAGCGCTCAACATCTGTTCTGTGCAGCCGTACGTCTCCGAACCGCATCCAAAACATTGTGTGACAACTGCGTCGGAAATAAACAGACAACTACCAACCAGTTCGTTTGTGTTGCTGCAAACGCACGACTGTTGTCTCTCCTGCTATTAAGTCCTATTTTAAAGACTCATAGGGAAGTGAAATAGGACTAAACAAGTTTAATTTACGCATGCCAAGCCGGGCATACCTAGCCATATAATACCGTAAGTTTATAAATTGTCGCGGTCAATGATTCGATGATATTTTGTATTTGTAAAGGGCTGTTACGTCACCTGCCATTACCACATCAAAATGTAACACACATGATGTTTATGTGTGCATTTGGAGTAGCCAAACTGCAACAACTTTTCTAAACTAACATCAAACTGAAAAAAACAGATAAATAGAGAACCTCCTCTTTTTTTAAAGTCAGTTGAAAAACACACCTTTAAATAATACACACAGTAATATTTATTTAGGATTCAGATGTTTTTTTATTTAGGAGAGCTACTGCAATTTTCCTCTTCAAATATTTTCTAAAATAAAAGAATTGTTCTTATTTTTATATGCGTATACAATCATTCTGTATAGCACAATAATTGCATTCATCACATTCATCCATCATATTTATACGCATGACATACAACTGCGGAACCCTAATATTGAGTGAAACACGATACCCAGATCGCGGAGCGGTTTGACAGATGGTCATAATGAGGCTCTGAAGGCGCCAGATCCTGAAGGTACAGCCAACCATTACTCTCAACTAGAGTTGACTCCTATCACCATGGCATAAGGAACAAATTACAGCTACTTCCCTGCTGCCGTACCTATACCAATCCATCACTAGCCTCGGCTAAGATTTTTTCGGCATTCGGCCAAGTGTGAGCCAAATTGTAAAAATTATACGGTACATTTATTTGTTTGGGAGAAAAAAAAATATTTTTACAGAGAATTGATGCTGACCTTTATTTGATAATCGGATTATCACGACTGAATAATAAAAGTTAAAGCTTTTTAAATATGCCTGTCATCGCGACATATAGGAATAGTCATCCCCGACAGGGATTTTAAGATTAATGCTAAATTTTAATCGGGGCAATAACTATTAGCCAGATGTCATATTCAATTAAGTGATTAGGTAAAGGATTTTTAAACCTTTAACCATTGATGGGTAAATAGCTGTCACCATAATTTGAACCTTATGCTCCTGAACAACATTGAAAATAAATAAAATATACATTGTTAGATGCTACGGTTCAAATGAAAAACGGAAACGTAACCTATTTTCTATATTCTGATCAAAACTTTAAATTAAGAGACAAAAGGTTGAAATTTACATAACTCGTTAGTTACTGTTTGTTTACCATTTTGCAATGGAAAGAGGTTGTTTACGCCTCTTGTTTCACTACTGATTGCATTTGTTACAGTCCAAAAACAATTGTTTAGGAAAACGTGACCGCTTTCCAACTGTATTGTTGATATTCGTAGCACAAATAATTGTTAGTTAGCAAAACCCGACAAGAAATAATGTATAATAAATGACTACAGCTTATACAGGGATTCAAAGAAATTACCAGCTTAGTTCTAATAAGAGATGTTTCAGAAAAAAATAAATAAAAAAAAAACAAAATAAAATAAATAGTTCCATGCAATGGAAATTAAAAAATATAAAAAAGCCAAATATAAAAAAACAGGAGACAGATTTTAGGAATTACCGTTGTCCTAAGAACTAATAATTTATTTTGTCGCCGTTAAATCTATAGTTGTGAAAAATGAATAAATAATTTATATAAGGTCCGATTTTATTAGTGTTCATCCTGTTAACCTGTGACTATATAGGTGAAAAGCAATCGTAAAAACCAACTTTCAAATGTCTATCATAAAAACTAAAAAAGTTAAAAATAAATTACAAAATAACAACATCGACTTCATATTGCATAAACTCGTCCTATCTTCAACTCTTTCTCGCTCTGTACAAGGGGAAGGAATAAGACGGATAATTAGATGGTTAAACGTAGCAAAGATAGGAGGAGTTTATGCAATATGAAGTCAATGTTGTTGATTTTTAACTTTTTTTAGTTTTTATGGTACACATTTGAAAATTGGTTTTTACGATTGCTTTTCACCTATATAGTCACAGGTTAACAGGATGAACACTAATAAAATCGGACCTTATATATCTAAATAAGATATTAAGAACTTGAGTTTTTGTGTTTTATCAGGATAACTATTTATAAAATTACAATATAATACTAGTTGGTGGCAAAATTAGTATTACTAAAAAGCATTTCTCTATTTGTAATAAATAGGTGAAAAAGACCAACCTAGGTATACGAAAAGATGGACTTGCTTAGTTTATATCAATTCTGCATTCTTCATAACTCGAGTACCTACTTTTAATAAGAATTTTTGTGTTTCCCTACTACTCTGGTCCCTCTAACATAAGTCTTAGCCTTCAGATCTTGTGGAAAGGCTTTAAAAACAATAAAAAGCACTCTAAGTGTTCCTGTATCAGAGTAATAGTAGGTATCACAAGAGTGAGTTTCGTAAATCCGTGCAAAATCTTAATTAATTCATTTCTTCACACCGTACAGCCCTTCAAAATCCCTTCATTAATCAGGCTCAATGGATCTCTGATAAGATTCTCTTTATTTTATCAACTGAAAAGCTCCCGGTTGCTGATTCCAGCCTAAACAAGATATAATATGATATAGCGAATTATCGACACCCAACTGTCTAAATATGATATGCATAGCTACCATTCCTAAACTTTTATCGAAACAGCGCGAGCATTTCCGTGCCCGGTGACGTCACAGTCATGATGCTGTTTCGATAAAATTTTAAGAATGGTAGTAGTCTTTTTACAGTTGGGTGTTGATAAATCGCTATATCATATCGTATTGAGTTGGTCATGGGGGGGGGGGGGAGTCACAATTTAAAACATAACATAAGTTTGTCTTATTATAAAGTTTGTCTGATCTGCAATGCATTGTAACATCACTGCTGGTAAAACTAATTTAAAAACCGGCCAAATGCGAGTCGGATTCGCGCACGAAGGGTTTCGCACCATTTTACATTTTGGGTACAGAACCCTAAAAATATAAATGTAGATCACAAAATAACCTTTGACATGGCCGTATCTCGATAATATATGAAAAGTACGCGTATTAGCGACAAGGCAAACATCAAAAGATTTAACCAGTTCACGTCGAACATAACAATCCTTTCCCGGGACAGGATTAAGCTTATTTTCGACAGCAAAAAGTAAACTCGGGGGCTTCCTATACTTTTGTGCCTAAAATGCGTAATAAAGGGGTTAAATGAAAATTGGGGTAATATCTCTGTAAGCAGCTTAGGACAAGGCCGACACCGATTAGCTTGTTATTTGTAAGCCCCTATCTTAATTAACCACGCGTTGAGGACAATGAACGGTTGTTTAGATGCCTCTACTTATCATTTTAAGATGAAAGCTGTCAAAATAATTTAGATCTTTCTAGAGCGAGTCGGAAGAGACGTTCTGAAGGTTCCGTGATCCGTATTACTGTTAATTGTATTTTCTAACACTTATTTCGGGGTCCTGAGCGCCAGCCTAATTTAGCCACAAATACTTGAATACAGTACAATAGTTTAATACTATCGCGCTGATCTAATAATAAAGCTAGGAGATAGATTGTGTCACTATTAAATCACTACCAATTTAAGCTCATTCAATGCGTTTTGAGTCCCATCCATACGAGTATGAAGTATGTTTTTTAACTAAATATACATATTAATATAAATGCATTATACAGGGTGTATAATGCATTTATTTTTCTTTCTATGGGAGCAACATCAAAATTGAGAATTTTTTTTTCAGCTTCTCCATTCAAACCTACTCGCATACCTCGATGATAATGTATGGAGCATCTGAAAATAAAATCACGATTTCGATGTTGCTCCATAGGAAAAGTTGTTGTATATGACCAGCTGATCACGTGGTTATAAGGAGTGTCCCATTCTTTTGTACACCCTGTATACTCAGTAAAAACTTCAAACTCTTCTCAGAAAAGTGGCTGTTCTACTGGTACTCGATAAAGAGTAACTAGTGCAACTAAATACAGTTTTAATAAGCATCCCAACCTGACCGACTGTTGTGGTGACAAGAAAATAATAGTCACAACTTTAGTAAAACTCTTCACCGCCTCCCCCTCTCATCTATAACTAAACTATCCTCTACCTGAAGGTTTTCTGTAAGAGATCGCTTCTAGCGATAAGACCACCTGAATCGTACCATTCACGATGTATTTTTTCTGTGTACTGTTTGTTTTGTGTGGTGTGCAATAAAGAGTATCTATCTATCTATCTATTATTTGCCACGAGGCAATCAAAGACTGACAGTAGCTGGGTCCTTATCGGAGGTAATTCTCGTCCGTAAACAATGTTTGGGTGATGAAAAGGTTAAGTGTTGGCTCAGTTTACCGCCCAAGTTAAATGTATGTAGATACGATACGATATAAGGTAAGACCGTCGAATTACACTAGTCTTTAGGTTTAATCATAATAATATTAATAAATAAATAATAATAATTATTGGACAACATCACATACATTGCTCTGATCCTGAGGTAAGTTGCTAAAGCACTTGTGTTATAGAAATCAGAAACAACGACGGTACTACAACACCCAGACCCGAGCCAATATAGAAAAGTTCGTTTTCTACATTGACCCGACCGGGGATCGAACCCGGAACCTCAGATATGGCAGCGCCATTAAAAGTCCGGCGTGCTCGCCTCTCGGCTACGGAGGTCGTCGTATATCATGTCATGTCATAATGTCCTATATCATAAATAAAAGAAAAGAATAAAGCAGTGTGTGAGTCAAAGGGAAGTGTGAATTTAGTGCGTAGGTGCGTAGTCACTAAACATTATTTGGCGATAGTTATATAAATTTGTCCAATCATAGTCATAAATAAGTGCTTTAGCGTAATTATACGGACCGATCTAAGTAAAATAGGTTAACCCATTTAAACCTGCAACTAGATTCTGTATAAGGAACTTTTTGAACATTAAGTTCTTTCCGTGGTCTGCTAATAAGCTTCGAAACTGCAGAGCCCTGACCACAGCGGCAGCCGCGGTAACGGCGTGCTCGACTTTGCTTTGAGGATTTACTGAGTAGCTCCCCACTCATTGTGGCCTACATCTGACGAAAAATACATTGAATTTTCATACGTAGTCCGTTTCGATACCATTATGCGCTAAAATATGAATTAAGTGACATATGAGAGGGAGAGTATAGTCTGGATGATAGATAGAAGAGTTCCAAAATAAACTAACAACCGGCTTAACGCGAATCGTATAGATATACACATTTTTAAATTAAAATAAAATTTATTAGGTGACCATCATACAAATAAATAAAAAATAACAACTTACCTACTGTAAATATTATGCAGTTAGATAGTGGATTACTGAAATTCTACTTAAAGTCTACTTTTGTTCTATTTCTTTATTTTTCGCTTTAGACTTTAGACTTTTAGTTGAAGTTTTATTTTTCAGAACTCACTCTACCCCCAACCTTACTATTCAGGTCTAAACAATGAGGCATGTTTTATAAACAACATAAAAATTACAGTTTAAAACTTATGATATTTTCTAAGAAAGATTATGGACTAAATAAAAACTAAAATTGATTTAAGTGCGTACAGACAAATGAACATACAGTGTGACATCTGACAAGACAACATTAGTCCTTAAAACAAAAACAAAAACAATAACTAAACTACCAATCCAAAACTTAAAGATAATTGACAATAAAACCTCGCACGTCACGTGTATCTCCACGTGAAAGCGTATGCATAGTGCATGGTAATGTTTCAGGCGTGTTTACTGAAATCTCATATAGCGATGCGAAATTCGATCAAAGTTGGTCGCGATGGCTCGAGAGCTCAACCAACAAACAACTTTTTCCATCACAATATTAATGTTATGTACGTTAACGTATTAACCTCTACGGCATAACGATAGGTATTGTAGTTCATAACAATTAACATAGATCAAACGGACAATATCATTACGGTATTCTTAAAAAACAACTCTCTTCTAGATTAAATTTAATATCTATCTACCTATCTTATTTAAGCAAACTAGTATTTCGCTACTCTTACTACGCTGTCAATGCTATCATCAATGACGAAACAGGTTTTCACGAGTTCAGATTTTCAGGTTCAGATTCAGAGCAAGCTGAAACTGACATAAGATGTGCCATTGTTGAGGAGGAACAAAAGATATTTGCATCTTCATCCGAGGTATTTCCCTTTTATAATCAGCCTACATTAGTCCACTAAACATAACTATATTGCTTTGATCAGTGACATAACTAACAAACGAGCAAGATTAAGTGGCAGTGGGCGGGGCACATAGCACGTAGAACTGACAGCCGATGGGGCAGAAAGGGTCTGAAATGGAGGCCACGTATACCGGCAAGCGCAGCGTGGGACGTCCACCCACAAGGTAGACAGACGACCTGTAAAGGTTGCAGGAAACTTAAATATATGGATCCTATAATGCAATTAAGTCTTAAGCCCAATCTTCAGCTATACGTTTCCATACGCTAAAGGAATACGGGAGCCATTAGAAGAGTCCACAAAAATACTCAAAGTGGGATTAACAGTTAAAGCATTGCCACTTTAGCTTGCTTAACTTTTTAGCTACATCGATGCCTTTATTTTTTTGTCGGATAACCACATTTTTAATTCTATCATTAAATGAAATTTCGAGCATAGCTGTCTCCATTGCTAGCTGAGGAACTTTAAATTGCTTAGCGAGTTATGTAGAGACCTATACCTATCATAAACAAACTATTCTTACGGCAGCCAAACTACCTTGGCTTATTATGAAGCGATTTCTTCTCTTCTCTGCCAATTAAATCAATTAAAACAAGTGAAACATCTAGAATCTTTCACTTCTCCGTAATACTCCAAAATCTTACCGCTTTAGTATACCTATATGTAGGCATACAACTGAACTTAGTTTGAGAACATCTGCCCAGAAACCCACAAATCGGTGCAATAAATCAAAACTTTCGTCGGCGGTGTCTTATCTTGACAGATTGTGCTTAGGTATCTATTTTACCGCTGCAAGGGGTTCGTAAGAACTACGAACCTAATACTAGCGACCAAAGAGTTTTTACAAATAGTTATGTACGGCTGTCCTTTGTCGCCTTTTTAGACTGCCACGTCATCTTCCATATAGAAGTGACCAGTTGTTACAAATTTTGAGGCAATTTATACGGCTCAACATGCATTGCTTTTCAAAAGGAAATAGTTTAGAAAACCTCGAAACCGTCAGGCCGTGAGTCATTTTGAAATCCAAATAGTAAATGCAGTAAAACGAGAATTAACGCAATCATAATTTAGGTACAAAATGTTACCTCTTTTGCCTGACAACGTTGGGTCGGTGTAACCCGATCGAAACGTCAGGCAATAGAGGTAACATTTGTTACCTAAATTATGATATCGTTAATTCCCGTTTCATTGAGTTTAAATTATGCAACGCGAAAGTTAAAAAGCAAATAGTGAATAATTTCATATAAGTATGCGTAAAACGATACATCAAAACAAATGGGTGTGTTGTATTACATGGTACCGATTATACTAAAATAGAATAAATAAAATCAACGGTTCCAACCAATAGGTCTAGTGCTAAGTTACTCAACAAAAAAAAGCAATATCTGTATTGTATTTGCGAAAAAATCTGGACGTTTATTTATTTTTTACTTAGCAGTATTTTTTGTTGAGTTTTAACTGTGGAACTATATGCACTATGAAAGATTTACTCATATTGTAATAAATAAATACTCGTTCCTGACTCAAAGGCTAGTTTAGCCATTCAGAAAGGAAAAGCTGCTAGCATTCACGCCTCCTTGCCTCTTGGACACACCTTTATTTTTGAGTAGGGAGTTTTTAATTTTAGCTAAGTTTAGTTATATTTACTTTTGTTTTTGAACTACAAAATGATTAATGTAATATATGATAGCTGTTTGTTTCCATAAAGAAAAACAAAATAAAATTCTCCTCTTCCCCTATATCCTAATAACTTTTTTCAGAATGTTCGTTACAAAACTATTTCTCACCACAGATAGCAGACGGGACTTCCGAATCAATCCACTTCAGTCGGAAACTGAAAGAATCGGTTTCCACTCGATTTATCAGGCGTCCGCATATAAATTATCCTTAAACCTTGTTTGACACATGCACACCCGAGCTGTTCGCTTGAGGCATTCATCGATCTTCTGCGAAACTGTCATTCAAATTCCACCTCCTTTGTTGTAGAAATCCTGGGTTTAACAACGTTACGTTACACATACACTTCACATACACTCATTCTTTTTAAAATATGGTATATGTGTCTTTTCATTCTAAAGGTTCAATGGAACGAAAAAGAATGAAAACCGACAGATTCTCTTGGTAACTTGACGTTATATTAGTCCTTATTATGATATTATGGAAGAGTGGCCTCTCCTGTCACAAGTGTTGTTTACACAAGGAGTGGTTCTGGCTCTGTTTTTAATGTTTTAATACACTCGCGAGCAATGAAAAAGTTCCAGTGACATATACATATAGCACCATATTACTCCTAAACGGAAAAGGCTAGCTTAATGACGCCGTCTGCAATATTGAAGTACATTTAACAGTGCATCAGAATATTACCAACTAAAAACGTAAATATTGTGTTCAAATTTTAAATATGTCTTAGGAGATATTAAGGTGTTTGTCGGCATTTTGTGGGTGAAACTTTTTCATTGCACGAGTGTATTACGATAAATAAATTAATTGATTTTTTTTTCATTTGTCGGAAAGTTTTAGTGTTCGAAATTTATATTCGGCGTGGGTTTTTATAAAAAAAATAACATTTGTTTTTGTATTAGGAAAATCGAAGATCTTTGATTTAGGTTTGACAGCCTCAGCTAGTTTTTTTTTGAATATCACTATTATCAGGGAGACTGACGATTCTTACAACTTTAATTTCCAAGTCGAATTCTTTCGAGTAATATGTAGTAATAAAAGTAATAATAAAAAAAACTTTTTCTTTACACGTGAAGGAATAGTCACAGACGAAGATCAATGAAGATCTCATGCAGTGGCGGGCATTAGTTTTATTCAGAGGTAGGCAATAGCAGCAGTAGATACTTTCTCAAGTGTTTTATTGACGAAAATCAGTGGTTTTCATCAATGACACACATTTGTAAGTACCTACTGCCTACCTCATTTCATTTACCAGGTAGGCACTGCTTAATTGCCTATATGCACTACACGCCCCTGATCTCATGTAGGTATACATGAGATCTTCATTGATCTTCGTCGGGTCTTTCATTCAAATGTAGAAACCCCTTTGTAATAGAAATCCTGGACTTTGTTGTAATAGAAATCTTGAACTTCACACGGCATTTCATACAAACATTTAAGTCAGTAATTTTAGGGTTCGTTCATTATTTTTAAAGAGGATTCATGCATATTCATTTTTAATCCGTCAGTCGTTTCTGTAGAAACAATACATATTGGTTTATTGTCACGCCACCCATCGGTGGGTGGTTTCATGAAATTAACAGATTAAGAAAAAAACAACCATTTAAATAAGATAGGATGCTTCGTGGCACGAGGATATCTAACATTTCTAATATTATTTGTTTAAGTTTGTTTACCTTTTGTGTATTATTATATTTCAAATAAATAAATGTAAAAGTTATTTGAACATTAAACAATATTTTAACAACCAACTCGAATTTTTAAAATGTGTTAGTTGTTACTAATTAAGTAAATTCTACCCTAATTAGAAAACTTGAAGTTGTTTATTTTCGATTTGATTAGAAAAACCTTTAAAAACTTTACTTTCTATAAAACACCTAAATGCTGAAAACAATTTAATTGTACTAGCTGTTGCCAGCGAATTCGTTCGCGTGATCTTTAGTTTATTCAATGTATCTCACATGATCATTTATTGGAGATAAAAAGTATCATTTAAGTTAATCCAGATCATATTCTATATGTAAGCAAAATTCTACTCAAATCTGTTCAGTAGTTTTTGCGTGAAAGAGTAACAAACATCCATCCATACTTACAAACTTTCGCATTTGTATAATTTTCGTCAAATAAAAAGAACGCTAGAGGGTGGCGCTACTTGTCTCCACCGAACACTGATAGCAGTACTGAAAATTTTAGTTCCTATTTTGCCCACCGCTCTTTTTACGTGACGCCAAGTATAATATTAATAGGATTACGACAGGATTTTAAGTTAATCAACGGCTTATCAACCAACTAAATAGTTTCCCTTACTCGATTATAGACTTAAAAGAGAAATGATAGAATTCAATTCAATTCAAAAAAACGTTTTGAGGTATTGTAGACTACTACAACAACGTAGGTTGTTGATGAATCGTTAATAATTGTACTACTACTGACAGACAATCGGTCGAATAAGTTCTGTCACTAACAGAACCTGGAGAAATTGGATCGTAATATCTTTAGCAGAGTCCTAATTAACAATGTTTATTAATTGAACAGCGAAACATCTAGACACAATGAAAATGTTTCTATAAAATTGTGTTCCCAAATTGTTACAAGTTGGAAAAAACAAGACGAAATTAAAACTTTGGCGTTTAAAACAACTTCATTAATTACGATGCCAGTAATCTGCGAATAATTCACGAACATTCTTCTCATCCGAGTCTCATCCACTTTCGAGCGAAAATGTTTATTCTTTTTCTTGTAGGTACGCGATTTATAATTAAATAGCGACGGACACTGGCTGAAAAAAAGTTAATATATTTAAATTTTCAATTTCTATTCAGTGCAATACTAAGATGGCACTTCAATTAACATTAAATACACCTACAATAGGTACTGTAACGTGCCAATGGCCGAAGCTGGGATAGACTATTGGGAATTGATCGAGAACAAATTATTTCACTTAATGAATTATATTTATTAAAAGGTTCTTTACATGAGGAATGCAGAAAATACTTAACTTTTGAATCGTTTTGCTCAATTTTAAAGATCAAGTTTTTACTTTTAAATATCTTTCTTTATTTTCCTTCGACTCCAAATTTTCTAATGAATCCCGAAACCAAAAGTTCTTTCTACGTCAAAGAAAAATATTCAAAAGCAAGTTTTATATTTCGAACATACCTTGGTAGACGTAGAGGTTTTACTCGCTCGGCTATAAACCTCTACATCCCCCCCGGTAAGAAAAAAATTTCACAGCTCATCTGAGAATTTTTCCTAACTCTCTCTTAAAACAGCCTACCTATGGACGAACTCAAATAAATACATTCAATGAAGCTAATAAAGACTGAATATAACAGTAAGCTGGAATTATTTTAATCACATCGCAACAACAACAACAACATGACACACATTAACATAAAAACATTAAAATTATAATACGACAAACTGACAATCATTCCAACTTTGGATAAAAAAAAGTCCAATAAAAATTTATCCACAGAATCGACACCATTGTTCACTGCAAAATTAGTCCAAAAGAACAATTTTTATCAATTTAGAAAGGTAACTATGTTTCGTGCCAATGGCCGAAGCTGGGATAGACTATTGGGAATTGATCGAGAACAAATTATTTCACTTAATGAATTATATTCATTAAAAGGTTCTTTACATGAGGAATGCAGAAAATACTTAACTTTTGAATCGTTGTATTCAATTTTAAAGATCAAGTTTTTACTTTTAAATATCTTTCTTTATTTTCCTTCGACTCCAGATTTTCTAATGAATTCCGAAACCAAAAGTTTTTCAGTGTTATAGCGGCAACAGAAATACATCATCTGTGAAAATTTTTACTGTCTAACTATCACGGTTCATGAGATACAGCCTGGTGACAGACGGACAGACAGACAGACGGACAGCGGAGTCTTAGTAATAGGGTCCCGATTTACCCTTTGGGTACGGAACCTTAAAAATGGAGAAATTAATACTTTTCTCACGCATACGGTACATAATGCTGCAGAATGCTTTTAAAATTCATCTAGGTAAACATTTGGGTCTGCGCCGAGAAACAGTTTAGCGTAAAAATAAAGGGCTGCAAAAAGAAGTAGGTCACTCTACATGACTGAGTCTCAGACTGTTTATCATAACTCCACTTTGTTGTATTATAACAATTATGAGAACAATACTGAAAGCGATAAAGCCTATAGCTTTATCGCAAATAAACGCCACTCCAAGTTTAATCAGTGAAATCTCTTACGCGCTTAAAATCCGAACCCAGTCGTAGACTCACATACTTTTTTTCATATTAAGCTTCTTCCATTGCGTTAAGAGTCATTTTAGAATAGCTACGCAATTGTACCACAAACCGTTTTCGTTCTAAATAAAGAATCCCAATAGAATTGAAGGAAAACCCCTCTGGATACTGTTTGTTTTGAACAGTATTGAAATTGTTTCCTTTAACAATATCTTGATAAGGATGTCCACTCTATCAGTTTCTACTTTAAATTAAATTTATACATACATTATTATATAATTATCTCATAAGGGCGTGCTTATAATAACATGAATCCGTCAAGACAGACAGACAAAATATTTAAAAACTGGTTCTTTGTTATAAGTTCCGTAAATTTTACTTTCATATGCATTCAGTAAAAAGCTGTTATTTTGATATGACAAACAGACACTTAAATGTTATTTATGTGTAATAGGTTTTTTTTTTAAAGTGCGCTTTAAGTTTGCAACTTAGTAATGTGACAACCCTGGCTTACCATCGTTATTCCTGCTCACAGGAAACGAGCTTCAATTATTACCTGTCATTTCACCGAACGCGTGATATTTAATTGGTTTTCCTTGTATTTAACTGACACGTGCTGAATTAAAGATAGCTGAAATATTTTATTTGAATATGTTTTTTTACTCTAAAAATCTGTTTTCGGACTAATTTGATTTCTTCACTCAAAACACAATTAAACGGGAATTAACGCGATCTTAATTATTTAGGCCTTAGGCACAAAATGTTAGCTTTTGCCTGACGTTTCGACCGGGTTACACCGACCCTGGTCACAGGCTGTCTGGAACAGCGATGTCAAATTCTTAACTCGCCCTCAAAAGGAACATTTTGTGCCTAAATATTATGATCGCGTTAATTCCCGTTTAAGTGTTTTATCAATTATGCAACGCGAAAGTTTAAAGTAATTCTTAACTTAAAATCTTTTTATAAGTAATCCAGTTTTTATTACTTTAGGATCTGTTACTTGAACTAACCCTTAATATCTTTCTAACGTACTTATTTTTGAGCACTAAGCTCGGGTCGCCCACAAATGTTTTCGCGGCTCCATTGTTATTCAATTGTTATCTTTTTTCTCCGAGCATACAGGTAAACAAAGAATCATGTTGATTCTTGTGCTCAAATAAATTAACTTTTTATAATTATCTGCCCCCTAACCATGAACTCTAAAAACAATCTCAAAGTTGTCAAATCTGTCAATTTTGGTACGTCATTTCATACAAAATTTGACAGAAATGATAATGTTTGACAGATTTGTGATTGTTTTAACAGTTCATGGTTAGGGCCCTGACATCTAAAAAAAATCAACATTAAATCATAGCAGCTGACCTGAAAGTGTTTTAATAGATGTCGATGTCGTGTCGACCCGCAAAGAAGAAGATGTCGATGTTCCATAGAAAAAAATAAAAAAGCATCACAATCAGCGGTCAAATATATACATATTTATTTACCTATTTCACTAAATATCACGAACTTTTTTGTAACTTTACTTTTCACATCGAAACTATTCTACTAAAGGCACGCGTAAATTTCAATTCCGGCAGGCTGACCCAGTGAATGTGTATCCTAAGCTAGCGGTCCTCAGGCAAATACAGCCGACCACGTGTGTGTAAATGAGCTAAGTTGTTACCAGTCACGTTCGGACCATAGTAGGTGGAAGAAAAGTAGCCCCGCCCCACTCCTCACAATGCTCAGGACCTTTACTCTGTGTCTACTCAGTTCTTCAGTACGAGCAAAACATCGGAGATTAGTAAGTATCTCATTTTTTATATAGGATGGAGATGCAATGTAGTTATATATATCAACGTGATTAGTGACATTATACGCAGTCTGTATCCAGCATTCGGTTGTTTTATTTACATCTTTAATCCCGTCCAGACAAACATATCAAAGTTTAAGTACTTTCAATGTATTCGAGGTGGTCTGAACAAAACATAAAGAATTCGAGAAGCCCGAGAACACACGGACCGGGAAATATATGGTAAATTCTAGGTAGCTATCGATAACATCAATATAACAATCGATAGTCTCACAATTTGCCGCTATCGGTTTGCTATCGATATCAACACTGTCCTGTGGATCCTTCGTACGTAGCATATGCGTTGTTCTATAGCAAGGGCGTGCGGTGCATATAGACAATTAAGCAGTGTCCAACTGGTAAATTCAATGAGGTAGGCAGTATGTACTTACAAATGTGAGTGTTGAAAACTATTGATTTTCATATAACACGTAAGTATCCACTGCCTTCCTCGAAATAAAAATGCCCGTCACTGCTCTATAGCTAGTTATGATTCAAACAGTTAACCTTACGTGCGTGCTGTGGAAAGGGCAATGATCGAGATTTCTTTGCGAGATCGAATCAAAAATGAGGAGATCCGTAAACGAACAAAACTTGCCGATATAGCCCGACGAATTACCAAGCTAAAGTGGCAGTGGGCGGGGCACATATCGCGTAGAACTGACGGCCGAAGGGGCAAAAAGGTTCTAGGATGGAGGTCACGTACCGGCGAACGCAACGTAAAATTTCCTCCAAAAGGTGGACAGACGACTTAGTAAATGTTGCAGGAAGCCGCTGGATGCAGGTCGCTCTGACCGGACAATCATTGCCATGGATGGATCATGGACATGAAGTCATTGCGGGGGGCATATACCTATGTCCAGTGAATATTCTATGGCTGTAATTATGACGATGATGATGATATACCTGCAGGAAGGGCTCAGCCGCGGAGATGAGATCCAGATACGCGGCGGTATGTTCAGCAGTAAGCTTCCTATGGGTGACATAATGATGATGATGATGAACCTCACGTGAAGGTAACTAAGAACGATACCCCAGGCCTACTGCAGTAACTTCTGCTGTGGCGGCCACTGACCCGCCTTTATTGGACCTTATCTCTCCTATACCTTTTTTATCCATACAATAGAATTGCTTCGGCGCTAAATGGAGACGTATGGCTTACATATCTAAGGATTTACGACTGCGATGTGACCTTTCACAATAGCTTTTCATTTTAAGTCGAACGGCTGTAATAATGACACAAAGGCAGCTTGGAAATAAATTGTGAGGTTTGTTTTAAGACTGGCACATACATTAAGTATGGACTGACTATCCTTTTCGATAATACTTTTAGAATTGAAGATAGTGTAAAATAAAATATTTATATGTAGGTAGGTAGTACAAGGTATCAGACAAGGTATTTTGCGAGGGGCAACCCAACATACCTAGACTCGGGCCAATTTAAGAAATATTGTTTTCTAAATTGACCCGAACCAGGAATCAAACCACCTTTTAAAGGGGAAGTACTTTGCCACTACAACAACGTCGGCAAAGGCCTAAAGTTTAAAATTATTTGCTTGTAATTTTGTAACTTATATGGCAATTAATGGCAAACCATAGTCATTTGTAACTTTTAATATTTTTACGTTTTGATTTTTTTACATAGAGTTCAGTGCATTTGTGCTCAAAAAGGCTCCTAGCGGAAAAGTTTTGGGGTAGTTCTGATTTCTTCCATTTTATATGTATTTTGGGGTGCTGAATCCGAATCTGAGGTTTGCTAACAAAATTTCGTGACGAAACATTCTTCTATTTTCCGGATTTTTTCTTAAATCTCGGATTCTATCAACTTTTAGTCAATGGCCTGATGGTTTACTAAAATTAAAGTACTTAAAATTCTCTACAAATATCACTTTTTAGTTTTTATTTTAGAAGTTCGGTCACAAGTTGAAAATTGGCATATTTCAGCGTTCTCTTCAAAACCCACTTTTACTTTACTTATCAAAACACAACTTCGCTGAACTAATTTTCTTTTGATATTTTCTTGTAAATTTTTCTCTTAGAGAAAATACTAATTCACGAAACTCTTGATTTACTGTAATTGTGGGAATTTTAGGTTATAATTTAGATTCTTCCTGACAGTGGCGTGCGGTGCATATAGGCAATTATGCAGTGCCTACCTAAACAAAAATCCTACAGGACAGCTATCCATCTTTATTTGCCAAATTGACAATCTATAATAAAGTCTAAGTTACCATTTTGTCGTCTTTATTAAACTTTCAAACTAAAGCGCGCTCGTTTCAATACTTTCAATACAAATGACCCACGGTAGGCGGTCGCGATACCGCTTACTATTTCACGCACACTTCCTTAATTGTCACACACACTTATATAATCTGTGCGCATACGTACACAGTTACAAAACACCAATTTTTGGTAAGCATTATGCGGCGCTTACCTGCTTAGCTCCCACCAGATGGCGCTCAATTTCCGCCTCCAATTTAAAAATTTAAAGTCTTATTTTAAGTAAACTTTACATTACAACTTGTTAAAATAAAATTTCAAACTCTAAAATCCTAATTATATTTATAGTAAATAGTTTAAAGTTTTAAAACGAATAATTAATTGTTTGCTAAAACTATCCTAAAAATAATGTAAACAGAGATCATTTCGATCGGCCATATTTTTTTTCTTTAGTTTGCTTTGGCTTTCTTCCCGCGAGTGTTTTGAAAAGTTGTTTTTACTCTTACGGATCATAAACTGTTTCTTTTGAGTGCTATTATAGTTATTTCAGAGTTCAGTGTTGTGTTGTTGTGTTCAGTGTGTTCTATAAAATGGAGAAACTACAATGTACAGTATGTAATAAGAATTCTATTTGTTTTGACAAATTACGCGCCAATCCCTTAAATCAATTTTCATTTGTGGACAACCTAGTAGCCTATTTTCATTAGCCGGGTAATTTAAGTTCCGAATTGAGTTGTAACGTAATCGATCTCACATAGAACTAAAATTTATTTGCATAGTTTGAATACGCCAAAGCTTATTTTAGCTTAATTCGGAACAAACAAAGAAATGTCCTTGTTTATTCTGTGGCCATAATATTTACGAGTGTAACTTAACCTCACCTCAGTTAAAGGAGATTTTTAAAAATATTAGTGAATAATCGGGTGTTAAGTTGTCAAAAGATAATTGTTCTAATAGTGTAAAGTGTATTAAAATGTGGTGAACAAATAATACAATCTTAAAAGTAGGTAAATACCATGTTAAAATCAACAAAATAGCCGATGGGGCGCCGGTTTTGTGTGTGTTTACGTCGGAGACAAGTTAAGTTTTTGTCACTAAACTAACAACTTTATTGAATTAATTGAAGTATATAATGCTTACCGTTACAAACATTTTACGATAAAAGATTACTGACATGTTCAAAGTTCGCGAAAAAGTAATAACCACGAAATGTCGCTGAGGAGTTATAAATATCAATTGGATAGTTGTGGTGCTCCATATAAATCTTCACTCAGTCAATTTTCTTTGCTTGTCTCGGAAAGCAAGAATGCCTGGTAAGTCTTTATTTGGTTGGAGTGTAGCAAAGTGTGCAAGGCGTTTGGCACTTAAAAAATTTTTCATTAAAAATATGAAACATAATAAAACTCAAATTTTTGTTTTTCAATGTATAAGGGGGCTCAAATTAAATGCTTTTTATACTTGTGACTTTTTCTTTCCGACGCATGGTTTAACCGGAAAATGCGATAGAATATAAAGTGTTCAAACACTTAGAAAAAATTGGTGATATAATTATAAAACTTCATAAAATTCCAATCTTTGTTTTTCGTCGTATAGAGGAGGATAAACTAAACGCTTTTTATACTTGTGACTTTTTCTTTCCGACGCATGGTTTAACCGAAAAATGCGATAGAATATAAAGTGTTCAAACAGAAAAAAATAGTGATATAATTATAAAACTTCATAAAATTCCAATCTTTGTTTTTCGTCGTATAGCGGGGCATAAACTAAACGCTTTTTATACTTGTGACTTTTTCTTTCCGACGCATGGTTTAACCGGAAAATGTGATAGTTTTTTTTTAATAGTGTTACTACTTAGTGCCTACCCAGCACAAAAATCAAAGCACGCCGCTGCTTCCTGATCCTTCTTCCTCCTAACGTCGCGAACAATGGCTGTATTGGATGTAACCGGTTTCTAAAAAAAAACATAAGAATTGGTGGCTTATTAAGTTATGACCCTCCTACATGGGCCACAATAACTGACTTATAAATACAGGCCACTATCCATAACTGAAAACGTTACTGAGATATATCTTATAACTCATTTATGACCCCAGAGATTGAAATTTTTCGATTATAAGCAAATTGCAATCAACGCTACTAAAGCCCTCAGAAAAATGCTAAAACATTTTTCATATTTCATACAAAACATTTTCGCCGTACTCCTATTATTTTATAATCATCACTGTGTAACAGTGGATAAATAGTCTGCATTAGATTAGAATAATATCTACCCCCAAAACAATAATCTCAACATTTTGTTGATTTGTTGATCTGGGCCCTAACCATGAACTGTTAAAACAATCAAAAATCTGTCAAACATTATCATTTATGTCAAATTTTGTATGAAATGACGTACCAAAATTGACAGATTTGACAACTTTGAGATTGTTTTAAGAGTTCATGGTTATGGCCCTGGGCTATTTACACAAGACTGACTACATCTCAGAAGCATAACGTCTTAAGTGCATTCGACCACAACAAAAATAGAAGTAGTAGCACTCAGGAGGGGACAACATTTTGGGGTAAAAAATTATGTACTAGTACGTTTTTTGTAATAGTATGTTTTTTTACCATAAGGATAATTATTAGGATTCAAACGACCTCCGTAGCCGAACTTGGGCCGTCATCTCTGATGTCCCGTGTTCGATTCCCGGTCGGGTCGATGTAGAAATCATTTTTTGAGTTTTCTCGGGTCAGGGTGTTGTGGCACCGTCTTTGTTTCTTATTTCTATAACACAAGTGCTTTGGCTACTTACATTAGGAGCGAAGAAATTAATGTATGTTATGTTTTCTAATATTTATTATTAAGATAATTGCTTACATTATAGGACTTAAGTTGATAAATTTATAAAAAAAAATCAGTTTTTGCTACTCGTAAGTAACAAAAACTGTGTGTCTCTTGTTATTTTTTTATGCAAAATAAGCTAGCAGAAATTACTTGGTGCTAACAGTAATTTACAAAAATAGTTAATAACCTTATTATTTATTTAGAAGTAAAACGAAAAAACGTAACTAATATTTTTATCAAGCGAAAACATTTTTTACCTAATTTCAACCTATTTAGCGTCGTACTTATTAATTTAAAACTTTGTTATGATAAAGGCCTGCGCAGACGAGGTACCTTTGTCAATGAAGGACAATAGCCCCCGAAGAGTCCGCGCAAGACTTGTCATCGGCTCAAAGCAAATGGTGTGCGATCATTTGGTGGCCGGTTTATTAAAACGGACGATATGAAAGCTTTTATTCAGAGATTACGATGTGTTGTAATTTACTTTAAGTTTAAGATCTCCTTGTTTTTTTTGTCGTCTGTCAATGACTTCGGTTGTCCGGAGAACTTTTGTACACGATACTTTTAATCTCTTGTGTGCGTTAGCAGATCCAGAAGTCCTACTACGAAAATATATCGATAGTTCGGACGTAGAAACCTAACAAATAAAAATAACCGGTCACTTGTATCAATCATTTGACTAATATGACCAACTCAAACTAGCCGTGTAAAAACCCGACCGTTTTTTTTTATAAATAAATATTGGAAAACATCACATACATTGCTCTGATCCTATGGTAAGTAGCTAAAGCACTTGTGTTATATAAATCAGAAAAAACGACGGTACCACCACGCCCAGACCCGAGACAATATAGAAAAGTTCGTTTCCTACATTAACCCGACCGGGGATCGAACCCGGAACCTCAGAGATGGCGACACCATATTAGTCCGGCGTGCTAGCCTCTCGGCTACGGAGGTCGTCAAATCGTTTCAATAGATCATAAATTGTAAAGGGTTTAATTAAAGTTAATGGTTATTTTAATTTGATAGGTTAATACGTCCGAACGAACGAAACACTTTCGTAGTAGACCTCCTGTTGTAAGCGACCTATTTTGACGGACAAAAAAGTACTCGGAGGACTGTCCCTCGTCTGCGCAGGCCTTATTACAATAATTTGATACCATTGAGCTTGTATAATGTTGGACTCGAGTCATGGTAGGTATTGTGACTTGTTATTGTATTAAAATTCGTTACTGAGGTCTTATAACTGACGTCCCAAAAATCGTTTTCTAAAAAATAACCTTATTTTTAAACTAAGTAAGTTTTTATGTAGTTTATGCTGGTTTTTTAAAAAGTGAATGTCAAGATAACTACGACAATTATCAATTGGCTAATTCGATGTAAAAGAATGTGTTTCACGTACTTCATTGTATATTTATAGCCATCCCAATCCTTATTATGAAAACGCATATGAACGCATGGATTGAATCTTTGAAAAAAAGCGAAAGGGGTTTGCGAAACATTTTTTCTTACTATGGGGGTCGTGTCATAAAAAGTTTGAACAACACTGGTTTCTGCCAATAGCTATAAATCATTGAACACAAATGCTACACTAGGCAGACAAGGCTATGTGAATATAGAATACTATACCATCCTGTTGTAATTTGAAATACGTATTGCTGTCACCAACGAAGGCGTATGATCGATTAGACAGGTCCACAGTGCTAGGATGTTTGACTCCGCTCAGGAGGCCTAGTACGAAATTGTATTGTTCATTCGGACGTATAAACCAATCAAATTAAAATAACCGTTCAGTTGTATAAATCTTAAGACAAAATATGACCAACTTAAACAAGCCGTGTAAAAACACGACGATTTGTTTATAAATTGCCAAAATTTTTACACTAGTAGATGGTAAGTTTAATTTAATTAGGTTAAAAAACGTCCGAACGATTGATACGCTTTCGAAGTAGATCTTCAGAACATAGCAGTGCTGAACTAATCGAACTTGACGGTCATATGCATGCATACACGTGCTAATGATGGGAATTCAGTGCAAGTTAGCCATGCGTAGTATATATAGGATACATAGAATAAGTAGTACAGTTCATAGATATTGCGTTCATAGTGGGAATGAGCACTTAGTACCTTTTTAGGGTTTCGTACCCTTAGGGTAAAACGGGACCTTATTACTAAGGCTCCGCTGTCCGTCTGTCTGTCTGTCCGTCTGAACCCTTCGTGTGCGAGTCCGAGTCGCACTTGGCCGGTTTTTTTCAGAATCGTGATAGATTTTCGCGGCGCGCATAATTTAAATTAGCTCGCAAACAATGTGGAGGCAATTTTTTTAATTGGAATGTACCTATTTTCACTTATTTACCTATTATCATGTTTTTGTAAAGTCGATATAGCAAAAACAAACGGCTGGAACTGCTGCGTTATGTCACAATTTATCATATCGGCCATCAACGAGACGGGAGCCATCCCTCATCGTAACGATGCGAGAAAAACTGTCCAAGAACACATAACGCACAGAAGGTCCAATATTATAAAAAGTTAATGTCACATACAGGATACGGATTATTACTTACTCCTTCCTTTAACTTCCTTTTAGGAGATAATGCTACTGCTCAAATATTATAAGGTAATTTATATAAAGTGTTTCAAAAACATCTACCGCCGCGTCTGCTACGGACGAAAGTATTACTTATTAATATAGATTACGATAGTGAAGAAATATCATGCCCGGACGTCATCTATTTTTTATAATCAACTAAAGATTAGGATTTACTTTGTTTAATTTTGTTTAGTAAGAGGACAGTTGGACAGGTGTGTATCATTTTAATTTTGATTTGATTTGATTTTAAACAAAGTGAAGCCTAATCTTTAGTTTATTATAACATTTTAAATAAAAAATTGATGACGTGAAATTTCTTCACTATCGTATATGTTTTCTTTGGGTCAAACACCGAAACTTAAAAAATAAAATAAATCATTGTATTTTCGCAGAAGCATTACCTCCTAAAACCGTATCTTGTATGTGATTACCACATTTAGCTTTTTAAAATAGTGGACCTTCTGCACGATTGCTAGTTAAAGTCCTAAATATCCAACAAGGTTGTTTGGTTTTAAAAACTTTTTATTTAGATCCCCAAAGAAGAAAACAAAATCCACACTTTACTGTCTCTCAATGTTTAAAAAGGCATTAAGAATTTCGTAATTTATCTAATTCGAAATGGGATGAGACGATAAAACGTTTTGTTTTTCATTACCCGCCAGTTTTTATCGTCGCAAACGACACCGCATCCATCCTCGTAAGCTTGCCAGACATAAATCAAGTATATCCTGAGCTTATTCAAATAAGAGTTGAATTTATCCTTTAGTGTTGTTGTGGGTATCCGGATGGATATCCGGAAGAGTGACCGAAACTATTGCAAATATCCTTATTATTGAGTAAACAAAATTAATTATTCTTTTAAAACACGAGCTAACTCCCAGCTTGTTATGTATCTACCTAAAATATCTGAACCTATATCTCTTTGTTTGTGTTCAATAATTCAAAATATCTCTCTAGCCGTAGCTGGCGTTTTGTTAAGATCCGAAATGAGGATCCGTACAAAAACTTAATCAGCTCTTAAGCTCTTAGCGATAAGACTGCCTAAATTTTACATCTATCTGTGAACGTTAACTAAAACTTCTTTGTTTGGTGTGGAATAATAATGCGTATCTATTTTTTATCTATTTAGTGACGTGGCTCTTTGAATGAATGTCTTTCTGTAACAAACCTAATTCACGTGAGCAAAACTGCTGTTATCATAATAACAATTGAAAATCATGGCAAATTAAGTGCACTGATAATAACATTGTTCGGATATAACGGATGTATCCGGTAACCGATTATTCTGTAAAATTATCCGTATCCGAAATATCATACTCATAACAACCCAATTATTCTCGGAACCTACCAAGGGTTTTCGCTCAATACACTGACCCAAATTTAGAATGGATCGCTTTAAAATGTAGATCTGTATTCCTCTAGAACTGTTTGCTGTTCCAGTTGACTTCAAGAAATTATAAACATCTAAGTAATTTACGTGTGTTATTACAAGTTTGGAGTTATACGTTAGCCAAGCTAAACAAAAACCAGTGAAACACAAAGTGGACCAATGAGACTGCGTTACAATTAAATTGCTTTGTGTCTCTTATCCCTGTAATACAAAGCTGATATTTAGGATTTAGTTATAAGCATTATAAACATTAACAGTAATTCTTATTAACGATAGAAGAGACTGGCTAGAAAGAAAGGAGGCCTACACCAAGAAGATGGTAGAAAAAGGCTGAAAAGAAGAAGAAGAAGATAACCTCATAACCCCCTGATGACAGAAGTCACTGTGGGAGGCCTATGTTCAGCAGTGGACGTACCTGTGGCTGAAATGATTAATGATGATGGTGATAACCTTATAATATTAAAGGGTGGTTTCCAAAAACATTCTCATAAGACAAACATAAAAATCGGCAAATAAATCTCTTCCATACACTAGATGACCAATAAGCTAAGATTTTTAATACTTTAAAAATCGTCCGCCTCAGGTGGTTTTTTTTTTCAAGTATTAAAAATCTTGGATAAACCTAGCTTGGTAATTGTTAAAAACGAAATTTAGACCAATAAGCTGTTTTAGGATGTCTATGTTTAAGGTCCCATTGTGTACGTCGAACTAAAAAAACTCAGTTGTAACAAATTTTATTATGATTGTTACTTCATTACCCCTGAAAATTTGGTCACAATTTTTTTTTTTAAATAGGATAACAAATGAATTATTATGGTCTCGAATAAGTTATTAATCAGGTTCTTTATTGACCTGAACCTGGAATCCAACCTAAGACAGTGCATTTACAGCGAATCAGAAGACCACTACGAAAATGTTTCGTTCGTTCGGAACTGCGGACGTATTAACCTAATAAATTAAAATAACCATTCACTTGCAACTTGTACTTAAGTATCGTAATCACTACGTTTAACTTGTATCAATCCCTTGACAAAACATGAAAAACTCAAATTGTCCGTGTAAAAAAACCCGACCGTTTTCCGTTTGTTCATAAAATGTCGAAAGTTTGACACAACTAAATAGTAATGTGGGATGTGAGTGTGGAATGGAACGTAAGTTGTTTGAAAGAGAAGGAAAACGGAGTGAGCGAGAGGATAAACGAATGCCGATTTGAATGTGATGACGGATGGTTTTCAATTGTTTTGCTGGGGATTGACATACGAGAAGTGGAAGATTGAAGGTGTTCTGTTTGGAGTGCGCTGTTTCTGATAATATACTAAGTCTAATATAAGAAGTATTCTCTTTCCTTAATCCCTACAGTAATTTAGGTTATTATTGTTGAACTGTGCACTGCAAAACATAGGCCTCTCTCGACAAGATACGATACCCTAGCCTCGGCTATTCATTTGCAGCTTTGGGAAAATAGTCACTCCACCTTGCCAGAAAACGCCCTACTCTGCGTTTGCCAAGTCAATAATTAACTATATGTTATGTTACTATTATTTTTTTCTATGTAATTAATAAATCTTTGTTGCATTGGCATTTACAATTCGTTGATTTAGTAACTAAACTAACATAGTTGAAGGTAATACCACTGATCAAATAACATACCACCCACAGTACATACGTGTACATATCCCTACAAATTCTAGGTATCCCAAAATTCAACAATAAAACGGTACCAGATGGTGGGCCTACTTATGACTAACTCGAGGAAAAAAAGGAAAAAGTATACCTTTTATTTTTTTATTACAAAAAAAAAATCTTTCTTTTGACACCCCTTATGACATTTATATTATGACTACCATGACCTCAACTTTTCAAATATTTCTATAATTTATTTTGCATCGGTAACCTAAATAGCACTGCTATGCACCACAATCCTCAAATTTCCCAGAATGCTACAGTTTTTACACAATAATCACTCTTTTTTTTTAATATTTTTACTTTCCGTGCACTTTCACTGATCGTAATGTAAAAAAAAGTATGGTCATTACCATGGCAATTTTTTTTCAAAAATTGACGCAAGTAACCAATATTCTAAAATGGTATAATACTTTGGTAAAACTAGCCAAAAAAATACGAACTATTTTCAACAATAACCAACTTTCTACTATGTGCCCATTATAGGTATTTTGTTGTTGAAAAAATGTGAAATGAATTAAAGCGAGAGGTTTTTACCTCTTGTAATTTACATTTAAGTTACACTTGTTGTAACTTGTAAGTTACAGCCTGTAGTATCGATAATATTTTCATCACAACTGACGGATTTCAACGGTAGATTTATTGATTAGATCGAAACGTCGGCGCGGGACTATTTAAAGTCGAAACAACGCAAGATCAAAGCTCGTTACGCTGTAAGCATTTCACATGTTTCTGATATCATAAGACCGGCGGTTTATTTCCCTGATGGACTAGTAAATGACGCGGCTGAAAAGGCTAACAAGACATCCCAAACCGGCTCTACATCACTCAAGTGGAGAATACATAATGGCCGGACGAAAATGTAGCATAGTGAATCACTGTGAACCTTGATGCCGTAAAAACAAGGACATTTTTGACAAGATTACGGTGATTACTGTATCTGGACCGTGTTATGCAGCGTGTAACTCATTTTTGGTCCAACGATGGATGATCCGGCCCCCCTAGCATGACCAACAAAACACGATAAATTATAATATAACGATTTATCGACACCCAATTGTCAAAATGTTATGAACTTTTATCGAAACAGAGAGTATGACCGTGTCGTCACCGGCATGGACAAGCTCGCTGTTTCGATAAAAGTTTAACATGATGGCTATGTGATCATATTTTACAATTGGGTGTCGAAAAATCGCTCTAACATATCATGTTTAATTGGTCGTGCTAGCGGCTGGATGGAAAACTTCCAGTATTCAAATTGATAAATATGTGTATTCGTGAGTACATGTTTTGAATAGTAGTGCTTATTTTTGTGGGAAAATAGTCCCTGTTCTTGCATGGGATTTTATCCACTATACCCGACAATCGTCATTGATATTAAGTAAAAATTGTCATGTCTGGTTTTTCAAAAATACTTGTGGCTTTTTATTTGTAGTGGCACTTTTGAAAAAATGAAATGACTGCCTCTGAGGTTTAATTAACAGCTGTCCTTGACTAAAACTACAATAAAAAAATCAAAATATCAAGGTAGCTGCCTTCTGCATAACACGGTCCAATTTTACATGACTGTACATGTAAGTACATAAGTACCTAACCCGGGTTTTCCGCAAGCGATCTATCAAGACTAGCCGCATCCGCGAGGATAAGAGGCTAGGGTTGCTCCTTAATGCATCGATTTAGAAAATGTTGGTTATAAGTCGATGTCTAGGTCGATTTGGACCACTTTTAGACAATATTTTACCCTCTAAAGGATACCTCACTAATCATTTTATCCTTATTGCACTGACCATTGAATGGAAATGGTGATATAGTAGCAATCATACTTTGAACTTTAATCCCTTGTTCGAAAGGTCGTGGTTGGTCGAAAACCAATAAATAAACACCTTCAGCCTTTTAGAGGGCTAAAGTAATATTTTTTTGCGACAAGCAAATAAATATTCAATTGCTTTTGTCTGGGAGATTATAATTACTTATATCTGAGATATAAAAATAACATTATTGCGAATTTATTAATAAAATAACAAATCCATAAAGCTTTTCATCGAAGCTGATTGTAATATATTTAAAATAATATTCTTTTGAGATGGGGTGGGTAGCTAATAGAAGGCCAATTATAAAAAAATCGTAGCTATCGAACTTAACTTAAGGCCACAGACGCGGCATATTTTTTTTTTTGTTTTATTTATGTAGTACGTAAACGAACATTAACCGTTTATTACAGTGGCCTTTAATAGTCCGGTTACTTACATTTGTTTTAGAATAGATAAATAAAATCATCGTTATTCTCAATTCGCATCCCTATGGGCGGATCTAATATATAGCTTTTTGTTGTACGACAACTCGGCTTATTGAAAGCTGGGCAACTTCTAAAAAGTTAATAGCTCGGGGACAGTTTTGGCAACCGCAGCATAATTTATAGTCTATAATGATAGAACGTTCTAAAATATTAATGAAATCTGCTCTCTTTCCTCAAGGAGCGTTTTCACTCAGAGTATTCGTGTGTGATGAGCATTCAACATCAAACATTTGCGTGGTGTGGGAGTTAAGTCAAGCGATAATAATTTGCCTCAACCCACATAAAAAGGGCTATACAAAATGAGATGACGAGCAACGGGCAAGTCTGCCAGATTGACTGCGACGGTCTTACACTAGCAAACATTGCACACACCTTTAGTAGCGAGCACCGGTAGACTTCCCCGCGGGCGTGTCCATCTAGTGAATTCTCCGCTTTACATACATGATACAGGCACCGCGTAGGTAACAAATCAGTCTATAATATTAGTGCATATTGACTAAAACAAACTTCAAATAATTGCTTGGAAAACTCTAGGCTGGAACGGTATTCGAACATTTTCGGCATTTCAGAATCAAATATCACTTTAATTGACACTATCCTGTGTTCATCCAGTGGCCTATCCATAGCCAGTTTTCCTTTGCAATTCGAACAAAAATGGCTTTAATAATTACTTTTCAACCCTTAAAATGAAAGTACTTTTTTAACGTAAGCTATTTTTTTTTAAATTTATGAAAGAACAACAAACAAGTTTACAATAAGCTTACACTAAACCATATACAGAAAAAAACTTAAATTATTGTAAACTCAACAACGATGGTTACATTTTACGTTAACATTAAATTGTACAGCGGGACTCAAGTTGTACATAAAAATGAACTTGATTTATCTGTTAGTGATGTTTGTGTGGGTTCGAGTGCATATGTTGGTAAAGTAGATATCGGAATGACGTGTTAAAAGTGTGTGTGATATATATTTTAGATAAAGTGTGTATGAAATATGTTAATCATTTATCAATTGTTAATTAGTAAATTTACGATATCTTTATTGTAAGATCTGGCACTGCCTGTGAAGATATGGACAGAATTCATTTTTTTGTTATAAGTATCGAGCATGCGATGTAGGGGGGATCGGATACCGGCCCTCGTCCGAGACTGTGTAACCGCGATCAGTGGATTGGTGCGAGATGAACGCTTATGAGTCCGAGTTGGTACCGAGTAGCTAATGCGATTTATTATATCCGTACAGTCATATTTATTGTTGCAGATATCGTACAGTAGCCTCGCATCGAGTTGGGCCCGTCTAGACTTTAAGTCTAGGAGTTTATATTTCTATTAACATAACCTATGTTAGGAAATATTAGACATTGAATTTAACCCAAGGCGGGAGCCTTTTTTAAATTGTTCGGTTTTGGTCTCCCATTAGGGATAAAGGGAGACCAAAACCGAACAATTTAAAAAAAAAATCAGAAGCATCCCATAGCACTAAATCTAAAACGATCTAAAAAGAGTTCGTTCCCTACATTAGACTAGACTGTCACCTCTGTATCGCCTGACACTTCCAGCTCTCTTCATGCATCTACTTAACTAAACTGTCACGTCACAAGTACCACCAGACATTCAAACACAAATCTGCACGCACACCCAAGGATCTAAACATAAAGAGAGCGGGGGGGGCTCCCTCATTATTCAGGTCGCGTATATACCCCTCTCTCACGCTTCCTCTCTAATGACTTTATTTATTCAAATTACACACTCGAGCTCTTTTAAGTGCAAACTAAATGCACAGGAAGAATAGCTAAATTAATTGGGTATGCAGTTAATTAAATTGGTAGCTTATTGTAAAATGTAATTGTTAATGAAAACTCGGAAATATCAACGACACTAGGAATATTACTATTTGTTTGTAATAAAATTATATGAAATACTGAATTCGTCAAAATGTAGGTACCTACAACATAGAGTACCTATATTTATTAGCGAAAAGCGTTCCCGTTGACACGTAATATTATAGCGTTAAAACATACTAAAAACAAAATTATACACCCACATAAAATAAATAATGTCTCCTTATTAAAAATATCATAAACCAACCAACCATTGCCAGCCATATTCCTAAGGTCGTCGGTTCATTAGGCTGGGGCGCTACAATTTTAATTCAGGTATGTTTTAACAAAATAAAAAGTAGGCCATTGTTTCTGACGTGACGTGCTCTTAACACCTATGCGTAATCGTTACCCATGTTTGTGGTGGGCCTTTTAAGATAAACTTAACGCAACATCTTCATCATCGTGCAACAACGCTCGCACGACAAATGAATAACCTTACAAACAATGTGATAATTATTTAATGTAAACTTTGAGCACGCTAGTTCACCTTGTTATGTAACATTTTGTCTCACATTAACTATTTCTCGCAACTGCGTACGAGGAAATGTAGAACTGAGCAGGCACTTTTTTGACACATTTCTTTATGTGTATCTTTGTCATGTTGCTATGTATTTTCCTTAATTCAAGTAAACTTTTTTTTCTTATCTCTCTTTTTACACTTAAATTTACTCCCTATTAAAAATATTATTTGGTGTGTGAAAGTGATTTCATTTTCCGAATTATTTATTTCTGTCTTTTTGTAGTAAATTTTAAAAGTGTTTCAGAAAAGAAGAAAATAAAATTTTGCTTAAGCCGTGCGTGCTGGTCCTTGTCTTTTAGTTACACAGTGTTTTAAACGTAAGTAATAAAAAAAATATATAACGTAATTTTTATGAAAAACATCGGAAGCGCAGAAATCGGTAAAAATGCGGAAATGGAGCAAGGTGTAAAGCCGCTTTCTTTACGACTCTCTTGAGATAAAAATATTCTTTTTACCAATTTTAGCATTTACGACGAACTTGGATTTCAATTACGAAGGTTTTTTACTTTAGTAGGTATGAAAGTACTTTTTCAAGTTCTACTATCTCTCGGGAGCTGTATATTTTCAAGTACAGAAGTAGCATAAATCTGGTATATATGGCTTATTTCGACCTCCGTAGCCGAGTGGCAACTTGGCGTCGCCATCTCTGAGGTCCCGGGTTCGATTCCCGGTCGGGTCAATGTAGAAAATAAACTTTTCTTTTGTCTCGGGTCTGGGTGTTGTGGTACTGTCGTTGTGTCTGATTTTTATAATACAAGTGCTTTACTACTACATTTACTATATTAAAACAATGTAGGATGTGATGTTTTCCAAATTTAAAATGTATTTATTCAAAATTATATACGAGTAATTCAATTTACACATTTAAACCTCATGAACACCAAGGTTGTCAAAAATAATGATGACGTCACGGAAAAGGGAAAAGGAAAATACCTACCTATCTAGATTCTCTCAGGTTTTTTTTTTCAAATAACAATTAATCATTATTCATTCTTTTTGCAAAACTGTTACCGTTTTCTTTCTTACCTTACTAATCAGTTAACCGTCCTCATTATCCTATACATCAAGTAATCTAGTCTGTTTTATGATATTTCCTTCAAATGAAAGCACTTAATTACTATACCAATACCTACATGAAAATATATCTATACACAAATTATATCATTTCTCTTTGGTTCAGTCCTCTGAGGCCAAATGGAAACCTTTGGCATAATTCGACCAACATACAGAGTGTCCCTGAAAGTATGGATCAAATGGAACTGGCATATAGTGGGGGCCATTCCTAGACTTTTGGTTTATTTAATGTAGGTTCCATTTTTTTAGGGGTTAAAAGTTCTGAATTTTTTTAGTACATTGTTTTGTTACGAGTGATTGATATACGTATCTCCACAAAATTACAGTTCTTTAGGGTCAGTCTCCAAGCAAAACCTCGGACGGACAGACAGACAGACAAACATGACGAAACTATAAGGGTTCCTTGTCAGGACTACGAAACCCTAAAAATGAAGTAAGTGTTTGGTAGAGAGAAATCTTTGTGCTATTTTATCCTCAATGAACACATGTTTGTTAGTTAATAAAAAGCACATTCAAGGAAAAGCAAGCTTTCGTACATCGTTTTAAACAAAAAAAATAAAATTAATCACATCTTTTTACCTATTCATCGTAATAGAATGGAATTTAGGTACATTCATAAAGCCAAAAATTTTGGGAATAACCCGCAACAAAACGATAAAAATTTGCCACATATTTTTATGCATCGTAAATGGAACCTACATTCATAGCTAAAAATTTGGGAATGCCAACCAAACCACCCTATGTGCCCGTTCGATTTGATCCATACTCTCAGGGACACTCTGTATATATGTGTAGGTGGATGTTTATGTGCTTAATAACAGATTTTTCCTGGAAAACCGAGTACGCACTCCATTCCGAATGTACGGAGAGAATTTACATTTAAATAGGAAAACAGGGCCGTACTTAGTCGAGGCTTAACTTTGTATTTATGTATGCCTCCCATAACTCGTTGATATTTCTGTATTTGATTTGACAGCTACTTTGCGTGGAGTATAAAATGTCTTGTAAGAAAATTGAATTTCAGCTGAAATAATTAGAATTCAAGTCATGTAATTTCTAAAAGGTACATTGTATATACTTTTTACATCACTGTTCTATTACATTATCTTAGTGAATACTCGTACCTATACAGGGTTACATTACAAAGGGGTGCCAAATTTTTAACATAAGATCTAGGGATGCACTACCTATGGTATTTGTTGTCCATTTTAACCTCTGGTATGCGCGGGCGCTCCTGCTGTTAGAAATGTACCTTACATCGAAAAGGCTAAGGTTTGTTTTCGCGCGCCATTGTGTCTATTATTGCATTGAACTTTGCATTTGTAGGTTGCACAGAGATAGTGCGTGCGTATTTTTTATAAATGAGACAAGTTTATCCACGCGTACCATCTTTGAACAGCGGATAATAATAAAATAAAAAGTTTGTTTTTAAATCGTAGATCGATTTAGTTACTGATTCTGAGTGGTCCCTGAAAATTTGGCACCCCTTTGCAATGTAACCCTGTATAATCTTTAAATCTTGACACGATTCGGTATGTAAAGAAGAATATAACCTATGGTAGTTCCACAACCGTTTCGAGATTTTACGCTTCAAAACTGTATTTTAGTTTTTACATCACTTAAAAATCCAAGATGACGTTTTATCATCATCATCATTTCAGCCACAGGACGTCCAATGCTGAACATAGGCTTCCCAGGGGCTTCCAGATTGGCCGGTTAGAAGCAGCCTGCATCCAGCGGCTTTACCTTTACCAGGTCGACTGTCCACCTTGTGGGTGAACGTCCCTCTTCCACTCCATCGGCCGATGCGTACGAGTAGCGTCAATGTTTTCTTAAGACTTAATTATCACGTAAAATTAACGTCCGTCTTTACAAGCAACCAATATTTTTTTTTAATCACTTTACATACCGAGTTCTCAGATTCTAAACAAAATTGTTATCTGCATACCTAGACGATATAATTGAGCGATTGCCACTCGTATAATGGACTAATAGTAAATGTTGTTATTTATCACCAGGTAATTTATGTACTTTCAAGAAATGAAGGTACATTTAAGACATTTAAGCTTTTTAGGTATTAGTTTGTAAAATATCTCCCGTAACAAGTACCATACACGTGTGTCGCGTGCTGTAGATTTTAAGGCCTTATTAAGTTACGTGAAATGCCTAAAATCTCGGATAGGTATGAAAATCTTATTATTAGAATACCTGTTACATTAAAAATCTAAAGATACGGTATGCTAGAAGAGGATTCAATTAAACAACTTGAACTGAATAATTTTGTTTTTTTTTGTTAAGTCTTTTGTATATAAATAAACACAAAAAAATAGTTTTCTTGTTATAAATTGCAAAATTTCTCTCAAAGGGAACAAGCTATTTTGTAACTGTTTTCACACAAAACAAGGTTGTGGAAATATACATGTTTTGTATTAAGGGGTTTGTTTGATTATCTTTCTTATTAGCAATAGTTTCATCAAAATCATGTTTTTTTTTTCGTTTTCAGCGGTTATCCGCGCCGCGTCAAGGTTATCAAGCGTATTAAGGTCTTAAATACTAGGTATAATAAGTAAACACATGATTTTGTAGGCGGGTGTGAACCAATAAAAGCAAGCAATGTTGTTTTTACGTCAAACTTTATAATTAAACAAAACAAGTTCGGAATAATACTGCTAAGAGCTTATAGTTGCCCCGGGCTTGGAGTGGTTAATTATAGATATAATTAGAGAACCGGATTTAGCGTCGCTACCTCTGAGGTCCCGGGTTTTGATTTTCGGTCGGGTCGGGTCAATGTAGAAAACGAACTTTTCTATATTGTCTCGGGTCCTAAATATAAACTTTATTCACTCTACTTCTACAATCTACTCATTTCAGATTAAAAATAGTTGGTTATTCATTTTTATGAAAAGGTATAAAATTTTGCAATAAAACACTACATACTCTTGTTGAACTACTCTGTTCATGAGTTCAAGAACCACATTAAAAATCCTTATAAAAAAGAAAATCTTCTCATTTGTAAATTAGAAGAACGACAAGAGTGCATGGACAGTCTAATCTGCCTAGCTCGCACTTACTAATTAGGTATGTCTTAAATTTTTAATACTAGGTATGTCTTGTAAAATATATTTCCTGTAAAAAATCAGGCTGACAAAGGTGACTGAGTTTGTTGCGCCATTTCTTTACATCACCAGCCAATATGTAGTTCCGAAGCGGTGGTAGAGCTTAGTTATATTTTTGGGACGTGTATAAAGTGCCCGGAAGAGTTATCTATAACACGCTTTCGGTACTTATCTAGGATTAGAGCAATGTGTGTGAAATATTAATTTATAGACAAGGCTTAATTTCGAAGACACGCAATACGTTGATAATGATAAAAAATACAAAACAAGTTTCTTCAAACTTATCCTGCTTCTTTCTACAATACAATCTTGAATAACTGAGTAATGAAACAGCAAAAACGTTAGGAGGGGAGCCAAGAGGGCAGTGATTAGGAGGCGCTCGTTACGCTACGACCATTAGCCGACACTCGGCCACTCATCTGAATCGCGGACTAATTACGATGGATTGAACTAATAATTTAAAACTAGAGACCTTCCTCTCGATTCTGTAAGAATCACGCAGCAAAACTCGATGTAAAACTCACCTAAGCGGTACAAACGAAATTAGCCTCTAATTTGTTATTAAGTAGGATCAAATTACTTATCGTCGATAAGTGATTTCATGGAGTCTAGCATAAATTCTGGTGGTCAGGCTTTCTAGCCCAGAGGGCCTAGTGCGAGTGCAACAAAATGTCCGCGTCGATTACTTTTTTCGAAAAGTCCAAGTTGATTTATATTACTTTTCGATCGATATAAGTGACTTGGTTGTTTTGTGTAACTGGTGCTAGGCACCCAGATCGTGAACCACTACACAAACATTAGAGATAACGATGTCGAATTCCTTACGTGACCTTATGATATTGTATGCGTTCTTTGATGCATCATACATAGTATCAAGCATAGGAAATCTTCTACTGATCACGGGCCTCCCCCGACGATTTCCAAATTGGCTTGGTAACGGCCTGCATCCAGTGGCTTCCTGCAACCTCTGACGCATTATGGCGCTTGAACAAAATTGGCAATTCTACCGACGCTAATCGTCGTAACTGAATACCAATTCGTTTCATTACAAATTAAGTTGGTTCTAGCAGATTTTTTTCTTTTAAGACTGATGCCAAGTGATTAGAAGGCGCTCGTTGCTATCGTTAGCCAAGACTTGGGCCCTCGTTTGAATGGTCGAAGTAGTTAGTACTAGACACAGATAAATTATAGAAATCTCGAACCACTCTGGAACGCCCAAGTGTTCTGAAATCACGGTCCCGGTTTCGCTTCCCGGTTTTCGTAATTAAAAAACGAATTGAACGAAATGATGCTGACCATAGGCCTTCCCCAGTGACTTCCAGATTGGCCTGTGGAAACCGGCATTAGGCGTATGAAGCTACAAATATAACAAATAACAAAATTTGTTAGTAATCCAATATTTAACATTGGACAACATCACATTATTTAAGAATATTGCTCTGATAATATAATCAGAAACAACGACGGTACCATAACTCCCAAAGTCCCAAACCCGAGACTATATTGAAAAGTTCGATTCGACCCGGTCGGAAATCGAACCCGGGTTGGCGACAACAAGTCCGGCGTGCTCCCCTATTACTCGCGCTTACTCGCAGCAGATATTACGTCATTTAGCTATTCTTAAGTTATTTCAATAATTGGTATTCTCCTCACTCATTCTAATAACGCCCTGTCAGACACTTATTGTAGTCGCGTAGTACCCATTAAATTTTGAAGATCTTTAACAAACTTTGGACAGTAAAAAAACATTATTATGTACACGTGTTTGTTACTCCTCGTACTCATCTTTTTTTAAGATCTTTTTAATCAAGTCGTTTAGGTTTTTTTTTTGTAATTGGTGTCATCAAAGTATCAAAAGATAGTTTACAATGAAACTAATTCTTTATATAACCAGCCAAATTATAGCAGTCCGTAAGTCCGTGGTGTTCGGCCATCTAAATGTCTTTAAAATCTCTTCGTAGTCCCGTTAAACGAAAAAAAAGGTCGCTAAAATGCTAAAAATCTGAAATTGCTCATTCTTAGAGAGTATTCCAGCCCACCAATCTTCTGGGTGTTTTATTACAGTATACATTTTGTTGACAACGACATAAACAAACACATCCATCACTTGGAAATATACGGAATTCACAACGAAATAATATCTCAAAAACGGCCGACCAGGGTTGTCAACGATTACATAGTAATCTCTCGTGTCAGGGAATCATTTATATTATATTTACTTTTTAAACGATTAATGATTGGATACGATTTCTTGACATTTTGTTATTCAATTTGGCGGTTGAATGGTTTTGGGAGTGAGGGAACTTCATCCGACCTTTGAGAAATTCTTTTTTTTCTTTCGTTTTATCTCGTCTTAAACGAGTATTTGTATTGAGTTTAATTACAGACAAGTAACGTGTTTTAGGTAATACAGATTTTACTTAGATGTCTGTCTGTAATATTTTTTTGTAGGATTACATTGGAACGGTTGTCTTTCATACTTTAATTTCCGAGCTAATATCGCTCAAAAAATAAAAATAAACTTATTTGGAGTAATTATATTCGGTGACTAATACACAACTGACTGTATTCCAATGTGAGGCAGACCTACTTTACCGAGTCATACGAGGTCACATTGTCAGGGGCAGCTAGAAAGGTATTTCAATCGCCTTCGATGGAAGAAACCACGCGGTTAGAACGTATAGAACGCCAGCCATTTTTAACCGACGAAAAAAACGGAGAAGGTTCTCAAGTCGACGCGAATATTTTTTTTTATGTATGATCACGCATAACTTTTTACAGAGTTGTCAGATTTTGATAATTCCTTTTTTATTAGAAAGGGCCCGAAGTTGGTCCTATATAAATTTGAATTGAAAAATTTAAAACTTACCCTAAGGGTGGGAAAATAGGGGTGATCCACAGAAAATCATGAAATAAAAAGTTTTTTTTCGATGAAACTATATAGCAGAATTCATTGATGCAAAAGACTTAACTTTTGCATCAGTGCATTAGTATTAACTCAGGTATAATTGGTACCAGAATGACATAAGGTGGTATTATCATTTAATATTTTACGCAACACTGTTACTTTTTATATGTAAGCTACAACTGTTAACGTGCAATATACGAAATTAATTATTATTGTTGGCTATATCTTTAATAAACAATTTAGCACACAATTTATTATTATATACCTATTTCAAAGTAGAATAAGTTTCTGTTACGTAAATAATGGCTTTCGCTTAGTTATTATAACCTTTTAAAATCAACTCAAATGGTAATAATGGATTCCAAAATGGGAAACCTTCGTGAGAAGATAAATTAATAAAACGAAAAGCTATTTTAAATATAATTTCGTTTTATCGAGTCAGTAGGTACTTCCACCCCAAGTTTAAAATGACAAAAACCGACCATGGACTTGATCAAAAGCTATTTTACTAATATTTTTGTTAATCAATCGAGTATCTCGGATACAGGTAAAATTACTTAATTGAACAGAATTCATTGCTCTTTAATGCACATTAATAATAAATAAATAAAACTCATAAGTTAGCTATGGTATTAAATAAATTAACTAAACAGTTCAAAACAGATATTGAACCTCTGGGCGGTAACCACGAACTCTTAAAACAATCTCAAATCTGTCAAGCATTATCAAATCTGTCAAATGTTGTATGTAATGACGTACCAAAATTGACAGATTTGACATCTTTGAGATTGTTTTAAGAGTTCATGGTTACCCAGCGCGCTGTTCGCGGAATAACTGAATTTTTAATAAACTCATAAAAAGGCGAACATTCGAGGAGCAATTTAGAAATTATGAATATTTTATTTCGCAAAATTAATCTCGTTCTTAAACAATTAATCTTTCGACGATCTGCAAATGAAAAGTAATTAGCAGAGTAATCATTAGGCTACTTCTTACTTCGTTTTGGTTCTCGCTTAATGCAATTTAATTCGTAAAACCATGAAGCAAATATATTGAACGGTTTCATTACCTTCCACTTCATGATAAGGAAGTAAATTTCAAAATATGGTGTCTTATTTTGGTATACGTAAAGTAATGAGGCATAATATATAAGTAGGAAGTTCCCAGTTTAAAGACAAAAATATGGTCGCTTTCATCATCATCATCATTTTAGCCACAGGACGTCCACTGCTGAACATAGGTCTCCTCCAGTGACATCCAGATCGGCCGGTTGGAAGCGACCTGCATCCAGCGGCTTCCTGCAACATTTAACAGGTCGTCTGCCCACCTTGTGGGTGGACGTCCCACCCAAGCTGCGCTTTAAATAACTTGAGACCCCTATTTTTCTCAAAAAGCTTATAAAATGGAAATAATATTCCAGAATATTATTCAAAAACTAAATTTAAACGTGTTGGCAAGAAATAATAAAACTAAAATAAATCCTAAATCACAAACTATCCTATAGGAATTCGTATACGATTCTTGCTCATTAATTCTAATACCTCAAAAATATGTCTCCTGAAGTTAATTATTCTTGTCCAGTTTCTTGTCGAATAGATAAGACACCCCAAAATTTTAAAGAACATTAAGTTTCGTGGATTTTCGTTATTTATCTCGTTAACTCGGATCAAGTCATTTAAATTTGTATACAAAAATGATACTCTGCCGTACAGTAAAAATACTTATACGGAAGGTACACACACCAAATTCACTGGTTTTAACTACTGTACGGCGTGTCGTGACTCGTGTGGTGCCGGCACGTTAAAAGAATTGCACCACCCCTTCTCTTCCTATGGGTGTCGTAAGAGGCGACTACGGGAGAACCGCCACAAGAAGACGGCAGCGTCTCCTCTCGATCGCTGGATTATGGCAAAATCCTCCTTTTGGAGAGTCCTATGTCCAGCAGTGGACTGATATAGGCTGGTGATGATGATGATGATGACTGCGTGGCATTTTGTTAGATAAAAGTTTACGAAAATTGCGATATTTTAGTAGTACCTATTATTACGAATTTAAAATAAATAGCGGAAAGCATTCTTTGCAGTCGGTATGTTTTATTGTTTGTTACTTTCTAAGAATAACACTATTTTATAAGCTTATGTACCAATCTCTTTTTGCAAAGAAATCTTTTTTGATTTGCTTTGATTTGAAGTGACCTCAGGCGGGAAACCCAGGTCTCTTCAGCCAACTGTTCTTAGCACTGAGTTACCACATTAGTAATACGATCGTACGGACTAACATTTTGGTAGCATAGCATAACTCCAAAATTAAAATTGCGTACGAAATCACGAGTTTGTTTTTACGATTTTCACGAAATACGCTCACGCTATGTATTGAAGCCCAGTACAAAGACTAAGCGATACTTGCACAGAGAGCTTTTGAATGCGTGGAGGACGCTTCAAACGCGAAGAGGGTTTTACGCCATCGCCACAAGTGGACTACGCCTGCAAATACGTTTCGATACAGGATATTTATATAGGTTATGTTAAATCCACACAGCGGCTTTTTTGATTTTCCAAATAAAATATAACTAGGTAATAACTGAAAATTATTGATATCAAATCGTAAGATTCGGTTAAAAATAAAAATAATGGTTTTGGTGATAGCTAAGTTAATTAATAATATTGTCTTACTTTATTCTACTTTCTTTCAGAGAATAAATCTTCTCCTATATAACAAAAAAAAATACTAATGATTTTATTATTTTTTTAATATAATAGCAAAAATAAGTTAACTTCCGCATACTAAATATTAAAACAGCTGTTCCGAGTTGTATAACTTTCAGTTTTAAACTTTGTTTAGTTGCTTGCTGCTTAAATAGCAATGTTAAGACTGCGCATCCACCGTGACCATGAACTGTTAAATCTCAAATCTGTCAAAATCGTACGTAATGAGAATGACGTACGAAATTGACTACCCGCTGAGCTGTGCTAAGCTGCGTAGCGAGGAATCTAGGCGGCGCTCGGAAGCGAGGCTCAGGGGAGCGAGAAAGTTACAAGGAATGTGTTGCTAGTCCGATTGTGTGCGAGGATTTGAAAATACCAGTCAGTTAATAGATGGTGTTCGAAAGAATCCGCTACCTATCCTTGCACCGCTCATTAGTACACATTACCACATTACACATTCCTCGCATAGCTCTGGTGAGAAAGGTCACAACACCATTTTATTCTCGCACTGCACATTTTTCTCGCACAGCTCTGCCAGCCTTAATAAGCCTAAAACTCAATGAAACGGGAATTAACGCGACCATAATTTAGGTACACAATGTTACCTATTTTGCCTGACGTTTCGATCGGGTTATACCGTGGTCACAGGCTGACTGGAACAGCGATGTCTTCACTCCGTATGAGAGGCAGATTCTTCATCTTCCCTCATAATATTATTTTCACGCCAAGTACCGTCACACACTACACTCACTGTGTCCCTATTATGCTCACTAACCGCCGCCTTAATATGCTTTTTGCCTATCTTGCTATCACGGTAAGAGGAGATGATAAATTGTTAGGTTTTAGTCTATTTGTGCTAATGCAACAATTAATGTATAATCCAACTGATAATTGAATGTCAGTAATAGTACTAAAAATAGATGATGAGATTATTTAATCAAACGTATTAAAGTTTGATCGACAAGTATTTTTTATTGTTGATTTTGAAAGTACCTTAGTTCATTATAACGACCGTCAATGGTGCTTGTAGTATTCTGTGCTTGTGGGTAAGTACCTGAAACAAATAAAGAGTAACATAAATATTTACATTTAAAAATCTTGCTTATAAAATAAGCTATGTTTAGCTATGTTATACCACTAACGCAGAGAGCCGCTGGATGCAAAAAGCCCAGAGTCGCGTTCTATGGCGGAAGCCTATGTTCAACTATGAGCTTGTAGGCTGCTGATGAGTATGACTAGACTAAGGCATGTCATTGATTAAGCTAATTTTAAACTTAAGTGTTACTTTTAAATGAAACTACTTTTACGGATTATTTCGCGATTTATTAACATTAATAAACATTAACAAATAGACGCGAGTCTTCAAAATATAATGAATGCAAAATAAAACAGATTTTCAAATACAACAAACTGTCAAAGTCAACCCAAAATCTTGTAAAACGAAACGCGTCAAACGTCACATCGACCACAGACAATCGGGCAGTTGTCAATTTATCAAAACAAACATTGGATAGCGATACCATTGAGGTACTCAAATTTGGATTAAATTTTGCCGTAACACCGCGTCAAATTCCTTATGAAGAAATAATATGCAGCGTGGAGGATTGTTTAGTTAAAAATAATTTAAAGAAAGAAGACTCGGAAGCATTACGACAAGACATATCATCAGTCCTAAGACATAGCAAAGTACCGAAGTCAAATCTTTCTCGTACTCAATATATAGCTTTAAAAAACCTAAAAACTAAACCAGAATTAACTATCCTTCGTGCGGACAAAGGAAACGCAACGGTTGTAATGGACACATCGGACTATAAGCAAAAAATGTCACAGTTACTGGCGGACGAAACCACTTACAAACGGGTTAAAATAGATCAAACCAACAAAGTTTTAAAGAAAACCAGTGACTTAGTGCGAAAACATAGTGAAAGTTTAAGTCTAGATGCTCAATACCTAATACCTTCGTGCGCAAAACCACCAAAATTATATGGGTTGCCAAAAATACACAAACCAAATGTCCCGCTACGTCCTATTGTGAGTCAGATTGATACACCAACCTACAGACTGGCTCAGCACGTAGCTAGATCACTATCTCGGCTAAGAGGAACAACTACAGCACATGTGAAGGATTCCTACCATTTTATCAGCGAAGTTAAACACCTACACCTAGCGGATAATGAAACTATGGTCAGTTTTGATGTACAGTCCCTATTTACAAGTTTACCAGTACAGGACTGCATTGAAATTACTAAAAGGAAGTTAGTTGAACTTGATATGCCTATAGAATATGCGGAACTATTGGAACATTGCCTAACATCGGGATATTTACTGTGGGACAATGAATTCTATGTACAAGTAGATGGTGTGGCTATGGGCTCTCCAGTATCACCTGTTGTCGCAGACATTTTCATGGAGGACTTCGAGGCCAGAGCTCTAGGCACATCACCTATAACACCCAGGTTCTATAAACGGTACGTAGATGATACTTTTACAATTTTACCCACCAATCAAGTCTCTGCTTTTCTAGAACATTTAAATTCAATCCACCCAAAAATCAAATTTACTATGGAAATTGAGGCAAACAATAAACTAGCTTTCTTAGACATTTTACTTACTAGGAATCCGGATCATACTCTTAGTCATACAGTTTTTCGTAAAGCCACCCATACAGATAAATACCTCAATGGTGCCTCTCACCATCATCCTCGACAGTTGGCTACCGTAGGCAAATCGTTGTTTCAGAGAGCAAGGGGTATCTGTGACGACCAACACCTGGCTGGCGAGCTCCAGCATGTCAGGAAGGTACTACGGGAAAACCAGTTGCCGGTACCACGTCTTTCCAGACCCCGGGTCAAGCATTCCACCGTCGAACGCCAACCTGCTGTACTACCTTATATGAAGGGTGTCACTGACAAGATTGGAAACATTTTGAAGCGCGCTTCAATCAAAACCTACTTCAAGCCGCCGAAAAAGATTAACCAATTTTTACCACCTGTCAAGTGCAACATACCTCTTCAAGATGCGGGGGTGTACAGACTGGAATGTGACTGTGGGCTCTCCTATATCGGTCAAACAAAACGAAGTATAGGCGTGCGGGTAAAAGAACATATAGCCGACATCAAACATAGACGGAATACTAAGTCTGCAGTGTGTGAACATGCCTTAGATACACCCAACCATTTCATACGATTTGACCAGCCTAAAGTCCTTGCAAGAGAACGACGATTTGTTCCTCGCATGTTACGGGAGGCAATTGAAATTAGAAGACACCCGAATTTCAACAGAGAAGATGGTTGGAAAATACCACCAGCATGGGATCCTGTTTTAACGAAATCCCATGCTAGGCCCCGCACTGCAAGACCTCTAGATACAGTTAGCTCTTTTTGCGTAGATAGGAACACAAATTAATATTAACTGAGTGACGGTAGTTTATAGTTTTTTCAAAATATTGTAAAGACGAATAACACCTTAGTCTACCTGTGACCACGAACGCTGTAAAGTGTTCGAAACGTCAGGTTAAATAAAATGTTAATAAATCGCGAAATAATCCGTAAAAGTAGTTTCATTTAAATGTATCGTGTTCGCGTAAATAAAAGACAACAGTTAAGAGTTACTCTTTTATTTTATTTTATTTTAATTCAATTCAATTCAAAAGGTGTTAAGGATAGATAAAAGTAAAACTTCATCAAAATCTAACTATTTGCAAAAATACTAATAGGAGTTAGTTACCAAATATCCCGTGTTATTTTTTAATCTAGCTAAAATATTTTCGTGTTTCGACGGCGGAACTAAAATCGATATAATGGCGTTTAATATAATTCGCTTTTTCCTCGCAGATATTGCCTTGAAGTTTTCCAATCATTGGCTGATACAATCTTCAAAGGGTCGGTAGGCAGACGAAACTTTTCAGATCTGGAATATTCCATTATTTAATATAAGTTTTTAACTGTTTGTCTATTTGATTTACGATTAAGTGACAAATGTTTGTGTAATGCGCACGAGCGTTTGAACCTACCTATATCATGAACGTTTATTTAACTACTGTGGCCAACTAGTACCTACTTATACCTAAAGCTTTGCTTCTTTTGTAGCTAGATGATTTGTATCATTATTGAAAACTTTAAATAATCAAAATAAGATTTGATGTGTCGTAAAAGTGTAACTAACAGACATAGCTAATAAATTCAAGATAATTTAATACTTGACAAAATCGACCGCCTCAGATGGGACCCGAACCCACGACTATCGCACATCGGGCGAGTGCTTTTCCAACTACCGAGGAAGTAGCTGACCTGACCAAGCTATTATATTATTAGTATGGACACTCCTAGTGGCTAAACCTGTCCCCGTTAATTTATCTAAACAAACTTAAGTGCTTAACCCTAGAAAGCGATGGAACTTCAGTGACCCTGTCCTGTGTAAACATGGCTTGAAGGACGCCAAGATATCCCAAATCACTTTGTAACCAAACACGATCAGGGCAAAGTCCTGCTAAATCTATTCATTGTAGACTAATAATCGCCAACACAGCTATGATTGGTTTTCTTTAAAACAACAGAAGATACTTTGACTCAAAACTTGAAAATATGTTATACTTATGTACTTTCAAGATATGCACAAAAGTGATTGTTTAAACCGGGGCTTCTCAACGTGTGGTCTACAGACCCTCAGAGGAGAGCAGAAAAATATTAGAAAATATTCATCATGCAAATAATATGAAAAAGGTTAAAAATTGTTTGTACGGGTTTATCAATTAAAAACATATAAATACCTACGTGAAGCGCTTACTAACATGTAACTCCATCTAAAATAGAATAACTATTTAAAACAATTTTGTGACCTAGTAATTGCTTTAACTATCTTTTATTAGGTCTAATACCTCTTAAATTCGGTGATAGCCCTGTGTATAAACTTCGTGTATTTTTTTTTGTGAAAAGTATATCAGTGTAACTTTTACGAAATAGGCGAGTGTGATTTAAATCGAATTTGTATGTTTTAAATAAAAAAAAATTGCGAATAACATAATTTTACAAATGATTTTATGTGTTTGACTGGGAATCTACTTACTACCTCGATAGACGCGGTAAGCCCGTCACATTGTATAAAAGTAGGTACTTTCGACAAAGCGTACCACAGGGAGGTACGGACAACAGCTCGTCGACCTACCACAAAATGACAAATTTTCTCATTTGAAAGTGATCTCTATATGTCAGGCTTAAAGTTGAAAATCTATTGGAGATTTTTTGACTTTTGCGGTAGGTCGACGTGCTGTTGACTGTACATAAACTTTTTCGCAACCTCGTGATCGCGACAACGTCATTCAATAGGTATACCTGTTTTCGATTCAATAGGTTTTCGAAATGGCGTACCAATTGCAAAGTTTTTGCAACAATTAATGTAAGGAATACAATATAAAACTGTATTATATACATAACAGTTCATAGACAATATGCGATATGCTTGCGTTCCGACTACACGTGGTTCCAAATAATTCCAGTGATACACCAGCGGGTCTAAAACGGCCGCATTGGATGTTTAATTTTTATCTGATTCATTTAGTGAAATGTAGCGGAAATGATTTGCAAACCCTAGAACGGCCCTATTAATGTAATAAATTAATCATATGCAATTCATTTCATCAAATGGATCGTATTTGATGTAATAATTATTAATGTAATAAATTAATCATAAGCAAATCATTTCATCAAATGGATCATATTTGATGACGTTAAAAAAATATAGTGACGCGTCCAATCTTACTTTGCGGTTTTTGTGAAAATGAATGTTTTTAACAACACAAAGGAACAAAATGTTTCAAAATACTTAAGTTTTGTGTGTTCTACAAATATCAATACAAAATAATAATAAAAATAACATTAAAATGGTGGTTCACCAATTTGACATTTAATATGAATTACTCTTTTCATAATAAGTGGACCATATTACGAATTTCCATACAAAACTGTCAAATTAGATGAACTGCAAATATGAAATGTTCAAGGCTCATTTTATGATTCATCAAATAACATTTCATTTTAAGATTTGCTAAATGAAACATATTATGAACGGAATATGAAACATCCAATGCGGCCGTTTTAGACCCGCTGGGGACAAATGTCCTGCGAAACGTGTCGCCATGGGCATCCGGTGAAGTGATGCGACGTTGCCGGACTTCGCTTGACAATTTAGCAACATCGACTGTCTTGTGAAACACTATTTTGTCATGTCGCCAGATATATCAGTCGTGATTTCGCCTGACGTCATACGGACATAATGCACCATTTACACAGAGCCAATACTTGAGACAATCCACTAAGCTAGTCCAATATTGGCATCGTCTCATTGGCTAATAGAGACAGCTTGAGGACAATCCATTGATGTAGCCAGTCCACTGTAATAGAACGATTTTTCATTCGCTGGCTTAGTGGATTATCTCACGCAGGTATTGGCTCCGTGTTAATGGTGCATAAGTCACGCGATATCGCAAGATAGTCAAGCATAATCGCCCGGGTTCGCCTAACATGTCGCCGACACATGTCGTGGAGCATTTGTCCCGTAGTGTATCCCTGGCTTAATACGAACACGCTCGTACGAGTAGGTATCTCGGCTGTTTGGACTGGGATTGTTACTTAAAATTTGAACATTTTAACAAACCGCTCTTTTGTATTGGTTTTGTCAGGTCTGTGCCACTGCAAATGAAGGCATTTACAGCAATTGGGATGTTGTCCACATTCACGAATAATTCCAAGTCAACATGAAAACATTTTCTAACATTGTGATCAAATGTTCGATACAAATTTGTTTACTAATGTTTGTAAACATTTTTAAACAGCAGTGGAGCAGCAACATTACTAAATTAATCTGGTAGTGCGCAAGCTTACCTAAGTATTTAACACTAAGTTAATAAATAAATACATATTGGACAAAAACACATACCCATTGCTCTGATCGTAAGGCTAAAGCACTTGTGTTAATAGAAATAAGAAACAACGACGGTACCTCAATACCCAAACCTGAGACACCCGACCAAGAAACGAACCCGGGACCTCAAAGATGGCGACGCAAAGTCTAGGATGTTCGCCTCTAGGCTATGGAGGACTTCACCTCCATAAAAATCACCCTATATTAGTGAATAGATGAAAATGCGCTCAAAAGTCCGTTTCTGGAATATTCCACGATGCACAATCTCTTTGTGAGTGCGACAATGGGCAGATAGCCCTATTGTCTTCCACTTTATTGAATTGCACCTCGATAGTAGTCAAGTGCCGGTACTAAAGCGCGTTTACAATCCAGTTTGAGGCTACCCTATATCTTGTAGAGTGATTGGTAGTTCCACAGAGGAGTTAAACCTTCTTTATCTTTTACGTGGGTACTAAGATCAACACCTTGCAAGAGGAAATGAGGAAACACTTTCTTACAGCTCACTTCTTGCTTATTTGTATGGAAATAGCGAACTATGACGTCACTGTATACAAAACTCATTTGAGTAACTTTTATTGATTTTAAAACAATCAAACATCATTTTTCCACCAATCAATTGACATATTTTTTTTGTGCTGTCAAAACGTATCTCTGTCTTAAAATTTGTATGGCGATAGCAAGTTATGACGTCATTAATTACCGGCCTTCACTGCCTAACTTCTTATTGATTTTGAAGCAAACAAAAATCTGATTTTCTTATTAAATTATAATGTACCGGGTTATCGGGCCTAAAATAAGGTGTCCAATTTCATAAATGATGTCTTATAATTATTTATGATTGGGGACACCAATCCCACACATCCCTATTAAAAATGATGAATAAACTAATGTCATTATTAAAGTATCATTTTAAAGAAATAGATATAAGGTACAAATATGAAAGTATTAAGTCAAGAAATCAAAAAACAAACTTAATTAATCAGTGCCATTAATCAAAGAGTCAAACGTACCAAGTCTATTCCATAAACAACTTGCGCTTAGCAGTTTTTGTTCTTGTTGTAACAAGAGTTGATACAATAGTACGAACTAATGAAAAGTTATGAGCTGGTTTAAATAACATTTTCCTAGCAATAAATCAGATAAAATGCGCGATCTTTCCATCTTTTATAATTATCTGTTAGTCGTTGGTGCATTCTAGTTTGAATTATTTATTTTCATAAAAGCAACTTGCTTGTTAGCACTTTTATAAACTTTTAAACAGGATATTTCGTATCCCAGGCGGAAATTAATAAATAAACAGTTATTAATCAAAATCATTTTTGATTCGATAAAATTCGGTTCTATTGAATTAAAGAGAACAACATGGAAATCGTATATTGTATACTTTTAAACTTTCGCGTTGCATAATTTAAACTCAATGAAACTGGAATTAACGCGATCATAATTTAGTTACAAAATGTTACCACTTTTGCCTGACATTTCGACCGGGTTACACCGACCGTGGTCACAGGCTGACTGACTTTTTTTAACTTTCTCATAGGTACATAAGTACTAAAAAGATCATCAGCTGTTGTGTGGGATTTAATATCTTTTTAAGACTTCAAAGCAGTAGAATCTCTATAAGTGGATGATAAATTATATAGTAAGTTGTTTCCTAAATCACACCAATTAGGTAGCTAGCCCCAAACTAAGCTAAACTTGTACTATGGCGCCTAGATAACGGATAAACATACTTTAATACTATGCATGTAATTAGGTGATAGCTTAGTATTTAAGTTTTTTTACATTAACATTGTGCTACCTTCTTAGCTGTTACCTGTTGTGTGTCCTTATTAAAAGTAATTAATAAATCAACAAGGTTATAATACAAACCTTCACAATACCTAGACCTTCAAGGGCATTGTCGAGTATGTCCTCGCCATGTTTGCCTAGAAGGCTCAGAGTGCAATCCAATCGATAGCAAATAATCTGTTTCCACTGCATTCGTAGAAACCCCGGGGAACGTTGGAAATGAGGAAAATCTACTGCGTAATAAATTGCGGGGACTACTGGTTTAACTAGAAGGAAATCAATTACTTTTAATTTTAAAACGCATAAATGGCACCCTTATAACCTAAAAATTTGCAATCAGCAATAATAACGCAGTCATTGCCCAATTGATACTTGTGTCAAAATCGATTGGCAGCTCTGTCAAGTAGATTTTGACACAGAGAAAGCCAGAATTGCTCAATTGTCGCAATCACATTGCTTTTGCAAGATACTATTACGTATCTTGCGTGCGCGGGTGCGGATTCATATATGTAATATCTATTGATCAAGCTTAACACATAAAGTCTGTCAAATGACACCTAGACATAAATGTCTATGATAATAAAAATATATTTATTCGAATGTAGGCTTTTTTCGCACTAAGATAAACACGTCTTCGATTATCACAATGTTTTCGTCTTCTTCTTTATGATAATAAGAACAAATTAGTTTAAACCTTAAGTGGGCAAATTTTGACGAACAAGACCTTAGTTAGTATAGTTTTAATCCCATATTTATGTTCCCTTTTATTGATTATGCCATAACATCATCATCGTTTCAGCTACAGGACTTCCAGATTGACCGGCTGGAAGCGGCCTGCCTAAGGCGGCTTCCTGCCACCTTTACCAGGTCGTCTGACCACCTTGTGGGTGGACGTCCCTGCGCGCTACGACGCTGCGTTTGCCGGTACGTGGCCTCCATTCCAGAAATGTCCTGCCCCATCGGCCGTCAGTTCTACGTGTTATGTGCCCGGCCCACTACCACTTTATGTATTTTAATCCGTCGGGCTATATGTCACCGACTTTTATTTGCTTACTGATTTGCAAAAAAACACCGATCATAGCCCTTTCCATAGCGCGCTGTGCAGCCTTGAGCTTTTTTATTAGGGCCCATAGAGAGGCCACGTTTCTGTTCCGTATGTCATCACGGGTAACACACACTGGTTGTGGACTTTCGCATTGACACTGAGGTATATTTGACGAGAAGATGTTGTGTAGTTTCCCGAACGGTGCCTAGCCAAGTTCGATTCGTCGATTGATCTCCTTTTTTAAATGAACCTACCCAACTGGATCACTTAACTCTTGGAATACACGATTTTTACACGAAAATTCGAAGTCTAACTAGACGAAGTTACGTTTAGAAGATACATATTTCAAAACCTTTTTCGTACATAGTTGGATGCCGAAACGATAAGAATAGCATCACCTTGAGGATACATTTTTATATACGTTTAAGCTTTTTCTTCTTCTTCAAATGTCTTCATGCTTCGCCCCATGAACGGAGACTGTAGCTAATCATGGACTTTTAGAAAACCTTGTACATTTAAAATAGTAATAATTGGACCACCGTAACTTAAGAATATAAACATTTGTAACTTTCATGTTTAGTAAACGTAGCGACTTAAGAGCAGGTATCTCTATCCTACTTTATTTAAGTAGTATTTCAACTTGCTACAAGTGTTAAATTGACGTAGACACACAGACACAGCTCAAGCTAGAGCTAACAAGAACTCTGAGAGAGTAGGAAACCTACCAGACTGCGAAAGTTTAACACAAATAATACATACAGGGTGTATACTAAGTCAATATCAGATATTAAAGGAAACGAATCTTTTAATCAATACAAACATCTTTTACTATGGGATAAATATAGGAAACGATCTTTATAATGTAACAAACATCGAAACAATAAAAAAATACAACGCTTTATTCATACTTTACCGTTGAGGTAGAACGTTTGTTTCTATAGATAGAGCAACCTAATTTTTATTTTACGTTTTCGATGTTAACTTTAATAAAAGTTTTTCGAAGTGTGTTTGCCTCCTTCAATATTGAGATTGACAGGGTGTAGACCCTGTATTTGCATGCTATTATCAGACGAACATATTAAAATTTTATCCTTCATTTACAAATCGAACGCTTTATATTAAACCTTTAAAAGCCAAGTTTTAATCTTACGCTTGCTTGTTTTTATTAGTATTTTATTGCTGTGTGGAAGAGATTACTTCAATTGATGATTTTGTTGTGTAAGTAAAAACATTTTATTTAATAATCTTATATTAAATAAATGTATTATCCTATGTACCTACAAGCGTAAGTGCTTACTTATGTTTTATCTGTGCAGTGATATAAATCTATATTAATTTTATGCAAATCAATTTTCAATCCCAAAAGCACTCAGAGCGCACTAGGACAGCGTAGTCATCGCATCTTGTTTACCTAAGGCTTACACAATTCAATCAATAGCAAATAATCTATTTCCAGTGCATTCGCCGCGGCGACGGGGCCATCCCATGGGGCGCGGGAAATGAGAAAATTCTGCTGGCCGCTATCAGCAGTAAGCATTGCGAGGTTGAACCTCTGCCGACTATTCTACTGGTCCTCTAAATTACTAGACCAAATTGATTCAAGGCTTTCGAATTAACGAGTGACACATTTAGAAATGTATGTTTGTTTTGGGTGTGCATTAAAGGGTATCTTTGAACATTTTGTACTACTACTAAAAAGATATGTTCTGATTGAATCTTCTTAACTGATGAATATGAATATAAAATGAAAAGGTTCAATATAAAATCGCGGAAAATAAATCGCATGCTATAAATAATGATAAGTTTATTTTTATAAATCGAATTTTGAGTATTCTGGGACCAAATAATCACTAAGATTACAGGTCGCAATCAGCCTCATTAAAATATGTTAACCTTTAGCTAAAATTATATTACATTTAGCGTGATAGAATAAAAAACATTAAAGTAAGTTTTTTATTAAGTTTTGTAGCAAAAAAAAAGTAATTTGCGATCACAACACAAAAAAAAACGTGAATAAACAGTTTGTCGTTTAATCCAAAAAAAAGCTTCGTTGTTTGATTCAAAGTTTGTCGTATTTCACAATTCGTTTTTCTCTTCCAAACCTTCTGTCAATAGCAATTCAGCGTGGCGAGTTTTTCAATTTAACTGTAGTAGAAGTACAATCAACATATATAAGTAAGCAAGCAAACTTTAGCCTGCGATTTCGTCTTCTTAGATTTTAGAATTGAAACAAGAATGAGAATATTATAATACTTAAATATTTCGTGACGGATTTTTTGAACCACAACACGGACAAATCAACTAATCGTTTTTATTAAAACCATTAAAACCAATTTATTTCTTAAACTAAGCGCTTTTACACGTCCCAATATTTTTTTCCCTACCACTACTTCGGGACAATTTTGGGCTAGCGCCGAGAAAAAGTAGCGCAAGAAACTCGGTCACTATTGTAAGCCTCTTTTTAAATAGTATATATTTTACATTACAAGATAAATGTACCTGTGCGAGCAGGGCAGTATTTATTTCCAAATATTTTTATCGTTTATATAATCATTTACAGTATAATATCCTTTTTTCATTAAAGTTGTTTTAATATGCGATTTAAATTTTAACAGGGGCAGTTCTACAATAGACGCTGGTAATTTATTAAAAAAGCGAATACATTTTCCCATAAACGAATTACCCACTTTATGCAGTCTGAAATTGGGAACGGCAAGCTTATTCTTATTCCGTGTGTTAAGATTATGAATATCACTTTTCTTAAGGAATAAGGACAGGTTTTTGCGGATGTACATTATATTTTCATAAATAAATTGGGATGCTACTGTAAGTATATTAATTTCTTTAAACAGTTCTTTTAAGGAGTCTCGGGGTCCAAGGCCGTAAATTGCCCGTACAGCTCTCTTCTGCAGTACAAATATAGATTCAATATCTGCTGCTGAGCCGAGAGCTGAGACATTATACTATGAAAATAGCTAAAATACACCAATCTTGCCGTTTCAACATCAGTCAGTTGTCTTATCTTTCTCACGGCATAAGCAGCAGAGCTAAGTCTTCCCGACAGAGTCTCGATATGCGCACCCCATTGCAAACGGGAATCTAAAGTGATTCCTAAAAATGTAGTGGAACTAGATGTATTAAGTTGTTCATCTTTTACAGTAATATGTGTTGTGACAAGTTTTACGTTGGGCATTGTGAATTTGATGCACTTTGTTTTATTTGCATTGAGCATAAGATTATTGGTGGTGAACCAATGCAATACTTGCGAGAGTGCATTATTTACATCGTCAAATGAGTCTTTACCTCTCTTGATTTTAAAAATCAATGAAGTATCATCTGCAAATAACACTGTCTCACAGAGGTCTTTCGTAAAAGATGGAAGGTCATTTATGTAAATTAGAAAGAGCAGAGGCCCTAATATCGATCCCTGCGGCACGCCCATAGTAAGAGGCGACCCAGAAGACTCAGCTCCATTGATACAAACTTTTTGTGTTCTGCCTGTGAGATAAGAGTTTACTAAATCTGAGGCATCGCATAAAACACCATAGTGTCTAAGTTTTTTCAGTAAAGTTTGATGGTCCACACAATCAAAAGCCTTAGAAAGATCACAGAAAACTCCCAAAGCGTCCTGCCTACTTTCCCAAGCATCAAACACGTGTTTCAAGAGTGCAACTCCAGCATCTGTAGTGCTTCTACCTTTCGTGAAGCCATATTGTTTGCTATGTAACAATTTATTAAGTACCGGTAAAATTGAAATTGGTCGAAAATTTGAAGGATCATTTTTCTCGCTTGATTTATATAAAGGAAAATTATCTTACTAAATTTCATCAAAGTAGGAAACTGTTTATCATCAATACATTTATTAAAAAGAATTGTAAGATAAGGGGCTATCGTATTTATAATTGTATTGATAATATTGACTGAGATCCCCCATAAGTCTTCAGTTTTTTTCATGTTCAATTCCTTGAAAGTTTTTATTAGTATATCAGGATTAATATGTCTAAAATTAAATGGAGTTTTGCACTCATCAACACCCGACTTGAGAAGGGATTCAGCTAGTTCAGCAGAAGAAGCCAGTTCTTTAGTTGTAGAGGGAGCTATATTCGAAAAGAATTCCTCGAAAGCATTTGCAACTTCTGCATGTGAGTTAATTAGTTTATCCCCAATTTTAAGAGAGTAAGAGTGATCATTCTGTTTACGCCTACATGTTTCTTTATTTATTATGTTCCATGTGGCCTTTGCTTTATTATCAGAACCCAAAATAATATTTCGAAGATGATTTGATTTTGCAGTGGCACATACTTTTTTAAATATTTTAGAGTAATTTCTAACATGATCTATGATCTGTGGGTTCTGAGTGTTTGCTTTTAGACTATACAAGTCATATAATGTTCTTCTACTTTTGTAAATACCAGGTGTAGCCCATTCATTAAACTTACACCTGACTTTATTTGCTTTTTTTTTTGTGTGTAAAAATAAAAATTTTATCAAATTCATTTTTAATCAAGCCAAAAAGATCCTCATATAACAGATCAACACTATGGTTACTGCAAGATTTTAATAAATCTATACCATTACACATTTTTTCTTTAAATCGGTCTATTCTATTTACGGTTATTGGCCTGCAGACAGCATCTATAATTTCTCGGACATGATGGTGCTCAAACGACGCCCTCTGGCCACTATGGTCAGACCTTAAATAATTTATAAATGATTTATCTATTACATTGCTATTGCAAAAAATATTATCTAAGCAAGTAGCTGTTGTGGGAGTCAATCTTGTTGGTTCATTAAATAAGTTAATTAAATTAAACGATTTAAAAAGATTAGGAAAACGAGTTGAATTCGGTGAATTTACTAATATATTACATTAAAATCTCCACACACAACTATTTTCTTACTAGAACTACAGACTTTTTTCAAAGCCTCTTCCATATTGGATTCAAAAAGCTGGTAATTGGCTGATGGGGGGCTGTACACGCTTATTATTATATACTGCTCTAGCTCAACACATGCTAGTTCAATAGTTCGTTCAATCGAAAGCGACACTATATCTTTACGCTCTTTAAAGTTTAACTCACTATTTAATTGTATAAGTGACCCCCCCCCCCCCCCCTAGTAGTGGACTTCCTTGTGAACGAACTGCCGATTTTATAATTTTCAATGTTTATCATTAACTCATATTGATTAATCCAATGCTCTGTTAAACATAGTACATGTACATTTAAATCTTGTAAGAATAAGGCTAATTCTAACTCTTTGCCAGCCAAGCCTTGCATATTTTGGTGCACAATATTAAAGGTAGGCTTAGCTTTTGTCTGCTCTCTTAGTTTAAATTATTTGTCACAGGAATAATGTTTAAATTAGTACTGCTACTAATATGTTTGTCACAGTAAATGGTTTCATTTTTGTATTTTAAATCAATACAGTTAATATTATATGCTAACAAAGTAGCTACTCGTTTCTTTAGTTTATAAGGCAGGTGTAAAGAGCTGCCAGTCAATTGAAAGCTATTATTAATAAATTTATTTGTGTCAAAAAACACAAATTTGTCGTTATGACGTTGAGTCATATTATAAATTAATGTATTCAATGAGTGAATACTGTCATTTTCTTGCGCTATTTGATTTTTACAAAAAGGTAGGGCACAAAATATTATTTTCTTTACATTTAAGCCGGACAAAATTGAGTAACTTTGAATGATTTTTGTCTTATTAAGGTTTTGACTATTTCCTAGCATTATAACAAGGATAGAGTCAGAGTTTAATTTACTATTTTGTATACGATTAATTATTATATCAAGTGATGCACCTGGCATACAGTTATTAACAACATTACAACTTAATTTCTTACTTAGTAGAGGACCATAACCAACTCCTAACCTATCTGAAAACATAATTACATTTATCTTAGTATTATATACTATACTATAAATTGCATATATGGTAATTTGTGATTAGCAGTAAATTTATGTAAGCTAAGATGTCTATGGTCAATGGTCAACCATGGACTTTGTCGATTTTGTTCTATATTCGTAGGTTTATCAAAATTATTTTCATGTCAGCCTATTGCAATCAAATGCTGGTCGTAAAACTCGCCCAAAGAGCATCAAAGGGCATGATTTCCAGCTATTTTGATTCAGTCACTACCAGTTATCTTTCTATCGAGCATCCACCGAGCTGGGGGCATCCTACACTACCGTTGCTAAGGTTTTTTAGGAAATCGGTATTAATACCGGTATAATTAGCATGCGTCTGGTAATTTTAAGTAGATATTATATAGAAACAAGTTTGAGTACGCTAAAATCGATGTCGCAATTCGTGAATTAACTTCCTAATCTTAAATTATTTTCGCATTCTTTTAACAGTTTTTTCTGTTCAAAGTATCAAATCGGGCTAATAATTGAAATGACATGGATATTGAAGCTAATTTGCTGTCTGAAGCGTGACGTCACGTCACCTGACCCGAATCCATAAAAGTGAACTCGATGTCTACATTACAAGTGGACACACTGTTCGAATTAATGTTGCGCTATCAAGTGGATCCCCCTTGTTTTAATGTTATAAGTAGTTTGGTTTAGTTTAGCTGGGCTGTTTTCGCACTTTGCCTCTTGATTTGGCCATTGTGCGTACTGCATCTTTTTCCTTACTCAAGCCATCCTAGTTCATCGCAGATGGTCAGCAGCCTTTTCAGATTCTTGCAGGCCTCCCGGGAGTGATCCTGTTACTTGGAGAATCCGTGCGCGTTGTTTTGCCATGGTCTTGCATTCTATAAGCACGAACTGAGGCGTTTCTTCTGCCTCCGTGCATTATTTACATGTGAGTTTCACCTATTTAAAACAGGTGTAAATTGTTTAGAGAATACGGGCCGGTTATACCTAACACCTGATAGAGGTTGCAGGCAAGCTTTTTTATTGCTGCCGAAATTTCATTTGTTTGCCACCATCCTACACTGTTTTTCCATTCTGTTTGTTTTGTTTCTCTAGCAATTGAGTATAGGTGTTTAAGGCTAAGTTTGTACAGTGTATTTTTTTACTCTATGTTGTAAAGTTATGAAGTCGACAAGTGATCAATTGCGATCATTTCTGAATGACCTCTTTAAAATCTTGTTAAAATTAATTATGAATTTTAAAATGATATTAAAAAAACAGTGGCACCAACTAGTGGGCACAAAAACGATAGCCCTAATTTATCGGTTAAACCCCGCAGCGGTGTGTGATACAAGTGGCAAAGTTCAGAGCATTTCGCTCGAAAACTTGTCGGTTCGAATCCGAAACTAGGCGGAGGAACACAGCGGAACCGTTGCGATGTACCTTTTAAGAGTTCAGAAGAGGTGAGTACACTCTGAAACATTTACATATAAAGCACACAGCGGGAAAACAATCTTACGTTTAAGAGTAACCTAAATGGCAACGTCAATAGAATCTTTTGACATAATTGTTAACGACTAATTATTACTCATTTTAAATACTTATCTTATCCCATAGACTATAAGCTACTCTATTTTTAGTTAAGGCCCTCTAAGTACCACTTAGTAAACATAAAAGATTTGTTGTCGTCGGTGACTTCGTTCGCATCTTTAATTCCATTCTGAAACATTCGCCTTCGCCAAAATGAGAACTCATCATTGTTTCATCGCAATCGAAAGACAAGTTCAGAAACAAAAAGACAAAATCAGGATAAACAAACAAGCATTCATAATATTCCTTTTATTACCTCACTCTACAGATACTTATAACAACTTTTCTTAAAGAATCAAGAATTGTTATCAAATATACTCAATAGTATATTCCTATACTCAATGGTCGATTATCTCCTAAAGGGGGATTACTAATGTTTGGCCAAAAAACGTTTCCCAAAGTATCACATCCCAAACTATCTTTCCCAAATTTACATTTGGCAAAAAACATTTGGCAAAACAACTTTTCGCAACTTCTCAGTTAGCAAACACTATTAATGGCAAGTTATTGTTTAGCAAATAATTGCTTGGCAATGTTTCATTTTACCAAATATTATTTAGTCAAATGTATGGTTTGGCAAAACTTACACTTCCCAAAATATTGCAAGGCATGCGATTTACATAAGTAAAAAACATTTAAAAAGTATTTATTAGCATGTTAAGAGTTTCGAAAATATACTATTGGAAGCAAAAATTTTAATGAAGCACTCGCCGGCCACTGCCGCGGCACGCTCACTACGCTCGCTGCGCTCGCTCCGTTCGCTCGGCTTCGCGCTTTTTGTGTGGTCACTGTTCTAACCTAACCTAACCTAGACTCTGTAGGAAAGATATCTGTTTGTAAATTAAGTTTTGGTAAATTAAGTAAGTTATAATATTACCTAATCTATGCATTTAATCAACAACCATGCAACTTTTCCGGCAGCAGTTCGTTTCTGTGTATATAGCAATTTGACCAATATTTTTTTTGGGATATGCCAAAATAAAACATTTGCTATATTAACATTTGCCATAATAAAAATGGACAAACTAAAATTTTGCCAAATGATAATTTGACCAAATGAATAAAGTGCGAAATGTATATTTGCTAAAGATTCATTTGGGAAATGAAACATCGGCGATATGTTTTTTGAGAAGTGAAATTTGGCGAAAGATAATTTGGCCAAATGAAATGAAAGGGTTTAATAAAAAATCTCCTCTAAAAGGAGATTTCAATAAAAATATTATTTTTCAAAAATCTTTTTGCTTTTACTTTTAGGCGACACATTTAATGTTTTATATATGAATGTTATTAAAATCGAATAATGTAACTCTAAACGAAAAAAAAATAGTTTTAGAGATAAAATATACCTACTACTATAATACTACTATAATAGATTGAAGCCAAGTCCGAATGGCCAAGCTTACTGTTAGTTACCTCAGATCATCACAGACATCGATAGGATAGAGGATAGGTTCGACAAATTGTTTCAACAGATTCAAAATCTTCTTTAGGGAACTTAAGATAAAATTAAACTCTTTAGACCAAGGACCAAACACATAACGAATTAAAAGCCTCCTTTTCAAAGTTGTATAAAAACGAAAAGTGTACCAAACGAAAATGTTAGCAGACGGAGGACCTCATTACATTTGGAATGTAAAGAAAATATTGGCTTGTCACGTGTGTTTTGACACCGAGTTCTTTATTGCAGAATGTACAATTTGATATGGCTATACACAATACTTAACTATGTACTTAACTTTAAATTTGGATCCAGAAAAGACTTAAAGGCAAGAACCGATAATACCAACACTTGGTTGCATAGGGCTTGCAAATATTCGAAACTTTTTGGTATTCGAATATTCGAATATTTTTGGATGTTATTCGAATTATTCGAATATTATTCGAATAATAAAAAAACATAAAAAAGGTTAAAATCAAGTTTTATTTGCCAATATCGTACTAAGTCTAATTTTCGACTTTATTTATAATCATATTATAATTGCTAAAATCTTAGATTTAAACCAATTTTTTCTTAATCAAAAGCATATATTTAGGGATGTCTCTGTGGTAAATAGGTTTAACACCGGTAGCGACCACCGACTGGTAAGAAGCACCCTAAATATCAACATTAAGCTGGAAAGAAGCCGCATGATGAGGTCGACTCTTCGTCCGACACTGGTCCAGGCCGGCCAAGACTCCAAAACATTCCAGTTGGAGCTCCGAAACCGACTCGCTGCTTTGGAAACTACTGAGGACGTGGACAGGGACCTTGATGGTGTGATTGGAGTCATACGCGAAGTGGGAAACAGGCACTTTAAGGGAAAGCAAGCGTGCCGAAGGCCAAACTTTCAAGCGGGACTTTGGAACTGATGAAACGTCGACGGGAAATGCCAGAGGAAGCTTTGTCTGGCACCCGTAAAAAGATCCGGAGATTGGTGAGACGTGACCTCCGCAGTTACAATACTCGCCTCATAGAGGAGGCGATTGAGCAGAAGGTCTTCACTAAAAGATTGGGAAAAAGTCACCTGACAAAGCTGAAAACCTCGGATGGCAGAATCGTCTCATCAGTTCCGTAGATTCTGGCCGAAATTAAAGGCTTTTACGGTCGATTGTACGCATTGCATTCCCTGCAGCCGCAGCCCGACGCGAACGATCCAAGAGCCAAGCTTACCCGCCACTTTACTGAAGATCTCCCAGACGTGGAGGAGGATGAGATTGAGGCGGCCCTCGGGCAGCTTAGTAATGGGAAGGCTCCCGGCGAAGACGGAATCACATCTGAGTTCTTAAAAGCTGCAGGCCAACCTGTGCTCGGCGAACCTAAGAGGCTCTTCAATTCATAGCTCATTCATTCACGTCATAGCCAATGGGACAACTCCGGAAGCGTGGAGTGGGGGCGTGGTGGCATTGTTTTTCAAGAAAGGAGACAAAAGTCTCCTGAAAAACTATAGACCAATCACGCGCTTGAGTCACGTTTACAAGCTGTTTTTAAGGGGGTCATCACAAACCATATTTCCGCAAGATTTGACGCTTTCCAGCCACCGAAACAGGCTGGGTTTCGCAAAGGTTACAGTACCATAAACCACGGTGTGGCAGGTTATACAGAAGTCCAAAGAGTATAACCAGCCCCTGTGCCTGGCCATTGTAAACTATGAGAAAGCCTTCGACTCGGTCGTAACCTGGGCTATTCTGGAATCCTTGCAGCGATGCCAAGTCGGTTGGCGGTACGTGAAGGTGCTAAGAAGCCTGTACAGTATGGCATCAATGTCCGTCCAAGTACAAAACCACCGAACAAAACCCATCCAGCTGCTCCGAGGTGTTAGACAGGGAGATGTTATATCTTCGAAACTGTTCACCAACGCACTGGAGGATGTGTTCAAGACACTGGGCAGACAGACTGGGCATCAATGTAAATGGTGAATATCTTATGCATCTTCGCTTTGCCGATGACATAGTTATTATGGCAGAATCGCTGCAGGATTTGCAAAAAATGCTGCACAGTCTTAACGCTGCCTCGATACGTGTGGGGCTTGGGATGAATTTAGACAAGACGAAGATAATGTTCACCAACGCACTGGAGGATGTGTTCAAGACGCTGGGCAGACAGACTGGGCATCAATGTAAATGGTGAATATCTTATGCATCTTCGCTTTGCCGATGACATAGTTATTATGGCAGAATCGCTGCAGGATTTGCAAAAAATGCTGCACAGTCTTAACGCTGCCTCGATACGTGTGGGGCTTGGGATAAATTTAGACAAGACGAAGATAATGTTCAACGAACATGTCATCCCGGAACCAATTTCCGTTGAGGATACTACGTTCGAAGTTGTCCAAGAGTACGTCTACCTTGGGCAAGTACTACAGCTCGGTAGAGACAACTTCGAGCAGAAAATCGCCAGAAGATTGCAGCTTGGCTAGGCAGCATTTGGGAAATTGCGTCATATCTTCACGTCAACACTGCCGCAGTGCCTGAAAAGCCGGGTGTTTAACCAATGCGTCCTACCAGTTAACCTACGGAGCCGAAACGTGGAACATGACAGTCAAGTTGGCCCACCGACTACACGTCACTCAGCGTGCTATGGAAAGGTCTATGTTGGGGATCTCATTAAGGCATAAGTTCCGGAACGAGGTCATACGACATAAGACTAAGGTGACTGATATTGACCAAAAACTTTGAAAGTAATATTTAGTGCATATTAAAGTTTTGAGTTTGGCGTTCAGGAAATTGGTCGAATATTCGAATATTGCAGATTTGATATTCGAATATTCGACCCACTCTAATATTCGAATTATTCGAATATTCGAATATTCGAATATTCGAATGCAAGCCGTAGTTGCAACTAGTGACGCGCATAGCGGCACTGTTCGGCCATTTTTCCTTTGTTTTTTAAGTATGTTCTATGTTTTTTTTATTAATAACAATAAATAAATAAATATTGGACAACATCACATACATTGCTCTGATCCTTAGGTAAGTAGCTAAAGCACTTGTGTTATAGAAATCAGAAACAACGACGGTACCACAACACCCAGACCCGAGACAATATAGAAAAGTTCGTTTTCCACATTGACCCGACCGGGGGTCGAACCCGGAACCTCAGAGATGGCGGCGCCATATACAGTCTGGCGTGCTCGCCTTTCGGCTACGGAGGTCGTCGAGACGTCGTCGTTATTAAAATAACAATGTTTGTGTACAGGGCGGTAACCACGAACTCTTAAAACAATCTCAAATCTGTCAAACATTATCATTTCCTTCAAATTTTGTATAAAATGACGTACCAAAATTGACATATTTGACAACTTTAAGATTGTTTTAAGAGTTCATGGTTATGGCCCTGTTCGGTTATATGTCGTTGTGATGTCCTTTTTACAATTAACGTTTTTTATCTTATATTTAGTGAAGAATTAGAAGTATCTATACTTAGTTTTAACATTCTAAGATTACTGCTGCTTGAATTTGAATTAAATTTTTCAATGTCAAGTTCATCTCGTTAATGTTACACATGGATAATAAAGAGTATAACTCCTCCGTAGCCAAGAGGCACGCACGCTGGACTTAGCGGCGCCATCTATGAGGTCCCAGGTTCTATATTGTTTTGAGTCTGCGTGTTGCGGTACCATCGTTGTTTCTGATTTCTATAACACAAGTCCTTTAGGTACTTACCACAGAATCAGATCAATGTATGATTTATTTATTTATCTATATATCTTCACCGCAGTCGTTCGCTCCTGTTTTCCAGACTGTCACCAATAATTGTCACCTTGCTAAGGCTTCAGTCCACGTCTAATCGTGTTACCGCCTTCGACAAGCTCTAATTTTATATTTACTATCACATTATAAGAAACGGAGTTCTAGGAGATCGTGGAAAACAATGTTACATAACATAACCTTTTTTTGTTTATCTACGTATTAAGTAAGAATCATTATGACACTAACAAACAACCCAAAAATACGTGTGATATATCGGGTGTAAAAAAAGGCTTAACGAAGCCGAATACAACATATTCTACGTATTATTACGATAACTTTTTTCTTTTACACTATACCTGGGAAATGACGGGTTACCGAGTTATTGACAGTCAAAGTTACATTTTTTTTTCAAAGATTTTTACAAAATTGACTTCTGTTTGATAATACTAAAAATTTTTTTACAAAGAAACATGATAAAAAAATTCAGTACTTCTTTCTTCAGTGGCGTGCGCGGTATACATTACGGGTTAGAAATAAGTTATTTTTTTGATAACCAAAAATAAAAATCATTTCCCAGCAATTATTTTTTTTGCATTCTACTTGGTTTTATGGATCGAATTCGTGGTTTAAGGCTTCGTTAAGCCTTTTTTTACACCCTGTATACAACTGGCAAACATTTCAATCAATAAATCATTTATTTTCGACAAATATGGTATGTTCAGTCAACAGCACGTCGACCTACCCAAAAAGTTAAATGTTCTCTAATAGATTTCCAACTTTAAGCCTGACATGTAGAGATTATAATTTGATTTTAATTGAGAAAATTGACGTTTTCTGGCAGGTCGACGAGCTGTTGTCTGTACACGGTGCCAAATTAAAATTTAAAAATCACATATTTGGGCTACACATAAGCATGTAGGTATGCATGGTACAATAAAAGATGAAAAATAATAATAATAGTTAAAATGTCAAAAACAGTACAACTTGCAAGTTATCATGCCATCAGTTGCGAATTTTGCCTCTCTGATGACTGACACATGTGTCAGTAGGCAGCTTGTAAGACAAGCCAAAGATTACTACAGAATAACGATTTTTTCCCACTCGATAGAATATCTAGTTTACATGACCGGTGTTTTCTTATTTTAGGTTTGATGACTTCGGTTTTTTGTCGGATAAAATGCTATTTAGAATCCAATAATAATTTCAAAAAATCCATATTAAATAAATAATAATTTTTTCCTTTAATCTAGCTCACTAACTAAACCGTAGATACAAGTACTAAGGTGAATATGCAACTAGTCATACATCCATATTCTATGAATGACCTTCCTAACCGAGACGCGAGCATGCTGAACTTGGCATCGCTATCTCTGAGGTTTCGATTCGCGGTCGGATGAAATTAGAAAACGATCTTTACTACACTGCCTCTGGTCTGGTACCGTCGTTGCTTCTGATCTCTATACCACAAGTGTTTTAGCTACTTACCTTGGTAGATAGTAGTAGGTTGATCAGAGTAATGACCATAGACTTAGAATTTGCTACGTGCTCAACACACAACATTTGTCATTTGTGGGAGTCATCAGTAAGAATTCCCTATTTGTAGATACCACTAGAGCAGATAGTCCTCAAACATTAATCAAATCAGTTCATACTTCTTATTAAGTTAAAAAAGAAAAGGGGTTGTAATTCTTTCTTTAATATAAGGTGTAAACTTATCAGCTAACTCTTTTCTAGGAGGTGGTTCTACTGCTCAAATAAAACAACTTTATGTATGAGACCAACTTCGAAATCGTAAAAAAATATTTCATATCTTAATACAAACTGATCTCAGCTGATCTGCCGTTTTGTATGGGGAAATGGTTTTTTGTTTTGCGATTTTGAAGTTGGTCCCATGGAAAAATTAGTTCTATTTAATAGTAAAATCATCCCCTAGAAGAGAGTTAACTGATAAGTTTACACCTTATACACGGTGTTACTTTGCATCCTTGCCATATTCACAGAGATAAAAGTAGGGAACAATACCTATTGTTTAGATAAACTAGAGACTCCCATAAATAAAGCACACTCAAGTTTTTAGTAAATTTGTTTTGCAGTACACATAGGAATAAACCGATTTTGTCTCGAACGGTACGCGATCACTAATCAAGTAATACTACAAAGTCTTTTGTGCCGATGAATAAGAACAGTGATGTGCATGCGTTTCGATAATTAGTGTTGTGTTTAATAGATTGTCGATAAAATAAAATTCTCAAGATTAAAAAATAAAAAATTAGGTCTTTATTTTTTTACTGATTTGTTATCATTGTCAGTGATATAGTTACCTCTGTAAATATGGCAAGGATGCAAAGTAACACCGTGTATATCAGCTATCGAGAAGAGTGAAAAACTTTACAACGTTTCCAGAAATTTCGCAATAATTTCGTGCCCGACGCTGGAGGGCAAATTGAACTGAAATTCAATATGAAGCGTCGATGTCGACAGCCAAATGTTATGTGATTTTAAAACTGAACTGGGTATATTGGCCAATAAATTGTTTGTAGTGGAAATTGTACGTTAAGCACGGTTGTTATTGCTGTTTGATGATTGCTTGCTCATTGCAAAAATATTGTTATGTTATTTTTAATAAAAGTGAAAACGACTAAAAGTTGAAGACGACAACATTTTTATTTTTTTGAAATTCATACTTTTTTTATTTTTTTAAATAAAATTGATGATTGAGAAAAATGCCCTCATTCATGTATTTAACTATCTTATTGGCCTACAAGAGATTTAAGAGCCTTCTCTGTGCTAGCAAAAAAGTTTTCAATCCTTTGCAGTTTTTGGAAATCAATAACTGGTAAATTATGCGTCTAAGAACAAAATTTCTTTTAACAAAACATTATTTTATGTTATGAAATCACTAGTAAAATTTTCGGAAACCAAAAATAAGTAATAACACCTAGTTTAGCTTAGTGATAAATAATTTAATTATTTTAGCATGCACTCCAACATTATTCTTTTGGATAAAAGCTATTATGGAATGAACAAACACGTTTATCAGCTCATTATTGTTGATTTACAGTGCAGCAGTTACTGTTTTATGGCAGGTAAGAGTTGACAAGATTGTTCAATTGCATAAACTTTTTTTTTTATAAATATAAATAATAAATATCGAACAACATCACATACATTGCTCTGATCCTCAGGTAAGTAGCTAAAGCACTTGTGTTATAGAAACCAGAAACAACAACGGTACCACAACACCCAGACCCGAGCCAATATAGAAAAGTTCGTTTTCTACATTGACCCGACCGGGGATCGAACCCGGAACCTCGGATATGGCGGCGCAGTCCGGCGTGCTCGCCTCTCGGCGGAGGTCGTCGAACTTAGTTTAGTTTTGTAAAACTTAGTTTTGTAAAAAATATTTTTGTTGACGTTAGACATAAATAGTTCACTACTATTCTGTAACTCTATATTCTCTTTGAGATAGAATAATTTCGCAGATAAATGTGCAACGAGACAAATTATTATAATTAATGCTCTTTAATTGAGACTGGTTTGGATGATATCAATTAGAACAATGAAAGGGTCAATTCGGCTGCAGTAGGTACAATCCGCACATAGTGCGCAGATTATACCGAATGGCATTGTTAATTTATCTAGTCGCATATAATTTACCATCACATTGTCCAAATAAAGCCGCCAACACAGCGATATTTAATCGGGGATTAGTTAAATAAAATAAAATCTTAATCTCACAATTGTGATACACTTAAGTTAGTAACAAAAGACGAATTAATCACTTATTTTAGTAGTAAAGGAATTATTTTTATTATACGTAAGGAATTAAGCAAATTTAAAAACTATAAGCTTACGGTATACGAACCTGACGTCACACAGAATGTCTATCGATTGCAACAGTACAACATAAAATAATTAAATATTTTAGAAATTAATAAACACGCCTAAATTGATTATGAGGTTAAATTTGAAGGTTTAGCTTTTTATCATCGACCTGGTAGGAGCATCAGATCAGCTCAGGTATTTTGTTACTGTAGTCACAAAGATTAAGAATTAAATTTAATTAAAACTTGAAAGAAACGAAAATTAATTTGAGAGTTTAAAAAAACCAACCAAGTGCGAGTCGGACTCTCGCACGAAGGGTTCCGCACCATTATCTATAGAAACGAGCAAAAATATCGTTTGTTGTATGGGATACCCATTAAATATTTATTTTATTCTGGTTTTTGTTGGTATAGAGGCAACAGAAATACATCATCAGTGAAAATTTCAACTGTCTAGCTACAACGGTTCATGAGATACAGCCTGGTGACAGACGGACAGACAGACAGACAGACGGACAGCGGAACCTCAGTAATAGGGTCCCGTTTTACCCTTTGGGTACGGAACCCTAAAAACAATATTAAAAAAAACAAAAACAGCATTTTACAAAGTAACTTTTTTTTCTAAAATATCTACAACCAGTAGTAATAGCTAATCTGGCTGTACTCTTTCTGCTGTAACATTTTACCTTTGACAACTGCACCCGGCATGTTCGTTCAAGCCCGTCATGTTCAATAGATCGTAAAAGCAAGCTGTTACCCCCCAATTGTGACTGTTAAGCCTCTGTAATTAGGTCTTAAATTGTTTGTACTATTCGGCTTCGGCTTGTCAATTAGTTTGCAACGTGGATTTCGCGCGTTTTGCGTCAAGCGTTGGATGGACTAAGTGGGGTTTCCACGACGGGAGATTATGTGCTTTGACATTGCTACGATAAAGAACTATAAAGCGATATTTCATGTAGGTAGCTGCAACAATAGAGTATAAGTTCAGTTTATCCGTATTAGTTTTAGGGTTCCTTAACGGAAAAAAGATCCTCAGTTGTATGTTAATCGCTGTACGCCTACCATCGAGGTCCCCGCCAAAAATCAGTCTCAATCAGTCGTAATTTTTCGTCTAAAAAACGCAATGAGCAAATTTTTAAAACAATTTCCTTTTTTGCTGCTTTTTCAGTTAATTCAACTCTTGTGCTCCTGAAGTATTCATAGTTTAATTCAAATTCCAATTTTCCCGATTATATTCCAAACAAAAGTATACTTGCATATGATTTTACTAAACTCATAATAGAGTATCTCTTACTACATTCCAGCTGAAAGAGCATGATGGCACATGAGTAAAGAAACGGAACAGAGACAAATCTTCTAAAGAGCTAGCAAAATTTATACCTATTTTGGTAGGGTTGGCCCAATTGAATAAATTTAAAATATAAATGTTCTTACTTTTCACATTTTTTATTAAAATAGGTTATTTTTTTTACAAATTACATACTCCAAATATTTTTTTTTATTACTTTTGGTTTTTAATAATTTGTTGTCTTTTAATCGAATGATAAATTCTAAATCAAATATAAAGTTTTTTCAAATAATCCAATGGGAAATAATCACATGGCATATGAAATGTACAATCTTGCAAACGTGCTAATATGTCATTACCAATATTAGCAATTTGTACATGAAGATCAAAATATACGCAAAATTTTTGCTCAAGCAATTCAACAAATGCAATAAAATTGTCAGGAGGTATTATCACACACAGTACAATGTACAACCATATTTACAACACTTTTTAAATACTAAAACAAAAATATTACTACGTATTATGTGAGAAACTCGATAACAAAACAAAACACGCACGACATTCGAGCGTCGTGTCACGCCTGCAAGCCCTGAGATTGACCACTGGCTGATCTAGTTTGAAGCGGTTTCGGCTCATATGTGACAAGCGGCCAGTGGTCACGCACACACACGCGTTGCACTTGTAGTGATGTACCTATCACAGCGCATTCGTATGTAGCTTTGTCTCTGTTCCGTTTCTTTACTCATGTGATGATGGTGCGGAACCCACAGTTTTTGAGTATAATTTGAAGTTGCCTGTTATTGTGCTATAATTCCATGTCTATGTACAATGTACCGTGTTGAATACCGCATCATATACAAAAACTTCAGACAAAATTCTCAAAGAGATTCCTACTTCCACTGTAAAAGTAATTTAGTAGTGACTAAACCAATTTGTCCATTTCCTCTACCACCGAAAGAAAGAAACAATTTCATCTTCAATTACGTTACGTTAGTCTCCGTTTGAATCCAGTATAAAGTAAAACACTTTTATCGGGCAGCCCCTCGAAAACGGCTATTTTTTAAGGAAAACAAAACTGTCACTTCCTGCCTTTCGGGCTTCAGGCTGTCAAACTATTTGCGTCCAAAAATGCGACCTGCGCTTCATGGTGCATTCAAGAAACGAAAAATACAATTTCCATTTTAAGCCCTCCTATACGAAACGAATTGTCTTAACGATCTGTGGTTACAGCATCGAAACGACGAATCTTTTTTGTATGAATGAATACGTATTTGTATCTGATATGAAACAAAGTTTAACGTGGAGATCACGCCTGTTAAACGTAGTATAGGACGCCCCCCAGCTTGATGGACTAACGACCTTAGGAAGATGGCTGTCAGTGGCTAGATGAAAAACAGCGGGAGATCGTGCGCTCTTGATTAAACAAACACGATTATTTTCATATTATCGTTCATAAATTATCCAATGTTTAAGGCAAATTAATTATCCAATGCTACTTTATTTAGCATGTTGAATTAATTCAATTGATCCAACTTCCATCAAGTTTATCCGAATTATGTATTTAATTAATTATTGGAGAGAGATAAATTGCTTATTTGTTTGCAAGTTACTTAATACTCCTCCGAATTATTTTCATTAAAATACTTTCACTTCTCCAAATCCTCTAAGCTTGTCTTTTAATTATGAGATAGATAGCTATTCTCTAACTATAATGCACACCACAAAAAACTGTACAAAGAAAGAAAAACATTCAATTTAAAAACAATAGGATGGCATTTTCTTACTTAGAGACCGTGAGGGTTGGTGTATTATCTGGCGCATAATTTATTTATTTGATTAGTCTGGGGCTAAAATTGGTAATTTTTTTGTTTAGAATTTACTACAAAATTTTAAAAATTGTTATTACTATTTATTAAGTAGAACTATAGATTTTACCATTGATAAAATGTTATCGCATTAGCTTGTTGTATAGCTCACTGAACTTGTCAATGATTCAAGTTTATGATTGGATCTAGAATATTCCGACTCCGAGCGTGCCTTCTCGATCGCCAAATTGCATTTCAAATAAAACGTTGCATATTTAATAGCTATATCTCGGCATGACTCGACTTTTGGTACTCAACTAAACTCCAACACAATAGAAAATACTACAGTGGGCTAACTTATCTTGTAGGGAAAGAACATTTAGGTATAATGTACTTGCGTACTAGAGAACACATCTCGAACTAAATGTTTCAGCCAAGCATTGTAGCCCGGTGAACTACAAAATTTGAACGGTGAACAATAAAGAAGCAGTTTTGACAACTTCAATTATTGACACTGACTGAAGCTTTGTAGTCCACTGGACTACAATGCTTGGCTGAAACATTTAGTTCGAGATGTGTTCTCTAGTACGCTAGTACATTATACCTTAATGGGAAAGAACACAGAAAGACACAAACATGAAAACCATGGTATTGTCTTCTAGTATCAAGAAACTTGTACAATATACTCAGGATATTCTAGCTTCACGAACTAGACATAATTTTGGGACGCCTGAGTGCTTAACCAAAGTAACAATTCTAAAACGATAACGAACTTCTAAAATAGTAAAATGTATCGGATTGACATTATGTCAATCAAAGTCCATGGCCCAAAAATTTACGCCTGACAGAATTTTTTGTTTTTTTTTAATAATCAGTGCATTGCATGCAACCTCCATTATTTAAAACAAATTATTATAATAGGCATTCAAATGAAATTGTAACAATCGTTAAAAAAAACGAACTATAGATAATATTACCGTGATCTAACCTAAGAGGCACGTCACAAATCTTGTTGATGAAGAAAAAAAGGAGTCAAGCCATTAGTCATCGGTTTTTTAGGCACCTTCGTTATGAAATGAGCCCACTATATGTACCCCCATTGCGCTTCATCTCAAATAGTGTAGGAAGCAAGAGTACGAGACAACTGTACTGTGACGTCACCGTGCCCTGCTCATAAGTCAGGCAGGCCACTTGTACCCACTCCACTCGGCTTACGCTCTCGGTGTTAGGGTTGCTTTTACTGACAATTCCCTTTCTTACTAGTTTTCTGGACGTTTATTTAGCTCTATATCTCACCAAGATTACCAGAATTTCTTATCAGCTTGTCACAATATATACAAATTCAAAATCTTTATTCGCAGAATTAAATGATAGGTAATTAGATAAAGATAAATGGCTGGATGGAAGCCAATTCCAGTCGGCCAATCTGGAAGCCACTGGGGGAAGCCTATGTTCAGCAATGGACGTCCTATGGCTGAATGATAATGATGAAAAATTGATATTTTTGTCCTTGTATTTCAAATATTATATTTAAATCGATTAATAACATTTATTATAATTTTTTCTTTTTTTATAGGAGATTTTTTTCTGAGAGAAAAGCTCGCCTTCTACGGAGGTCGTCAAATCGTCAATTAAATTTAAATAAATGATAGATGTCAACTAGTATTTATTGATAAAACTAGCCGATTACTAAACAGGGATGTAAGTTTGTCAAAAGCGAGCCAGTATAGGTAAATAGACTCCACTCAGAACATAGCCACAGCACCCCTGTGTACGGTGGCTCTCGTAAGGAACTCTTAAGTGAAGCTGTTTACCCTACGGGCACGACATTGTTTGGAGTACTTTCAAGCACCACACATGTAAATAGCATAGGTTCACAATAGGTACATTACAGTATACACCAGTCGATGCAAGCAAAGACATACCACATCTTCTTCTTAGCATTCATGTGGAGCAATCGGCAAGTCAAGATGCTTGTAGCTCCGTAGCCGAGAGGCGAGCACGGACTTTAGGGGATAAATTGCCTTGTTCATAAAAAACTAGCCAAGTGCGAGTCGGACTTGCGCACAAATATCATATTATAATATCATTTTCCTATACGATTTTGTATGGGAGCCCTCTTAAATATTTATTTAATTCTGTTTTTAGTAGGTATTTGTTGTTATAGCGGCAACAGAAATACATCATTTGTGAATGTTGTTTCAACTGTCTAACTATCACGGTTGATGAGACGGACCGACAGACGGACGAACGGACAGCGGCGTCTTACAAATAGGGTCCCGTTTTACCTTTTGTATATGGAACCCTATAAACGACTTAATACTGCTCTATTTAGTATAACATAACTCACGAGTACTTTACAAAAAAATCTAACCTAAGCCTTTACTTGCCCCAAATCTCAGCTCCGTGGACAAGTCGACAACCCTCATCAGAGCGGCTTCATCTAACGTGCACACTCGTACGCTTCAAAACAATATCTTTCGTCCCACTTGCCATAAAAAAACATTGTTGCGATACAGGGTGTTTAGTTGCAGAAGAAGAAGCAAAATTAATAAATAAATATTGGACAACATCACAAACATTGCTCTGATCCTATAAGTAGCTAAAGCACTTGTGTGTTATGGAAATCGGAAACAACGAGGATACCACAACACCCAGACCCGAGCAAAATATAGGAAAGTACGTTTTCTATATTGACGCAATCGGGAATCGAACCCGGGACCTCAGGGATAGCGTCCGCCAAGTCTGGCATGGTCGCCTCTCGGTTAAGGAGGTTGTCAAAAGACTTCAATAGTCAAAACCATGATGTGCACACCAATGTAGCATGCAATGAATGATTTAATTAAACTTAAAAAAAAACCATTCGTGACTGCTGCGTTATGATCACAGCTGATATATTATATTCATACAATAAAAAGTTAAAAACTAAGCTTATATACGTGGGACGTAGCCACAGGCCTCACCTGAACTATGAGGAGGTTTGGGCTATACTCCACCACGCGAGCCCAGTGCAGATTGGTGAAGGGGTGTTGTAAAACCAGTGACTAAACCTTACTGTCAAGTGTAATCAAGCCCCCTTATGGCTTCTGACTAGACTTTACGACCATTATCATGCTATATCAGCTGGGACCAACTTTTAACGCGCCTTCCGAAGCACGGAGATGCTCGTGATAAATGTCACTAATTATGGTTGGAATGATCACCCATAGGTACACTCATATCCGCGGCGTTGGCTGCTTAACTTTGGTACTCGATACCAAAGTGGTGCTGCAACTGAGCTACAAGAACTTCATAGAATCATACTGTCATATTGTTTATTTATACCATCATGTTGGTACAAGTTTCTGTATTAAATACAATCACGAAACCGGGTTTAAGATCATCGCAATATAAGCATCCTCCTATTCTTATTGTTTTTGCATTATTAGTGCAAAGGTTTGCAGACTTACTACAGTCGGGGCGTTTATTTTTTTTTATTTAATCCTTTTCCTATAATCCTTTTCCTATTATTGGCTTACGTTCTGCATGGGTTTATTAATATTTTTTTACATTATGTAACATATTACATACGAACTTTATACTTTTAGTTCACCCTGTTTATTTTGTTGACGAGTTATGAGGGAAAGAGAGGCTTATACGATTGGCGTTTTCAATAAACAAAGAATGATCTTGCTCAACGAGGGGCGCTATAAAAACATCGACCTTTATTTGGGGAACTGTTTGGAGACAAATTTCAACTTTATACGATTGAAATAAAGTTCATAATGCAAAACTATGTCAAAAATCGGTTAAGAACCATATGGCACCGTGGATATTTGAATAAATAATAACGAGTGCGAATACTTTAAACACCTTATATGTCATGTGTGTGAGAGATCCTTGTAATGGAAGATAGAGTTTTTGGACGATCGGAATCAATATCTTTATATCAAATATTTTTTACTAGGAACTTCCATTTAGGGGGTAGTTCTAACAACAATGTTATGCTTTGTTGATGGATTTTTAGAGAATCAACTGCCTTTAGCATCATACGGCATTATTATCCATATTTTTGCGAACAAATTAGTGACAACATCGGCGTATTAACTTTTCATTATTTTTTGTTGACGCCAATTTAAATTATTATTTTCGCGTCATGGAAAACACGTTTGGAACGGGTTACATACTTGATATCGAACGTCGATGTAACTATAGTCTAGATATCGACAACAATGCATCAACGGGTCGCTACATCTACGGTACTCCATATTGACAGTCATGGAATCAATCGGTTGTCTCTTCGGTGTCATGAAATCGAAAGTCGTGGTGGGTAATAACGAACTTCTTAGGGTGGAACTATGGTTATTATTTTCGTACTAAATTTTGTAGTTAAAGGTAAATTATTAAGAAAAACAAACATTAGCTGCTCGTGAGTCTCTTGCATTCGCTTGCTCATATTTATAAACTACAAATCATGTTGCACGGTCAATTATCTGCGAGATAGGAAATGAGATGATCCGTGTATGAACTATAAGCAATCTCGCGGTTTCTTGAACGGCGTGATGATATGGATGTTTTACAATTCCTAAAAGAAATAGCAAGCAATACTTTTTGTAGTATTGTTTATTGTACCTACTCAAAAGGGTACCCTATTCAAACACATGTACTAATTAATTTATCTTGTTACTTAAATATAAAATTATGCTTGATTTAATGTTTGTTTTTCTTAATTATTTACCATTAACTACAAAATTTTGTAGGAAAATAATAACCATAGTTCCACCCTAAGAAGTTCGTTATTACCCACCACGACTTTCGATTTCATGACACCGAAGAGACAACCGATTGATTCTATGACTGTCAATATGGAGTACCGTAGATGTAGCGACCCGTTGATGCATTGTTGTCGATATCTAGACTATAGATACATCGACGTTCGATATCAAGTATGTAACCCGTTTGGAGGGACACCTCTGGCCGATATTAGCTCGCGACTCGCTTAAATTGACTTAATGATTGTATTAAGTTGTATCTGGTATAGAAAAACATTGGTATTCTCTGGCTTGTTTCGATTTGAAGCGTCGTGTCTGTCATTCGCATGACGTCAGACATACTGAGAAGCCTACCACGAAGACAGAATAATCCAATTTTGGTGGTCTTTGTTATTAAAAATCAGAATATTTTACAGAAAGTACTTGACTTTAAATCCCAAGGCAAAGACAATCAGTTTGACATTGTCACAAGTTTGATGGCGCACAAATCTGAACTGTCGGCTGTTAAAGTCTCGTAAACGCGGTAATGTGTGTCCCTATTTACGATTTCACTTTACAACGCGCACTCAAACTTGAGATGAATTCATGTGTTATGTTATGTTGTTATGTTTTGTCATATCTGCTATCTTTGTTATCATTTTCAACGGAGTTAAAAAAGGAGGAGAAACTCAATTTTTTTAGGGAATCTTACCTTTATAGCTTGATTTTATGGCAATTCATCGTCATCATGATTTTAACAATAAGACGTCCACTCCCAGTCGCGGGCATTAGTTTTATTTCTGGTTAGGCAGGAGACACTTACTTTGGTGTTTTATTGTTGAAAATCAGTGGTTTTCATCAATTACACACATTTGTAAGTACCTACTGCCTACTTTAATTCAATAGTTCTAGGTCACCGGGAAATACCCCATAGAAGCCATTCTCAAAGGGTGCTCCGCGGAGCCCTAAGACTCCACAAAGTCTCTGTAGGGTCCCCGCGAGAGTACTTGTAATAATAAGTAAATATAAAAATAATTCAATTCTCTTCTATCAAACCTGATATCCACCACAAATGAAGAAGAATAAGAAACAGTTTCATACCTCCCATTAGATAGGTTGTTTCTCATTTATTATAGGTACTATGTGGCCGTTAATTGTAACATGATTGTTAATTAAAAAGTATACACATATTAAAAAAAAACATCATCATCATCAGCCCACACTAGTCCACTGCTGGACATAGGCCTCTCCAATTGCACGCCACTCTGCACGAATTAAAAAAATGTGTTTCGTCAAATATTGCGCTTTTCAAAAGGGTTCCGTTAGAAGAAAATGAAAGTTTGAGATCCACTGCTCCATAGGTTTAATATCCCGTGTGAGTATAAAACCAGTTAGAATTTTTCACAGCTTTGGGTATTATATGCCGTATTTGATATTATTTTCAACTTGATACCGCGTTCCTGGTAAAAATTGTTTTGACAGACAGACGGATGGACAACGAAGTCCTTAGGCGTTCTTTGATATCTTTATTATTATTATTATTATTATTTATTTATGATTATTCTTTAACAAAATTTATTTGAAGTATAGAACCAGAAAAAGAACTATACACTGCCCTTTTTTCCACCAATTTATTCTATGAAGAAAAATAACTGGCAACTTTTTTGTAATTTGCAAATAGGATTTTAATGTCACGTATAAAATTAGATATAACTCCGGTATCAGGATAACACGGTCGGACAGACAGAACGGACGTGACCGATTTGTTATTACATTTAACCCGAATCATTGATATTCCGTAGAACGAAACATAAACGAATTGAAATCGCGCTGCGAAAGCTCATTCATTCATTGATTGGTGGACTCAATCAGCGTATCGATTCTGTGAAAAAAAACCGCGATCACTTCGACACTGAACTCACTCATCGACGATAAATAATGTGAACCCACTGCGTAATTAAATAGAGTCTATTTTCGTTTGTACCGCTTCGATGAACCGCGCTGTCACTTTGACACTGAAGTCACTCATTGACAATAAGTAATGTGAACCCTCTTCTGAGCTAAATAGAGACTATTTTCGTTTGTTCCGCTAAGCTGATATTTAGAGCGAGTTTATTAGCGTTTCTTACAGAATCGACAGGCACTACAGCAACTATTTGCTACTGGTATGTCGTCATAGCTCGTAGCCAGCGAGCCGTTGTAATGCCGTCGTAGTTCGTAGCATGTTGCTACGACTCGTAGCACGATGCTATTTCTCGTAGCAGAATTGCTACAGCTTGTAACGTTTTTTTTGTGTTAACAACTACCGTAGCCGAGCGAGCGATTATTTATTAGTTTCCAATAAATGATCAAAAGTTTGAAGGAGTGTAGTTATAAGGTGTTTTCGTTGATTATGTACACTCTGTATAACCACACAGGTCACATTGAAATAAATTAACAGCCTTGTTTCGATGTACCAGAAAGTGAATTTGGCCTGAGGCATCACTCAGTACACCCAGATCCGAGCCAATACAGAACAATGCGTTTTCTGCATTGACTTGGGAATCGAATTCGAGATCCTTTGCGTACAATGCGTATTACTCTTCTGTTACGCCAATCAGTTTGTAAAAATATATTTTAAAAAACCTTACAAATATTTCGTTCTATTCATGTCATCAGTCATGATAGCTTATTTTATCTTTAAATTATTTATTAAGTATCATGAATTCGTAAGAACCACATGAAATTGTATACAAATTCTACACAAACAAAATCGTGAAATCACAAAACCTCGGAATTGATATACGTAAAATATCCCGAGGCAAAGGCATAATTGATTCGATATCCAAACAGCCCTTTGATCAATCCGGTACTGGTTAACATAATTGCTTAAATAATCTTCCTCGGGAAACGTATCGCAAACAAATCAAAGCAAATAAATAACGTACGAGTATAATATTGTCGTGTCCTCTCTGAGGTACTTCTGCGGATCCTCGCACTCACAAAAAAGCTTAAAATCGTTCACTCTTCGTAACGTGTTTAACTTTGGTAATCCGGATGAATTCCGAGTAGATACAGGGTTGCCACCTTTGAAATCAAGCGGATTTAAATTTACTACAAAACCCTGTATGGTTTTGTAAACTGGGAACCCTTTTAGTGTTACAAATATTAAAATACTCTTATCCGTTAACCCTTAACAAGGGCGGTAACCACGAACTCTTAAAACAATCTCAAATCTGTCAAACATTATCAAATCTGTCGAATTTTGTATGTAATGACGTACCAAGATTGACAGATTTGACAGCTTTGAGATTGTTTTAAGAGTTCATGGTTACCCCGCAGGCTTGTTAGTCTTTTTTTTCTGTTTTCACCCGTAAGGTAGGTAAATAAGATTAAAAAAATGTGGTCCCTATTGTACCAGTGCCTGGTTAAGGGTTAATGAGCGGAACGCAGCATGTTTTACCTGTTCTGCGAATGTAGCTATACTAAAGCTGCAGTGCTACAACTAGCGGCACCGATGTTCAGCGCTGGGCGAAAGATGCACAAAGGACCATAACGATTACGCGGTTGGCTAGCAGTGCGACGCGCCTGCACCGCCGGCCGTGATTAGTTGTAAGCTCCGCGCACACGCGTCTCTGATACGATGGTCGTCTCGTAAGATGCGCAAAGCGCTCAACATCGGTGCCGCGTATTTTAGTTAATTTACTTTTTGTTCGACTACAGTTACCACAAGAACAAAGCTTTACAATAAACAACATATTTTGGCCTTACTACAAAAAGATAGACTAGTGTTAAACACATCGACATTCGAGACATTTATAACAAACATTTCAAATTGGTTGACTAATCTTTAGACAAGTGTTCAACCCTAGTCTATTTTTTTTATAGTAAGGCTAATTATTTTCAATACTTCCTATCATCATTAAAATCTTCAAGCATTGTTAACAGCAGTGGTTCGCGCTCTCAGCCGTCGCGAGTTCGACTCCCGTTGAGGGCAAATGTTTGTATTGTGAAGACAAGCATTTTACATAGTATGTTTATCGTTATCTAGTCACCACTGATTAGTCACCAAAGTACACAAGCTTTGCGTAGTTTGGGGCTATATAATTGGTGTAGGTACAACCAACTTTATTAAATACTTGGTTTGATTTGATACATTTGGAAGCAGTTGCTATGATGCAACTCTACGTCGCTACTCCTTTACGATAGAGGCGCTAAATTGAGAGCAAAATGACACAGAGGGCGCTGTATTTTGGCCGAACTTTATATAGAAGCACCATTAAACAACACCGTTAAAGTTAAATCATATCTCGGAGTGCGGTTGTTCGTATCCGAGATTGTGACAGATTTTATGTAACATTTACAGCCGCGGCTGAGGCTCATTATTTATGCCCATAATTAGTCCTTAAAGTGCTAGTAGCAACTTTTTTATTTAACATGTTTATTTAGTTGTAAATATGTTTCCATTAAACTATGCTAAATGTTAATGTAGCAAAAATAACACATGCTTCTTGACGACTCGCTTCAGATAAATTCAAAAACAATATTTTCTTAATTTGCTCGGGTTTGGAGACCCTTACAAAAGTGTTTCGTTCGTTCGGACGTATTAACCTAAATAATTAAAATAATTATTCACTTGTATCAATCCTATGAAGAAATATGAGCATCTCAAACTAAGCTGTTAAAATCCCGCCCGTTTTCAAATGTTCATAAATTGTCTAAAGTTTGACACAAGTAGATGGTAATTTCATTTTATTAGATCAATACGTCCGAACTTATGAAATATTTTATATTAGGCATTCTAATGGGTCCTCCTGGGCAAATTCATTATCTTACGGCACCCCTTAACACTAGGATTTTTATTGTTTATTTCGACACAGTGACAATTGTTCAATTAGCCCATATTTATTTATACCTAAAAAGTTTATGCAACTAATGTTTTGTTTTATAGCTGACGAATTATGTGAACAAACCCTGATCACGAAGTAACTCACGCGTTTCAATTTATTATCTCCATACCTACATCCTTAAAAACACATACAGACATTCACTTCAAGCTGGTAATTCAATGACATTAATTTGCATTAAATAAGTAAAAAAATTCGTCTAAAATTTCAATAATAAAAGGCGCTAAAATGTCTGTATATGTAATTCGCCAATCTAAGACAGTTTTTGATAAAAGTGAAAAAAGAAATAAAAAGTTAAACTGTAAGAAATATGCTAATTTGTGTAACATGATTTGCGTTTTGTCTTATGGCTCCAGAATATTAAAACGCAGCTTAGCTGAAAGATATAGGGTGTTAAGGAGATATATATATTCGTTTATTTACTTTATAATGAAAACTTATGGCAGTACAATCAATAGGCATAAATAGATGGTAAGAAAATAGTACACATAACCTCCATTCGTGAAATCAATTATTCAGTAAAATTAGTTGGCACAATATCCAGATTTCAGCAGACACGCCGTTTAGACATGTAACTATTATTATTACTATGTATTATTAACTGTTCAGTTGGTAACAAAAATCTAAATCTCACACTTCTAAAAAATTAAACTGTAAATTTTTGTAGTTTTTCTTATATTTGTATCTTATCCTTTATTATTATTATTCATATTATTTTTTGGAAATATTAATCTAATTGTAAGTATGTATATATTTTTCTGATAGATTTTAAGTAAGTTGTGTATTTTTTCTGTATTTATTGTATTAATGTGATTTATAATATTTTAATACAAAACATTTTTTCTAATTCATCATCACTTCAGCCACAGGACGTCCACTGCTAAACATAGAACTCCGGTGACTTCCAGATTGACTGGTTGGAAGCGGGCTGCATCCAGCGGCTTCCTGCAACCGTTACCAGGTCATCAGGTCCGGTCTTTTTTTCTAATCATGTAAATTGAAAATGTACCTACTTAAATACAGGGTATTTATACCCATCTAAGGACATTAGTTTGCCTTACATCTATGTTATTACCTACAAAACGTCATTTGGTGTTTAGCTACGGAGGTAATGTCGTAAAATGACACTAAGCCAAGTTTCGTTGACTATGCAGAATTTTTACGCGGCTTAAATATCTGTCTAATCTGTAACAAAACTTGACAGCCCTACCTAAGAGAATCGGACGAGTTGCCACAAGCCTTATCTTCTCTCGCTCATTCCCACTTTACGCGAAGTGAAATTTTATTTTCCTAACTTTGTTTCATAAGCCAGACCGATACAGTTACCGGCAGACCAAACAAGCGATCTTGACCCTTAACACCGGAGGATAACGACTAACAAACAACGCTTGGGACGACTGTACGCCGTTTGCGATACTTTGATACATTAGCCGCATATCAGCGGTTTGATTTATTAAGAAATATAACTTCAGCGTCTAAATTTTAAGATAAATTTGATAACTTTAATATGAGAAGTAGATTAGGAATGTTTTGAACTATATTAATTTTCTCAAACATCTGCATTTTTTATAATTTAGTCATTTTACGTATCAAAATTGACTAAGGTCTTATTTGAATTAACTAAGTTGACTTGGTTTATCATTGTTCAAGATTTTTAATTAAGATCTTAATTATCTTAGTCAAATAGCAATAGCTAAAGAAATCAAAACTATTTTATTTGATTTAATTTAACTAACGTTTTGGCAGGCTCGTATCATCATCATAATATTAGCCTGTTGCAGTCCACTGCTGGACATAGGCCTCCCCCAAGGAGCGCCACAGCGCACGATCTCCCGCCCTTTGCATCCTTCTTCAGGTCATCGGTCCATCTAGCCGGGGGGCGTCCTACATTACGTTTGCCTAAGCGTGGTCGCCATTCGAGAACCTTCCTGCTCCACCTCTCGTCGGTTCTGCGACAGACATGGCCAGCCCAGTGCCACTTCAGCTTGCTACATTTTTGCACAATATCAGTTCCCCAACATAGACCTTTCCATAGCACGCTGAGTGACGTGTAGTCGGTGGGCCAACTTGACTGTCATGTTCCACGTTTCGGCTCCGTAGGTTAAAACTCTACTCTCTCTACGTAGGCTCGTATGGAGTTGGGATATTTTTTTACAAAAGTCACAATCTTGTTACAGTACCCCGCCACTGATGATGAGCGCTGAGGCAAAGAGCCCCACTCTTTGCGCATCTTACGAGACGATCATGAAAATGAAAAATGGTTTATTGCTTTCATGGCGTTACAAACATACATTTACTTATATACTAATTTTAACTTATTAGGACAGCAATTGGACGTGGCTCATTGGACTTGTGCTGATGTGGGAACGCGATCCCACCCAGCGCTGGTTTTCAGCCACTCCACTTCTCTTCTGATGTTAGGCAAGAAGCCATATTACGAGGGCCTAAACATTTTTAAATTTTTGACATAAAAATTAACTAGAAACATAATAAAAAATATTGTTTTATAGAATTAATAAAACTATTGCAACTTTACAAGAGAGCACTCTCCCTGTGTGTGTGTGTGTGTGTGTGTGTGTGTGTGTGTGTGTGTGTGTGTTCCGCACCGCATATCTATAAAAATTAGCAAAAACCCTTAAATATCTCTTTCATTCTGATTTTTAGTATTTGTTGTTATAGCGGCAACAGAAATACATCATCTGTAAAAATTTCATCAACATCATCATCAACTGTCTAGCTACCATGGTTTGAGATACAACCTGGTGACAGACGGACAGACAGACGGAAAAATACATGTTTGGTTTTCACTTTTCATACAGTTTGATTGAGTGACTTTGTCTATGACCTATAAGGTATTGGGCTCTAAAAAACTAATGAAAAATTCCCTCCAATTCGAGTGGATAGGTGTCCTTTAACTAGGTTATACGAAATTATTCGTGTTATTACGTGTGTTGTAGATTAAATCAAATGAGATCATAAGATTCCAGAATATATTAATATATCTGATTTCTGAACGTAATAAATAAGAATTACAGTTCTTATGTATTTCAGACCTGTCCCGATGTAGTGATTTGTTTTACTCGTAAAACGAGCCTGCTGAGATACAGAAATCAATAATAATACACACATACACTCTTAATGGCCACTCTTTCGTAGACGAGAACTTCCCAGGTTCGATTCACGATCGGGTTTAAATGTAGTTACAGTAATTACTTCATTTAAGTCACTTTTAATGTTTTCCATTTTTAACGACCCAGTTCAACGACTATTACTCTTTTAAACTAACTGGTCTACCTTAACCGTTATGATTTTCCATGAAAGTTCATGACAGATAGACAGACGGACACGGACTACGGAACCCTAAAAAGCAATGTGATAAATTAACTTTTAGTTAAGTGAACCATAATGTGTAGAATAATAAAATATCTTTAACTATTACATCAAAGCTTCAGTGTCAGCTTAAAAAAAATTACAGAGCAACAAAATTGTTGAATACTCGACCTTGTTTACCAAGCTTGTTTATGGCAGGATATAAATCTGTTCCGACAGCCTGTTTATTATTTTAATGAATATTGAAATAAATCCGTTTAATTTGAAGAAAAGAGAGCGAGAATGTTCTCGAAATTTAAATGTCTGAAATAATTGCACACAATGGCAACACAGTTGTTTTCTTCGCGTTTAAACAAACATGAGAATGGAAACATATTACCAGCTATTGTTAGAGAAACTCCAGTTGAAACTTCGTAATTGTTTTCGGTAGAGAAAATATAAGCTTTAGCTATTCTATTTCATTCAGACATCAAACGTTTTAGTTAGGAGTTAGAGTGTGTTAGGTATTATTATACAGGGTTATTTGAAAAAAATCAACAACCTCGCACGAATAGATAGCTAACATCATACACAACAACATTTGTTTTACGACTTTAAATAATTTGACACATTTAACTTTCATACAAAAATCAATTCAATTTTACGTCTGAATGTTCTTAGCTCTGTGCGCTTCACATCGGGCGGGTAAGAGGAGGGCGGGGGCAAACGTCGCGCGCGTCGCCAAACATAGACTCATAAATATCACGACAGTACAATAAAAGCTTAGAAAATTATTTTTAATTATTGTATTGAGTTATGATAAAACTCGTAGAACAAATGTTGTTGTTTATGATGTTAGCTATCTAGTCGTGCAAGGTTGGTGATTTTTTTCAACTAACCCTGTATAACTGTAGGTACAAGTTGACTGCGACAGTTCATCAACCTACGACAGACACGCATAATCAAAAAAAAATTAACCCTTATTTGTCTGTATCAAATACGCAATCGGCATTCCCTTAGAGCTGTGAAAAATACAAACTTCTAAATCACCGCAATCGATACTCACATAAGAATTAAAACCTTTAATTACTGTTAACCTAGAATTATTAAATTTGGCAAGAAGCAAGCAAAATTGGAAACCTTAAGTTACCTATCTGTACGAGCAACCTCGTACATCACAACAGATTTGGCTGGCGGCTGGAGCCGCAACCTTCACCTGCTTCTTCGTCGCCGTCTTGAAGATGCCAATATGTACGAGCTACGTTCGTACATTTGTCTGCTGCATCGTCAGCGACCTAGAAACCAGCGCGACCCGTGGACCCTGAACATGCACCGTCGGCACTCTACACACCGACGGCACACAACTATCAAGCTATGCATGTTAACATACTATAACTTTTATATAAAAACATTACTTTTAACACAATAAATCAGATATCAACCGTCCGTGTTGGTTCTCATTTCCCTCCGCTGCGGCCAAGACTCCCTTAGCCGTCACTATGATCAGTCTGGTGAGTCTGCCAGACTGGCAGCGGGTCCACACCACCTACCTACCGTCCTAACGCTGCTACCCTGGGCGACCTGGGAGCAGCTATCACTCTCCTCTTATCATCCTTATTATATCTACGTATTTATAGTTAGGTGGGGCTAGGGCTCTAGGGACTTAGTGTCTTGGGTTAAAGGGACTCTACGCTCACTAGGGAGTTAGGTTCCCGTCTGACCTTATATTCTGGACGACGGGAGCGGTGCCTTACAAGCACTTGCTTCCCGCCTGGTTATATTCGAGCCGGATAAATTATCATCTACCTATGGACCTTACAGTTGGTCTTTTCATATAAATAACCCTTAACTTGCACCGGGAAGGGGTGACTTACAACCACTTAATCTTCCCGGCTGTTTTGTATTTTATTCCTTAAAAATCCCAAATTCTATCATTCACTATCACTACTGACTTACAACAACAGCATATCATATTTAACTATTTTGTATCACATACGTTGACTGGTAGAAAATGCTATTACGCATTAAACCTGACAATTGTACTTGACGTAAATTATTAATCTTTGAACTAATTACTTTATTTAATAACTTGGGTTAATAAACTAATTAATGCCCTAGTTACATTACAAGTGGAATGTGAGAAGTCAGCAATTCTCGCGTTTCGACACCTAATACAATTTATCAACTTTATCATTTTATTTTTAAACATTCACATACTAATGACAGACTGTGGATCTTGCTTTCGAAGCAACAACATTTTACAAGACTTTATTTACATAAATAGGTAGTGTAGGTAACTAACATACAGGGAAATTATATCATTGATATTAGCATTTTATAGACGGGAGCGGTGCCTTACAACCACCTGCTACCCGGTGTATCACTAACATGACAAAACATAACATAATATCATTATTATCAGTAGTATATAGCTACATTATCAATTCACTGACGGGAGGGGTGCCTTACAACCACCTACTTCTCGCAGTAACATGCTTGACAACATCACGCACTTGCAAAACTTATCACATTTACATTAACATAACATTATTTGCATTTGTATTAACATGTTTGTCAAGTTTAATTTATCAATATCATTATCAGACCATAACATTATTTAACAGTAGTCTATGGCTACATTAACATTTTATTGACGGGGGCGGTGCCTTACAACCACCTACTTCCCACAGCCAGACTAACTTGACAACGTCATGCATGTGCAAAACCCTATTACATTAACATTGACATGACCTTATTTTGCACTTGTATTGACTGACACGTTGGTCAAGTTTGACATGACATTATCAAGTTTAACATGACATTATCATTGCATTGACGGGAGCGGTGCCTTACAACCACCGGCCTACTGCTTAGACATTAACATTGACATATAATAAATAACACTTGACTTGAACTTTATGACACAGGCTAGGTATCATATTAGTATATCCCTATTCCTTTGTCCTAACCAAAATCCTCCAGCACGGGCAGGATTATATCGACAAGTCCATCATTAGCAAGACTGTGCAATCAAGCACAGGCAGTCAGGACCCGATAATCAAGGTTCGGCGTCCCGAGGCAAAACAGCAGCCGTGCAAGACGTAGCAAGAAGCGTCTGCACAGCAACAACTGTAGTCGAAGCATCAGCATCTCCACTACTTCATCAGCCGCGCAAGCATCGGCATACCAACAAATATCAGCAGCGGATCGGATACTGGCCTCCCTGAAGCGGGTCTCACCAGTATTCTGAGAAGTCGCCAATGCTGTTTAGTTAACATCAAACATCAATAGAATATGACAACAATATCAACGACAAGGGGCACTAGCTGCTGTATAGTTACAGCACCATTTCACCATCTTCCGAACCGAAGATGAACAAATACCAAGTCCATCTATGGAGTCGCCACCAAACCACGTCATCTGGTCATCAAGCAACTACACATCAATTGATCTTCGTCATCTTCTTGAAGATGCCAATATGTACGAGCAACCTCGTACATCACAACAGATTTGGCTGGCGGCTGGAGCCGCAACCTTCACCTGCTTCTTCGTCGCCGTCTTGAAGATGCCAATATGTACGAGCTACGTTCGTACATTTGTCTGCTGCATCGTCAGCGACCTAGAAACCAGCGCGACCCGTGGACCCTGAACATGCACCGTCGGCACTCTACACACCGACGGCACACAACTATCAAGCTATGCATGTTAACATACTATAACTTTTATATAAAAACATTACTTTTAACACAATAAATCAGATATCAACCGTCCGTGTTGGTTCTCATTTCCCTCCGCTGCGGCCAAGACTCCCTTAGCCGTCACTATGATCAGTCTGGTGAGTCTGCCAGACTGGCAGCGGGTCCACACCACCTACCTACCGTCCTAACGCTGCTACCCTGGCTACCTGGGCAGCAGCTATCACTCTCCTCTTATCATCCTTATTATATCTACGTATTTATTGTTAGGTGGGGCTAGGGCTCTAGGGACTTAGTGTCTTGGGGTAAAGGGACTCTACGCTCACTAGGGAGTTAGGTTCCCGTCTGACCTTATATTCTTGACGACGGGAGCGGTGCCTTACAAGCACTTGCTTCCCGCCCGTTCACTATCCAAAAAAAATGTTTTTTGGATAAACTCGGTAAAAATTTCAAAGCTTAATTTCTGTTATTCTAACGACCTATTTAAATGCCTACAAGTTGTAATATTTCCAAGGCAGTCTGCAAATTTTGAATTTTCTGACGTTTTTTACAAATAGCTGATGTTATAGGTACTTATTATCAATGTATGTATGTTGTAATGTGATGTAACCTATGGACGCTAACTGTCTGAAAATAAATATTTTTTAATTTAATTTAATAAATTTATTATTATTCAGACACGCTATTTGAAAAAAACAGTATGCAATTTTTAATTTTGTTGAAAAAAGGCCATTGTATTTTTTTGGAAGTTATCATTACCTTGCTTGACTTTATAAAAATAGAAATAGAAATGGTTTATTTGACACAAATACAGAACAAGAGAAATACAGCAGGAAAACAATTTACAATAAGGCTTGTGTCAAAAAGACCCCCTCTCATTTGTCGTGACAGCCGGGGACTTATCACGACGCTGATTTTCGGCGGGGACCCCGACGGTAGGCAAACAGCGAGTCGTCACTCGCTGTTTGCCAACGGCACATCAACAACAACAAAACATCTTTTTTTTGTTAGCCCTTGTATAAACAAAAGTAACCCTCCATCCCAGTAAGTCGTTACAGTCTTTCTTAGCAACGTAGTGTGCATGCAACCTTTATTAAAAGTTTAGTTTCGGTCTCCCCTCCACTTACTAACTGCGCTTTAAATAATGGACTTTGGACTATCTTCTCGCCAAGTTTGATCAAACTAGTTAATGGTTTATTCTAGTATGAGTTACAGGCTCTATAATTTTATAGGTCGTTACTTTAGATATTTTCAGAAATAATAATAATGAACCTTTAATTATAATTATCTTCAACATATATATATATATAAGGTCCGATTTTATTAGTGTTCATCCTGTTAACCTGTGACTATATAGGTGAAAAGCAATCGTAAAAACCAACTTTTAAATGTCTATCATAAAAACTAAAAAAATTAAAAATAAATTACAAAATAACTACATCGACTTTATATTGCATAAACTCATCCTATCTTCAACTCTTTCTCGCTCTGTACAAGGGGAAGGAATAAGACGGATAATCAGATGGTTAAACGTAGCAAAGATAGGACGAGTTTATGCAATATGAAGTCAATGTTGTTGATTTTTAACTTTTTTAGTTTTTATAGTACACATTTGAAAATTGTAAAATATATATATATATATATATATATATATATATATATATGTTGTATATATGTGTTGTATATTGTTAACACGTGTTAAATACGAGCTACATGCATTATATTACAATTTTACTAGATTGATATTGATACCGTCATGTGATTTACCTATTATGTAGGATATCATAAATATTAAAACCATTGCGCATTGATTTCCTTACTTGTTGTATTTAAAAAATGCAAAAGCAAAATCTAGGTAATATAATCCAATCAAGAGTTTAAAAATAGAATAAACCATTTAAAACAGTAAAATTAGTTGTGCTATTGTCCTTTCCAGTAAAAAAAAATACTAAAAATGTACACGTATTTATTTTTATCAGTATGTTTCACCAGAGATAAATATACAGCATTTTTCGCGAAAAAATTTGCAGCCGACCGACATAATTTATAACTACGGCTGCAGGGCAATGTTGCATGTATTCTTTATTAATTAATTTAAAATTTATTGTACAATTTTGAAGATCATACAGTGCACATAATGCTTTGTGAGCGGTCCGATAAAGGAAATACAAAGTCTAAAAACAAACTCACTATTATTTTAAAAGGATATTCATTACTGACCATAGCTTGCGACTTCGTACGCGCGGTCTTTAATTCTACGAAAAATCTTAAAATATATTTTGCAGAGTTGCACTCAATTTTTTCTTAGTCGGGTGCACAAGTATTATGCATTGCCATTAACTTTTTTCTTCCGATTTTGATATTGATGCTATAGTCAAAGTTCTTTTTAGAGTTCCGTAAAACGGGACCCTATTACTAAGGCTCCGCTGTCCGTATGTCAGTCTGTCCGTCTGTCACCAGGCTATATCTCATGAACTGTGATAGTTCGAGAGTTGAAATTTTCACAGATGATGTATTTTTATTGCCGCTATAACAACAAATACTAAAAAAAACAGAATACAATAAATGTTTTAGGGGGCTCCCATACAACAAAAGTATTTTTAGCCGTTTTTTATAGATAATGGTTCGAAACCCTTCGTGCGCGAGTACGACTCGCACTTGGCCGGGTTTTTTTAGTTGATAGAACATTCTGATAATGTTTTTGCCTTTCAATTTAATCAGACTGTCATACAACCCGTACATAACCATAAAAATTATAACCTGTCAGGCGAAGGTCAAGAGACACAATGAAAATTTTATTGTTACGGAGCGGCCGGAGGGTCTTTGCCGCTTGATAGACAAACGATATTTTAACCCACATTAATACCTAGGTAGTTAGAAAAAAATATTGTTAAGTTGAAAATATAAAGTTTGTAAAATATTATTAACGAGATCAACAGCGAAACTTGTAGCAAAAGTTTACAAAAAAATAATAAAGTATAGCTCGTATTGTAATTTAGTTCAGTGTACTTTTTATTAAACTTTGCCGTTTAATGTTAAAGTTGTTTTATCGCGTAGCTGGCTGTGATTTCATGATGTGATTAGGTAACTTCTTTGAATTATTGTGTTGTTTATGACTTTTGACTTTTGCGATTTTTAAAGGGTAAAATATTGGTGGGCAGAGTAGAGAGAACAAGATAAAGCAACATTGTCATTATTGATGAGTAAGATTTCCGTTTATTGACAATGAAGTTGCACGACTTTTAATCCATTTGGTAGGAAGGTATATGCAGGACATTCAGTTTTTTTTAATAGACAAACCTGCAAGTTAGTTTTTGCTGCATAAAATGTACATTGTATCAATACAATGTATCTACATTTAAATCGTACAAATTATTGAAATCACGATTTTTCCAAACATTGATAACACACTCTTGGCAATCCAAGCTCACCATCTTGGACTGAATTTAAATTTAACAAAAGTTAAAAAATATGTGTTGCTTTGGAGCGTGTCTCTGTTCATGATTCATCTCTGTTTTTTTTTAATTAATAACTTTTCTTAAACTAAATACGCTAGAAAACGCTAGATTAAGTTATTATGCTACGCACACTTATTATCATAGGTAACATTCATTAACATTTAAGCTAAATCTGGGTATACACAGGACGATCCACGCCGCTCCGATCGCTCGCGGCAAGAGCGCGATCCAAAGGCGCGGTCGGTTTGAACGTGTCGCTCGCGATTCAAGCGCAATATTGGATCGTGATCTACGTTCCACGCTCCACGACCCTGGATCAAGGATCGCGGATCACCATCATCATTTCAGCAATAGGACGTCCACTGCTGGACTTAGACATCCCTCAATCACTTCCAGATCGGCCGGTTGACTGCGACCTGCATCCAGCAGCTTCCTGCAACCTTTACCAGGTCGTCAGTCTTTTAGGTGGATCGCTGATCGCCGATCCAAAATGGATTGTCCAGTGTGTACCCAGCTAATTAATAGATATGCAACGGGGTAATCTGTGCAACTGGCACTGCACCAACTTGCTGTTAATTAGTAAACGCGGCCAGCTCAGAAAATTAAGCCCAGCCATTACCGGCTTCGAATTCAAAGGGGATTTGTGTTTCGCATGTTCAGATAGTCAGAAGCGTTACTGTAACCGCATTTGGGGATCTTAATTTTAAGAGGAATTATACACGGTGTCCGAAAGGGTACTACCAAGTGAAACTCCATTGATAGAGCACTACGGGTATCCCCAATGTCGCAAAAGTAATGTAGTTTTCGAGTTTGTCCAACCTTGATTTGACCTTCGTAAAAGGTGAACCTCAAAGATAGTTAAAAAAACTAATTGTGATTAAGATGCCCAATCTTTGGACTTACTGAAACAATTTCTTGTTAACCCTGGGCCCTGTACTGTATACCCGTAAGTACGTATGATTTGTAACTGTTTTTCTATAGTGGAATTTACAAAACTTTAAAAAAACTTTGTGATCGAAAAATAACAGGTCAAAAGCTACCAATGTCCAGAACTTTTTTCCTGGAGCGACTCCCAGCCCTTCCAGACTCGAGATAATTTAGAAAAGGTCGTTTTTAATTCAACCCAAACCGGGCAGCAACAATCGGGTCGTTTTATTCATCTGAGATCTGCAGGGCTAGCATGCGCAACACGATAAAATTTTGTCGTGGAATTTTATCGACTTTTGACGTAAATATGTCGTTTTGTCTTCGACGATAACAAACAAAAAACAAAAATACCGTAAAAAAACCTAATTAATAACGTAAAAATAAGTGGCTACGAACAACAGGAGACCCTGAAAATATTAAGAAAAAGGATTCGAGACGTCTGTGATCCGTTAGGTTAGGGAAAACAACAAAATTATCGTCGAAGACAAAATTTGTCTTGTCTATCGATAAAATAACCGATGCACGCATGCTAGCCCTGCTGGCAACACTGAATATCGTTTATCAAATAGAAAACTGCGAAGTCGTAATTGTTGCTTGAAACAGATTCTTGACTCCTCAAGAGTGAAAAAGTTGCCTCTTTGAGAACAAAGCAGTACAAAGTTTTGCGCTCGATATTTTCCAATGGCGTCCGAACACAACACTCGGCTTAATCTATTTAATTTTGTCGGTATTAAAGACGTGTGTAGCTTTATCGATAATTTATATGCTCTTGTGGAGGCAGTAGCTTTTTAGGCATAGCTTATTTATGTGTTCGCAATCACAAATTATTAAATTGAAATCCAACAGGGTTTTTAAACCTTTAAACCAGGTTTAATAAACCCTGTTTGATCTAAAAGGGAGTGATTCTACTATTTATATAAAACAACTTTTAGTTCGGGACCAATATCGAAAACTTGAAAAAGAATCACTTTTCCATCAAACAGTATATCGATTCTCTAAAAAAACGCAAGTAAACACGCTTTAAATATCAAACAAACATAGCTATATATTTCGCTAAAATGTGGGTTCACCTTCACATTACTATTGTTTATAAGTGACTTCAGTGTTAAAGTGACAGCGCCTATTACCTAAGCAGTATTATTATTATTTTGGTATTCTGTGGTATTATCAAACATAGACTCTATTTTGTTATTTTTGAGTTGGTTCACATTATTAATCGTCGATTAGTTAAGTGAAGTCGAAATGATCGCAGTTTTGTTTGGTTGATAAGTAAGGGTGATTAAGTAAGAGAAGATGATTTTTATATTCTAAAACTTTTAGATTAAACAATGTTTTATAACACTTTGCTTATTACATATCAAAGATGAAACAAGAAATGGTGTTTAAAAAAACGTAGGTAACCTACGTATTTATAGAATACCGAAATAGAACAATTGAGAGATCTCTGTCTCTGAAATAATGAAACCAAACAAATGCTGCGCGGATGAAAGTTAATCAAGAAACTTTTCCAACTCGTAACTCAATGAACGTGGTTCAGATATCCGCTGAGTCGCTGATCTTAGGTTAACTATTATCGGGTAAGAACTGTGCAGAAGTTATGTTTTCAATTCACAAACCATATTTGCACTTCTTGTCTTTTGTTTTTATTCGTCGAAAGTCCTGGAGGCTTATTTTTGAAGCGTTCAATTTCCAATTCGCATACGAAATCTTGAGAATCGTATAATTTTAGTTCGTAGTTATGCGATTTTTGTGAACGTATGCGAATTAGAATTCTATTGCTTCAAAAATACGTCTTCTGGGCGACTCAGGCCTAGCCATCGAGCTCTTATTCTGTATTATTTATTTCCAAATACCAACAGCGATGTTAATAGGGTACCTAATAGATTAGAAGTTAGTAGTACTTAAATGCTAGTAAGTTAGTATGAACACTAATAGGTTTCCCTAAAATAACCTAAAAGAACCTGAAGGCCTAATATGAAAGTGTTTCGTTCGTTCAGACGTATTAAACTATCAAAATAAAATAACCATTCACTTTTATCAAATCTTTGATAATTCATGAACGATTAAAAACGGTCGTGTTTTTTACCCGGCTAGTTTGAGTTGGGCATATATTTTCGAAGGATGATACAAGTGAATGGTTATTCCAATTTAATAGGTTAATACGTCTAAAGGAACGATACGTTTTCGTAATAGGCCTTTTGGTCCTGAGACGAGCAAACAACTTATCAATACAAACTAAACCCTGATATAATGTAAAAAAAACAGTTATTACTTTTTTTTTTTGTTATTTCTGTGAAGATATAAGGGCTGTTTCACAATGTACGAATAAGTTCTACACAAGTTCTGAATAAGGCATTTTCTACTTATCTGAAGAATAAACACTATTCCGTCAAATAGCGCTATATAATACATTAAGTTCAAGCACTTTTATCCTCTACATAATTTATCAGTTATATCTACATAGCTATTTGGCACTTTATCCGTACATTCCGTACATAACTTCTTAGTGTTAAGTTAGAGTGGGATAAGTCTCTCTTAAGAGAGTTGGATCGGAGAATTGTTTGATTAATGAGATTCTGTATACTAATTAAAATCATATTTATCGTGGCAGTGTCCTTTATTTAAGGATTTTGGCATGTGGGTATCACTGAATTTGTAAAAAAAGGTCTTCGTAGGTCGTATTTAGTTTAATAATATTTTCACCTACAATATTTTCACCCTTATGTAGACATCCCACTGACGGATTACCGCCTACTTAAAGATAAAGTACAATAAAATTCAGTTACAAATTGATGTGTTACATTTTTAGTAGGTAGGTAGGTGGTACACGTGGAAGACCTGCAAAGGGAAAGAGGTAAGTATGATAAGAATGAGCATTTGTGCCACAATTATGGATGTTTAAAGTGTATTCAAGTATGATTAACTATTATCTAGTCGCCATAGTACAATCTTTGCTTAGTTTGCAGTTAGATTTACCCCATAGAACACATATTTTTATTGAAATTTTTTGTTTTTATCAATTACATGCAAGGTTTATTGAAGATAAATAACCCTTGAAAAAAAAATATTTTTATCTTTGTATGTTGACGAGTGGTTTAGGGTTCGTGCTCTGGACTACAAAGCTAATGGTTGCGGGTTCGAATCCTACAAAAAATTGTGTGTGGCATTGCATTATTTTTTATTGTGTAAATAAGCAGCAAAACCTCTCTACAAGATTACTGTTCATTTTTATTTGAAGCAAAATTTTCCCATCGCCATTTTTTCCCATTGCATTTCCTGGCAGCGTTTTGATGATAAAAGATTAGTTCAAATGAACACATTCCGAGCGCTCTCTGAAGCGATGGCCGAGCTTTACATAGCACAAGTAGAACAGTTGACTCACTTGGAAAATTGATGATAAAATTAGCGAGAACTGTCATATTGTCTCAAAAAAATGGTGGCTCAGAAAATTTGCGGAATAGTCAGAAACACCGTGTGCAGCTAAATTACTGCAACTCTCAAAAACAGAACCACAAACTCCGAGAATGGATAAAAATTAATTACGAACAGTGGCAATCATTCTAGCTTGCAAAAACATACAAATTCCACGAACTATCGAGTATTTTACTGGAACTTGTCTGTTTTTTCAAGGTTGGCACCTTCAATGATTGGAGAGGCATTAAAAAGAATTAGTAGCGGAATAAGCCTCCTTGAAAGACAATGCGTAATATATTTAGTCACGTGATTAAAGTGTGAGAATTTTGTCTCATTGTTCATTTACCGCAGCTAAGAAAAATGTCCCGATGACGATGTAGTGACACATACCTATATTGCACAGTTTTATTGGTTTGCTGACGGCCATGAGATAAAAAATATGCAGCCACCATAGGTTATGTAAAATCACTAATTCAGCAACGCAGTCTGTTTTCTGTCGTAACGTGACAAACGCCCTTAGCTTTTAGTTGATTAACTTTTGACGAGAGTTATGTTTTAGGTCAGACTCGGACAGACAAAGAGATTTCCATTACTGTAATATGATTGGAATTTTCCTGAAGATGATCAAACAAAGTAATGTCAAAAAAATAATGCTAGGAATATAAAAGCTATTTCATTTATTTAAGTAGTATGTAAGAAAAATATTTAAAACGCATAGGCAAACCAACTTTATCGTAGAATGCGTATCTAGTTCATTTTCTGAGGCAGACAACTTGCCATCAAAAATTACTGTTTTGTAGAATAAAATAGATTTTATTTCTGCTAATAGACCTGAAGGTAGACCGTAGACGTTCGATGGTAGACCCTGATACCAATTTGGCTGGATCGAAAAGTCTCCAATGGCACCAAAATGAGACTAATCCTGTTGTCGGGTTTCTCCATCTTTTTTTTTATTGTTACCACAATCACACCAATTAGCTAGTCCCAAACTAAGTATAGCTTGTACTATGGCAACTAGAATAAATATACTAAAATACGTTTATAAACATCCATGACTTAGGTACAAATGATCGTGCTCATCACACAAACATTTGCCTCTCGCGGGATTCCAACCCGCAAACGCCAGGCTTTGTAGTCCGGAGCACGAACCACTACACCAGACGGTCGTCAATCTTTCTGTATGGCTCGAAAGCGGTTACGTACGATTCGGGCAATACGTGCTTTCAACATGTGGTGTTGGCGAACGATGCCCCGAATACCAAACTGTCCTCCACCTAAAGATTGCCTGGTAAAGATCGCTTTTAGCGCTAAAACTGCCTAAATTATAGCATTGTGAACCCTTTAACTCCCAGCGAAAATAGATAACAATTGAAAAACAACGTGCTGTAATCGGTTACCGCTTGGCAGTTAGTAGGTAATCAAGTATTTTTTTCTCTGTTCCGTTTATTTTTTGAGGTGTGCAATGAAGAGTATACATCTATTTATCTACCTGCCTGTCGATTCTGTAAACAAAACCGCGCTCACTTCGTCGCTGCAGTCGCTCGTCAACGATAAATAATATGAACCTTCTTACTAACAAGATAGAGGCTATGTTCGTTTGTACGGCTAAGTCGAGTTTTAGAGCGAGTCCGTTGCGTTTTTCTTAGAGAATCGACCGGCTGCTACCTGCCTTTCAGGGTTCAACCATCTGAAATGAAGAAAACGATTGAGAAGAGAATACGCTGAATACATCACTTTTAGACGTCCCTATTTTGTTATTTTGTCACCCTACAACCGCCTGATAATATTGTGGGCTACCAAGAAGGTTCAGACTGATTTATCTGCACTATGACTCAAGAGCCAAGACGTAATTGGTAAGAATGCAATTAGTTGTGAGCCTTTATTGTGGACAATAAAAAGGAGACAGGCTAATACTATGTTTATTAGACAACCGAGGATTAAGGGCCTCAAAAGAGCCAATTGCCTTGATTATTCTTTTAACTCTGAATTTAGGTAGGATATTTAAACCTTTGTAGGGAAGAGTTTTTTCTAGTCATACAGTGGAAACATTGAAAACCTCGCATTGTTAATTTCAATATTTTAAAACACTGTTGATATACTTAAATCAAGTATTTTGAGCAAGTACTATTAATATAATTGAAAGTAATGTTGAATGTTTTTTTTTTTAAATCACACTACGTATTGAACACTAAACTTGTGTTGTTCAAATGAATTTAATTTTATTAATAACCACTTTGTAGTTCCATTTCTTATCATTCGTAAATAAAAACGTTTTACGTTACGGGACAGAATAAATGATATGACGGTGTGTGTTACGCCAAACTTTTACACAAAAAAAACAAAACAACTTTGAAGTTATCTAGTACATACAAATTCCTTGGAAGTTATACTGTTGAGAATTTGTAATTTGACCTCTTTTTCAACCAAAGTTGAAAAATTATGGCATATACTTATACCTACTTACTATGACTTCATAAAAATCTAAGGGCAACATAAAATCGAAGTAAGTTACAATTTAAGACTTTTTAGTCGGTTCTAACTAAATTGTATCTGTAATTAAGTAATCGCTTTGCTATAATTTTGTGTCGTACCTAATTGTGATCAGAACAGCTGTTTAAATTATATTTTCGAAGTTAATGATTCGTTAAATGTACAAATGTAAGGCGGCCGCCTCGCGATGTAATTAAGCTTCGAGTGTTTGTGTAGGATCATTAGATCGCGTTACAGTTAATTGAGGTGAACGCGCTATAAGAGCTGTACAATGTCAGAAGTGTTCTGTCGCGGTACTTTAGGCGACACAAAAGCGAAAAGCGATAGAGTAATATCTCTTTTTCTTTCTAACCTTTAGTTCGTACACTAGACAAGTTGTATACAGTTAGAGCTTAAGGATTTTATCATCATCATAATTTCAGCCGTAGGCAGTCCACTACTGAACATAGGGCTCCCCCAGTGACTTCCAAATTGGCCGGTTCCTGCGACTTCCTGCAACCTTTACCAGGTCATCCTGCCATTTTGTTAGTGGACTTCCTACGACACGCTTGCCGGTACATGGCCTCTATTTTCGAACTTAGCCTACGTGCTATGTGGCACTTGAACATTTAAACCTTTTTTATTTTGATAAATGCATTATTTTTTCTTGAGCATTTGTACCTACTGTATTTAATCCTGTGTGGATTATTTGTTGAGATTGTGAAACTGTGAATAATAAATGTCAATGTAATAAAGGCGTATTAAAATACTTAAATTCACTGCACCGTTTTATTACTGGGCTATTACGTTTCTTGATGGCGACTCTTTAAATGTTGGATACTCAGTTTGAATACCAAATGCTTGCCAAAACCACAACTTTGCTCGAGAAAGCAGACCAAGGTTCGGACTTAGCACGAGTTTCTTGTTCAGGGCAGCAGTAGATTGCCTCAGGCAAAAATACATTGTCTGATAATTCGTAAAACAATAATGTTAATTTATGGCTTCGATACCATGACATATTTTGTCAAGAAAATATATTTATTTCTCAAGTAAATATTTCCATGACGACTTCCAACCTCCAGTAGGACAAAGAACAGCGACCATACACTACTAAGTCTTGGACTAAAGGCAGCATTTTCTCAAAGAGAAGTTACTCGTCGTTACCAAGGATGAGGTAAGCATGACTGGCTACAAAACTTTTTCCTAAACAATAGTAGGTAATCTCACGCGGAGGTAGAAATATAATGTAGGTATTTATATGTCACAAGGCAGATTACAGATACATATGAAAACTTAATGCTATAATACAAAATGGTCTATGGCTCAGTGGTTGCAGGAAACCCGCAAACTCTGTTATTCTGCCATAGCCTTTTTTATGTTAAACTATATTATGTATATTGTAAAACAAAAACTATCTACACCTACATCTAACTTATCGTAGGTTTTATAGCGATGGGAAATGCCTATTTAAATTTATAGTAGCTCATGGTAGCACCCCATTCAGTCATAGCCTGCCCCCGCTACTACCCACTGCCCCTTCAGCTTGCTTAACGGCTTATAATAAGAGTATAAGTTTAATATTTAGCATCGTTGTCAATTTTAATCTTTTAAGAGCTGCCAAAAATAACTCGATTCATCGCTAAGCTTATTATAGGATTACTTTTATCCACTTACTTTCTCTATGAAATCAATGCTTGATTAAAAAGTTTAAGTATTGTTAGACGCCATTATTCTGATCGTCTGATCATGTAGTTCGCGTTTTGGACTACAAAGCTGGCGATGGCGGGTTCGAATCCTGCAAGGGGTAAATGTCCGTGTGATTAGCTCGAGCTTATTTGTACCTGAGTTATGGATCTTTATAAATGTATATAACAATAGAAAATATTCAACATCACATATATTGCTGTGGTGCTAAGGTAAGTAGCTAAAGCACTTGTGTTACAGAAATCAGAAACAACGGTGGTACCACAACACCCAGACCCAAGACAATAAAGAAAAAATCGTTTTCTCCATTGAACCGACTGGTAATCGAACCCAGAACCTCAGAGATTAACACCATATATGGTCTTGACTCCGGCATACTCGCCTCTCGGTTATGGAGGTCGTCGAATGTAATAAATTTATTGTATTTATGTATGTTTATCCGTTATCTAGTCGCCATAAGCCTTGCTTTATTTGGGGGTAAATAATTTGTTATCGAAACGAAATTCGTCTTTGTCCAACACTGCTTATCAATGACAGGGGCAGTTACGATTTCCTTACGTAATTCGGAAATACCCTTGCACGAGATCAAACCTATGGATGTCACAAAGGTTTCCTCGCTCGTAACCGTAACCACCCCGACTTTCAGATGTTTGACCTTGGGGCAGTATTGAGTAACTGTGTAAGGTAACTGTTCCGAAATCATCGCATTGCCTAACTAAAGGATAGGTAGTATTTTGGACTAAACTGCGAAATCTGTAGAAGGTTCAAAATGGGAACTGACCTCAACTAAAAAAGTTAAATGTTTTTTTTACATTTTTTTCTGTAATTTATCACGAGAAATCGATTTTCAACTGTAATTCAATGTTAACTGCTTGTTTAAACTAGTTGAATTAAATCGGATCCAATGAGAAAGTTTGGTATGAACGGATTGTTGGTATGTTAGGGAACAAATGGCATACTTATACTTATCACTAGCTGTCCCGGCGAACTGCGTACCACGTAACAGATAATTTAGTTTTCGTCAGCTTTTCCTATATTTTTATTATTTTTTTGCTATTCGGGGCGGAGACCAATCCAACAAATTATAAACCATGAAAATTGGTTCAGCCGTTCTCGAGTTATAAGTGTTGTAACAAACCCGACTTTGTTTTATATACTTACTAAGATATTAATTAAAATATGCGATGGCTGCTGCTAAAGGTTGGTGTACCGACCGGCTTGTTACAAAGCGAGCATTCGTGGAGTAAGTATGGGATAAAAAGAACATGTGAGCCGCTTGTCAAAGGGTTGAAGCACACGGCGTAAAGTAAGATACTTTTGCTCGCTACGAATGTTACATTACGGAACGTAACATAGTCATTGCGCTGTATTTTTAGTAAATGTCGTATTTTGTTAGAGTTGAAGCGTTATCGTTGAAGAACATTTGTAAAAATACAATACACATAGCTTCTCTAAACTAACTTTAAAATAAAAACAAAATAATATTAAAAGTTTACAATACCTTACTAATAATACCTTATTTTTTTGTGGCTTTGGATGTGATTTAATATGCGTTTTTGAGTGTGTATTTTTAAAGATTTAAGTTCATAAATGAATTAACAAATTAATTATTTGAGTGAGAGTGCTCAGTTCAGCAAATTCAGATGTTTATTCACTTTCACCTTGGACGAAATTGAATTCTGATAATAAAATATTTAATTACAGCATAAATACAGGGTGAATACGAAAGTGTATTATTTTATAAAGGCAATCAGGTGAAAACCAAAAAACAATACTTACTATTAGAATAGTTTGTTACGGGATTGCTACCATGTACCTTATTTTTGAGTTCCCGATATTTCGGCACTGTTGCAAGCGCCATGATCACGGAGTAACTGTTGCAACAGTGCCGAAATATCGGGAACTCAAAAATAAGGTACATGGTAGCAATCCCGTAACAAACTATTCTAATGTTAGTGACCATGAAAGTTTAAAACAATATAATACTTACTATTACTATTATCTGATCGCGATTACCTAAGTAAATCGATTAAGAAAAATCTCATTTTGAAATTACATATCTCGTACATACGATTTGACAAATCAGTTCTTTAAGTAAATAAATGTTTACTAAGATATCAGAAAATGCATATTAAACAGCCTGTAGCATTCAACGTTTGACATATTTTTTATTATCAAATTAAGTATAGCTGTTTTTATTTTACACAACTTCCTATTCAGCCTGTATAGTTGTGTGTTCAAAACATTAGCTTGATTAAACTAGATTCAGCAAAATTCCATCCAAACCCTCTGAATTGGGGATGTAAATAGTTTGACTCACAGCTGAACCTGATTCATTACACCTTCCGTAATTTGGAAAATCTTGTTAAACGGAGGGTTTGTCAAAAATCTACATAGTTAAATGGCATAATTTTAAAACTATAGGTACATTAACGCGTGCGAGACACGTAAGTACTTCAAATTATTCAGCTGGGGGCGAATTATAAACCGCAAATCGAAATACTAATATTTAGGCTTTACTTTTGTAGGAATGCCTTGGAATAAATTACGATGACAGTATTACTAAACTCAATTTAATATAAACATTAGGAAAGAGATCATTTCGCCTGGACCTTTTCTTTTCGAATGCCCGGCCTTCAGTTGACAGATATTTTTTAAGGTTCCGTACCCAAAGGGTAAAACGGGACCCTATTACTAAGAATTCGCTGTCCGTCTGTCTGTCCGTCTGTCGAATCGTGATAGCATAGAGAAAGAATAATACTACGTAAAAGTAAGACAGTTGACACTTTCACAGATGATGTATTTCTGCTGCCGCTATAACAACAAATACTAAAAACGAAAATAAAATAAATATTTAAGGGGGCTCCCATACAACAAACGTGGTTTTTTTTCGTATTTTAAGATAATGGTGCGGAACCCTTCGTACGCGAGTCCGACTTGCACTTGACTGGTTTATTTCTTAACTGCTTTCAGTTAAGAAAAAAAGTGAAGCAAAGGAATAATGTTCCGATTGTTTCAATTTAATTATTACAGTGAAATTGAGAATTGCTAACACATTGGTACAAAACTATACGTTCAAAGAGTTGGTTTCATTTTTTTTTAAATAGGACACTTCTGCAGTTCCTATCCTAGCGATCTACTCTGCTTACGAAGTTACGAGTGCGATATGACACACCCCTGGGTTTTAACCATTAAGTTTATCGATTCCCATAAAGGTGCCATCTATCAAGTGTCCTAGAAGCCACCTACTATTTCAAGGAAATGGACTATCATTTAACAAAATAATGATCATACCCTAGGCTACTACCATAATACAAGAAGGTACAGATGCTTCGCTCCTGTAAGGACATGATTTTTTTTAGTACTAAAATAAAAATGAAAGGAACTAATATGTACCATTTATATAAATCATTACATCAAAGGCTAAATGCTATCATTCTACAGAGCTTTTAATATTTTTAAAGCACTCTATTCAATTAATAGAATAATAATGTTTATAAATTCGTTGTATGCGTTTCCGAACGAAAGCTATTGTTGTCTGACAGTGACAAATGTCAGATTTTTATTTTTTGCCACCTTATACAGGCAAAGATCTAAGGCCATGCTGCCAAGTCATTAGTTATTTATAATTACATCATTTGATTTGTTAAAAATCAGGAAAAAATGTAGATACTGCCGCTTACGAAACGTCAAATAAACTTCCTCCTTTTTTCACACAAAAAAGTATTGTGGGACCTTATAATGTTGCTATTTAGAAGCCAAAATATGTTTTAGTTTTTTATTAATTAATCAAAAACTTTGGTCTTTAAATTATTAAATCGGCGATCAATGCATTCATAATCATTTATTCTTTTAACTTTTACATATGAGTGTCAAGTTTGAAGAGTTTTGATTTTAGTACCAAACCCCATAGTAAAAAAAACATGTCCTTTAACAAGTATTATGCAATCTGGACCTTATTTATCAACAGAGATCTTAGATTTTTACAACTTACTTACGTAATGAGTTTGACATGGGAATTCAACGGGAACCGATTATTTGTCCGAAATTTACTTGTCCAAATTTTATTTGACTGAACACGTTTGATAGAAGTCTTTTTTGCTGCATGTATTGTTTGCCATATTCTTAAACCATCTAGATTAATATCATTTGACTTATGTTTCATTTTACTAAACTACGTTTTACCGAATTCCAAAATTGCCAGTCTGTTTGCCTGCTTGCTTACATGTACGCTTGCTTTCTTGCAAGTAAAAATTACACGAGTATTAAACAGTTGCTGAAATGGAAATATGGCAAATAAAACAGTGGTGTACAGAATGTTCGGAAAAATAATACTGCGAACAAATGTTATTTCGGCCGAATATAACTTCGGCAAAAAGTTTATCGACCAAATAAAACGTCGGAGTAGTGAAAAAAAAACGAATTGATAATAGGTCAAAATATTCAGTGGCAAATGTGATTACAACGAAGTAATAAAAAATGAAACGAAAATGGGCGAAAAGTTTTCGGTCAAAGCATTTTCGATCTTATGATAGGTAACCGAATTCAACGTGTCTCGCTTTAGTCGTCTTACTCTCAAATAATCACAATGAAATCCAATTGATATTCAATTATGCCACATTTAAATAAGCGGAATTGGGGCCCTGTTTCCAAGCTAGAGCTTAACAAAATTTAAAAATAAATGCGCAGTAACTATTTTGCGCAAATATTAATTGAAGAGGCGGGTAAGTTAATTCACCGTCGGAAAAAGAGAGCGCCAGCGGCGGTCGTAGGTATCTTATTTTTCTGCTTAATAGAAAGTAATGGCAAAATGTCAAATAATAATAAAATAAATTTTCTTAATATTTATGCACCAATTAAGCCATTTTCAGCAAAGGAGACAGGACATACAAACTCACCTTACTTTCAGCTAAAGAAAACAGTGTGTAGGTACACGCACATTATTAAAGGGAATTGCGACAATTAAACGCTTCAAATAAAGTGACTGGTAGACTATTTGCTAATGCTTCTTGAAATTAACTGCAATTTATACAACACTAAATGTGCAATAAAGTTTAAGCACTAAGCTCGGGTCGCGCACAAATGTTTGCGCGGGTCCATTGTTATTCAATTGTTATCCTTTTTTCCGAGCATGCCTTAAATGGCAGTGGGCTGGCCACATCTGTCGCAGAACAGATGAAAGGTGGAGTAAACGGGTTCTTGAGTGGAGACCACGCCTAGGCAAACTTAGTGTAGGACGTCCCCCAGCTCGATGGACCGACGACCTTAGGAAGATGGCTGGCAGTGGATGGATCAAAAAAGCGGGAGATCGTGCTCTTTGGCGCTCACTGGGGGAGGCCTACGTCCAGCAGTGGACTGCAATAGGCGGAGATGAGATGATGCAGGTTAAATAAATCATTGTAAAGGGCCTCATGACACAGACCTACTATCCCTACCTACTTTGTGCTTTAACTACGTTAAAAATATCATTAGTTAGGCCAATTACTTATTGAGTGGTAGTACTTGACACAACTTTTAATACGCTATGACGCGAAAAGCCATTAGTAATAAACACTTAATCGTAGCTGGGTGGGTGGCTCGCGTAGAATTTATCTCCCACTGCAAATGTGCAATACATAGCCTCCTCCATTACTACTCTTAATGGAGAAGTAAATAAAAAGGTAATAAACACCTCCTCCCTTTTTCAGCGGTTGAAAAGATAATAGAACTTATATAGAAAACAAAAAGTTACGTTGATACGAGTAGTATAACATCATCATCATCATCTCAGCCTATTGCAGTCCACTGCTGGACGTAGGCCTCCCCTAAAGAGCGCCAAAGAGCACGATCTCCCGCTTTTTTCATCCATCCACTGCCGGCCATCTTTCTAAGGTCGTCGGTCCATAGAGCTGGGGGACGTCCTACACTACGTTTATTTATTAGTAGTATAACATTAAAGACAAAATACCTATATCAACCAAAACCAAGCTGGTTCCGATATTTAACCGGCTCCTAGTCCAAAAGTAGACACAATAGGCAAACTGTTGTTATGAATCATATGACAGGGAACCGGTTCATCATCATCAATATTTCAGCCTGTTTCAGTCCACTGCTGGACGTAAGCCAAAGAGCGCCAAAGGGCACGAACTCCCAATTTTTTCATCCATCCACTTGACTGCCAGTCATCTTCCGAAGTCAACAAAGAAAATGCATTTGTATTACCAATAACAATTGATTATTTTAACTATACCTACCTGTCTTATTCAGAGTGCATTTGCTATTCCGGGACTAAGGTTAAACCACTGTATTAACGTACAAAAATCTGTGGTTTAACCTTAGTCTGGACCAGTAAATGCACTCTGAATAAGACAGTTTAAGTTTAAACCATCCTCTTTGCTTCAAAAACTAAATTATAGCGACTTGTGGTAAAAATAGAAACCAACAAAATAACAATAATGGATCTTATTTGCACCAAGAACTAAGATCTCGATACCGAGGCATCGAAACATCGATGGGGCGTGACTGGACTGGCAAAGAGTTAGACGCCACGTTGGACAATAGGGGTTGAATTATTCCTCCATCTCGCGAAAGTCAATACTGCGAAGTCGTGAACCCTGCGACGCAGATGTTAGAACTAAATGAGTAGTTGTTTTTTAACAGGCATTTTAAAAATAGTAACTAACAGCAGCTAACTAACTTATTACATACAGGGTGTCTAGAAAATACAACCTGTACATACGACACACAAGCACACGCGTATACACACACAAACTCATACGCACACTTACTAACACACAAACAAACACGCGCAAACTTTACAATTCTTTTTTTTGAGCCATAAAAATACTGACAGCAAGCCAGTAATTAATTCCACTGATCAATTGACTGACATACTTTTAATGATCTGTCAAAACACTCGAACTCTTCTGGAATGTAATATTGTGACACAAGCGAGTTATTTTTATTAATTCATTACAAAGCAATTAAAAATGAAATTGCCCAAATAAATTCTATAAAAGGCCTAAATTAACTTTTAAATTAAGAAGCGTAAAAGTGCTTAATTTAGGCCTATTTACAGAAATAGGTACATTGAATTTATTTATTTGAATGTTAGTAAACTAGGTTCTAAAGGTGTCTTATTTCAAATGATACCTTATTTAATACACCAAATAAGGTGTCATTTGAAAGAAGTGATGTCTTAAAAATATGAATCTATCCCAATAATAAATTACTTTCTTACTTCCAATGGCACTTTTAATATAAGACCTAATACGAAATAAAACATTGTTTCCACTTTATTGAAGGATTTCAAAAAAATTGACAGACAAAGACCTCATGTTAGATGACGATTTGAGAGACTAAGCAAGTTGTCCTTATTGTATACAAACAAACATATATTTTTAATTAGAATGGCTATAAATTAATGTATCTTGGACACTAAAATAATACATAAACCGGTATTCTTTTAAGGTAGGTATTACATTACCTATTAGTAGCTGCCTTATTTACGCCGACATTTTGTACACGCCCACATTTTCCTGAAAATAGTTTTAATCTCACCATTGATGCGTATATGTTTGTTATTTTCATGAAACATTCATTATACAGACCAGATACGGTCAAGATGAATAAACAATTTATTTACACAAAACAAATGTTATTTCAGAGGTGGAGCACCACTTGCGCCTTATTTTAAAAAATAGTTTATTTTTATATGAGAAACGCCATAAATTAATGTTTTAAATAAACAAACTTTTCTTTTCTATGGTACTTTTTACCTTACAGCTTATGTACTACCTACCTAATTGTAAGTATTAAAACTCCTACATTAGTTTAAATCTTACAAAAAATCTTAGGTAATTGCTTATTTTCATGAATTATTAATTGGTATTATAAAATACAAACAATCTACTTTTTAGGGTTCCGTAGCCAAAGGGTAAAACGGGACCCTATTACTAAGACTTCATTTCTGTCTGTCTGTCACCAGGCTGCATCTCATGAACCGTGATAGTTAGACAGTCGAAATTTTTACAGATAATAAATTATTGCTGCCGCTTTAACAAGAAATACTAATAAAAACAGAATAAAGTCAATATTAAGGGGGCTCCCATATTTAAAAAATCGTGATTTTTCTGCCGTTTTTTTCTAGATAATAAATAAATAAACGGAACTTCGTGCGCGAGTCCGACTCGCACTTAGCCGGTTTTTTTAGTTTCAGGTACAATGCTGATGGGATCATTTGGTGTTCAAGTATTCGTTTGCATAAACTTAAGAAATTATGCAACACACAAACGCTTTACCAAAAGTATAATAACGCAATTTAGTTTCAACTTTAGAAATATTGTCCATTACGTGTAAGAAAACCGTTTTTTTACGGTTAAGGTAGATCCAACCCTATAAATATAACGCGTGTTGTCGTGTGGTGCCGGCACGTTAAAAGAATAGCACCACCCTTTCTCTTCCTATGGGTGTCGTAAGAGGCGACTACAGGAGAACCGCCACAAGAAGACGGGCAGCAGCGTCTCCTTTCCACCATTGGCCAAACTGCGATCGCCAACCCGCCTGCCAAGCGTGGCGATTATGGCAAAATCCTCCTTTTGGAGAGGCCTGTGTCCAGCAGTGGACTCATATAGGCTGGTGATGATGATGTGATGATGATGAAATGTAACGCTCCCAGTAGTGTACTTGACGCTGATTAGGTTTGAAAATTAACCGGTAATCAAGCCATGCTTACTATAATCAATCAGCCGTTTTTTAGCGTTTTCTTCTTCTTCCTCGCTTCCTCATGACTGAGGGTCGTGACTATTAGAGGCCGTTATCTTGCGCACCAATGCTCGCCACTCCACACGGTTGTTCGCCTTCCGGATTGACGTCTGTAGAGTTCCCTTGCAGGCTTCTTTCACGACATCGGTCAATCGGGTAGGTGATCTTCCACGACTCCTTTTTCCTTTCACATGGCCAACCACAATTAGCTTTTCTAAGCTGTCTGGTTCGCGTCTAGCCACGTGACCGAAGTACTGCAGTATTTGCTGGAGGCAATTTTTTTTTCCACATTCACACTAATTATCTAGTCCCAAACTAAGCAAAGCTTGTGCTATGGCGACTAGATAACGGATAAACATACTTAAATACGTTTATAAACATCCATGACTTAGGTGCAAATGCTCGTGCTCATCACACTAACATTTGCCCCTCGCGGGATTCGAACCCGCAACCGCCAGGCATTGTAGTCCGGAGCGCGAACCACTACACCAGACGGTCGTCAAATGGTCGATAACTGGCACTTGATCTTCAATTCGGACAGGATCAAGGCATTGGTGCGGCGTGCCGTCCAAGGGATTCCTAGCATTTTGCGCTAACACCACATTTCGAATACGTCAATCCTGTTCCGAATGCGTGCCTTCAGAGTCCACGTTTCCGAAGCGTAAAGAAATATAGAAAATTATTTATTTTTTTAATTATTATTTTCGTTCCTCTGCTAATACCTTTCCTACCTACCTAATCATTTTACTATTTAGTTCCTGAAGCTGAGCAATAAGCAGCAAAGAGCCTAATGACGTGTCTCTAGCCATAGTTTTTTTTTTGTAATGACAGTATCAATTGGACAGCAACACATAATCCTAAAATCCTAAAATCCTCATAATCTGATCCTAAAGTAAGTAAAGCACTAGTATTAAATACATCAGAAACAACGACGGTACCACAACACCCAGACCCGAGACGCAGAAAAAGTTTTTTTCTATATCGGCTCGACCGGGAATCGAACCTGGGACCTCTGAAGCGTTTTGTCGTCGAAATACGGCGTGCTCGCCTCTTGGCTATGGAGTTCAAAGAAGAAGGTTAAGAACAGACAGGCGCGAGCGGTGCATATAGGCAATTAGGCAGTGCCTACCTGGTAAATGAAATGAGGTAGGCAGTGATACTTACAAATGTGTGTTATTGATGAAAACCACAGATTTTTACCAATAAAACACATAAGTAAGTATCTACTGCTTCCTCAAAATAAAACCAATGCTCGCTACTGAGAACAGAGGTTGGCTGCTGAAGACTAAATTTCTAATGCAGGGATTGAGAAACGGGAGGCCGAGTGGATGTGACTGCCTATCCTGCCCTTTGTCCCTACCCTTTGCCCTTTCACCTACATGAAAAATAACTTGACTTGACACAAAATGCTGTAGGAAGTTGTCAAGTTTTGGGTTTGGTCCTTCTTGATTAGTGTTTGCAGATCCACAAAAATATGAACCTCAACTATCCTACTCTTTGTGTTTTTACACCTGCACGAAGAAGGATTTAACTTGACGAAAAAACGCTCTAAGAAGTTGTTAAGATTTGGATTAGGTCCTTCTTGGTTAGTGTTTGCAGATCCACAAACTATGGACCTCAACAATCCTACCTTTTGTCCCTACACCTGCACGAAGAATGACTTGACTTGACACAAAATGCTCTTAGAACTTGTCAAGTTTGGGTTTGGTCGTTCTTGATTAGTGACTGCGCAGTTCCACAAACTATGGACCTCAACTCTCCTGCCTTTTGTGTTCCTACACCTGCATGAAGAATGACTTGACTTGACACAAAATGCTGTAAGAAGTCAAGTTTTAGGTCCGATTCTTTTGATTCATGTAGTTTTGTAGCAAGTGAAGTTGTTGATTACGAATATGTGGTGGTTGGGTCGGGATCTTTTACAAAGTAGAAAAGTCGCAAGGGGTAAAACGAATTACCTAATGTACATACGACCTTACTGAGGCCTATCATGTCAACCTTATTACTTAGACGTATCTGAAACTACATATATTGAATAATATTTTAAAAATCTGTAGGGGAATAAAACAAAAAAATAAAATAAAAAACGTAAAATTAAATGTGACCTAGGGTACTTTTATTAAACCTACTTACACGTGCAATGTGGTCAACTATATAGATTACTTCGCCTACCTATATTATGTCACTATAGTTTGATACACTTTATTAGTGTAAATATTACAATTACCTAAAATAAAAATAAACCGGTATAACGTTGAATACAAACACATTAACTTAAATAATACTTATCAATTTTAAGGACATTCCCGTAAAATCTGATGTAGCTCTAAGTCAGTGTAGGAAATTACGTAACGTTTCATTCATGTCATCTTAGTTACATTTAATATAAAAATATATATATAACTCTCTTTTATTGATTTGTATTACCATAATCGATAAATATTATTGAACAATTTGATAACTTATTTCTGAATATTATAAATGAAATCAACATACAAAAGTAAGACCTAGTGCTGATTAGAAGATAGTTATTTTTAGAATCACTGCTATCGATTTTCTTATCGATGCATTAAGGAAGGCTTTCGAAAAGTTCTAAATTTAAAACGCCACGCCAAAAACTTTTAAACATTTATACCATTTTAAAAATAACTAAATCTTACCTTATCAAAAACCTCCATAGAATCTTCTCAATCACACTTCGTTTTCCATCAACGTCACACACATTTAATTAATTGAATTGCACAGTTGTCTTCAAAACTTGCACGATATTTTTAAAATATTTTATTTGGATATAAAGTTGCAATTAATATTAATTCACTAATATCTAAAACAATCTATGGTAACACTTTTACTTTTTTATTTTTTTAATCTGCCGTTTGATATTCCAAATTTGAATTTCCCGATGGCGGGACTGGGCCGGGAGCCCGCGCGGTTCCCTCCGCTTGTTCCAAACATTTTATCACACTGAATGTTGGTGAAATCTGCCATTAGAGACGTGCGGCGAATCGACTTAGTTGCACGTATTATTTTTATTGCCAAGCGAGGAGGAAGCTATTACTGCAGTTGTAATGATTGTAACAAAGATTTTAGTGTTTGCTTACCTTGACTATTTTAAAAATTTGGTACTAACTGCAAAGCATAGGTACAGTTACACTACCTACCTATTTCCTTTTTGGTAAAAATTTTTAAATGTAATTTTGATCTATTGGGAACATTAAAAAATCAAAAATTATTTCATCAGTACACAATCAGGAAGGCAGTTTAACCTTACCACAATAGAAAATCAATATCAATCAATCGAGAAAGATCAATTTTCTCACTGATTAGATTAATAAGACAAAGTGGGTATGTTCATTGCAAAAAAAGAAATTCAAGTTAATCAATCACTATAATGTTCGGTAATAATAGAATATTTACCACTATTAAAGTTCTGAATTTCACGTAACCATCTTAATCAAGTAGTATTGCTATAACAAGATTGGTACATCTTGTCACGGCAACACCGGTAGCACGGCACCACCGGTCATCAGAATAGATAACAAACGAGGTCAGGAAATAATCAATTGTTTTTTTTTTTATTTACATTAATAAACACAACAATACCACAGGAATAAATGCTAGCTTCTTCTTCTTGCTCTATCGACATCGACAATCGACACCGAGCATCCCCAAAGCAGACCGCCACGCATCGTCTGTATGGCTAACAACATTGGCTGATGCGACGCATGCGCGCAACGTGTTTTTCACGCAAAGTTAAAGTCTTCAGTTCAGTTGTAGTCTTGTAGATACGTCTGTGTTGAACGAATAAATCTTGTGGGGGACATTTGTGAAGCCTTGCTAAAAACATCTAAGATATCCCATGAGCGTCAACGATATTTTGCCGTCTTCTGAGATGGACGGAGATTGAAATATTTTAAACAGAACATTCGAACATTGTTATTTTAAGAGATGTTGAATTCAAACAAGAAGTCAAAACTTTAAACCGTTATTAACGGTCTTAGTATCGTTTTTTATTTAATCTCTTTTATTTAATCAGCAGTAGAGCAGAGTAGAGTCAAAATTTCTAAATAACTTTAACTAAGTATTTTGAGGTTTTTGTAGCTCAGTGGCGGGAGAGCTTTGGTAGTACGTAGTACTAAAGTTAAGCAACCCACACCGAGGCTGTAAGTGGAAGGGTGACCTCTTCGACCATTTAGTGACATTTTCACAAGCATATCCGTGCTTTCGGCTAATATCGCCTGATATTAGTCGTGAAGAAGAGTCGAAGGCCTTAAGGTAGCCACCTTGATTACATCTGTCAGTAAGATTTAGTCACTGGCCTTACAATACCAATCCGCACTGGGCCCGCAGTGGAGTATGGCCCAAACAACTTCATAGTTGAGGTGAGGCATGTGCCCTTCGGTAGGTCGTATACTCGTATGTAATTAAATAGGACCTTAAGCCTATAGTGTATAGGTAAGAGATAGCCATATGGGTAGGTATACTTAACTTACTGTTGTCTTTTATTTACGCGAACACGATACATTTAAATGAAACTACTTTACAGCGTTCGTGGTCACAGGTAGACAGGTAGCTGTAAAGTGTTCGAAACGTCAGGTTAAATAAAATGTTAATAAATCGCGAAATAATCCGTAAAAGTAGTTTCATTTAAATATACTTAACTTGTCAAAAAACTTATGCGTAAACTTCGCTCTATAATAGATTGATTGATTAAACGTAGTTTAGCTTATTTGTAAAATTTCACAGTACCTACCGAATGTCGTCAGTATATTCAACACCCGGGGGGTAACCATGAACTCGTAAAACAATCTCAGATCTGTCGAATTTCATACGTAATGACGTACGAAATTGACAGATTTGAGATTGTTTTAAGAGTTCATGGTTACCCCGCCGATCTGTACGAATAAGTACTTAGTTATGTAACGACACTTGATAAACCGTACCTAATCGTACCCGCTAAACCACAGGTTACCGAAATGTTTGGTGATACTCGTAGTCTCGAGGCTTGCCATGATCTCACAGGAAACTATTTAGTTTCCGGGCAGTTTAAAAGCAAGCCTGTTATAAAACTCATGCCTACGATCCCTGTACGCCGCCGCTATGCGTAATTTGTGCCTGTATCGTCAAACTTATTACGATTAATAACGATCCTTACAATTATATTTTCTTTATAGAGTCTTTTTATCGTCAATGTCCTAGACTACCCCAATTAAAAATTTTCTCAGAAAGCTATGGATATAGCTATATTCGAAATTTTGTCTGAAGGATAAAATCAGAAATGAAAGCATTCGAACTTTGATGATCTTCATATCCGAGGCCGGACTTCGCGTCGCCATCTCTGAGGTCCCGGGTTCGATTCCCGGTAAAGAAAACGAACTTTTTTATATTACCTCAATTTATTTATCTTAGCTTAGCTTCTCACCATAGAGATCATGGCAATGTATGTGATGTTGTTCAATATTTATCATTTATTTATAGAACTAAAGTACTCGATATAGTTGAAGATAAATAACACTTGAAAAAAATCATCTACCTCAGGTGGGACTCGAACCCACGTCCCGACGCATGCCGGGCGAGTGCTTTACCAACTAAGTTACCGAGGACTTCAAGTGACACGATGTAATTTCTCAAGTGGTTTTTTCGCTGTCGAAGCCAGCGTATGATTTTTTTCAAGTGTTATTTATCTTCAATTAAAACCTTGCATGTTATTGCTAAAAACATTTTTTTTAATTGATATAGCTCAAAGGATAAGAAGCTGAAGTGGCAATAGGCTGGTTGGTAACATTTGCCGAAGAACCGGTAACCGATGGTGTAGACGTGTTCTTGAATGGAGACCACTACTTGGCAAGCGCAGCAACGTGAAGCGACGAATTATAGGTACTTACGTAAAGCTGGTGGCAACGGATGAAAAATATTATTGAGAAATCTATCTTTAAGACCTTAACGTTTTGTGAATTTAATTTTAAAATCGATCTTTTTTGCAAACAATCGTCATGATTTCAAGCGCAAGTGCAGTGACGCCCTCGGTCAAAGTTGCAGGAAGAAGCAGAGCCGCTCGGTGTGGCGTTTTACCTATATGGAGTTGGACTTCAATACACTGCTCTTCCATAAAGTAGGTAATTCGTTCATGGGAAAATGTATTCGCTTTTTTAATAAATTATCAGCATCTGAACATGGCATTGCTGAACTGCCCACGTTTAAATTTAAAGCTCATGTTAAAATGATTCTTATGAAAAAAGGGTGTTACACTGTTAATGATTATTTAAAAGACAAAAATGTTTGGAATTAAATACTGCCTTGCTCGCACAAGTGCAGTTATCTTGTAATTTAATATTTTGTTATGTATTTAAAAGAGGCTGACAATAGTGACCGAGTTTCTTGCGCTGCTTCTTCTCGGCGCTAGCCCAAACTTGTCCCGAAGCAGTGGTAGGTAAAAAATATTGGGACGTGTAAAAGGCCTATTTGCAAAAATAAATTGGTTTTTATTGCTGATGACTGTGATATTTAAAATAACGTCCACATAAATAATGTCATTCTTTCAAACATAACTTTCAGAACATTTTTTAAATTAAATAATTTAGTAGGCAATTTTGCTACATTTTAACTTACTTAAAACTAAGTGACGTCATGATCATGATTGAAGATTTCCAAACATTCCAAAAAGTACGTCGATTGATCATCATCCCTATTATCGAGTTGTGTTTTTTTCTACTAATCACGACTTTTATAAGATAGAAACACGTTTATAAGGCTAAAGAATTTTTTTTTATAATTTTAAGCTTGATTAAGGTCAATCTTTTCCTTTAAGTCGACCTTGGCTGCTGATTGGTTCATTTATTTAACGACTTTCACGCAGACCTGCCATCTGCCAATAAATCAATAATGTACCTACATCCTTACTTTAAATAACAGAGCCTTTAAACTGAACCAAATTACATAATTATTAATGTACAGTCAACAGCACGTCGAAATACCCCAAAAGTCAAAAATTCTCCAATAGATTTTCAACTTTAAGCCCAACATATAGAGATCATTTACAAATGAGAAAGTTTGACATTTTGTGGTAGGTCGACGAGCTGTTGTCCGTACGTGGATATCTAATAATTGTGATGGTTCTTGGAAATTCCGTAGGTGGGCTCGCAGGCAACTCTACCAACCTGCCTACGTTTTTTAAATATATTTTTTATTTGGACAACATCCCATACTGCATTGCTCTGATCCTAAGGTAAGTAGCTAAACCACTTGTGTTATATAAACCAGAAACAACGACGGTACCACAACACCCAGACCGGAAACAATATAAAAATTGGTTTTCTACATTGGCCCGGCTGGGAATCGAAGTCGAGATCTCAACGACGACGGCGATAAGTCCGGCGTGCTCGCCTCTCGGCTACGGACGTCGTCGACTTAGTTCTGAAATAAATAAACGAAATAAATAATTATTGGACACCATCACAACATACACAGAACAGGGATTAAGAGTAGCGAGTCTTACTTGTTCTGTGCATACATACATTGCTCTGATCCTAAGGTAAGTAGCTTAAGCACTTGTGTTACAGAAACCAGAAACAACGATGGTACCACAACACCCAGACCCGAGCCAACATATGTATAAAAGTTCGTTGTCTTTAGTGACCCAACCGGGAATCGAACCCGCGAGCTCAGAGATGGCTACGCCAAGTCCGGTGTGCTCGCCACTCGGCTATAGAAGTCGTCGATTTACTTAGTTCTGAAATAAATAATAACAATAGAGGAACGATGGACACGACGCTGTGTACCAATGATCAAGGGTCAAGGGTTTTCGATCCCAGTAACAATATGATCAAAAACCAGCCAATATGTGGCTGTCGTGCCACACGCAGTGTATGCTTGCATATGTAGTTTCCTGACACTTTTTACTTACTTCTTCTACATCGATCAAGGCAGCAAATAAGATTCAATTATTCCTTTGTTTTTTTAAATATAAATTCTGGTTCGTCTACTTACTGATCGAAGTGTAGGTACCTAATAGTAATAGGTATTTATATTCTGTGGCCGTATCCTACACATGAAAGAAAATCCATCGCCGTCAGATTAGGTGAAAGTGGCAGCCAGCGAATAACGCTACTGCACCCAATCCTCCCCAACTCGAACCGCGGCATAGTTTTCCGACAACACGTCCTCTGAGCTGGAGTGACGTGAATGAAAGATTACCTTTGGTGCACAGAAGCCACCACACGTTGCACTGGCTCACTCCAAATATATTATGTGCAGCGTCTCCGGCGCTCACTACTCCCGCCATTGGGTGCCGGCAGCGGCCTGCATCCAGCGGCTCCTACAACCTTACCAGGTCGCCTTCCTGTTCATTTTAGTTTGTTCTGGTTTGGTACAATATTTTCTCATACAAGTAATTTTCTTATACAGGGTTATTTGAAAAAAATCAACAACCTCGCACGACTAGACAGATACTAACATCATATACGAGTACAACAACATTTTGTTCTACGACTTTAGACAATTTGACACATTTTACTTTCATACAGAAATAAATACCTACTAATTATTTTAAGTCTGAATGTTTTTATCTCTGTGCGCATCACGTCGGCGGTCGGGCAGGGCGAGTAGAATAAAAGCTTGGAAAATCATATTAAAATTAATGTATTGAGTTATGATAAAACTCGTAGAACAAATGTTGTTGTTTATAATCTAGTCGTGCGAGGTTGTTGATTTTTTTTCAAATAACTATGTATAAGTTCGCTTGGTCAGCTAGTAATTCCTGAGCCTCTTGTTAATTTTTGCCTACACTCACAGTTAACAGACGATCACGTTTTCAACTGGGGGTAATGGTGAACAAGAGGGATGGCACGTAAACTGAAAGTGACTAGTCCGATAAATTTCCCTCCACTGAATATGATTTACGACACAAACCCCGCACAAAATCTACGCTCGCTTTGTTTGCTTATGTTTTATGAGGCTTTTTGTACTTTCTTATATTACGTTAAACAATATATGGAATAGCCCCTTATCTGGTAGGTGCGAGGAACAGGGAGAACAAATTTGTAACTAATAGATACCTACATAGTTTCTGAACCAGTTTTTAATTATATCGTATCTATCGTACCTCCTTACGTTTAACGTAATATTTCCTTGCATTATGCGAGCAGCTAATATTTATCTTTTTTATTTAATAAAATCACTTATCTAAATATTTTCATAATATGAACTATTCCGCAGTTGGCAAAAATCACCGTCACAGAAAACAAATTCACGCATGATGCTCCTTAGCTACATCACTTCGTTAAATTCATTTAGCTCATTGGTTGGGGAAAAAGTTTCTTCGCATTTTTTAAGAAGATTCAAAACATTTTTTAATATAGTTTATTTACATTTAACTAAAGTATGTAGGTACCATTTTGTTCGATAACTTTTTGCCATCTTGTAGGTAGGGACATGATTCCATTGCTATAGAAATGTTGGGGCTTCTGAGCAAAATACCGCGACTAGTGGTTTTGGCCCTCTCGTGAAGTTAACCTGACACTGCCTAGAGAATTCTGAAGAGAGCGAAACAGGTGGAAATCTTAAGGTGCAAGGTCAGGACTATACGGCGGATGCATTAACACCTCCCAGCCAAACTCTCTTAATTTTTGCTGAGTGGCTAAAGATTTGTGAGGTCTAACGTTATAATGATAAAAAACCACACCCCTTCTGTTGATTAATTCCGACCGCTTTCTCTCAACTTCTTGCTTTAATCTCATCAGTTGTTCGCAGTAGAGTTCAGAATCGATGGTCCTGCCTGGTGGTAACAGCTCATAATGAATAATGCCCTTCTAATCCCACCAAACACACACCATCACCTTGTTGCGAGTTAACCCGGGTTTCGCCACAGTCTGTGAAGCCGGACCGGCCTTTGACCACGACCTTTTTCGCACGTTCTTGTCGTACGTGATCCACTTTTCATCACCAGTTATCAGCTTCTTCAAAAATGGTTCGGTTTCATTACGTCGTAATAAAAAATCACAAATGAGTACACGGTTCATTAGGTTTCTTTCAGTAAGCTCGTGAGGTACCCAAATATCAAGCTTTTTTGTGTAACCCAGTTTTTTTTTCAAATGCACCAAAACTGTTTTGTGGTCAATTCTGTTCTTCAGCTACGTCGTAACTACTGATATGCCGATCTTGATCCACTTTTTCAAAAATGGCATCAATTTTATCCGTTATAGGGCGACCAGAGCGACGTGCATCTTTGACATCAAAATTTCCGGATTGAAAACGCTTAAACCAAATTTGTGCTACTCTCACAGACACTGCAATAGGTCCATAAACATCGCAATTTTTTTTTCGCGGCTTGCGTTGCATTTTTACCTTTTTTTAGTAAAATTTTAAAATGTATCGAACTTCTTCATTAGATTCACTCATCTTGACAGTACGAAAAACAAATAAAAAACACTCATTTTCCTTATTTGAATTGGGAATTATCTTCTTTAAAATTTATACTTTTAATGATACCAAAACCAGCTAGATAAAAATAGTACCTACAGTCAAAGAGATTTTATTACAATTTCATACATACTATAATGCGAAAAGACTTTTTCCCCAACCTAATATTACGGCTAAATAAATGTAATAAACCTCAACAAATATTTGTGCATGTCTATTGAACTCTTCTATTTTCGGTAATCCTGAGGCATTTCTGTTCGAATGGTTCTGTCGTCAATACGTACACAACACTTATCATCATACGCGTGGGAAGATATTGAATGACGTAAAATATATGTCGCAGTCGGATTGCATAATTCGCCGTGTTACAAATTAACTAGCTGTTTTACAAAACGGAGGCGTTTTGCCATACGGCGGATCGACGATACGGCGGATTGCATAACGCCTGAATCAAAGTCCGTCGCATTGAATACAAGCTTTTACGTTATTCAATACGTCTAGGCGTTTTGTAATTCGGCAAGTCGCTGCTTTGGCAGTTTATAGTACCAATTGTATTTTCAACACTCGCGGCGCTACCAGTCATAACAACAAAAATGGCGTCGGACAAAGGAATTACGGTGTGTAAGAGTGAATAGTGTTTCACAATCCGACTGCGACATATATATGGATAGTAGATACATACCAAAAGCAATATATCAAAATACTACTCAAGCTATTTACAATCATGGACAATATTAGACGGGCCTACGCGATTTTGTTACCACACATAGAGACGTCAATTAACATTAAAGTGGATTAAATTGTTTGTTCATTCAATACTGGTCTTTATTTATTTATTATATACGGTGATTTTTTATTGGTTTTGGGGTCGCAAGTCACATTCTCGTTCTCAAATGCACAAATCTCAGAGTTCACTTTACATACAAATCATAACTGCCGATCAGTCATTTATTTTGTACATTATGTACAGGTGAGAAGCATAGGTGAGGTTTTAATTTTCTTCAGTAAGATAGATTCTAGGTAGGGACACATACGGCGAAGCATATTTCAAACAATGTCAGTCTTGTAGGACAGAAATAGCAATACCTGCTACTTAAGCAAAATTATGTCATTACTTCCAATTTATTTTGTTAAAAGTAGATAAGAAGTTCCTATAACAATAAACACTATCTAAAAATACTTTGGACACACAGACACTATGGTGGGCGCCACTTAAAAACAAATTTGTTTAAAAAGTCAGATTTAAGAAGGGTTCTAAGCATAAATTAAAAACAGCATGATTAAAATTGTAATCATTTATTACGGCCAAATACTACATTTAAAGCAGGCAGCCAACTTAAAACGTAAATATTAAAAAAAAACATTAATTTTGCTGAAGTACTTTATAATAAACATAGAAATAGTTTATAAAGACTACACCTGAACTAGACCAAACTTGCAAAGAATTTATGATCTCGCGACTTTTCAATGTAGTATCCACCAACTTTCGAAACATAAAGTTTTTATGAGTTGAGATTTTATTTCTCTAACTAGTCCATGTTTCAAAACTCTTACACTTCTTTTATAGCAAATGATTTAAGCTACATACTTATCTATCTATCTAAAATCTCAATTATACTTTCCTTAAATAGAGAAACACTATTGAATAAACATTGAAGATATTTAATAAAATATCATGACAAGCAATAAAATATCTTAAACTGAGATTTCAGAGAACCTATATATTTTTTTAAATAAACTGGACCCTAAACGAATCTTTCTGCTATAGGACTCTCTACTTACTTGTGTTCTACGTGATTCATACAGGTGTGCGTTTGTTTATAAATGTAAATGCACAATGAAGGTACTTACACTAAGATTTTAGTTGAATATAAGTAGAGCTAAGAATGTTAACCATTCTTGCTCTTATAGATTAGCTATCTGTCATAGCCCCGCAGACTATTTGCCCTATTATGGCATATGACATACCTGTACGTATCTTAAACGAAGCTTGATAAATCTTAAAACCGACGGTGGGGGCGATTCGATAATAATCTCCCCTCTCTTTTGCTCCTCATTAAATAAAAAAATCAGAACCATCAAATTAATATCTATTTGTAATAATCGTAATGGGTGTCAATACTTTCTAAAATGGCCAACGGATGCTATGTTCGAGAGCTTTTTAGTATCTTAATTAACTCAAGAGAAAAAAAGCCATACTGACATTTCTCTCCGCTATTAAATCTCGAATCATTAATAATAATGAACTTACGCATGAATGTTTTAAAAATACTATTTAACTATACTTTACCTGGTAACAAAAACCCAAGTTAAATTTCCAAACCTGTTGAAATTTTATTTTATTTTTTCATTACAATGGTTAATCTTATTAAGAGATATGTAGATCTTTTCCAGCTACTTTAAAGACATTACAATTTTTATAGACATATCCAGTAGCAATATAACCGTTTAAATTGGAAACTATGTTGATAAACATTTTACGAGTTAGTAGAAATTAAATAAAGTTAAAAAAGTTAATACAGCGAACTGACACAATTGAAATTGAAATCTGTGTTTTCTAACACAATAAAGTAGCCAAGTTTATTAGTCATTCTCATGACTGTTTTTCTTTTTATATTATGGACCAGGTAATAATGCCAGAACACAGTAAGTAGGAGCAATTCCTTTCATGTATTCAGTTGAACTATTACCAAAGTTTGCAGTTTCTTAATTGGTATTGGATATGTCTAGTGCATCTTGTCAGGTAGCGTTGGGTGATTAAATTTTTTTCCTCCTCTTTTCTGGCGTTGTTTGGAAGATGGCTTCGTCAGCGCGGATGAGACGGTTGACAGCGCGGCTCAACGACACATCTGTCACCAGAAAACAGACAAATAACCAACTTGAACTTTGTCAATGTAACTTTATCTACTTAGACGACATAATATTATTTTCTACAACTGTTTATGATTTTATATAAAATTGTCATACAAATATCAATGCATTAATAGAATATAGATCTAATCAAGTTTTTGAAAAATATGATTATGGTAAGCAGATTGTGTAAATTTAATCACCCATTGCAAGCTTGTTAGTTATGAATTATGATGAACGGTTATCAAATGAAACAATATTGGAAATTTTTGGAAAAATTCTCTTTAATGTGATAGAATTTTAACAGTCCACTTACGTTTTACTACATTCCGTAAAACAGTAAAATATGCACAAACATTTTGTAACAATTGCTTTTTCTAGAGAAACGCAAATAAATAAAATATTAGACAAAATCAAATAAACGGAAAAAGTCCCTATTTCAAATTCAATACAATATTAAAATAATGATATTTATTCTTTAAGAATGAACTTGTACAAAACAATGTGCACTGCATTATATCGGTTATAAGAGTAAGGCTCCTCAAATGAATTGCATTGATAAATTGTGCGTATCTTTTTTATCTTGCGGCAGTGTTACTGTCAGTCTTTAGAAGTCAGTGTTAACACTTTAATTTTTTTCGAGACAATAATGAACACTGTTTACTAATTATTTACTAGTTTTTGTGCATATTTCACTAAAGTTTTTATAACTATTTGCATGTTCATTGCAATTATTATGAATTGTACTTATGAAAGGCATGCTTATCATAAAAAGTTCCAAAAATACTAAAATTATTATCAAGATTTACAAGATTGATTAAGTTAATTATAATAATTGGATTCATAAAAAATAAGTTAAAAAGAATAAATACTGACAGAAAATAGCAGTCAAATAATAAAGCTTCGCTATTGCGTAGTAACCAACTATGTATCTTGTTTTTTTTTTAAAAACCAATTATAAGATACTTAAGAAAGTCGTTTAACCAAAAATATAAATAAAAATAATTAAAAATTCATTAGCTATTTGCAAATATTAATTCCAAAGGCAATTCCTAAGGCCTATGCAATGTGTTCTCTTTGATTTCCGTTAAATTAAGGACTTATGTTCTTATGTGTTAGACTGCCTCGAATGACGACATGCATTTTTTTTTTAATTTCCACTATTTATATGCACTTGGTGAGTGGAAACAACATGACAAGCAGAAACAAAACGAAAAGCAGAAACATCGTTAGTTTTTACTGTGTATTCATAAAGACCGACGCAAAATCAAAAAGAACACTTTGTTGAATAGAACGGTGGTACCTTTAAGTACTTCGGTAGACAATCGTACCGTGGCCTTCGCTTCAATTAATACTAAATAAATTATCAGTACCATAACCCATTACACTCTTAAATAAATCATTTACTAAGAACAATTCGCGAACACGCACTACGACATTGACGAATAATAAATAAATTTTGGAAAACATCACATACATTGATCTGATCCTAAGGTAAGTAGCTAAAGCACTTGTGTTATAGAAATCAGAAACAACGACGGTACTACAACACCCAGACCCGAGACAATATAGAAAAGTTCGTTTTCTCCATTGACCCGACCGGGGATCGAACCCGGAACCTCAGAGATGGCGACGCCATACAGTCCGGCGTGCTCGCCTCTCGGCTACGGAGATAGTCAATGTTGTAGAACGAATGAAACGTATGTTGTTGGGTAAATGAAAAGTTATCGTCTTTCTTTTGGCGATATTATTGTTATACTGTCAAGTCAACAAAAACACACATCATGCACTTTAAGAACTCCACTAACGGCGGCCATCTTTTAGTATGTAGATCGCCATCTATGGCAGTCGTACCACTTTGTCCATGGCATATAAGCATTTGGTATATTTGTCGTTTAGAATATACAATTAAAACGCTGTGTAAAAATAACATTTGACAGTTGCCCATTCAAATCTCTGAAGATTCAAATCAAATAAATAACCTATTACCAATTAACCATAAACGACAGTAAATGCATAGCCTAACCTTTAAAGGTTTATCAGAGAAGTAAAATTCGGACAGCATTTTTCGTAAAGCGCGTAGAGATGTAATATAATATCCCCACTAGGCCAGGCCAGTATTTCAAAGCCTGTATCACATTATATTGCAAGTAAATTTGTAATGTCGTATAAAAAAAAAAAAATTAACAAACTTAACGAATAATTCAATGTTTTCAAAATAACGTAATGCGGATTCGTGAACTGTTATGTTTGAACCTCTCAAGCTTATCACTTAGTTTAATTTTAAGGTGTGTTTCCACCATAGGTGTGCGAGGGGACGCGGACGTAGCTGCCCTGTGCACAATGTCTTTATACACCACATAGCTGTATAAAGTTTAAATTCTTTTTTTTTTATCACACGATTCCTTGCTTACATCGCATGTATTGCACACATCTCACGCTTGCTATCCTCGCCATTTTGAGCGGAGCTGTATTGAACGAGGTTGGGTAAATAATCCTATTATCTATCTATTGAGGGCCTGATTGGCGTATTTTTTCGCCATAAAAGCAAAAGGTCCAAGATTCCAACGCAGTTTGGATTAATTCAAACTACAAACCTCTCTAAATTGATACCCTGTAACGCAAAGAAAATAGCTACCTTATTCGAGTCCATGACAATAGTCTCGCGATTTTTTTATTATAAACTATTTCGTCGCAAACTGCCCTGCTATCTCGCACAGCTCTGGTGGAAACGCATCCTTAGCCCTATCCCTTTTTTGTCATTATCTTTCTTCTGATTCGAGAAAGTAAGACATGGATTATGTATACAGTCATTTAACAGTACTCGAGTAACGAACAATTATTATTTTCAAAGCACTGTTATCATTTCCTAATAAAATGATGTCATCGAAAAGACTAGATTTTATAAATAACATGTCGCGCATTTTCGATTTCGGATGTTGATAAACATAGATAGAAAATAAAGTAAATCATTTTTTTATAAAAACTAATTAACTTACAATAGAAATAATTTAAAACAATTTGATTTATCAGCGCGTCTTGAATTTGAGAACATTGCTAAATTTTTTTTTTGAGCCAAAAATTCAATGCTTCTTGCAAGCAAAGAACTTTTCTTTAAGTACGAATAATTTATTATGAACAAATAAAACATATTTCCAATTAAAACAGTTAATGCCTGTTTTATCGGATTTTTAACAGGAAATCAAAAAAATAAACACTCGACTGCCATTGAACTCCTATATACCAATGTTCAGAGATTTTCATTTAAAAAAGTGCGATTATTTGTACGTTATAAGTTGTGGCGGGCATTCGTTTTATTTCGAGGTAGGCACTAGATATGCTCACCAATGTGTTTTATTGATGAAAAGCAGTGGTTTTGAATAATAACACATACTTGTAAGTACCTACTGCCTACCTTTTTTCATTTACAAAGTAGGCACAGCCTAATTGCCTATATGCACCGCACGCTGCACGGTCACTTGTAAGTTACAAGATATTTTTTTTGGTGATGGTCGTTTCTTGTTTATTTTATTTTTTGGTTTCCGATTAAAAATTCGACACCAGTGCGATTTAATTGAATTTAATCTTAAAGTTAATTGTGGAAGTTTTGTTTATTATTATTTAATGGGCCATAAATAGAAGGCCAAATTATTTAGGTTTTAAGGGGTAAATACCCCGTGTTTTTATACGGAAACAGGCTACTAAACTTGTTTAAGTACCATTTCGACTTGTTTCTTCTAAAGTCGAATTCGGACTGAGCTAGTTTTAGTCAAGTGGCGAGTAACTTAACTTATAGTCAGGCCAAGATAGCAATTTTTTTTTTTTATAAGATGATTTCTATCTTGGCCCAACTATAGTAGCTGATTTAACAACAACAAAAATATCAAACAGGTAATCAATCACTTCACTAAATTACTAACACAGTGCGAACTAGGTACGTACTCGCTGACAACACTCTGCAGGACGTGACGTTACTTTTGATAAGTCTACAGGCTGGCGCAAATTAGAGCAAGTAGCATCAAACTGCATCCCAAAAACCTCAAACGTCGATTTTGCTTTTCATAAAAACAAATGAAAAACGTAATGTCACACAAGTTTTTGCGATGCGGTGCGGTCCAGCCTACGCTACGCTAGTGTGCACGAGCCTCAATAGTTTGTTTCTGGTTGTGATTGGGGGTTTATACCACACATTTGTCTGCTTTAGAAATGCGTTCGACTGTGTATCAGTTAAAAAATAACAAGCTATGAAGTTATATAAAAAAAGTTGAGAATCCCTGTCCTAAGGTTTTTTGCATTGACGAAGCGTCGGAAATGACGCTTCGTCAATGCGATTATGATTCCTGATCTTGGTACACGAACTTAGCGTAAAAATATCTTCATAGACGCATTTTCGTCACTGACCTGGAGTACAGTCAATGTCACAATATGTGTACACACTTTTGACGGTTCACCGACCTTTTTGGTACATTAAGATTCAAATGTAAGCGAACGGAATATACGAAGTCATCGACCTGAGCCAAAGCTATACGGACAAAAATATTCTCGGACGGAAAATCCGCCGTCGTTATCTCATACCATGGAATGCATACCCTAAAATGCAGCAATACTGACCATCTATCTCCGAAACATGCTGGTGATTTTGTAATTTTCAATATGAACTGACACCTGTCATCTCTCGCCCATGGTTAAACAGTACAGCCACAGATTAAATAATTGCGGATTTTCTGTGATGTGTGATGATTTAGATTACATGTCTACTCTATAGGTCAGTGTTTCTCAAACTATCTCAGAGGATGGGTGAGTGGGTCTCAAACAGAAGAAAATAACAGAAATGTGGCCTGAGGGTCTGTGGATTGAAGTTATTTGGCGTAAAGGGTCAGGGGTTAAGAAAGACTGCTATCTATATTCATGTCCCCTACCCACAGTCTACAGTATACTGTAAGTATTACCAACCGGGCGAGGGAGGTGTTTGCAAAACTGGTGACTCTAAGTGGTCTAAGCCATGGGTTAACCCATGACTTAGTAGACTTGAGTTACATTGCTATAGTATAGGGTATGTGATCCATCTCCTACCCTCAGTACTCATATACTGTAAGTATTACTAACCGTTTGTGGTGTCGGCGGGGCTGCGGTCAGGTTTTTGTTTTGATTTTAAGAAAGGCTGCTATATGGTAAGGTTTCCATGGCTATGTTTTTGTTTGTCCGTTTTTGTTTCGATTTTATCGCCTACCCTCAGTTCAATGTGTATACAGTATTGTAATTATTACCAACCGGGCGTGGTGTTTGCGAGGCTGATGTCTGGTTTATTTTAAGAAAAGCTGCTATAGGGTATGCAATCCATGTGCATGTTTTGTTTCGATTTTAGATTTTATCTCCTACCCTTAGTACCCTGATACTGTAAGTATTACCAACTGGGCGTGGTATTTTGATTTTAATAATATTATTTAAGTTATTTGGCCTTTGAAAAGAGAGAGGCTGCTATAGAGTAAGTGTTTCATGTCCATGATTTTTGTTTGTCCTTGTTTTTTGTATCGCCTACCCTCAGTACCCTGATACTGTAAGTATTACCAACCGGGCGTGGTGTTTGTGAGTCTGCGGTCAGTTTTTTGTTTTGATTTTAAGCACAGCTGCTATAGGATAAGTGATCCATGTCTATGTTTTTTTTGTTTTGATTTTAGATGTTATCGCCTACTGTATACATATACTGTGGTGTTGGCGAGGCTGCGGTCAGGTTTTTGTTTTGATTTTGAGAAAAGCTGCTATAGGGTATGTAATCCGTGTATATGTTTTGATCGATTTTAGATTTAATCTCCTACCCTCAGTACCCTGATACTGTAAGTATTACCAACCGGGCGTGGAGTTTGCGAGGCTGCGGTCAGGAATTTGTTTTGATTTTAAGAAACGCTGTTGTGTTTAGGTATTTATACTCACCCTATGGTAAGTTATCCATGTCCCAGTTTTTAGTTCGGGTATAATTTATACTGTTATTATTACCAACCGGGCGTGGTGTTTTGATTTTAATAATACGATTTAAGTTATTCGGCCTTTCAAAAAGGTTGGGAGAGGCTGCTATAGATTAAGTATTCCATGTCCATGTTTTTGTTTGTCCTTGTTTTTTGTATCTCCTACCCTCAGTGCCCTTATAATGTAAGTATTACGAACCGGGCGTGGTGTTTGTGAGTCTGCGGTCAGTTTTTTGTTTTGATTTTAAGCACAGCTGCTATAGGATAAGTGATCCATGCCTATGTTTTTTTTTTAATTTTGATTTTAGATTTTATCGCCTACAGCCTGTCGACTCTGTAAACAAAACCGCGCCCACTTTGTCGCTGCACTCGCTCATCAACGATAAATAATATGAACCTTCTTACTAACAAGATAGAGGCTATGTTCGTTTGTACGGCTAAGTCGAGATTTTGAGCGAGTCCGTTGCGTTTTTCTTAGAGAATCGACTGGCTGTGCATATACTGTGGTGTTGGCGAGGCTGCGGTCAGGTTTTTGTTTTGATTTTGAGTAAAGCTGCTATAGGGTATGTAATCCGTGTCCATGTTTTGTTTTGATTTTAGATTTAATTTCCTACCCTCAGTACCCTGATACTGTAAGTATTACCAACCGGGCGTGGAGTTTGCGAGGCTGCGGTCAGGAATATGTTTTGATTTTAAGAAACGCTGTTACCCTTTATGTATTTACCCACCCTATGGTAAGTTATCCATGTCCCAGTTTTTAGGTCGAGTATAATTTATACTGTAATTATTACCAACCGGGCGTGGTAACTTGATTTTAATAATATTATTTAAGTTATTTGGCCTTTGAAAAAGGTAGGGAGAGGCTGCTAGAGTAATTGTTTCATGTCCATGTTTTTGTTTGTCCTTGTTTTTTGTATCTCCTACCCTCAGTACCCTGATACTGTAAGTATTACCAACCGGGCGTGGTGTTGGCGAGGCGCCTCATGCGGCGCGTGTTGCGGTCCTGGTCGCGAATCTTCTTCTCCATCTCCGCGTTGGTGAGCGTCTCGAGATGCGGCGCCCATTGTTCCGCTTCGGACGGCTGCCGGTATGGCGTCTAGGGAGAATGGGTGCGGTGAGTATTTGTGCCATAGTAAGAACATTCTACAAATCTAAACTATTGGATACCTAAATGTTACTATTTTAGGGCCTGTCTCAAAATCGAAAAGTAAGCACTACTCAACAAATAAATTTAAATAAAAAACACATTTTGTATGAAGAATCGGGCAGATTAAACGAACCGAGACTTACTTAGCGAATATGAAACAGGCCCTAAATGTCAATATTTATCTTGTACAATACAGGTGACTAAAATAATTTTCAGACTCAGACTAAACTGCGACTGGTAGCTGTTTTAAATTAAGTTTCTACTTCTCATGCTCGTAAAGTTCATCTTTATGTTGGGTATAGACTGCATAAAATCGCTTTTCGTGCTTTAGTGCATTAAGTAAAATCTTCGTCAAAGTCTCAGGGTCTGACTAATTTTGTCAGGTAAACAACCACACACGCAACTTCGTTAAATATCATTAAGAATTCATTCTGATTCTTCATTTTTATACATAATCCATGTTACAATATTAAATTAATAAAACTACGCAATATTAATGAGTTGTCTTAGAAATAAGTATTTCAAGAGCTTAAGGACTACGACCTATGATGTTACTGCCACTACCATGTAAAAAAAAACAACATATTGGCAGGAAGTCCTATTTTCTTTGTTGCAATTTGAAATTGTTTTATGATTTTTACAATATTTATAATTTATTTCCTCACAATCGAAGTGCAGAGCAGTGTATAACTCATACATAAAACCCATTTTACCTTCCACTTGGATTACGTCGTCTCGGGTAAAATGGTGCGTTCTGAGCACTTTTTTTACAATCTACAAGTTGTCTTACCTCGATAATAGGTAGCGGCGCCTCGCTGAACGCATAGGTGCGCTGGTGCCAGCCGAGCTGGCCGCGCACGCTGTACGCGATGCCCGTCACAAACTCGCCGCCCAACCCTAATTCCGCGCACAGCTTCATAGCAAACTGTTCTGGATTGTTCTCCTTCTCCGACATGTCCCATTCCACCTGGCGGGGAATAACAAAATTAAATAAAAAGGTAAAAAAAACTAGAGCCTGACTACTTAAAAAAGTTTTAAAAGTACGACCGCATTTTAAAGATATATTTTGACTTAAACAATATGATATATGTACATATATTCTGTAATGTGCTAGACAAGAACTTTATCTTGATACCAAAAACGTGATGATTATCTGTTTTAATTTTTTTTCGACGTTAAAATTCTTTCATATAAAATTGTATAGCCTATGTCACCCAGCCTATTATTACGAATCTATTGACACCTCTTTCATTAAAATCGGTTTAGTAGTTAAGGCGCTACGGTGCAACTTTGGAACAATTTGGTTTTATCCGAAAAATAACTATGTACAAAACTTACTTGATCAACTAAAGAAGTGTTCCCAACATGTATATTAAGTTTAATAACCACTCTCTGATCCATCTGCTCTTCCAATATGGCTGGTGGTTCACTCGGGAATGCGTCTATTTGCTGTCGGATGGATGTGGCTATTGCCGGGATGAAAGTGGAAGTGTTTAGCTCCAAATCGTCACAAAGAACCTCGGCAAACTGTTCAGGTGTTATTATTGACTCTGAAATAATTACAGTGGGATAATCAGAAATATGTTTAGTTTTAAATCAATGTAAAATTGTATTTTAGACTGACCAGTTTAGTCTTAAGTTAGAGACTTCTCAAACAGTTAAATAAATACACCTTATACCAAATAGCTAAGCTAATAACTTAGGTCTGATCATGGAAGCAGTTTACACTATCCTGGTGGACACATCACGCCTATATATGTGATAACAATAACATTTCTATTGTGTCTAACGTAGTGTCCCAGAAAGCTTAGCAAATTTTTATTCATGAAATTTAAAACTGTTCATTAGAGGATAGCCATGCAGTTTTAGACAGGGTTGCATGATTTAAATCACGATTTTTATTGCATGATATTATAAATAAAAACCACTGATTTAAATCAAGCATTCGATATTTCATGGTAACTGTTCCAAATAGGGTCTTCTTTCCTACCAACATTCATCTTTTCTACACGTTACAAGGTTATTTATGTTACTCAAATAGACAGATACAGATATTCTAAATTCTGATTATTTTGAATAAAATAAAAAAAAAAATGTTTTTTTTCAACCCTAATCTTAGAGCACAGCAAGGAAACTTTCAGTAGATTAACTAATCTACTAATCTAACTTTTAGTAGAGAATAACACAATTAATCATTTAAACAATTATTTTTAATCACACTATTAACCTATAAAGAAAATATCTCATAATACTTTACCATTCTTATTCCATGTAAAAGTATCTCTAAGTTTCTGGCCCTCAATCTCCATGTCCAGTCTGATTGGCACAAGAATCTGTTTCTGCGATGAGTTTTCCAGCATCGCTGTCATATCTGTATCATCAAAACATAAGGGGAATGTGCGCACCTGAAAACAATAACATATGTTCTAAAACAAAATAACTTAAAGTGGTGAACCAATCTATGTTTTCAATCAAATTAATTAGAGTAAAGAATAGGTTCGACGATATTGTGCAAGTGACTGGGCCAAGCTGGGAAAGACGGAGGCTGAAGGCTTAATATGCAGTCTTGGGTTGGATTAAGTATTTTTTCATTGTAGTACCTATACATCTGTAAGAGGTTATGGTCATCATGGATTGTCATAAAGATTGTAGCTTTAGCAAGACTCCATCGCTTAGTATAAAAGATAAATAATTTAAATTAAATTCAAATTACATTACCTTCTTATTATGGACTCTAGTCCTACTAATAGGTGTTGCCTGTGGAACTGCGTCCAAATGCGAGGAGTTGGGCATCACAGGCAGCCATGCCGGGTTGTGTGGCTTCTTGCTCTTGCTCTCTCTTGGGGTAGCCAGCTCTTGGCTGACAGATACAGCCTTGTATCTGAAATGTTCAAAGCACTTTTATTAACATGGTGTACCCTTTTCAGTATTAACCCTTGTAAACTCCAGCAGTGAAGTCCATTTTCACTTGACTGACTTGATGAATGGATAAGAAATATTTTATGACTTTTCATTCATAAAATCGATGCTGTTGAAGTGAATTTAAGTGAGGATGAACAAGCAAGACAATACAACTAGCAACGAAGAAACTGTTGTTTATGACACAGATTAAATAAATACTCACTTGTCGTCGTTCCCCTCGATAACATCTTCAACTTCGGAAGCTTTAAGCAGCGACACAGAGCTAGAAAGGACGTGTGGGCCCAAGCCATTGTCGACCAAACGTTTCCTCTCCTCGTTGGTCAGGGTCCTCCTGACCATGCCAGGGTACTTCTTGTAGAGCGACCCACGGAACAACCGCAGGTAATTACCGACCTATAACGTAAATTCATCATAAACACCACCGCACTTGAAGGACTACAATTACATCTTGAAACGCTTTATTACCTCGGATCCGACACAGTAAAATTCGCCACCCTCTTCTATCTGAAAACTAATCGGCTTATCGCCGTAAGTTCTTAGAGCCATTTTTGTTTTTTATTTACAGCTACAATTGCAGAAAATACAATTCAACTTGGGAAATAATTCATCACAAATATCCACAAAATGGTTGACAAATAATTGTTTTTTATTAACTGTCAAAAAATTAAGCATAGTGGCACTGACTAAGTAATCACTACGTTTACAGAGCGGCGTCTGTAGTCTGTTCTCTTTTTTTTTTATAGAAACTGCCACCTTCACAAAGGTGACCTGGAATTTGCTCTCCGTGTGTTACCCTGATACGTGCGTCCGAACTCCGATGCGCAGCTCGCGTCTCGGTGCGCGAGCATCATTACGATTTCATTAAATGCAATGACTGCGGTAGTTACGGGTCTTGCAGTGATCATAGATGCGCGGTCACACTCTTTCTTGACATTTCTTGTCTCATTCGTTGATTTGTATTTGTCACTCAGCCGCATTCGTTCTTTATTTGTCAGTCAAAAAATTCGCTTCGTCCGGGGAGGTTGTCGCAGTCGTTGTAACCAACGGCAAGTGCCTAACGATTAGAAACATGTCTACAAGGCCAGTAGGTTTTAAAAATCCTTTCTCGAGGCCATGGATGACCGAAACTGGTGCAGCGGCTGCGGCTGGGGGTTCAGGATCGGTGGGTTTGAAGGGAGTTGTGGCCGGCGGCATTACTGGTGGCATTGAAATTTGTATCACATTCCCTACCGAATACGTAAAAACACAGCTCCAATTAGACGAGAAAGGTCAGTAAATAATCAAGATAATAAATTGGCTACAGTTTCATTCAACAATCAATTAGCTTGGTAGTAGTTAATAAAACATTGATCTATTCAGCCTATTTTTATTCGATGCTAAAAATACAAATGTTTTACGTCATTCGTGTTTTTCTTCGATTCGGGTTGATTTGAATAAGAACCTAACAATTTCGTCGATATAAATTCCAGTTCACGATGTTTACTTATCATTACATGGGTGTCGAGTGGCTCGGACTTGGAGGTTAATCGCGATGTCGTAACATAACGTTGTTTAGTACGCGGCGAAGCACGATAAATATTGGTCGTAGTAACTCGACGAGTAGCGATGGACTTTGGTCGCCTTGAAGTGTTACATGAAAACATTTGACATGGTAACAAGAATGCTAATTTTTTTCCAGTAAAATAAGCTGTTTGTTCAGTCTTTTAGAACCTCATGTTACCAGCCTAAATTCTTGATAATTAGGTACATACAGTAAATTATTATTTTTAACAATCCTTTGACTAATATTTGGTTCTTTTTGGATGGAATCTAGTTTACCAAACATAACCCTGACTTTAATATCTCATTTACAACTTACCTAATCAGTATTCTATTAAGTATCTTATTGGATTTTTCTGTTCATTAAGTACCTGCTTAATTATCAATGGAAATTTACTGGGCAGTTCATAAAATCTTACCTAATATTGTATTAAACTAACATTGAACCGAATATGCAGACTAAAGATCAAATACATGTTTTGATATCAAATCTTAACTGTTGATAAGGCTTATCATGTCAATATCAAGCTATATGTATGTTTGTTTTTGCTAGGTAACAGTAAGAACAGTATGATTTTATTAGGATTTCTTGCATCTTTACAAGATTGATTGTGTGCATAAAAAACTATGATTGTTAAGCAAACAAATTTTTACCTAAATTATGATCTCATTAATTCCTGTTTCATTAAGTTTTATCTCATTTGAAGGCTAACTTGCAGGATGCATGTTTTATGTGCAGAGTTTGTACTCAGTAAAAATATTACATTAAATATTTCCTATTTTGTACAGCATTTTATAGTTAGCATAATTACTTTTAGGGTTCTGTACCTTAATTGGTATTTCCTAGCTAAGCTGTTTGTCTGTTCTGTAAAATAACTAAATTGTTTCTACAATCTTACCAATTAGCTAGCCCCAAAATAAGGAAATAGATTAAAGAAAACCCTTGATATGTGCCTAATTTCTAAAACTTTTACTTCTTAGACATCTTGTTAGTGTTAACAAAGTGAACAAACTTAGTAGAATCATTGAGTACGATGTTCCAAACAGCATTGTTAACTTAACTATTATAATTGTTAAGTTAACAGCATTGTTAACTTAATGCTTGGCTGAAACATTTAGTTAGAGATGTGTTCTCTAGTAGGCTTGTACATTATACCTCAAAGGGAATACCTCGTGTTTGTTGCTTAAAAAATGTGATTATTTTAACTTAATAGTTTTTTTTAATATTCGGTGAATGTCGAATAATAGACATTGTTATTCGGTATTCGACGAATAACAAAAAAAAAATACGAGTAATGCCGAATACCGAATAATAGCGAGTATTCGCGGCAACACTAGTTTATACTACTTGCTTATAAGCATGCTTATTGCCAATTTTGTGCTGCAAAAAGCGACTAAATAAAAATAAAATTTTATGTTTTGAGGCTGTTATTCTATCTTTTGATTTCATGTTATTCTTTCGATTATATATTTAACTAGGCACCCTTAAGCCCTCCTTTAAACCACTGTACTAACGTACATAAATCAGTAGTTTAACCTTAGTCCCGTACTAGCAAATGCACTCTGAATAAGACCAAAGAAGCTATACAAAGGTATTCACGCGGCGAGCGGTAAATCTATGCGATGATCACGCGCGTCCCCTTTATTTAGCGATGTAGCGCTGCTTATATTTTTTTCCGAAACATACTAAAGTCAATTTTTCTTTGCTTTTTCGAAAGCGTTAGTAGGGCAAAGCTATTTTTTTTTTGCACGTGGTTAAGTGCCTGAAAGAATATTTGTACACTGAATTATGCTTATTATGCATACGAGTATACGCCATAAACGGGCGCCTGCTCGTATTTTAACGAGCTCTAATAGTTTCGCCATGTTCATCCCTCCGTTCGTATGTCCCAACTCCCAACACATTGATTAATTTCTCTCTGTCTAGTCTATCAGTATCAGTAGTATAGTACAAAAAAGCTTTTTTTGCTGGACAGTACTTAGTAGGTGCTAAGTAGGCAAGGTATTCTTAATAGCATAAGCAGAATAAATCCCGTCTCGCGTGGTATTTGCCTGTCTGTAAGGGACTTGATATAGCAAGCAGCTAAGGGAGGCGTATTTTTGAAGCATTCGAATTCCAATTAGCATACGAATTCACAAGAACCGCATACGACTCCTAGGATTTTTTTTTTTTGGAATTTCGTATGGTAGCTAGCTAGCCCGACGGATTGGTAACTGAAGTGGCAGTGGGCGGGGCACATAGCACGTAGAACTGACGGCCAATGGGGCATAAAGGTTCTGTAATGGAGTCCGCGTACCGGCAAGCGCAGCGTAGGACGTCCACCCACAAGGTGGACAGACGACCTGGTAAAGTTTGCAGGAAGCCGCTGGGTGCAGGCCGCTCCCAACCGGCAAATGTGGAAGTCACTGGGGGAGGCCTATATTCAGCAGTGGACGTCCTGTGGCTGAAATGATGATGATGAAGCGAATTGAAATTCAAACGTTTAAAAAATACGCCTCCAGGGCGCGCTCTTGAGACAAAATGTATGGCGCTTTTGAATGGGCCCGCGCGCTTGGTATACAGGGTGTTAGGCTAGTAGCCTATGTTAACATATGCATGTTTATAGTATGGTGAAGTCAGTTTGATATCATCATTTTAATGTTTTATATTTTTTTGTAAAAAATAAAATTTCGTTGAATACGCAATGCATTTTCGTCTTACAACGCCCCGGACGCGGCCTGGCCGCTTGCTATATCGCTTACCCTATATCCTAAGACGCTATCTAATAATTTATTTCAAATGTTTTTGCAGGAGGCACCAAGCAGTACACCGGCATCGTTGACTGTGTCAAGAAGACCGTCAAAGGGCATGGATTCTTCGGACTCTACCGAGGACTTAGCGTGCTGCTGTATGGCTCCATACCCAAGTCTGCTGTTAGGTAAGTTTAGCTTCTGTTTCAATTTATCAGCGCTTTGGAAATACGGGCCCAAATGCTTAATTTTCATATAGTAGAATCGGCCAAGTGTGAGTCAGGCCACGCGCAATGTAGGTTTCCGTAGTTGCCCGTCTTAATATGACATATTTTCTACTGGTTTTCATGGGTTCCTTACGAGTCTTCAAAAGGTTTTTCTGCGAATTTTTACATCGCCAACTTCACATCGATGCCTCAATAGTGCTATGTGTTGTTTTCTTCGATAGCTTTTTATTTTGATGCCTTGTTTTTTTTATTCTTTTTGGTCCAGTGTTACGTTAAGTACTTAGAAAGTATATTGATAATAAATTTTTATGCCAAATTATATTCCTATTATTTCTACTTTCTGTTTGCCCAATTACACTTGCAGTAAAGTAACTCATTCCAAGAACTAAGTGCCCCGAACGAGGGCTACCGTTTCTGTGCTCACCAGTTGGCGCCACTGTCGAGTAAGGTTCAGAATAATACTCATTATTCAGTATATAGGCCATCTTCCAGGCTTTCTGGCGGGTTTAATATAGACGGTCGCAAAAACTATTATTTTTGTGACGTCTATATTGAACCCATCTTCTGACAAGGCAATTATTAAGGCAGCCGGGAGTCTTATGTAATTCCCAAAAAACTTTTGGAATTTATTTTTCTTAGCCATTCATTGACCCGTAAGTCATATTTTCCATACTAAATCTCAGGTATCGCAAAAAGTTCCCAATAATTCTAATAAACCCGCGTACATAGCCATCCACATACTGACGTATTAATTCTGAGACCTATCGCGACACTGGGCTTGTGTAGTCTAACTGCAAATTCACACGTGATAATAGCCCTCACTAAATATTTTTTTTCGTTCGTAACTTATGGATTAATACGGACGGACACATTGACATTATCATAGCAAAGTTACGCAACTCTCGGATACCTAACCTTATGTAACAATGACGCTTAACGCAGTATCAGTTGCATATCTCACGTTTCTATAAAGTGGAGCGTGGCAATAATGACTGATAAAAGTTCATCGTGTCAGTGCACAGGGCCGTAACCAGGCCCGTCTCCCGGGGCCCTGAACATGAATAGCATTTCTCTACAAAAATATAGAAAAATAGTAATACCACAAACGAGTGAGTTTGTGACTGAAAATTAATTAATGTTCCTACAGTCACAACGATTTATCTTCATATAAACCGTTATATCCTCATGTTTGACTTATTGTGCCATTCAAATTTAAAAGTAGGTTTTATTACATTTTAATCTATCTATAACTAATAAAAATACAAAATAATTTATGAAAGATCACAAATAACAGAGAATGATAAATATTAGTCACAGAACATTTCTACTCCAGTCTTGCACTAAGCATGACATTTATACATGAGCTCTATACATTACTCTCGTTCAAACACTTCACAATCGAAGTAACAAGTTTATCATTATGTCGAGTATAAAATATCTAAACCGCTAAAATATCTATAAATAATTCGCTACACGACACGACAAAGTCTAGACTGAGGCCCCAGTCTCTACTAAGGTACTCCTCACGTCCCTGAGAAAATACAATATTGACGCAATTCTTAAGTAATATTATTGTTCTTAGATGATAGTTGAATGAATAAAGTATTGAGTATGTTAATAACACCCGTATTATTTAGATATCATCTTCAATCAACAACTGCAGTAATTCTCAATGAAATTGTAGATGTATCTAGGCCTACTACGTTGCCAAGAACTCTAAGACGCTTGAAGCTTCATAGCGGAGACTACGAATACGCTCAGACTAACAGTTGCCGAAAACAGACTCGATAGGGATAGAAACCCCACACGGAAACCTGATCACCTATTGCCGCGGCTTACGGCGAGTTAACTCGATTTATTTCCTGGAACTATAACTATTTTTCTTGGACATTATTCATGCTTTACTCCTGTATTTCATAATGTAAAGAGAATACGCTATTACACTCGTATAAGCAAAGTACCTATACCTTCCTGCTGTTTTTTGTATCTAACCAAAGAAACTTCTCACTAAACTTTTCTAGCAAACATAGTAGAATTTTATTCGGCATATAACTTCTACGACTTGTTAGAAACTTTTCGGCATTCATCTTTAGCAAAGGTGCTGATACGTTGTATATTGGCCGATTATAAGCGATAAAGCGTGCTTATCTTGGTAAGTCCATTGCTAAAGGAGATACAATTTTAATGTTGATATTGTTAGAAAAGAGTTAGTAGAACACGATAATACGATGCAGCTAGCTGAAGTAGTTGTTTTATAATAGTAAATAGGAATATCTGTGGGCCTGACCACACTTCGAGTGACAATTTACCAAATTAATATATTCGCAAAATAAAAAACAAATTTAGACTATGGACTGTCTATTTTTAAATCGCCAATGAAGTGAATTCGTACTTTTGAATATCTTGCTTTGCGTTTTACGTCGGCATGTCGTCGAATATTACTCGCCTACGCAGCCTGCTAAGCCAATGTCGGTTTTTTAGATAATTTTGTGTAGAAACACTAGGCGACTTAATGATTACTACATTAAAAAGTATTCAAAATACCATAATTCGTTGCTTTAGCATTATCAGTAAAGTTATTTTCTCGTTTAGGAATAGTATCAAATACAATCACCCACCAGTACACGACAGGCACAGGATTTTTATAATAATAACAAAAAAAACTTCGAATATGATCTTATCTGTGCAGTCATTATCTTAACCACAAAAAAGGCAACTAACTTTATATCAACGATTTTTGCATAACAAAACTTCTTCAATTATTATACTTATTATAATAAATCGTTTTGATCGAGTGATGTGTAACTAAATAAACATTTGCGTCATCTGGTATACTACTTGGTTGAATAACAAAATTTAAGGAAAACCGCCATAGCTGGATCATAATGTAACAGCCTAATCCATCGTAGAGCACTTCTGCATCCCTGCAAGAATATCTCTCACAGTTCTTTGTAACTATCAGAAGAAAATTCTGTATCCATCAGCCCACTCTCAACCTCATGTGTGATCATAAACGATCTAACCATCTTTGTACCATTTCTAAACGAAATAAATGTTCCCAATTCATCTATTAAGGTTGAAGCCATTATCTATCTGAATGTTAATGATTATGCATTAACATTATAAGGTCTCACCATCATAATCAGCCGGCGTGAGTCCTTCTATGTTAAACTTGGCTTCTCCCAAATAGACGCCACTCAGACCAATCCTCAACTGTTCTTTTAGGCTAGGCTAAAATCTTTTACGACCAAACCAATTGTAATAAAATTAAAATCCTTTATTGAATAAAAGGAAAGCAGAATACATTAAAATTAGTAAAACTCGTAAATAAGTAATCACGAAGTAAATAATTAACATTCTTAATTGTGACACGATATGAAATTTGCTTAAGACATCTGCCATTACACCCAGACCCGAGCCAATTTAGGAAAGTTTTCTAAACGAAGGCGAACCAAGAATCGAAATACAAAATGCGTTCAAGGCGAATCACTTCGACAATCGGGCCTAAAATAAACACTGAGTATAAAATATTCTCTTCCAGATTTGGCGTATTCGAACAAGCGAAACTGTACATGGTAAACGACAATGGAACGTTATCTACAACCGGCAAGCTGGCTTGCGGTCTGTCCGCTGGGGTCGCAGAGGCGGTGTTCGCGGTCACACCCATGGAGACTGTCAAGGTCAAGTTCATCAACGACATGCGCCTTGAGAAGCCAAGGTTCAAAGGTTTCTTCCACGGTGTCAGAACTATTGTGAGGGAAGAAGGTTAGTGTACTTCAAGTTTACATTTGGGGTAAAGTTGGCTCTCGTTATTTATAGCTGGTTTTATTCTGATTGCCTGCCTGATCCATTTCTGCAAAGAGACATCCAGTGATGTCTAAATACATTACTAAGCTAAGTTCGTTTACATTCGTGATAAAGTAATCGGGCGGTAATTGTTTGTGGCTGGCTCCATTGTGATTGCCATTCTGCATTCCTGCAAAGAGCCATCCATTGATGTTAAAATAAATTACTAAGTACGGCCTGTGAATTGAAACTGCTGCTAAAAATACTAAATAATGCAAAAGTGACGCGAAGCAATATTGAAAATAAACTAAGGATCGTAGTGCTCAGTTTTGAGGAAAATTTTTAATAAATGCGTAATCAGTACATGAATATGTAAATGCAGACGATAGTAACTTTAGCAGTTTATGAAGCAGAAACACACACACACACACTCAAACACACACACTGGACTTCTAAAATGTTAAAATTATGTCTTTTAATTTTATTTTTAATTTAAAAAGCACTAGCTTTTAGTCAATACCTTGCGTTCGTAAAGTCGTAGATGCTTTAGCTATTAACTTTAGGATAACAACAATGTATGTGATGTTTTGTGTGATTTTATTCTTAAAGCAAGGACGCCATGTTCCACCCAGTGTCTTGCTTGCCAGTTAATAGATAATGACAACCATTCAAACTCCGCGATAGTATCTCTGCGTTAACCAAATAGTCTGGTTGCCCTGTCCGAGTATAACGGAGATATTACCTGTAAAATCTATTTATATAAGTGGAAGTAACTTACATTTTTAATAGTCGCGAGTAATTACTTTAATATCGTCTAGCTGTTATCTCTTATGTCTGACCGCGTCAAAGTCATTCGCGTGGACCTTCACATAAGTGGAAATGACCATGACCTGATATCTGAGTAAACTGGTCACGCGTGTATCACTGATAGAAATGCTTACTGTCAAGTGTCAACTAAGGTCAATACTCAACTCAAGGCGTGGTGTGTTTTACTTCTTAGAAATTAGCATTACATTAATATAGCAAACAGGCTATAATATCCTATCCTAAGAAAGTAAATAACACAGACTGAACAACTTCAAAAATGGAATCGAAAGAAAAAATCCTTTAACTTACTATCTACGATGATATCTTATTATCAACCAAAAAAGATCGTAGATAATTATAAATTCTATCATAACTAATTTTATGAATGATTGTAACTTCAATACCGTAACAGATCCATAAGGTCTAATTTGTTGTAAACACCTAATTGTACACTGATGACGCAATAAATGAATATGAACTCCATTTAAAAAAAAAACTTACGCATTAAAGACACGATTAGAGTAGTGGCGCCTTGAACGCAACGGTCTCCATTTCTCAGTTTGGATCAGTTCAGAAAACAATTAAATCTAAATTGGCTTAAACCAGGATATGCTAGGAATCGCGTCTGACGAAATTGTATGTTGTAATGCATTTTTATTTATTTAATTGTCTCTTTTATAGGTGTCGGAGGCGTCTACAAAGGTGTCACAGCGACAGTCATGAAGCAGGGCAGTAACCAGGCCATCCGGTTCTTCGTGATGGAGTCCCTCAGGGACTGGTACAAGGGAGGCGACAGGGACAAGCACGTGCCCAAATACATCGTCGCTCTCTTTGGTGGTGTTGCGGGTAAGTTGATTAAACATTGACTGACGGTCAATTAAGAATAAAGCGTGGTTTAACCTGTAAGCTCGCGGCGCACACACGTGTGCGCGGGTCCATTGGTATTCAATTGTTATCTTTTTTTCCGAGCATACAGGTAACATGTTTTTCGTTCAATGCAACTAGCGGCACGGAAGTTGAGCGCTGGGTGAAAGTTACGCGTTGCGATTACGTAATTGGCTAGTCATGCGCCGTTCCTGCACCGCCGGCCGTGATTGGTCGTAAGCTATGCGCCCACGCGTCTCTGATACGATGATCGTCTCGTAAGATGCGCAAAGCGATCCCTACTCTTTGCCCCAGCGCTCAACATTGATGCCGCGTACTGTAATGGTCTTTATTCGTACAGACTTAAGTATAACAGGTTTTTTTAAAATAACCATTAAAGTTAGGTGACGTCTATGAGTGCGGCAGTATGAGCGCGATCGACAAGATATTAATGCGATGGATCTACAAACTACTGTGAGCTCGAGGCTTTCGTGTCTTAGATAAACTTCACACAAAAAAAATCTCTAGTACCTACGACATTATAAATATCTCCCGCTTGTCATTCTTTTAGTACTGAACTTAAGATAACCATGGACCACATAATCAGCTTAGCCATATTACAGACCAGAAGCCAAATTTAAAAGTAGTCAAAACAAGTTTTGATCCAGTCCAAATGTCAAGAATGGTATTCTCGACTTCTCTTTTACTAATCATATGAAGTCATAAATATACTTTGTTTGTTCCATATTTAATCGCATTACAAACTAGAAACGAAAAAACTTAAAATAAGCCTTCTGCTCTATTCGAGATGAGGTATATCGTATCGACACTTAACTCGAGATCTCATGGAAATATACCGTATCGGTATATTTCCATGAGATATACCGTATCGGTATATTTCCATGAGATCTCGAGTTAAGTGGAAAAACACAGAGACTACTAGTTTGTCCAAAATAATAGTTTAATTCAATACATTACTCTTCCAGGAGCCGCCTCCGTCTTCGGAAACACACCGATCGACGTCGTCAAAACGCGTATGCAAGGGCTCGAAGCGGCGAAATACAAGAACACGTGGGATTGCTTCATCAAGACGTGGAAGGCTGAAGGGCCGCTCGGATTCTACAAGGGTACCGTGCCTCGTCTCAGCCGTGTAGTATTCGACGTCGCCATTACTTTCACGATTTATGACAGCATCATGGATGTCTTCAATATGGTATGGAAGTAAACTAGTGACTCATGTTCCATGGGGCCACAGGCCCGGATTTAGGGGATACGTGTCTTGAGGAAATGGATCAGCTTGTTTAGACTTTTGTTAATTAAAGTTTCCCGTCGTGAAAGATCTGCTCGGTGTAGGGAGCTGTGTTGCGTGTAGCTCATTGGATATGTTTGTTAAATCTGTGACCAAACGCGCATTACCTCAAGAGTGGACTCGATAAGGTGGTAGACTAATAAAGGCTAATCACATCGTTTTCAGATTCCTATGATGGCGAGACCATAATTATAATAGTCTACTACTAATAGATGGTATTTCTCATATTAAGGAGCTGTCCTTCTTTCTCAGACACTTAAACCCGTTTATAGTTGTTTAGTAGGTTTTAACGGCCTACAGTTATCCTAAAGTAGTAATTATAAACGCAAAGTGGAGGCCAGGGGCCTATGCGTATCTGTGATGATCTTTGGTATGCCGTCGAGGTACTGACCTTTGTTATTTAGTTTTGCATACAAAGTTTACATGCCAACTTGTCTCACAGTAATAATAATGCTAATGTGTAGATCACAACACTTTTCTGATAATATAAGTAGTAAAAAAATATCCTAGACAATAAAAAATATGTGTCGTGGTCTCGAAATCAGAAATGATCATTTTTGTACTACAGTGTATCAATCAGACTTTTTTGCCAGGGACGCCTTCACCCAGACGTTTAAATGAGTATAAAAATGGGTTCGTTTTTATAATCGATTTGTCAAGTTGAAACACTGCGCCAAACAAATTGACCATTTTATACATTGGTGAAAAAACGAGAAAAATCTAATAATTTTGTCGATTTGGTTCAGTAACACATACAGAGGCCAGTGCCCCCACGTATTAATATTACGGGCCCCAAAATTGATTCCTTGATTCGCCCCTGTCTTTTATATCCATTTATATTTTATACTGTAGGATATAATGTAAATGTACAAAGTAAGCTTCAGTCAAAATAGCCGTAGTTTTAAGTAGTAACTGTTTTAAGTGTTTGATACATCGAGAAAGTATATTTTTGTAGGACTCTTGCGTATGAAATCAATTGTTTTTTGTGTTGTTGAGAATGTGTATATTAATTTTCTATTGCAGTTTTTTTAAACAATATTTATTTGACGCTGCTTTAGCAGTACAAAGTTATTTTAAAAAGTATTTCGGTTCTGTTATGTCTTTAAAATTAATTAAATCACATTTATGTATGATTTTCATATTTTGACAGTACAAGGTACTCTTTTTTTACGATTCTTGAAAAGAATGGACATGGAACAAACTTTATTTAATATATTTTGTTAGAATCTTCTTTATTTGTAGATACATATTATAAAAGGCGGATCTTCTCAGTTTGCCTTATTTATTATTCAGTTATTAGTACAAACTATTAATATTTCAAACATTTTTTTAAAACGTAACCAAAAAAGTTTACTGTTATTTTTCTTTATGAAAACTGTGATTTGTGATAAAAGGTGAATATGAAGTAACCGTTATCGCAAATGTAATGTTTTTGTTGTTGTTTACACTGTAACTTAAGTTTTACAATATTTATGACTAATAAGAAATGGTACCAGCATTTATTAGAAACTGAACTCAGAGCAATATCGTTCCGTAAGAGAGAGCAAACATAGGTAAACGATTACCTATGGTATGAGACAAGTGTATCTCATAAAATAAAATATTTTTTATTAAAGTTACCTTAGTCAAATCTTTCTTAAAAGTTTGGAAAACTCAACATTGAACTATATAAATTTGGAGTTGACATAATATCGTTTGAAAAGTAATAGAAATTAACATTGATTTAATTTCAAAGAATCGATCGATCGAAGTGAGTGACTAGGTTATTTTTTGGTAGTCGCTCTTGGCCTTCTGCTATCACTCATCTAATAGCTTGCAGTACCGTTTCATGCATTTCAAACAAAACTGTATACACCGTGTATTCTTACCGGTTGTCTTTCCGTAGCAGAACCATTAGGTATCAGTACATTTGTTTTACTATCAAGTAAAATTTTGAAAATAACTTATTTTTATGTTCGAGTAATAATAAAAAAATCACCAACTCGGAAGCGTGAAAAACAATAGTAACTCAATTAGACGTACCGCTGACTGCGAGCCGCGGTCGTTCACCCCGCGCCTCGCGACGGCGCCCGGCGTTACTACTGTTTCTCGTCGATTTCAAGTCTCATTTCTCACAATTTGTAAATCAGCCATTATTTGACTTTCAGGACAAAAGTGTTTACGGATGGTTTGTAATGATAAGACCAAATGTTTACGCTGAGGAAAGACAAACAGTAAAAATGTAGGTACGGTGTTATTTCTCGTTAATTTTTATGCATTTTTTTTTGTACACCAGTTTTAAAAGTCCGAGGTCCTCTGTCGAGGTCTTACCATTCCACTTTGTATACCTCAGAATCTGCGAATTGTTTGTTATAAGTACATTTATTTGCCGTAATATTATTTTTGATATTTTCCGTTTTGAATGTCGACATGATTTCTATTTATTGTTTTAGATTAAATAAAATGGTGGTTATTATATATGTTGTTTCTTTTATAACATTTAAGTTAGTAAAATAAACCTATAATATGCGTCCGATCTACTGCAGGGCACAGTCTCATCTCAACTATGAGGTGGTTTGGGCTATAAGTTATAACCCTCGCGAGCCCAGTGCGGTCGGAGGATGTAAGGCCAGTGACTAAACCTTACTCTCGGATTCGATCAAGTCGCCTAATGCTCTATTTTTGTACATGCATAATGAATGTTATGTCAAATTATTGTATAACATACAAACTAAATACGAGCCAAAAAAAAGTTCGCGCGACTTCTGGGCAATCGCGCATTGCTCCAGACTAAGTGCGCGAAAAGTTCGCGAACGCTTGCGCGAATCGGCTCCACACTTCGCGTTCGCGGACCATCGCGCACTAAGTCTGGAGCGGGCTTAAAAATTCCCATGGCTAATGTCGGTGCCATCTGTGGCGCGAATGAGGAGTCAGTGGGGTCGGTCACAGCAGTGCAGTGAACCTCCTTCAAGGCGCAATCGCGCGGATTAGCTGAAGTGCGCGAAAATTGTAGCGAAATTCGCGCGTCTTGAAGCGGAATTACCGCTTTCATTCCGCGGCGCGGCAGTATAAATTGAGCCGAGCCTACGGCTTCTCTCTCTCGACTAAAGCAATATTAGTCAGGACCTACTAGTAACGTGCCTCCAAAGCACTGAGATGCTTGTAATAAACGAAACTCTATATGGTCGGAATGGTTACCCAGCCATTTATAACCGCGGCGTAGGTTGCTTAACTTTAATAATCAACAAAGCGCTGCCGCCACTACAAGCTCAAAATTTAATATTTAGGCTGTAAGAAATAAAGTATCTTGCTTAAAAAGTTATATGTAATAAAATACCGAGTAAATAATAACAAAACAATATTTATTTGATCCCAGATGTATTTACATGACAAATTATGTTTAATACATACAAATATATAAGAATATCACAACTTTGATGCAATTTGTAAATTACCTTTAAGGCTAATTTATTTATTCCCAGAAACCAGTTCTAAGATGCCATGTTCCTAATTTAAAAAGGATAGTTTTTAAACTTGGCGAATGTCGTGCCTGGGACACATCTATGGTCGATATTATAGCTGTCTAGAACTTCCATTTCCTTCGGAGTCAGTTCAAAATCAAATATGTTCAAGTTCTCTTCAATGCGAGACTTGGTAAATGATTTTGGTAATGCAGGAATTCCGCGCTGAATCTGAAATAAAATTTAATTAAAAAAAAATTATGAATGGGGTAAACAACTACCTACTGTATTAGAATAAAAATATTCACAAATATACTTTTAAAAACTAAAACACAAAAACGACTTTGCTTTCAGAGACGTATTTTTGAAGCATACAAATTAAAATTCCCACACAAAATCATCATCATTGTATTCAAATTCCTAGAAATTGTAAGTAAACATCTCATGATTTCATTTGCGAATTGGAATGTGAATGCCTCTAAAATAAGTCCTTCCTATTATTTAGTCTGTTTCGGATTTTACTTTGATGTAGTTTGGTAATTTTGTAAATATTTTGTAGTAGGTTTGTGACTCTCCACTACCTCATTTGTTTTTACAGAAAACCAATGCTAGCTACTTTTGCTATATTTTATAAAACCAAATAAAATAATATTCATTAAAAACTATATGCTGTGAGTCCTTGAAGTTAAAGATGGCATTTAGAAAAATTCAAAACATTCACTTGTTTTTTTTTACAAATCCTATTCTTACCAAATATCTCAAAGCGATCTGTGCTCGCGTCTTTCCATACTTCTGTGCTAGCTCACCCAACTTGGGGTCAGTTTTGATGACATCTTTGCCAATAAACTCCGGTCTCGCTTCGGAGATTAGGCCTAGTGGTGTATAGGCAACTGGTACTATAGAGTGCTCTTTGCAGAAGTCTACTAACTTGTGCTGAGTTAGAGTAGGATTTATCTGTAAAATGAAAAGGAATCCTTTAAAACTAGCCTTTAAAAATAAAGTTGTTTGCAATTTCAAATCATTGGATTTCATAGTGACTAGAATTTGTTGATATAATCTTTAATTCTTTATTGCAAAAGTACATGGCAGACTTTATTTATGATGCTAAATACTAGTAGATGAAGAAGAAACCACACAAATATTTTTTGTTGTTATGACTTATACCAACTGAATGATATACTAATTTTAGCTCAGTTCTAATACAACATAACATGGTGCATTTTTGGCTTGGCTGCTTAGAATACTCTTTTCTTGCTTACCTCAAACTGATTAACAACAGGCTTTATTTTGGCACTTTTCAACAGCTGTTCAAGTTGATCTTCATTAAAATTCGACACTCCTATAGATTTCGCGAGGCCCAGGTTAACAGCCTCTTCCATGCCTCGCCAAGTTTCAATGTGGTCTATTGCTGTATCTTCACCTTGAGCCTGTAAATTATACAGTTAGAGTAAAAAATATTTCAATTTACCTACCTACCTCTTTTCTCACTGATCAAATGAATTAATAGCTACATAGTGGCTCTTTAACAGTTGATATTGGCGGGACCAGTGTGCCACAAGACACAATTGCTGCCATCAAAAAATAAATAATGTGTTTTGTTTTTCAGTCATATTTATGATGCTGTCTGTCAGTGTGTTTGAGTCAGTAAACAAACAAATAAATTATATAAACTTCTGTGAAGAAGAAGAAAAAATATACTTGTTAAATATACTTACATTCACAGAAATCGGCCAGTGAACAAGATACAAGTCAACATAGTCAAGTTTTAGCTTGTGCAGTGACTCTTTTAAAGCTGGTAACACATCAGCTTCAGCATGACAATCATTCCAGAGCTGGAATCATAAAGGAATTACACCTAGATAACTTTGACCATCAGCCCAGAAATTTTAATTACATCAGAAAATCTCCTAAGCCTAAATATCCAACGAAATCTGTTCTTTAATACTACCCACCTTAGTTGTTACGAATAAGTCTTGTCTATTCACAACACCTTGTTTAATTTTGTTGGCAATTGCCTCTCCAATTTCAACTTCGTTTTTGTAGCAAGATGCGGTATCTATATGCCGGTAACCCATGTCTATAGCCCATTCTGCTGCCTGGCGGAACTGACCAGGTTCGGCTTTACGCTGGAAAAAAATATACTTAGAACTTTACAGTTTGTCCACCAAACTTAGAGCATTCAACCAACCAGGTTAAATGCTCTAAACCACCAAAGGAAATAAGATTTATGAATAAAGCTGCGCGGTTTAACTTTGATGACAATGAACGGAGATCCATTGGAATTTGTAAATAAGCTTGAGAATTTAACTTACAGCGTAAGTTCCAAGTCCAATCATAGGCATTTCGTGTCCATTATAAAGTTTAATAGTAGAAACTTTTAAGACCATTCTGTTAAGAGTTAACCACTTAACCTGAATGAAACAGCCTGCTAGCAAAATTATAGATACAAATTTTTTTTTGTTACCTACACTTTTATTTTACAAACAAAATTGTCAAGATCAAACCAAAGTTATCTCTTATCTCAAACTTTTGCGAAACTAAAAAAATGTGGATTGCTTGACAAAACCTCTTGTTCCGAACTGAAGCTTAATCAACTTATGATCTTATCCGTTATTTTATTAGATTTGTAAAACATTTTATTTTACACAAATGTATTTAATATTTTTATAATATTTATTTTCTCGGTTTCTACTCAATTCGGAAATACACCGCAAAACTAGAACCATACAATACATATTCTTATCTATGAACCATACTCTGACTAATCTGTGACTAGAACTACTGTCACACTGATCAAATCTGTCATTTTGGCTTTTTTCTTCTTTTCCCTTCGCATGAGCACACTGATCAAATAATAACAGCACTGATCAAATAAACTACGTAGAATAGCCAGGGTCGAAAGCTAGCTTTTTTCATTTCGGCTTCCATGATCCTAGCGTACGTAGCCCTAGCGCCGAGCGCTCCTAGCCCCTAGCAGTACTCATTATTGTATGTACTATACCCCTACCTAGGCAGCCAGGATCGAGGAGGTTAAGGCTCGGTCTATACCCAGCCGGAAACCGGACCAGGTTAACGCGGATTCAATCCATCGCTAAAGTAATAAATAAGGTCGTTTTTTAAACGGATTCTTGCGGATGCTTCCGGTTTCCGGCAGCGTATAGACCGAGCCTTAGGCTCGCAGTGCTCGGCTCGGCTCTGACTATAACCAGCGAGAATTTTTTAGAACCCGTTTAAAAAAACGGCCTTATTGCTTGAAAGACGGATTGAATCCGGGCTTACCCGGAGCCGTTTCCCGCTACATTTTGTCCGAACCCCGACTATAAGGCTCGGACTTTACGCTGCTGGAATTCGTTCGGTCCTGTCCGGTTTCCAGCTGGGTAAAGTCCGAACCTAATATGCGACTATACTGATTGATACCTGATATATGGACTATGATCTTATGGTGTCATGTAAGTTATATGTATTTTGTCACTGTGTGTGTGCGTGTGACTATGATGTGTGGGCTTTGTTTGAGTTAGTATGACAATACGTGGTTTCTCAATCGTCGCGCACGCAACTCGCAGGCACGCATAAAAGAGGATAATTTTATGTTTTGGTTTAAGCCAAACCTTAGGGCTCTTTCAAAGACGTTTTGAGTCGGACGTAAGCCGTGCGTTAGCAGGACCGCAAACCTAAGGCGCGGTCTATACGCTGCTGGAATCCGTAAGCATCCGCAAGAATCCGTTCAAAAAACGACCTTATTGCTTAGGCGAATTGAATCTGCGTTAACCCGGTCCGGTTTCCGGCTGGGTATAAACCGAGCCTAACTGGTGATATTGATCATATTTTTTTTTAAACGCAGTTGTCATACAATATTCCGAGTGCGGTGGGTAGGGCAAACGCATGTTAGCAGTCCGTTTCAAAGAAAGGTTTTATATGATAGGTACCTTTGAATTATTTTGTAAAATACGACAACAGGCACTAAAAACATTTTCGTTTTTTGAAGTGGGCTATAGAAGTGAGCTAACTATTTTTTTCTTTAATCTGTGTCAACATTTTAAAAAAGGTAGCATATTATTTGATCAGTGGGTAGCATTTGTGATTTAAAAAAAAGGTAGCATTTGTCTACCTATCATGTTTGACAGTTCTGAAATTTAAAAAGTTTACGTTTGAAAGTCGTTAATGCTAGGAAACGTTTGCTTTATTTTCTACAAATTTAGCCCAATTTTGTATGATTATCTCGCGTAAAACGTGTTAAAATTATATTTCACAGCAGTGCCCCAATAAATATAAATGCAACATTGTGCCTCTACTAATTGCACGCGGTAGTTTTTGGGCTACTCGGTTCACCCGTTTTCACCGCGTTCAATCTAAAAGCCAACAAAATTCCGTACTACAAAATGGATGATTTTCTCAAAATTGAGAAGATCGGTGAAGGTACTTATGGTGTTGTTTACAAGGGGAAAAACAAAATAACCGGGCAGTTTGTGGCTATGAAGAAAATTCGTTTGGAGTCTGAAGATGAAGGCATCCCGTCCACTGCTATTCGGTAGGTGTCGTTTATTATTTCGCTGTATCATAACACGGGATGTTTGTGTTTAATTTATAGGTATTTATCTGCCTCTTAGCAAGTCGCAAATTTGTATTGTGTTTCACATGACTTCTAACCTAAATTCGTCTGTTGCGTGTTTGCAGAGAGATCTCGCTACTGAAAGAGTTGAACCATCCAAACATAGTAAAGTTGGAGGATGTCCTGATGGAAGAGTCGCGGCTGTACCTCATTTTCGAGTTCCTCTCTATGGACCTGAAGAAATACATGGACTCTCTTGGGAATGGCAAAGTGAGTGACATTATTTTGTTTTGATTACATCAGTTGTGCTGCAATATGTTGTAACTGTGTTTTATTTACTTTTTAAAGGATCATTATGATGTTTATTGATATTATGCCTCAATATTTCAAAGCAGCCAGGCATTTATTAAACTAGATGCAGCTATTATTATGTTATAGATTTTCAGGCCATTAATTAACTACACCAAGAAAAACTTGCGGGCCAATCATAGATAAGAGTTGCTTAAATTAAATTGTCCTCCTGATATTGCATTCAAATAAGCAGTAGTAGTAGTATAATGAAAGTGAAGTGACACTACAAGACTATGCAATTATTACATGTTTGTGCCTTGTTACTTAGTCTTGAAGCAAAAATCCTACTTATATTATAAATGCAAAAGTTTGTAAGTATGGATGGATGTTTGTTACTCTTTCACGCAAAAACTACTGAACGGATTTGGATGAAATTTTTCATACATATAATATAGAATATGATCTGGATTAACATATAGGATACTTTTCACCCCAGTTAAATGATCCTGTGAGATACATTGTATAAACTAAAGATCACACAAGCGAAGTCACAGCCAACAGCTAGTATATAATAATAATGCAACTGAATATATACCAAACTAAAATGAGGATTTGAATTTTAAAAAATTACATTACTTAAAAAGTTTGATAGATTACAGTTTTTTTAGTTATTTTAATGGGTCTGGATCAAAACTGGATTGTGATCACATTTTAACTATGGGGATGTGTGAATGATTATGAAGACAGATAGTTACTTGGAGGTTGATGTCTCCTCCAAGTATCAAAGCATTCACATCTAAGCACATAGTTCTGGTTGTTGAAGATAAATAAACTTGAACATTAAAATAACAATGGATTTGTAGCTATGGACCAAATATGGTCTGATTTCTCTGACAAAGGGTTACAAAGATTGCATGGCAATTGCTCCAAATCTCATAATCTCTTCCAGCATCTCAAAATAAGGGCAAGTAGAAACAAAGATAGCTGTGAATGCTCAAGTTTACCATTCACAGCTATATATTGATTTAATGTGACTGAGAGGAACCAGTCCATACTTTCCGTTGCCATCTCTTAGGTCCTGGCTTAGGTTACTGGTCATGTCAATGTAGAAAACTAACTTGTCTCGGAACTTGGTGTTGTGGTACTGTCATTGTTTTTTATTTCTATAACAGAAGAGCTTTCACTTCTTACCTTAGGGTAAGAGCAATGTATGTGATGTTATACAATTTTTAATGTTATTTAAATGCCTTTGCAACCAGTTCATGGACCCGGCGGTGGTGAAAAGCTACCTGTACCAGATCAACAGCGCCATCCTGTACTGCCACCAGCGCCGCATACTGCACCGAGACCTCAAGCCACAGAACCTGCTGATCGACAAGACTGGCATCATCAAGGTATACCTTAGCTGATAGTAGATTAACCAACCATGTAACCTATCCCATTGCATCGTTTGTTGATGGCTCAAAGACTGGTTTATTGACAAAGTGAGCATAAAAATGGATAAGTTTTTTCTCGTTGCCTTTCATTAACAATGAAACTTTAAATAGAAGTCAAAGGCCTTATTCCTCTTATTTAAAACTAGTTAAAATGAAGACTAAAGTCAAATGTTAAGAAGTCCAATTCCAATTCTGTCCCAGTAACATTAATATCAAAAGCGGTATGCTCCTAATATGACATCAAGTTGACCAACTATAATTTGTGATGCGACTGAAAATGGAAGAAATCAAAATCTGGATCGATCGATACTTTGTTTTAATAACTCTAATTAATTAGACAAATATGTAGATGATGTACATCCCGAATCAGTAATCATTTGCTGCAAAATACAGTAAGGTGTTCTCCCCAGGTGCCGTGTGGTGCCGGCACGTTAAAAGAATTGCACCACCCCTTCTCTTCCTATGGGTGTCGTAAAAGGCGACTACAGAAGAACCGCCACAAGAAGACGGGCAGCAGCGTCTCCTCTCCACCATTGGCCAAACTGCGATCGCCAACCCGCCTGCCAAGCGTGGCGATTACGGCAAATCCTCCTTTTGGAGAGGCCTGTGTCCAGCAGTGGACTGATATAGGCTGGTGATGTGATGTGTGTGTTCTCCCCAGGTGGCAGACTTCGGGCTGGGGCGCGCGTTCGGCGTGCCCGTCCGCGTGTACACGCACGAGGTGGTCACGCTGTGGTACCGCGCGCCCGAGGTCTTGCTGGGTAGTCAGAGGTGAGATATATTATGCATTAATACCTATACAAGTTCATCAAATTTTCCAGAAAAACGAAATGCCTTCTCATACATGAAAGATAGAACTAATTTCCTCTCAAAGTAGCAACGAATACAGTCCTAAAACGGCTGGTCACCGCAGGACTTCAGACCACAACCCTCCAGATGGTAAAAAAAAAAAATAAGAAGGTCTTAGTGGCTGGTCATAGCAGGGAGCCGAGACGAATGGTTTGGTCTGGAGGAGGAGGACCTCTGGAGAGGTCTATAATTTCCTGCCCCCCTAGCACCCCCAAAACACGATATGATATGATTTAGCGATTTATCGACACCCAACTATGAAAACACTATGAAAACTTTTATCGAAACAGCAAACATGTTTGTGCTGATAATGATACGGTCATAGTCGCTGTTTCGATAAAAGCGATCGTAAAAAAGTCGTGGCTAAAAAGTATAAAGTTTAAATGAATACTACTTCCTGGTCACAGGTAGACTAAGGTGTTATTCGTCTTTACAATATTTTGTAAAGTGTAAAGTGCTCGAAATGTCAGGTTAAATAAAATGTTAATAAATCGCGAAATAATCCGTAAAAGTACTTTCGTGCTCGCGTAAATAAAAGACAACAATATGAGTATTAAGTTGAGTATAGTATCCGAATGTTGCTGTACATGATTGATGTTTTCCAATAGGTACTCTTGCCCCATCGACATCTGGTCTGTGGGCTGCATATTCTCGGAGATGTCGTCCAAGAAACCTCTTTTCCAGGGAGACTCGGAGATCGACCAGCTCTTCCGTATCTTCAGGTAAAGTTAACATGTACCTACTTTTGTCTTTTATTTTAGGCTATGAGCGTTTTAATAATAAATAGTTCGCCTTTTGGACATAATAGGGTGGTTGTATACGCTTTTCGTCAACAAAGCCTTTTGGCTATGAACCATTCACCGACAGAACGATTCGTATTAGATTTGACGACAACCCATTTCTACTATGAATGTTCCGCCATCACTTTAAGATTGTTATGAAAACAACATTTGCTATATCGTTAATTAGTTAAACAAATGACTCGCATTTTGCAGGATGCTTCGCACTCCTACAGAAGAAATATGGCCAGGCGTGTCGTCCCTGCCTGATTACAAGCCCACTTTCCCCAACTGGAACACCTTCAACTTGCACAACCATGTAAGTAATTCAATTTACGCTAGTAACTGTGATGTAGGTTTTTTTATAACACTTGCATGTTTCACGTGATAACGTTTTATAAATCTATGACCGCCTGCAAGCACGAAAAAGTGTCACGTTCCGCGTGAGAGCGAGAGCGCAGAACCAGCGATAGAGAGGCACGATCGGCCTAAGCGTTCGGCTTGTGACGCATCTATCTCTCTTCCACTCCTTCGGCCGATGCGTCCGAGAAGCATCAATGTTTTCTTATGACATCACGTAAAATTTACGTCCGTAAATCGGCTTTATAGACAGACAACATTTTTTTTAATGAAATGAAATGAAATGAAATGAAAAAATGAAATGAAATAATTTATTTGCTTAAGAAACACGGTACATTTAAGATCTTATCATATTATTGTGTACATGCGTACTCTACCGATTGACGGCATGCAAAAGCTTTGTTTTAAAACTAGGTAATTTGTGAGGTCGATACAAATAATAGAATTTATTATAATACTTGGAGATAATTAAATTAGGTATGTCCAGAAAGAAAATTTATACACATGCTTGTCAGATAGGTATTACATAATTCATTTAAATTGTTTATAGTCAAAATATTCTGTCATGTCATAAAAGCACTCTTCGATAAGCCAACGGTTTAGTTTACGTAAAAACAAAATAGTAGGTAGTTTTCTCATTTCCGAGGGAATTTTATTGTATACGCGTATAGGCATTATATAACAGTTAAATACTATACGAGTACACTACACACCCGTTTTTTTGCGAATTGATTTTTACGACGTTTCGGCCTAGTTGCATTGGTTCTGATTGCAGTTGGTCACGAGAACACTTCCTGATTTAACATTGTAGAAATGTGAAGTATGCCTTATACATTCCACTACACACTGTCCCCACCACAAGAGGTGGTTTTCACCATACTTTAGTGCGGATAGATGGAGGGGTGTTGTAAGGCCAGTGATTAAACCTTACTGTCAGATGTGACCAAGCTGCCTTAGGCACTGACTTGGCTTTATGACTATTATCAATAACATGATGACTTGACATGACGACCGGGCGACCTCCGAAGCCGAGAGGCGAGCACGCCGGACTATATGGCGTCGCGTCGTTATCTCTGAGATTCCGGGTTCGATCCCCAGTCGGGTCAATGTAGAAAACGAACTTTTTTATATTGTCTCTGAGGGTCTGGAAGTTGTAGTACCGTCGTTGTTTCTGATTTTTATAACACACGTGCTTTAGGTACCTTAGGATCAGATAAATGTATGTGATGTTGTCCAATATTAATTATCAATCAATATTAGCCAATAGCAAACCAATTATTAAAGTGCCTTCCGAAGCACGGAGATGCTTGTGATAAGTTTCACTAAATATGTTGCCAATATGAAAAAAGCGGGAGATCGTGCTCTTTGGCGCTCTTTGAGGAGGTTTACGTCCAGCAGTGGACTGTAATAGGCTGAGATGATGATGATGATTCCAATGATTACTCATCCACTCACAACCGCGCAGTGGGTTGCTCAACTTGTAATCACTACGAAAGCGCTGCCGTGAATGAGCTACAAGCACTTTCTAAGTTAAATGTATTCAATTGTATTGTCATAATTTTTCTTTGGCAATAAAAATTAATAAGTTTAGTATATAAGCGTTCGAATTTTCGATCACTTTTTACAACGCAATAAATGTAAGGGTTGCTACACACGTACTCGAGCCGGCATTAATCGGGAAAGCCGAATATATAAGGTGTAACATATAAAACGCACATCCTCATAAGGGCTGATTCTGGTGCTCAAATACAACAACTTTTACTATGGGACCAACAACGAAATCTCAAAAAAAAAAAAAAGACTTTTCCATACAAACTGATGTCAGCCGATCGGCGATATTGTATGGGGAGGTGTTTTTATTTTGCGATTTTGGTGTGGGTCCTGTCCCATAGTAAAAGTTGTTGTATTTGAGCACCAGAATCAGCCCTTATGAGGATGTGCGTTTATTCTGTTACACCTTGTATGTAGATCGATGTAATGTAGTAGATGCTTCGTGTCGGTTTTGTTGTTTGACAAATACTACCGGCCTCATTATTCGTGTAGCTACCCTAAGGTTCGGACTAAAAGCCCGTACCCTTGTTCCCTAAAAATAAGCAATCAGCAATAACCGCGCAGTCATCGCTCGATTGATAGTTAGTGTCAAAATCTATGGGCGCCACTGACAGTAGATTGCTTTGTTTTTTGTTGTCAATTTGCGATTTTAAAGCTAGAATTGGTCATTTAAATGAAACTACTTTTACGGATTATTTCGCGATTTATTTTGTCAGTCTACCTGTGACCACGAACGCTGTAAAGTGTTCGAAACGTCAGGTTAAATAAAATGTTAATAAATCGCGAAATAATCCGTAAAAGTAGTTTCATTTAAATGTATCGTGTTCGCGTAAATAATAGACAACAGTATAGAATTGGTCAATTTTCGCTATCGCATTGCTTTTGCATGATACGGAATCTGGGTACCGGAGTGATTCCATCCGCCGCTTAAGCAATAAGGTCGTTTTCGAACGGATATTTGCGGATCCTAATAAATCCCGGCTGCTCATACTCCGAGCCTAAATGAACACCATTTCCCGCGTTCTCAGGTACAAAACTTAGACGAGGTCGGCATGGACTTGCTACAAAAGATGCTGGTATACGATCCGGTGAAGCGCGTGTCTGCGAAGGACGCGCGCCGGCACCGCTACTTCCGCGACGTGAAGCTGCCGCCCGGCCTCGCGCTGCACTCCGCGTACATACGCTACAACGCGAACGACACCGACACCGCGCAGAGCGTCTAGGTGAGAGCCTTGGCCTTAACTTATTGAATACATACACTTATAACTTATTGAAAACATACACTTATATGGCAGGAAAGCCTTAACTTATTGAATACATACATACACTTATATGGCAGGAAAGCCTTAGCCTTAACTTATTGAATCCATACACTTATATAGCAGGAATAATAATAAAGATCTAAATCTTAACAATACATTGTGTCAGTGAAGTTATAATTGTACGTAAGTCAAAAATTGCTACTTTGAGAGCAAAATAACTTTAAGAAATTATATTAATCAACTTTTGTTAAGAATCAATTTAAATGAAATGCCTTTTGCTTACTTATAATTTGAAACAAATCTCGCGATTTTCTTAATCTAATGAAATGATAATCTTTTTCGCCAAAAATGACATTCGCACTGTTAGAACGTGACTGACGATTACGTATAGATACAATTAACAATGTGAGAGACTGGACCATCTATCTTCAAAGTTAGTGTTTAGTGTTAGTTAGTTAGTGATTGTTACTAAAACTTTGTATGAAATGAGAAGTCCTGTCAAGTCTTGCCCATACAAAAAACAGTCACGGTTAAATAAATTGCCAAATTTTTGGAAAACTAAAGAATAAATGACGATTCTAAAGGCCAAGGGGTAAGTGCTCCATGCCTTAAAAAACACAGGTCCAAGTAGAGATATTAAGGAATTTATTCACATTTCTGCAACAAAGTGACGGACCACATCATCGGACAATTTTAAGGGTTCCTTACCCAATGGATAAAACGGGACCCTATTACTAAGACTAGGCTGTCCGTCTGTCACCAGGCTGTTTCTCATGAACCGTGATAGTTAGACAGTTGAAATTTTCACAGATGATTTATTTCTGTTGCTGCTATAACAACAAATACTAAAAACCAGAATAAAATAAATATTTAAGGGGGCTCCCGCCTCCCATACAACAAACGTGATTTTTTTGCTCGTTTTTATAGATAATGGTGCGGAACCTTTCGTGCGCGTGTCTGACTCGTACTTGGCCGGATTTATATACATAAAGTATGTTTTCCCACAGGTATACACAACATTATTTATGTAATATTGAAAATGATAACTTGTTCAAGTGGATGCTACCCTCGAAGAACTTGTGAAAATAGGACATAGCTAGGGTATTAGTTTATTTATAGTATAATTTTAATTTGTCATTAATTGTCTTGAGATTTTATATTGTGCTAACTAGCCAACTTCTTAACCGACTTGTATTGAAACACATAGTTATTTCTGTTCTCCGATCACCATGAATAGAATATAATTGTTACAATATGATGATGTACTTTAAAGGTCTGTTTTGAAAGATAGTTATTGAATGTATCTCGGGTGCTGAATTACAGGAAAATTTTATTAATATATGTGACAGTAAAATTGAAGTTAGTACTCGAAATTATATTACCATAGCCAAGAAAAGGACTGCTAATGATTAACCGACTACGGTTGTATAGAGTAGGTAAAAAAAATACATGTGACTATATTAAAGGCTGCAGTCTATTTATTATACACCTGTTCCTGGAAGTACCTATGGATCAAATCGAAATAGAGCGTAGCGGGAGTGATTGCTCAACTTTTTGGCTCTATGAATGAAGGTTTTATGTTTGACTAAAAAAAAGAAAAAAACAAAACAATAATTTTTATCACACATGTTTGCTCGTTGATCAAATTAACATCCTTAGGAATGGCGAACCGTTTTACAACATTCTAAACAAAAAATGAAACAGTTATCTTTGATAGTTTGTTTGTTTGAGCTTTGTGCGATGTTACAAAAGAAAATAAAAACAATTACAACTTTTTTTTCTATCGAAAATGGAACCCACATTCATGGAGCCAAAAAGCTCGTGAGTCACCCCCGCTATGCGCCTGTCCGATTTGTACATATTCCAGTGACACTCTGTATAATCTATTATACGATTAGTTGGCTTATAACTCTGGACATGTGTGTGCATTTTTATGATAATACAGAATGCCAAACATGTACAGGGAAAATGACTGAGTATTATGAGAATGATTGTCAAAGAAACTCGCGGCCTTATGAATGATTGTATTGTAAATACTTTGAGGTGATTGTAATACTTCTTTGTAGTAACGATAAAGCTTAGTTCAAATACGTTATAATTAAGAAGTATAATAAAATAAGTTTATTATTAGTCATCACCTAATTTAAATTTTAGTAAGCCATTTTTGGGCATCTTTCCATTGATTAATCTTTACGTCTTAAAAAAATCAGTAGACATAATTGAGGGGTACTAGGTAATTTTAATCATCAGAATTTCAATGTATGTGTGTACCACAGTACCACTGAACTGTTTTTCGTACTTACCTCAAATAATTCTCAATTCTTTTCAAGAGAAGGCTCATTTACACTTTAACGGTAGCAGACCACTTTGAAAATCTAAAATTAGGTATTTATAATTCAGCGAAATTAACAACGTGAAAGTGTAAATGGACCTTTACTTCGAATATTAAATTAAGCTTTTATACGAGTACACTTATCAATTTAATATTGAGGTTCTCGTGTCAGGCACACGAGGTTTTATTTAGTTCGCGCGCAGTGATCAATGATTCGCAAATTGTAAATATCCTTGTGCCAAAACTAACCCCGCATGATTAGACGACTAATTTATGATACGACAATGTAAAGTTCTCGCCACACTAGAAGCAGAACGACTAGAAACTCTTCTAACATCAAATGTACGGTTTACACACAGGATTCAAGTCGGCTTAATCAATATAAATAATTATCAGACATCACATACATTGCTCTGATATAAAGGTAAGTGGCTAAAGCTCTTGTGTTGTAGAAATCAGAAACAACAAAGGTACCACAACACCCAGACCCGAGATAACAGGAAAAGTTCGATTTCTACATCGACCCTACCGGGAATCGAACCCGGGACTTCTTATACCTACATAACATTATTATATCAATGGTCTAATACCGCTAGTATGGATGGTGATGCGAACGTGCCTCATACTAGGCCACATCGCAGTAAACACTTCTGTCTTATTCAGAGTGAATTTGCTAGTCCGGGACTAAGGTTAACCCACTGTACGTATACAGTGGGTTAACCTTATCTAGACTGAGCGCCTTTAGCCACAGCTTATAGATCCATCCGAATAAAAACTGTATTGCCGTTGTTAAGTATTGTTGTTTAATCAGTAATTGCATATTTTGCAGGGATCTGTGCAAATGCACACGCACAGGTAGGTCCCCCCTGTTTCATCACTGTGTGGCGCGGGCTTTACTCACATTGTCAGTTATGTATGTGACTTGTTGTGAATCTTGTAACAATATCGCTAGCTGTATTCTATTGGGTGCTCTACCATCTAGTCAATCTACTGTGCTAGCTAGCAGCACATCGGATGTCTAAGTACACCGAAATATTATTAAAGCGCATTCATACGTGACTGAGCTGCGTGGCCATGTCGCGTAGTGCTTGCTTTTAGAGCGTTACCATACGTTGGCGCACGGCAATTAGTGCATTCTTAAAACCACGCCGCCATCAGTAATAAGTTACTAATTGATTTGTAAGAGCGACGTTTCGGCGGCGTTGAAACAATCTTTATTTGGTCGCAACGCAACTAATTTGTTTCATACAGGGTGTACAAGAGAATGGGACACTCCTTAAAACCACGTGATCAGCTGGTCATATACAACAACTTTTCCTGTGGAAGCAACATCGAAATCGTGATTTTATTTTCAGATGCTCCATACATTATCATCGAGATATGCGAGTAACTTTGTATGGAGAAGCTGAAAAAAATATCTCGATATAGATGTTGCTCCCATAAAAAAAGTTGTTCTATATGACCAGCTGATCACGTGGTTTTAAGGAGTGTCCTATTCTCTTGTACACCCTGTAGACAAAGTTTGCTTGAGCGATTCTACGTAGATAAACAGTTTCTGCGCGTTACTGTTGCGCTCACTGGTCGACTTCAACCTTTTATGTTAACGAGAAAGCTTTGTGTATGCCACACAAATGTAATTATACTTTCTAACACGGACGTAAAGAAAATACGGACGTAACATCACATTAAAAAAATGTGAAGCATGCAAGGTACTACAATTTCGTTTGTTGTACATGATCTACACTCACACATACACACTAGGACCGACAACCCGCCGCCAAATGCGTTCGTTGCGTCAACGATTTATTTTTCAAAAATGCCGTCTTGTGTTGTTAAATCATGTAAAAACTACATGAGTAAACGTAAAAAGTCACATGGAATCACCTATCATACATAAGTTATTCGTGATAAAAAAAAATATTTATGTTTTAAATACTTTGCCGAGAATTCTAGATGTAAAATGGACCAGTGTTGTCACTTTATTTACGGGAAAATTACCCTTAAGGTGGGGAAATCTATATTTGTATGCAACAAACCATGTATGTGACTCTCTGAAATCAGATTTCGTCAGTTTTTGGGCCGACTAGTAGAATTTTTATCCTTTTTCAATTACGTATTAAGCGTGGTGGGGTTTTCAAAATTTTTCAATTTTACTTTTTGTTATTAAGGGGTATATTTTATAGATAGTCATAGCATAGCCTTATCACTAATAATGTCATGTGTAAAAATATATTTCTTTATACGTAACATGTGTTTTATTTTCTATCACAGTGATCATAAAAAATATGTTTGGTAGGTCAACATAGATCAACCGTTTATATTTCTGTCAAAAAATATATGTAAATTACATAAGTTAACTGAGATCGATTGGTACCACCAAACAGCAGGGAAATTGATGGTTTATATAGCAACCCTTAAATCACACACACAGCCTAAACGGGCCATTATTATGCTTCACTTATGGTTAGACGACGTTACGTCCGTATTTTTTTTACGTCCGTGCTTTTTAACTGAAGAAATATTTTTCGCATAAAATAGTTTCCAAAAATGACTTGGTTGGATCCAAAATAAGTTTGTAATAAATAATAGGCGATGTTATTTCCTATAGTCAAATGGGAAATTATTTCTTATTACAATGTTTGTGTAAGCTATTCGTGCTCAAATAGACAAATTGATCACTGTGCTTTATTCTTTTTTATCTCTACAATGAATTGATGAATTTACGTTTAAGATGTGAGTGTTTACTTTTAGATATTCATTAATGTGTAAAATATAACGATTATTTTTAGTATTCTGCAGTTTTATTTGTTGCCTGTTTATAATCAAACACCCAATCAATCCAACCAGAACTAGAAAAAGATTGTGGTAATGTTTTTATCTTTGGCTGACCGACGTCAAAGCGACATCTCAACAAAATCGAAATTCGGCTATAAATTTTACAAGTTGAAATAACGCAATAACATTAGGCGTCAATTCTACTGCTCAAATACTTTTAACTATGGGGTCAATTTTAAAATCCCAAAAAGTCTATTTATACTTAACCACTACCAGCTGTCAGTTCAGCATCATTTAGTATGGATAAGGCTTTTTTCTGAGAATCCGATTTCATAAAAAGATGTATTTGAGCACCAGAATCTGGAGGCCTAATATGAAAGCGTATCGTTCGTTCGGTCGTTTTATCCGATGGAATTGTTTTTGACCAAATAAAGTATTATGAATTATAAATTTAAAATATTCATTCACTTGTGTGATACAAGTGAATGGATATTTTAAGTTTGACCAAAGATATTGTATTGGTTTGAAAATTTATGAACAATAGAAAACGGTTGGGTTTTTACACGGCTAGATTGAGTTGGTCATATTTTATCAAAGGATTGATACATGAGACTGGTTATTTTAATTTGTTAGGCTTATATGTCCAAACGAAAGATACATTTTCGTGCTAGGCCTCCAGGCCCTTAGAGATCTTGCGATATTTATATTTTAGTTTTTTAAATTAGTGCAGAAAGCGCTAGATATAAGATTTACTCTGTAAAAATTTAAAATGGCAATAAATAAGTATTACTCAAAAATACAATAGACCGATTTGCCATAATTATCTTTTAAAGGGGTACTCTTTTCTTTGTTAGACCTACATTATAAAGGTTCAGATATTGTAAAAAAACTTCATTATTAAATTACTTACTATAATTTATTGCTTTTGTAAAAATACACAACATAACAAATAACAAGAAAACATAAAATCTAGTGTACTGTGTATATTGTATTGTGCTATATTATTATGTTTAATGATAAAAATATTATTACTATTAAGTATTATGTGTCTACGCTGAACAATCTGTTTGGGATACTATTGTAATAATAAGACACATTATGTGATTATTATAATAAGATATTGTAAAATTAGTTGACTTGGTACAAGCTAAAAATTTTATTTTAAGATAGGCACTAAACAATTTTGGTATACTGAATAATACATTTAATAAGGATACATTACATTACAGACTGCTTGGAATAAAACTATTGAATAAAGCAATAAAATTAAAGATGGACGTTATTTAAGTATCTTGTCTATGGAAATTATTGTTCAAAGCACTAATTATTATATTTGAATTCGGAGTTATGAAAAGAAAGCAAAAAACTTACTCAACAACTAGTCAGCTAGTGCTAGTACTACGGGCGACCAGCGTCAGAATATATTGTGTATCAATGAATAGATAAAGATATCACTGTATCAGATTATTTGTTAGTATAGACTGCAGTATCAGTGTGACTGCTGTGTATTGGACTTTATAGCATTGCAACAAGTGTAAAATCAACTCGATAAGTTGTAAGTGATCTTGGTGGTCTAGTAATTGAATTAGTGGTGGTATCATTTTTGAAATAGTATTCAAATGGTTTGTTTTAGTCTCGTGTCACCGCGTATCAGCCCCGTATCACTTCGTATCAGCCGCGTATCATTTCGTATCAGTCCCGTATCACTTTGGATCAGCCGCGTATCACTGCATGTACGGAGTAACATTAGCGTATCAGTGGTGTATAGTGTAGACGGCGGAGTGCGGATGCGGTTGCACGTGCGTGGCGGGCGGCTGCAGGATGATGCGGTGCGCCACGCCGCCCAGCTCCTGCCCACCCAGCCCCGACACCGCTACTGCTGGCTGCAACTGGAAACGAAAGTAAGCATTGCATTTACATGTCATCACATCATTGTTTAAAAAAAACGGCTAAACCAATTTGAATTCATGCCTATTTTATAATTGTCATTTTAGCGCTGTATGCCAGTGTAGATACGCAGATGTTAAGGGAATTAAATTAGTAACTGCCGCAAGATTCACCGTCATATGCATTAAACATTAAAATTAGTTCCTGGTACCTCTAAGTATGGTGTTGCAAATGGGAATACATTTTCTGTCATTTGTAGGGGACTAAAAGGGACTGCCAGTCCAAACCAGATTAAAGCGCAGAACACACTGAGCAAACCGAAACGAAAATTATTTCGGATGCTTTTTTCACTTCGCCTACAGCGTTTTTACATATCAGCTTTACACAGCGAACTGCAAAGCTAAACTATGTCAGCGATGCGAACCTGTAGGTTCTCTTATTCGGGCAACATAGGTGAAGTGAAACGAACTAATGTTATTTTCCTCTTCGCGTATACCGTCTTGCTACCAGTGTAGCCCTGGCTTAAATCGGAAGATTTATGGAACTCTTTATTTCAGCCTATTTCAGGTCACTGTTGGACGTAGGTAATAAGCCTTCCCCAAAGAGCACGATCTCCCGTTTTTTATCTAGACATCTTTCTAAGGTCTGTGGAACTTACCTGCAGAATATTGGGTAGCATAGTTTGACAAGACGATGTGGCCACGTGTAATTGCTGTTGTTGGACTTGTTGTACTCCGACAGCCTAAAATACACAATTTGATGTAAGTATGTAAGAAGGTTGCTATAATTTAAAAAAATGGTGGCAATTCGGTAGATTCACTTTCTGGATCTCATCCCTCTAAGGTGCACTGCAGACGGCACACTTTTTGTGTGATCGAATCTGCGGCGCACAAAAAGTCGGCAAGGCGCGCAAAAAGTCGGTCGCGGATTTTTCACAGACTCAACGTACACGACGCACATCTTCGGTCATTCTTTCGGCAGAACTGTAGAGACGTAGATTGCAGACTAATGTGTGCGCCGTTAGCGCGCGTTGAAGCAAACGTTCAATTGTTATCGCACACTTTTTGTGCGAAGCTGCGCGGCGCGGCGCGGCGCGGTCTGCCCGAATACCACGGATTTTTTGTACGCCGGACTTTTTGCGCGTCGTATGCGTTAATGCATACAATTACAAAGGTTCTATTTTCACAGACTAAAAAGTGCGTCAAAGATGGTCTGTTGTCTGCGCTGCACCAAATAATTGACAATGCTCTTATTTAGAAATGAGTTACTCGGCTGTCAGCCTGTTGTGGGATTCGAACCCACGACCGCCGGTTTCTTCGTACAAAGCGGCACCGATGACGAGCGCTGGGCGAAAGATGCGCAGAAGACCATTGCGTGATTGGCTAGTCTTGGGTGCGACACGCCTTCACTGACGGCCGTGATTGGTTGTTAGCTCCGCGCACACGCGTCTCCGATACGATGATCGTCTCGTAAGATGCGCAAAGCGATCCCCACTCGTTGCCCCAGCGCTCAACATCGGTGCCGGGTACTGTATCGCGCACCACAAACCACAGACAGACGGTTCTTAAGCAAACTATGAAATAGGGAACAAAGCTTTAACCGACATGGTTAAAACAAGTGTGCATGTTTAACACTATTTTGTGTCACCTTTAAATTATTTATTTCAAAGCTAAATGTGGGAAACTTACGTGTATCTGTATAGGCTGATGCTGTGGATGTATTTGAATCGTTTGCACTTGCAACTGCTGTGGTTGTTGCTGTAACAAATATAAACAATATTTAGTACTTACATAAAAATCATCTCCATACCTACATTTCTATCCCACTAATATTTTAACGCGAATGTTTGTGATGATGTTTGGATGTTTGTGACTCAATCACATATAAACGGGTCAACGGATTTGGATGAAATTTCGCACACATATAGAATATGATCTGTATTAACATAGAGAATACTTTTTATCCCGGTTAAATATTCCTGTGGGGTGTTTTTCTATATATTTTGTTCTTTATTTGAAGATTTCGCATTATGTATTATACCAAACATCCTGTAGTCCACGCAAACGAAGTTGCGGGCACAGCTAGTGAGTTCATAAGCTTTTTGGAAGGCGTTTCTGGCGATGTTAAGTCCTTAGGTTGATTGAGATACTTGTGTCGCGAATGTAATTATGTATTTATTTACCGTATTGACATGCTGCTGAGTCTGCTGCAACTGGAGAGATTGCACGGACGATATCACTGGGTACGTGTGTGGGCTGTTCTGTAAAACGAATAAATGTGAACTCAATAAATAATCACCTTCTTAAATAGTTTTAAAAAAATATGGGAGTAACATCGCAATCTTTAAAAAGATGCAGGCTGCTTCATACCATACATTTAAATCGCCGCGTTAAGCCGTGGGGACATAACCGCCCAAAAGGCAGACCACAAATGCGCTGGAGAAACGACGCGAAGAGGATTGCAGGCTCGAACTGGATGCAAAGGGCTCAATGCCGAGGAAAATGGAAAATGTTGAAGGAGGCCTACATAAAATCGGTCGTGATAGGCTAAAGAAGAAGACGTAGCTAGAGAGTTATTTGTATGCAGCACCTGAATTTTTTTCACAATTACAATGTCGCTCTCTTTGTAAAAGTTATTATACAGGGAGTCCCAAGAATGGTACCAGCGTCGACGACTGCGTCGTTATAAACTTTCGTTGTTGTACATCATTTTTTGTTGTTACAGTTGCTGCTTAATGGTTTATTAGAGTACAGGCTCAGAATAGGTACACGCGGCCGGATTTTTTTTTAGAAGCCGCTAAAAACGGTTCCGGATAAGCTGTACCCTGATGCCTTATCTAGCAAAAGCAATACTATAGCAAAAATTTTTCAATTCTGGCTTTAAAAATCGCAAATTGACAGCAAAAAACAAAAACAACCGCATCATTAATTTTATCAACCGACTTCAAAAAAGGAGAAAGTTCTCAATTTGACTAAATGTTTATTTTTACCTGCACAATCCCCTGCTGCATATGCTGCGCGTGTATCGGCACGTGTAGCTGCTGCACGCTCCCGACCTGCAACACTGCTTGTTGCTGCATTTGTTGTTGCTGCTGCACTTGCACTTGTTGTTGTTGCACTTGCACTTGTTGTTGATGCTGTTGCTGCTGCTGCTGCTGTTGTTGTTGATGCTGCTGTTGGTGCTGCTGTTGTTGCTGTTGTTGCTGCTGCTGCTGTTGTTGTTGTTGTTGCACTTGTTGCTGTTAAAATAATATTTCGGTTTTTTATGTACGAATACAGGTAACATATTTTCTTGTAAGTAAAGGTTTACATTGCAAGGTACTGCCAAATGTAAGTTAGAGAATAATATGGGTACACTAATTAAATAGAGGTGACAAATGTGTCCTTTATTTTGATGTATAGTTGTAATTTGTTTTAGTGTATAATTGTAATTTGTTTCAGTGTATAATTACCTGTACATGCGTCATCATGTGCTTCTTCAGGCTGTGCAGGTACATGTACGTCTTGACGCAGAGGCCGCACTTGTAGCGCTTCTGCGCCGGCTCCGGCGGCGGCTCCTGCGGCTGGCTCTCTTCTTGCTCTTCGCCGATCGTTACGTTAGCCTGGGGGTAGGATTAGTGTTTTAAGAGACTTGAATGAAAAATGGGACTTGAATCCTTTTTTGGTGACTGAGTTCTTGTTAAAGACTCGAGTCCGAGTCCAACTCATGTATTTGGGTCTTTTAAAAGGACTTGAGTCATGATGACTTTCTTTCAAAAGTCTTTTCAAAAGAACTTGGGACTGACTTTAAGCCAGCGTTCGTTACCACACGCCTACCACCGCTCAAAATAAAAATATACCAAATAAAATAATATGCACCTGACTGAAAAGACTAAGGACTCGAAAAGACTCGTGACTTGCGAGACTATTAGTCTCGAGTCATGCAAAATGACTCGAGTCTCGAATTTAAAACTGAAGAACTCAAGTCTTTTACAACACTAGGTAGGATACAGGTTTATGTTTGTTGAGTTGTCTTGTTTGCTTGATATAGATAAGTATAGCTGCATTATTTTACAATAATCTTTTAAACTTTCGCGTTGCATTATAACTAAAACTTAGGAATGTAAGTAGTATCAATACTACTACATACTCGTACTATAGAGCGTCGCGTTTAGACCCGTAATTATAAGTTTTAATTATTGTACAAAAAGGTTAATAAATATTTATGTTGGCTGAAGATAATATTGGATTAGAGCAGTAGTAGCTGAGTGATCGAAGAATCCGCATCCCACTTGACGTTCCTCTGGATTTTTCGGAATGCTTTATAAAGTTTTATACCACCTGCATGGCGGTGACTTGCAAATACAGGTATTACTAGATATATAGCCATGACCAAGGATGTTATATAGCCATGACCAAGGATGTTTCTTGGAGGCTATTTATTATGATTGTTAAAGACAGGGACTCTTAAGGATTAGGAGGCTTTACAAGTGAAACTTGTCCCAAATAGTTATAAATCTCTTTTTATCTTTTTTATGTTATTTCTAGGTTTAAGGAGATTCTTCAATTGGCTTTTTGTCACAAATTGTCACAAATACTATAATCGCACTCTCAAGGCCATATAAGGTGTATACGTCACAAATTGGTGCAAAATGCCAGGCTGTACCCTTACCTGAACATCTTGTACCGCTTCAGTTTCGTTCTTAGCCGCCCCGCTGGCTTGCGTTTCAGAGCTGTTTTCCGAGTTGGAACCCTCCGACTCGGCCTTCACTTCGTGCGTTTTCATGTGTTTCTTGTATGAGTTGGATTCTATGTAACCTGTCGAACGAAATTAAGAAAATTAATTTGTCCTTTCGTCGGAAGTATGTCGATGATGTCGACAACTGTCACATCTACTGCTGAACTAAGGCCTTCCCCAACGACTTCTAGATTGGCCGGTTGGAAGCAGCCTTCATGGAGGGCTTCCTGTAATCTTTACCAAGTACCAATTGTTCCAAGTTCCTATTGAGTATATTTCTATATGAATTGTTAAGTTACTTATACGGAACTTGACGTATATGTAGATTGGTGTAGTGGTGTCAGTGGTGGGTCAGTGATATGCGGAAAAGTATAAGAAAGTTGCGTTTTGGATGTTGGTCTAATAGAAAAAGTCAACCACGTCCAGAAGCCCCTAGTTTGCTGGACTGACCGACGACCCTAGCTGAGACATGGCTGGCAATGTGGCTGAATGGAAAAAGTGGGAGGACGTGCACTTTGGTAGTCATCCAGACTATAAAGACGACATTTCACTCCGATTTTCTCAACTAAATTAACTTGCATGACGTTCCGTGCCGCGGAAAGCTTGTCACTACACTAGATCGCAGCTGAATACCAGCTGTTTCGTTACTCGTGTTGTTTCGCAGCGGAGGTATGCTACGTTAAATCTTTTTTTAACTTACCTTTCCCGCAGACGTTGCAATGGTACTTCCTCTCGCCAGTATGGTGGCGGCGGTGGACAGCGAGGTAGGAAGCTGAGCTGAACCGCTGCGAGCACAGTTCGCACGCGAACAGCTTCTCGCCCGTATGCTTGGTCGAATGCACGCGCAGCTCCGTTCGGGACGTGCAGCCTTTGAAGCATACGGGGCAGACGAACCTGACGAATAAATAAATATTATATATAAATATTGGACAACATCACATACATTGCTCTGATCCTAAGGTAAGTAGCTAAAGCACTTTTGTTACAGAAATCAGAAAAATATGACGGTACCACAACAGCCGGACTACAAATAAGTAGGGTGTCGCTTTAAAAGGGCTTTAAGTAGGAATTACTTACTATCAGGACCAGATGAATATATTTAATAAAAATAAGAGTATTATTGGAGATATTTAAAAAAAAGTTTATAAAAAGGAATGAAGACAACCGTATTAGTTTAGTACGAGATCAAGATATTATTATGTCTCTGTCATTATTGTAACTTACAGTTACAGAATGATGTTGAATACCACAGAACAGTAGCGGAGCGTAGCGAGTCTTACTTGTTCTGTGTTGAATACCGTGTTAGTTATCGGATAGTTTAGGATTAAATTCGCTAATCCTGAGATGCGCAAGTGGAATTGAAGTGAAATGTAAAATTTTACGTTTGAGCTAACAAAAAACGAGAAGTTGTCGGAACCGCTGAGACTACTCTGCGAACCACCTCAGATAAACTAGCTATATATCAACTATAAGAAATCTATACTTGAACTAAGATATCAATGCCACAGAGTGCCGGCCTCAGCCAGGCACAGATATAGGCGTCAAACTTTTAACAACTCCCTTTTTGTGTCGGCGCCCTGGGGTAAAAGAAATATGAGAATAAAGAGATTTGGGCTCTTACACATAAACACTTTTCGATGTCTTTTCGTCGGGCACCGTGAAACTTTGCGACGTCGTTTCGTGTAAATGTAAATCTACATAACGTCGCAACCTGTCACGATGCACGACGGGACGTTGTAACGTGTTTATGTATAAGAACCCTGTGTTTATCTTAGTGGTAAAAAGCAACAAGTGTGTAGGTTACTTACTTTTTCAGTCCGGTATGCGTGATCATATGGTTATTCCTGGCCGACGACGTGGTAAACCGGGCCGAACAGAGCTTGCAGCTGTACGGCTTTTCCCCGGTGTGGGTCCTCCGGTGGTAAATGAGAGCGGACTGTTGAGCGAACTTACGCTCGCAGAACTGGCACTCGAATGGCCGCTCGCCTATTAGAAAATACAAGTTATAAATCTAGTACCTACCTACTACATTATAGCAAATACCTACGACTTTTAAGTCCCTATTTTGTTCGTTATAGTACTTATGGCAGGAATTATGATGATATTCCTTATTAATTGCTAATTCCTATTTTACTCCTTTAGGAACATCGAAAACAAAGTCTTTTCTGTAATTTTGCCGTAAGAGTGTTACAAAGAAGTAGGTAGATAGACATTTAGAATTTGTTGTCCAAATTATTTACACGTTACAGATTTTGCATATCGTTTACATTACATTTATGGATGGATGAATATGAAATATGGAAGTTCAGCTGAACAGTAATAATGTGTAAACTAGTATATAGCTGTGTACGGTATACACACTTCGCTATTAAAAAGGGTCATTTTACCTCTACCTTCGGAGCGTCGCGTGTCTTACCTGTTCTGTGATTCTTTACTCTACCAGCATGATTAATAAGATGAGAATATGATTCTGCCTTTTTACTGACGAATAATGTAATGAAACATATCAACTTTCATGTATATTGAGCTGAAGTTAGGTGTGTTACCTGTATGTACTCTCATGTGCGCGTTCAGCTTGGAGACCTCGTAGAAGGCCTTGTTGCAGACAGAACAGACGTGGTTGCGGATACCGCGGTGCTTCTTCATGTGCTGGCACAGCGTCGAGTGCCGGCGGAAGGTCTTGTTGCACTCCGAACATTTCAGAGGCTTCTCGCCAGTGTGCAGACGGAAGTGGACCTTTGGTAAAGATAATAGGGTTCAAATTGGTCTGCGACATGTGAAAAGTGTGGTGGAAAAATACATCTTTTCTTCTGATTTCAGATTTAGTTAAATCCACGCAGTGTGAATCGTAATTGAAAACAATGGCTGTCAAATCTGTCAATGCTGCGTACGAGTGATTATCCGCATGCGGCCTACTACTCCTAACTAATTTTTATTTTACTCGTGAAACCCTGAGAATTCGCATGAAATGCGCGCGACACAATAAAAAAAACCTTTTGTGTCTCCTTCGATCTGCTGAGAGCTAAGGGCTTAAAATAAAACCTCATTACGTTCCCCAGATTTTTGACTAACATAACATAACGTCATTCATTTACATTTTGTCAACATGTCAAAATCAAATTGACGTACGTACATAACGTTTTTTTGTAAGTATTTTTATAAATCACCCAAATAATACGTAATCTCCAATCATGGGTTTCGATTACTACGGCATATTAGGCGTGAAACGGTCCTGCAATCAACTAGAGATCAAAAAGGCGTACCGCCGCCTAGCCTTGAAGTACAACCCCGAGAAACACGAAAATGACGAGAACATAAAAAGAATATTCGCTCTAATTGCAGAAGCTTACGAAGTACTAGTAGACCACAAGAGACGAGCTGTTTACGACCAGTATGGCGAAGAAGGGCTCAAGAAAGGGGTACCCGGACCGACAGAATACATCCAACCCTACACCTACCACGGAGAACCATTAAGAACGTTCCACGAGTTCTTTGGAACGACTAACCCTTATGCCGACCTTCTTGACTATTATGAAAACCCGCCGCCGATGTTTGACTCTCCTTTAGGAAAAGGGTATAAAGAAAAAGATGCTACTATTCTCCGACCACTAGCCTTATCTCTCGAAGAAATCTACAGAGGGGGGTTAAAGAAGATGAAGATTCAGCGTCTAGTCTTCACCGATGAGACATGTTCTGAGTTGAAGTTGAGAGAGAAAGTGCTGTCTATTCCTATAAAGCCAGGGATTTACCCAAATACAGAGGTTCGTTTCAAGGAGGAAGGCGATCAGGGTCCTACTAGGATTCCAGCAGACGTGATATTCATAACAGAAGATCGCCCGCACGAGACGTACATTAGATCTGGTTTGAGCGATTTGCTGACAATAAAAACTGTGACTTTGGAAGAGGCTCTTTGTGGACTAATGATAACTTTGAAGACGTTGGACGATAGGGTCTTGAGAATCAAGATTTCTGATGTCATAACGCCAACATACGAGAAGATTATTGAGGACGAAGGATTACCAGTCCCTGCCTGTCCCAAAAAAGCGAAGGGTAACCTCATAATACGATTTAACGTGGAATTCCCGGAATATTTATCGAAACGCGCAAAGAAGGCGTTCGCTGATGCCTTCAAGGTGAAAGATGAAGAGGAAGAGAAGTTCCATAAACTGACATGTGGGACGTTATCTGACCCATCTATTTTCAATAATTAGTCTAATCGAATCTAATATTTAACATTTTATTCAAATAAATTACAGAAATACTCGCATCTCTTAATGAAAAGGAAATGTAGTAAGGAAATAATAATCAACGTTCGTAAGATTTCTTATCTGTAGGTACTTTTTAATAAGTTTGGTGGTAAAATTGAATTTCGTAAAGAACCATCTGTTTAAAAGAAGTGTTCAAATAGGCAATTACTGTTAAAATATTTGTTTTATTAGCAATTACATGCATGGTTCAAGATAAATATAACACTTGAAAAAATCTACCGCCTCATGTAGGACCCGAACCCACGACCAGGTCAATTTCGTCAGGTCAACTAACGTCCTCGGTAGCTTAGTATACGATTATACGATTTTTTCAAGTGTTAGGTATATTACCTTGAGGTATTCACTGACCTTCAAATCCGTGGGATTATAGAAACTCTTATTGCACATGGAGCAGACGTATGGCCGCTCGCCTCTGTGCCGAGCCATATGCGACCTTAAAGCGTATCCGCTAAAAAATCTTTTCTCGCACACGGTACACTGGTGTGTCTTCTGTTCGAAGTGGGTTTGTCGGTGGCGGTAGAGTAAGGTCTTCGTGGCGAACGTTCGCTGGCAGACCGAACACGTGGGCTGTTTAGGCGGCCGCTGCTCGTGGGTTCGCATGTGCATCTTCAGCATTCCTGGACCCTGAAAATGATACTGCTTGGATTAACCTTGTCTTCTTATTTATGAACTCCGTATACGAGAGGCTAGCACGCCGGACTTTCAATGGCGCCGCCATCCCTGAGGTTCCGGGTTCGATCCCCGGTTGGGTCAATGTAGAAAACGAACTTTTCTATATTGGCTCGGGTCTGGGTGTTGTGATACCGACGTTGTTGCTGATTTCTATACCACAAGTGCTTGCTACTTATCTTAGGATCAGAGCAATGTTTGTGAGCAATGTGTGCCACAGAGGTTACACACGTGCCTTCCACAATAAGGTAAATCAATGAGATTCCAGTATATGGGTATATTATATTCGATAAAACGCACCTTGAAAGTCCTCTCGCAGATGGGGCACATGGGCGGCTTCTTGCAGTTGGCCTTGATCCAGTTGGAATGAGACCGCATGTGCTGCTTCAGCCAGCGTGCGTGCTTGAACTCCTTGTGGCAGAGGTTGCAGACGTGCCTTCCAGGGGACACCGACGAGGTCGCCTGGAACACCACCATCTGCAGGTACGACTCCTCGTCCGAGTTGAGGGCATCTTCGTCTTTTGGCGCGACGGATGCGGGCTGGTCAGGCTAAAGGGTAGAGTTGGTTATTATTTATGTGGTACATCATTATGTATATAAACTAAAATGAACCGGCACCCTTATTACGTACCTTGCAAAAGCAATGCGACTGCGAAAATTGTGCAATTCTGGCTGTAAAATCGCAAAATAACAGCAAAAAGCAATAGATTTTGACACTAGGTAAGCAATCAATCGGGTGATGACAGCGCGATTATTGCTGATTACTATTTTTTAGTTAATAAGGGCGCCGATTCCATACTGAAACAGGTGTAGTTTTAATAGCACTTTTCAAGGTACAATGTAATAAAACTTTTGTCTGATTTTCGACTTGGTTATTATGGTAATGTAATTTCTTTAGCCTAGTCTATACAGCCTGGGGAAACGAGTCACAGCATCTCAACTGTCTGCTTGGGGATTCATTGGCTAAGTTTAATGTGGTGACCCTGATTGCTGCACTTATTTAATACGTCTGAGCATATATAGCGTGTTATTTGACGTCGCGCGTTTATTGCTCTGACAGAGTATGATACACAAGACAAAGCTTAAACCTGCCTTAAAAAATCATACTCACCAAGAACACTTTATCGAACCCGCCATCCTTTTCCTCCTGTACAACAGTCTCCTCGCTGCTGAAGAAGTTGTCCAGGATCTGGCTGTCGGTGTTGATGATGGGCACCTCCATATACTGCATGAACGGCTCCGCGCAGCTTAGGTTCAGCATTTTCTCTTTCTGAAACAAGATGTGATGTTAACTGCTTCTGTTACTGAATACGAAAATTAGCATCAAGTTGTGGCCAAGCTTTTTTTTCTAAGGTATTAGAAGACCATGACCGAACACATTACTAAAAAAAATTTTCTTTGGCGCTCTTTGGGAGGCTTACGTCTAGCAGACTGCAATAGGCTGACAGAATGATAAATTTTCCCTTGGCGGTCTACGCTTAGTAGAACAGTGAACGGTTTTCTACTAATTTCACATTCCCAAAGGACTCCGCCTACACTAGCGCTTTTAGCGTTTTGTTCGAGATTGATAAATGACGCACGACACGACATAGTCTCATGTTTTTGGGCAGCTCAGGTTTAACTGAATAGCCCTAGCTAGAAGCATTCCACAGCTAGCCGGCGCGGTAAAAGAATAAGCAAATGTACCTTACGGGCCAAATACGTAAAAATAAATAGTTTCGACAATCACGTAAATTATTAAGCTCCAAACTAAGCATAATAGGGTGTACTTTGGTAACTGGATACCTACCTACTTCAAAATAGTTATTAATTACGATCAATAGCATTCATGATTCTCATCATCATACATTGCTCCCTTGCAGGATTGGACAGGATCGACGGCTGGCATTGTAGTAGTTTGCATTACGAACTTACGACTATACGCGGTCATCAAATAGGTATATAAATATTGAAAATCATAAACGCAGATCGACAAAAGGCTTGAAACAAAAAATACACACCTCCTCTCTTTCAATCTTGAGTGCTTCCTCGGCCAGCACTTTGGCGTGTTCCCTCAGAGTGACGTCGTTCCTCTCGACTAGGTCCTTGAAAGCGTGACAGCGGGATATCTGGTGCACGCACTGGAGGCACAGCTGGGAGGGCAACCCGTCTCCTATCGCCACCTGGGAAACAAATGAGCATCAAAGTAAAGTATGTCTATATACGTCCCATGGCAGGGCACAGGCCTCACCTCAACTATGAGGTGGTTTGGGCTATACTCCACCACGCGGGTTCAGTGCGGATTGGAGGGGTTATAAGGGCAGTGACTAAACTTTATTGTCAGATGTAATCAAACCGCCTTATTAACTTGACCATTATCAAGCGATATCAGCGGGGACCAACTTTTAACGTGCCTTTCGATGCACGGAGATGCCCGTGATAAATGTCACTAAATATGGTCGGATTAGTCGCGCATACACTCACAACCGCGGCGTTAGTTGCTTGACATTAGTACCTAATCGATACGGAAGAACAACAAGAGTCAAGATACAACGAAGATATCGTGAACGTATATTGCCGTGCCGTTTGTTGCTTCATGAAAAGGTTGAACCTACAATTATTATATTAAGCAGCTAGTATTCGTTAGGAACCTTAATGTCCCGATTAGCAGAGATGTTGGCTTTTGTTCTTTAATTTTTTTATATTCTAGAAGCATAGCAGTGCCCCAAGCAATCGAGTCGAACAACTCTGCTTATTAATTAAGGAATTTATGTAGTACCTACGATATTAAAGAAATTTATTTCATACCGTGGTCAATACCATGTTTAATACCATGTTTTTAAGCAAATAAATTTGATTTGATTTGATTTACCGTGGTCAATATTCATGTTAGTAACAAATTGTAAACTTAGCCTGTGTTAGTAGTATAAGACAAAATAATAATAAGATTAAAAAGTATGAGAGAGGACCGACAGCAGAAGCAGCCTACACAGCTCGGTAGCGTGCAACCTAATCCAGCGCTCCAGCATCGGCGAGTCCCACCTAGTAAATAAATAAATAAATATTGGACAACATCACATATATTGCTCCGATCCTAAGGTAAGTAGCTTAAGCATTTGTATTATAGAAATCAGAAACAACGACGGTACCACAACACCCAGACCCGAGCCAATATAGAAAAGTTCGTTTTCTACATTGACCCGACCGGGGATCAAACCCGGAACCTCAGAGATGGCGGCGCCATTTACAGTCCGGCGTGCTCGCCTCTCAACTGCGGAGGTCATCGAGGAGGACTTAAGTTATTTTTTGGAGACTGAGTTCTTTTTAAAGACTTGAGTCCGAGTCCAGCTCAAGTATTTGAGTCTTTTAAAATTGACTTGAGTCATGCATGAATATATGAACCCGTGTCGTTACTGAGTCTATTCAAAAGAACTTGGGACTGACTTTAAGCCTGCGTTCGTTACCACACGCCTACCACCGCTCAAAATAAAAATTTACCAAATATTATTAAATAAAATGATATGCAACCTATATATCTATAAAGTCTCAAAGGACTTGAAAAGACTCATGACATGCGAGACTAATAGTCTCGAGTCATGCAAAGTGACTCGAGTCTCGAATTATTCAAGACTGAAGTATTCAAGTCTTTTACAACACTATTCTATCTCTAAGCTATAACGGAAGCGGTCTAGGAGTGAAGCGCATCGCTTTTGGATCAGCGACTTATCCAATACTAGCTGCTTATTAAATATCATTGTAGGTGTTAATCAAATCATAAATAACCAGAAAAATATAATCCTAAATATTCTTGATTTATTTTTCATTGTCTGCCGCGTTGATGTCTTTTGGCTTAGTAAACAAATTCCAGAAACTCTACATTTGTTTTCCAGTAGTAAAAACGTTTCATTTGTGCATTTTTTGTTATTCAAATTTTCTATTCGTGCAATTTTATTGCATAAGCAGTTAAGACGGCAAAACGAATACCGCGCAAATGGCTTGCACAATACGTTAATTGGCTCAAAGTACATTAAACAAGACCACTCGGTCAAGAGTGACACCGACAAAGAAGAAGAAGAACATTTGCACAAGTAAGCATGCGCATGAAGACGGCAAACAAACGGACACAATTCCTCACGTCCACTTCATTGTTGCGAATATTAGGTAGGCAGGCAAAGGCAAATAATATGTAGCCCCCGTGTGAACGCCATAAAGTTTTTGCGTCAAATTTTTCACAAACTATTTGCGCATGCAAGTTGTGCTGCGTGAACCACGATTATACCTAGCGTAACAAACAAAAAAGACAACGCCAATAAAGATTGTTTTTTCGTACTATGATTTTAATCGATTTATTTTATCCTCAACGTTTGAAAATGGTTTTTAAAATAATAACATAAGATCTCAGAGTAACTCAATCCTAGGCACCTAAAAATAATTAATATGTTCTTTAATTTATATACTTTTTAACAATTAGGTACCTACAGCTTAACATAATAAACAAGGATTTATGTTTCCAAAAATCACCGTATGTACAATTATACATAAGGGTACTACAGTTGGTTAAACACAAATATTACAAGTACCTAGTGTCCGTTTCAGTAGGGCACAGGCCACAGATTAGTCAGAGACCAGAGTACGTCTAGCTAGGCACGAACAATCATCGCGAATCCTGCAATACCTAGCAAGCAATCTCAAAAAGCCCAAAAAAAGGATAACAATATCTTTAAACATTTATAACTATCTCCGTCATCCGTTGGTTCATTTGCTTCCGGCTTCCCGCTCACACTATCCCAATTTCCACACGACAGACAGAGATAGCATCATTTCACAATTTCGAGGACACGCAATGCGTCGAGAAATCTCAAAATCTGATGAATTCTAAACAAAGATGACGCGACCCGAGACTGCTACTATCTATCGACACGCGTCACGCGCTTTTGCCACAAGAGCGAAAGAGACAACAATACTTTTCGAAAATAATTTCATTGATCAATGGAATCTCACCTGCACTTTCGATATGCCCATCAGCATCGTAGCCGTGAGTTGCTCGAAGAGTGGTCTCATGTCTTTCTTTATCTGTAAACAAGCCCGACATATTTTGTCGAACTTCAAAACCTGCGTTCTGGGAGCAGCAGCCATTTTGCTTAGCTATCCTATTCACTTCGACCTTGTTTTCGGTCAATCCAAAAGAAACAAATGAAAATCACCCACACACATGATTACACCCAAACGATCTACATTTGATTTTTAATATTGTCAACCGCTTAAATAATGGAAGGAGAGTATTTAACACTTAAATACGGTAATAAAACACCACTGTCCGCTTATGAAACCAAAGAAAGAAAGAATGCGATGGGTGGGGTGCGGATTGCGTTCACCGTAGAGCGAGTGAATGAGATAGCCGACGCGGTAAACGATCCAAGTGGGAAAGAGATAGATAACTGTTGAATATGTTCAATACCAAGTTAGTTCAATACCAAATGAAAGAGTTGGCATGACATTCTCAAGACGTAACTAATTATTTTTACATCAACAATGCAAAAGTTACGCGAAATATTTTTATTTCTTGAATTTACGAGTAATTTTAATGTAGTTTTGTACGATTCTGAAGCTAAAAGCCGCTGCACGTAATTTGTCGTTTCTAAATATATTTTAGGTGGTAAGTGTAGAGTTTTTATCACAGAATTATATCGAGAGTTTGTATTTAAGTAAGTATACGAGTAGAAAATACTATTAACTGGGAACTGTGCAAACAGTCACAACTTTATAAATTATGCTAATTAAATGCAAAGTACTTAGGTAATAATTCAGATAATATTTAATCAAATAGCATGAATACCTATACAATTAAAAGAACATGCACTTTATGTTTTCTCGTTAAAAACACAAATGTAGAGTTTTCTCTACTTGAATAGAAAGACAGAATTCTATAATTTGATGCTTAAACTTGACTTTACATACGAGACACTACAAATGACACTTATTATCGCCAAAAACGATCTCTTCTAGTCAACCTTCAGGTAGAGCAAATGAGTTAGCAAAGTATGGTATGTTAGGGCTCCTATTTCATACCTCATATTAATTTACGAAAGTAGGTACATCTATTTCATGACTAAATAAATCTACTTATGTTCATTAGCTTATCGTATAATCATATCACCACAGAATGTAAGTTGTAGTGGTTAAAACAGTAATTATACTGACACATTCTGCCTAGAGACGTTTTTTAGAAGTGTTCGTATTTCAATTCTTGAAACAATTTACTATGAATTTACGATTACGATTCTTGCGAATTCGTATGCGTGCTTTAAAAATACGTCCACTAATCGACAATACAAAGTGTCATGAAAATAATAGGTAAGTGTACACCTACGTACATATTGTTTCGTCATTATTGGATGTTGGAACAGTAGAAAAACCGTATCCGTATCTGCCGTCCTGTTTTCAAGCCCGAGTCATCAGGTTTTGTTGAATCAGAGAACATTTTGTTTTGTAATTAGCAACCTTATTACATAGATATAAGGTTCAATTGACTATATGAGACTATAAAACAACAGCACAATGGTCCAAGCCGATAAAACACGAACTCACACGATCCGGTATTTTTATCGTATCCTGTATGGCAACAAGGTGGCGACTGCCGGCGTAGTCAGTACGGTTTTGTGTATCTAGTCATATTATTGTGCAGTGTTTATAACTTGCTGCTAAAAGAGGGTTACTTAAATTATGTTATAAACGCAGTCACAGTAAACTTAAAATTCTACCAGAAAGACTACACGTGTGATTTTTGCAATGGAAAACAAGGAGTATGAAAAATTTATAAATAAATACGTTCTGATAAACTCGGTCAAAAGTAGGCCAGTTCTTTGGGACAAGACGCTTGATGTTTACAAGGACAAGGTCGCAAAAGCCTCTGCTTGGCGTGAAATATGCAAAATCTTAATGGAGGATTATGAAGCTTTAAAACAAAACGAAAGACAGGATTTTGGTAAGGGATTTTATTTTGTTTGTTTGCAGATAACCCCGGTGGTTTTGAATTCAAGCCGCAACTGACTAACCTTACACTTTATATTTTTAATGTGCTAATTTACAATAGATGCACCCTTTGGATTGACATATCATCAAACGTTGACGTTTTAACGATATGGCCAGTTTTAGTTGGCCGTTTCATGAATTTTTATGAAATGACCGGCCACAACATCATAAGGTAATTAATTTTAAGATTGGCCACGACTGATAGATCATAAATCTTGTGCCAGACGTCGGCATGCTCTCTAATAAGGAAAAACAGGATGTCAGCGTTGTTTTAAAAGGTATCCGACAATGAATTTTGCCACCCAGACCTGAGACAATTTAGAAAAAAACCTACGAATTTACCCGAACCGGAAATTGAACCCCTTATACAGGATGCCTTTTTAATGCCTTTTTATTTTCATGACTAGGACACTATATTAAAAATTGGTATACTTATTATAAAGTCACCTGTGTGTTCTGTGCCCGAGACCGCGTAGTGGATGGAGCGTAGCGAGTCTTACTTGTTCTGGAGGCGTATTTTTGAAGCGTTCGAATTCCAATTCGCACGAGAAATTCTAAGAATGGTATACAGTTTCCTAGGAGTTTGTATGCGATTCTTGTGAATTCGTATGCTAATTCGAATTCGAGTGCTTTAAAAATACGTTTCCTGTGCCCGAGACCATTGCGTTCAGGCGAAATAATTACTGACCAGAGGAAATTACGCGCAAGCTAATCGCTTAGAATAATGTAAAATTATTATTTAGACAAATATTAATCTTAACATTACTTGTTTCAGGGAAACTTGTCATTAAAAAGTGGACGCAGACAAGAGATGCCTGGATAAAAACATTACATGACAAAAAGAAAGCGAGGAAATCTGGCGTAAATGTGAGGCCATACAGATACCACAACCAAATGTTGTTTTTGAAAAAAGTTGTCGTTGTAGGCGAAGACGACCCGATAACCTTGGAAGAGAATACCAACGAAAGAGACGAGGAAATAGCAGAAGAAATACGCACCAGTCCAGAGGAGAGAAACAATTCAGTACGCAATTCGCAACGGTGTACAGTGACGACAAAATTGAGTGGAGATGAAAATAATACTAGTATTCCTTATACCGATCTCGTAGATCGGCATCTATCATTCTTCAAAAGTCTGTTGCCATCATTGGCTATGCTGGATGACGACCAAACCTTAGAGTTCCATTCTGGAGTTATACACCTTTTGCAGAACGTTAAGAGCCGGAGAGGCGTGCATTCAGAATACGATTGGTCTACTCCACATGCACGAAGTTCTAATCATTCGAACCAAAGCCACGGCTACTTTGGTAGACCGCATCCTGATTCCGCACAATCGCCGACACCTACACATAGTGAAGACTCGAAATTGTCAGAAAATTCCCATATATTCTCACAGGTACTAGTTTGTAGCTGAAGCGAGAATATTTTTAAACTCAAACTGAACATATTTATTTGTCTTACTTTGGGTTACACATTATTCTCGATCAGAAAATTAAATAACCAAATTATGATTAGACTCGTACTCTAGTACTTAATTAAGTGAAATTCTTATTTTGAACCTATTTATATTTACTTATGATTTTACGTAGTATTCTTCTTTTTCTATGCTTATGATAAATAAATACAATATCACGATTAAAACTTTTTTGTCACTCACTAGTTTCTTTTATGTGCAAATATCCAGAAGATAGAAGATTATTGCTATCAATATTGAGCGGCATAGATAGGTATTGCCAAATACCTATCTATGCCATACGATCATATCGACACATTTTATGTTAATTATGTGACTTCGTCATTTTATAATTAGCTTCGTCCGTTTGCAAACGCTCACGAGTTTGTAAATAGCGTAGTTCTCCATTTGACGACCTTCGTAGCCGAGCACGCCGCACTTGCGGTCGCCATTTCTTAGGTCCCGGGTTCGATTCCCGGTCGGTCAATGTTGCAAACGAACTATTTCTTTTATCGGGTCTGTGATACCGTCGTTGTTTCTGATTAATATTACTATTCTCAACATTAATTTGAATTCCTAAATTTAATTTTTTACATTTTTTTTTCAATATTATTATTTATTCTGCAAACCTATATTTAAAAAAAACACCGCACAAATCACACCAATCTCGGAGCCCCAGGAACCGACCACTGTAGCAATAAAAGCAATTTGTTTGCTAAAGAACACGATTCGCAGTAAAAGTCATTGTTGTCAATGTCAAGATTTTCCAGCTGACATTTGTAGTAGTGGCTGTCATTGAAAAGTAATTTTAATTTGGTAGTTAGTTGAGAGAAATGTGAATTTGTGTCTTTGTTTTGTGAAAACGATAAAGTAAACATACGGTTATTATTGAAATATCTTCGCTTAAGGCTGCAATATGTCGTCGATATCAGGTTCATCGTGGGAAGGTTTGTAACGGTGGTTTCTGTGAAAAGTTAAAGAACTGAGTAGTACCGGTTGAGTTCTGCGATATGACGTTGCATTCTCAACTGTACTTATTGGATTGGCATTGTTCAACCAGCTAAATACAATTTCATTAATTTACTATAACTGTAATGCCTCCTCTAAAACCATAAAAGGGCCAAATATTAATTACATCGATTGCCTGATTTTTAGTTACAAAGTCTTTGCTTAGATAAGATCACCAAGCAACCATTGTCATTTTAGTACTAAATGTGTTTTATGTTGTAAGAAAGACAAAAATATTTTGTTTTATAAAATATCAAAATTAAAATAAAATAATGAAAAGAACAATTTTATTTTATTTGTTTCTGTATTTTTAGTAACTGTTACTTTCTACCTCTATTATTCCATTATAGCCATTTAAAAATGACAACAATTAAAGTATAATAAGAACACAAGAAATAGTAAAGAATGTCATCTATTATTTTATAGGAATACTATAAATTTATAATCAGTGGTAATATACTTATATGTCTCAAGTAATTCCTAATTGTAATTGGTATAATAAGGCTTAAAAAATATTGTACTAAAAATTGTACTAGGAGAATGTTCTGCTACATTAACTATGTTCTTATAATGGTTGTTAACTAAAACTTCTGCCTTTTAGAGCTTCGGAAACAAGCCCGCTTGCTGGAAAATGACATTGATGTGAAGCTGGTTGCATTCAGCAAACTGGGCATGAGTAGCGGGTCTTCCGGCCTGAGCTCAGAGAGTGTACCACTGATCAGTAGCGAAGACATGTTTGACACTATGTCCATGGAGCTACAACAGCTATTAAATAAGGTAAGCATTTTTATTAGTAATGCGGAATGGCCCAATCAAGAGGTTAAGTCAAACTAACAAAACAGCCCAGCCAAACTAATGTGTCTAATGTGTTTTAGTGTACATTTATTTAGGTACGACAAAGTTCCACATTATTTAAGTACTTATAACTTGAGACACAAGTATGGAAACTAAATGTATAACTATAAAATGTATAAGCTATGTCAACCATAGGTCAATATCAATGTTAATTGGTTGGTCATTGTAAAACATTTATCATTATTCATCTGCACTTTTCCAGGTCATCTTTCAATTGGTATTTACATAATTGTCAGTGTTATAGTTCGAACTAGATTGATAAAAGAATTTATTATTTTGTATTGTTTTCAGCTTTCATCAATTAATGACAACATGGCAGAATTGGCACCAGGTGGCGCTGCCACTATGCACACGATAAAGAGACATAGAGAAATATTAATGGTAAGATTCTATTAATATTATGGGTTCTGAAAAGTTTTTACTTTTCTTTTCATGGAGATCAAGTAGCATACATATAAAGACGTCAATAGTCAATAGCTGGGTCAACTTGAGATGATCCACTGCGCTCAGATCGTGCGCCGGTGTGGGCGTGGCGCGCCCGACTCAAGCGCAGGCTTTCAAATCATGTTCCACGCTCCACGACCCGACATAGGGTAGCTAGAGAGAGACATATTCGGGCCTGCATTTTCGGGTCGGCCGTATACTTCGAACAACAAAGACGACCCGAAGCACCTACTTTTTACGTTACATCCACCTACACATATTCGGTTTTGCCGCCCGGCTATGCCGATTAATGCCGGCCCGAATATGTGTGTAGCAATCCTTAGAAACGAAGATCGGGGAACGCCGATCCAAAATAGATAAACTGTATGAAAAAATTCTGTTATACTTGGGCCAATTTATGCTATGTGGAGGGTCAGCTTATATTACTGAAACAAATGATAAAAAACTTACCAACACATGAAACTAGGGTTAAGTAAGAAGTCTTAAAAGCAACTGCATAATATGCGTTGGTTCTAAGAACGTCATCACACAAGCGATTTGCAAGCTAATTCAGTGTGAGCGAGGCAAGAGCGCTGCGCTTTCCGGTAGGTACTATCGCGGGCTCCGACGCCTTACCGCTTTGTAGAAATATTCTTGTGTAAGCACATCGCGCTGGACACGCCCCAACCCGCCATGATTGGTTATGCATTTTACTACGTTTTACTACAACCAATTATTAGATACATTGGACAACATCACATACATTGCTCTGATCATAAGGTAAGTAGCTAAAGCACTTGTGTTATAGAAATCAGAAAAACGATGTTTAGGCAAGACAAGGCAAGACAAGTCTTTATTGAACCCGAAACATAAATGAACGTAGGGCTTGGCTTAAAGTGAGTGGCAATGAGGTGCTTGCAAGCGATTTTAGATTTTAGACTGGTCAGGCGTCGGAGTGCGAGATACTATGTGTCCTCCATTCCAGACCCTTTTTGCCCCGTCGGTCGCTAGTTCTACTTGCATGTGCCCCGCCCACTGACACTTTAGCTTGCTAATCAGTCGGGCTATGTCGGCGACTTTTGTTCGATCACGGATCTCCTCATTTCTGATTTGATCTCGCAAAGAAACACCCTTTCCATAGCGCGCTGTGCAACTTTGAGCTTCCTTATAAGGCCACGTTTCTGTTCCGTATGTCATCACTGGTAACACACACTGGTTGTAGACTTTCGTCTTTAGGCACTGACTGTGATATTTTGGATGAGAAGAGGTTGTGAATTTTAGACGAGAAGATGGTGTGTAGCTTCCCGAACGCCGCCCAGCCGAGTTTGATTCGTCGATCGACCTGGTAAAGGTTGCAGGAAGCCGCTGGATACAGGCCGCTTCCGACCGGCCGATCTGGAAGTCACTGGGGGAGGCCTATGTTCAGCAGTGGACGTCCTGTGGCTGAAATGATGATGATATTTATCATGATAATTTCAAACCCTGACCAGGACTACCAGCAATAGTTCTCTAAGATGTCGGCGCTCGCGCGAGGAGCTGCTGCGCGGGGGCAGCCCGTGCACGCACATTGCACCGTATGTGCACTGCATAGGGTCGTTGTTGGCTCAGCGTCGGCGCCGCGGCGTACGCCTGTTATAATGAATGACCGACCGAGCAGTTCACGTTGTTATTATAATAATAGTAAAAAAACCGATAACGACGCACTTTTATATTATTCTCTAGATCTTATTTTTAAAATTTGGCACTGCCTTGCAATGTAACCCTGTATATACAGACAATCAGGCGGCTTCATCGCCAGTTAATAGCAAATTCGCTTTATTTCGCTCAAATCGATAGCGTGATAACAATGAGGGCACTATACCAGGACTACCAGCAGGAGTTCTCTAAGACGTCAGCGCGCGTGGTGGCGCGGCGCTCGCGCGAGGAGCTGCTGCGCGGTAGCAGCCCGCCGCCCGGCGCCGCCGGCCGCAACCGCCGCGACCACTACGCTAAGGAGGCCAACCATCTGCACAGGTATACTAACTAGTACCTAAGCCGTGGTTCGGACACGCGGGAATCGCGCGATTACGAACCGCGCTATTCGTAATCGCAAGGCCTTATTTACCTATCATTGTTCGCAATCGTTCAGACATAACCGCGCGTTTTGGTCACAGTTACCGCGCGATTATCGCCGTATCTGAACAAGGCCTAAAACATAATTGATTTCAGCAAAAAGGCCTTTTTTTTTCAAATCAACCTAGTGCTGTAAACAAGAAGCATGAACTTACCCAAAATGTTAATGTTGTTATTTGTCTGCCTTTTCTTTTTTATGTTTTTTGTATTTTTTATGTATTCTACTTTTGTATTGTGTGTGTCTATTAAAATATTTCTCTCTCTCTCTCTCTCAAAATGGAGATGGATACGAACAATATTTTGATGACAAAATATTTGACCTTTTCTGTTGTCTTTTATCTCACTTAACTCAATGAACATAATACACGAATTCATTTCAGAAAAAGAGAAAAAGAGAAATTGAGAATCTTTGTGTATTCATCATCATATCAGCCTATTGCCGCCCACTGCTGGGCGTAAGCCTCCAAAGAGCGCCAAAGAGCACGATCTCCTACGTTTTTCATCCGCCCATTGCCAGCCATTCCTAATATTTTTATATTACTTTATTTTCAGCAAATATTGTGTAATACATACATATTTAAATTAAAAAGCCAACTTCTGCTTAGCGCGCAGTTATTGAGAAACCTCTAAGTCAGTAGGTATCCCAATCTTACATTCATGTTAGCTAACATTGCGCCACAAAAGGTGTAACTTTTACTAGTGTAACTGTAAATTCACCATTTTACACATTAAAAAAACGCAATAATAGCTGTTTTGACTTGAGAGTTAAATCTCTTTCCCAGTTCCCACGTCCTAGTGGACGAACAGATCAACATAGCGATGGAGGCGCGCGAACACCTCACGTCGCAGCGACAAACCTTCAAACGCATCCAGACCAGGTTCAACGACATCACCAACAGGTATTTTGTTATTATTATGTTCGCCGATAAGTCTATTCCGCTGTAAACCGATCCTCAATTACGCACCATCGTATGATAATGTAGAAGAATTTTAGTTTAGCACACGCGCCGCTGTAACGCGGTAAAACCATCTATATAATATACACAACAAATCATTTTTCTTGCCGCCATTGTCAAGTCCCCCCAATAATAAATAAACTACAAAGGTCAAGCGCACAACTTCTTAAAATCACAAATGACTTTTATATTAAATTAATAATTACTTTCAAGCCATCATATTTCGGTTTTTTATCATTTATTACAATATTAAATTATTAAGTATTTTTAGGCGACGTAATTTTACTTTAACATAACATTTTTAAAGACAAAATCTAAAGCGATATATAAAAATAAATCCCTATTTTTTCTTGGTCACGCACGGCATCACGCGTGAACGGCTGGACCGATTTCGCCTTTTCTTTTTGTTGTGTTTGTTATTCTCAAGAGGAGGTTCTTATAAAAGAAAGAAATAAAAATATTGCACGAAAAATTAAAAAAAAAATAAGAAAACTAAAGACAACGCGGGAACTATGACGCGGGCAACAGCTAGTACTTTATAATTCTTTGAAAATTTGCCGAGATTACATATCGTTCCCGTGTGCAAATTCCCTGTATTCACAGCAATTCAAACACTTATCAAACTATCGTTCGATAAAAAGTCTGTAGTGGATATCTAGCTATTTTGAATAACAATACACCTTTTTCCTTAGATTTCCAATGCTGAACAGTCTGATGTACCGGATAAACGCGCGCAAGCGCCGGGACTCTCTCATCATTGGTATCGTAGTAGCCGTCTGCACCTTCCTGCTACTGCTGTACGCGTTCCACTGATGCGCTAACATATGGATTAGTTAGGTTCAGAACTGTGGTTGGCTATGTTAAGCTGAATAGTTTTTAGTCTGTAATGTTATTTTGACGTTTAAAAAAATGTGTATGTGACCAGTATTGCAATTTAAAAAAAAAAAGTCGTATCGCTACACTAATCGAAGAGCTATCTGATCTATAGAATTAAAACGGAAAACTTTTTTTTTAGTTTTTTAGGTCCATCATTATATTATTCAGTCCACTGCCGAACATAGGCATAATAAATAACTGACGATCGGGCTAGAGTACTAAGGGACTGCGCCCACTATCAGAAAAGCACGGCAAGGCATTTTTTGGTGACAGATAATAATGTCCGTATCGTATCGTCATATCTAGGTAGTAAAACATGAAATCGTTATGGACAACAAAAAACATCCGCTATAGGTAACTTGTATCTATCACTATAGCTATGTTACTTTGCCTTAGATGTGTGTACAGCAACCATTGATTGGTTTTTTAAGAGAGACGAACATGAGCGCGCACATTCGTTGAATGTTGGTGTATCAGGTACTTTATCAAAGGAAAGGGAAAGCAATAGATATTGGAGATTAGACAAGAACCGGGGCCCGGTTTAGATTATTTAATTATTTTATAGGAACTCCATAGTAATGTCTTACAGTTTTTAATCAACCCGCAATGGAAAACCATCGCTTCTTAATTTTATTTTTTAACTAATATTATATAATGCAATATCGTTTGTTGATCAAGGCGAAGCGGTTGTTGAAAGTTCATGAAGAAACATGGCAAATTAATTATTGAATAGTTTTTTAACTTTTTAAGACAAACTGTATAATAACTATAGCAATACAGAATGTACAAAATAATAAGACACTTCTTAAAGTACGCGGCATCGATGTTGAGCGCTGGGGCAGAGAGTAGGGATCACTTTGTGCATCTTAGGAGACGATCATCGTATTAGAGACGAGTCTGCGCAGAGCTAACAACCAATCACGGCCGGCGGTGCAGGCGCGTCGCGCGACTAGCCAATCATGTAATCGTAACTAAGAAGAAGACTATTCTGCGCTTTCGCACAGCGCTCAACTTCCTTGCCGCTAGTTGTAAAACCAAGTGATGAGCTGCTAACAAAACATCTTTTACTTTTGGAGAAACACCCTGAAAAAAATATTTGATACTCCATACATTGTTATCAAGGTGGCGCGTTAGTTTGTTTAAAGCATAAAAACACAATATCAGCTGTTGGTTTCATAGTGAAAGTTGTTCTATATCAACAGATGATCACATAATGTGAGGGTCATATTCTTTATTTGTACATCTTGTATACTTACAGGGTGAAAATGAAATTAGGTATTTTACAAACTGCTCGCAAACAATAACTTAAGTACCTATACTAAACAATGGATCATCACCAGCCTATATCAGTCCACTGCTGGATTCAGGCCTCTCCAAAAGGAGGATTTTGCCATAATCGCCACGCTTGGCAGGCGGGTTGGCGATCTCAGTTTGGCCAATGGTGGAGAGGAGACGCTGCTGCCCGTCTCCTAGTCCTCCGTAGTCGCCTACAGGAGAACCGCCACACCCTACGACACCCATAGGAAGAGAAGGGGTGGTGCTATTCTTTTAACGTGCCGGCACCACACGACACAAACACACACAATGGATGCCATATCAAAATTTGTTAAAACATGTTTTATCTTGCAATCTTTGCAAGATAAAATATGTTAACAAGTTTGTAACTTTGCAATAAAAAGTTGCAAACTTCCAAGAATTTACATGACTTCATAATTTCACATTAACCCTGATTACCTAAATTAAATAGTGTTGTGACTCAAATTTTTTTTTTTTATAGAAAAAATTACATTCTTTTGCAATTTTATGAACAGTCAGATTGGAAAACTTTAAAATAATGCATTTTTAAGTTGACTTAATTTGTTACAAGTTGCATAAGTTAGTACTATAAGATATCTTTACTAAACTAATGGTGGAAGACTTGGTAGAATGTGATAGTTGGACGAATTAAGATGTAACAAATATTGTTTATTAGTATGAAGTATGTGTCTCGTTTGTATTAGCTCAAATATTGTTTTTGGTTTTACTAGTATAGTAGATGTGTTGAAACTTGAAATAGAGACATTTTAAAAGCTATCGATACTTGCTATATGGCTGTAATGGCAATTTATCCTGAAGCCAGGAGGCCTAATACGAAAGCGCATCGTTCGGTCGGTTGTATTATCCGATCAAACTAAAACATCCATTCCTCCGTATCAAAGGTTTGACAATTTATGAACAATTAAAAACGGTCGGGTTTTTACACGGCTAGATCGAGTTGGTCATATTTTATCAAAAAATTAACACATGAGACTGGTCATTTTAATTTGTTAGGCTTCGACCGAGTGAAAGATACACTTTCGAGCTAGGCTCCCAGGGTCAGTACTTATCGATACTACTGAATTAATAACTCAGTAATTTTTGAAGATAGCAAAAAATTAAAAGAACAGATTTTTCTCGAGTTACCTATTTTTGGATATGCTGATAAGTGAAAAAAAACATTGGTGTTACAATCATAGACTTAGGATTCGCTGTAACAATCATTAAAATTACCAAATTGAGTCAAAACTTTGACAATTTGTGAACATAAGATCGTGGTTTACACGGCTAGATTGAGTTGTTCATTTTGGTCAAAGAATTAAAACAAGTAAATGGTTATTTTCATTTATTAACGAACGAAACATATTTTTGTGGTAGTCGTGCGTGCGGTCTCTACTTAGCGTAATGCTAAGTCTATGGTCTCTACAGCGGCAGCGGCCGTCAACTGGAAACAAGATGGCGTCAATCGCTACAAACTAAAGGTTCGAGGCCGTAGCCAAAATAACAATTTGAAAACGACTAGTTTTAAAATAATAAAATTTACGTGATTGACAAATGACGTCGTGAAATCTCGTTAATTGTCATCGTTTTAACTGACAGGCGATGGCGAAATTCGATATCGTCAAATATCTAAACCTCCCCCCCCCCCCCCCCCCCTGTTCATTGACTGTCAGCATTCAATCAAACCTGGGCCGGTCGTTGAATAAAAGTTCGTAGTATCTTTTGTATTTTCAAGTAAAGGATACTTACTAATGTTTTGTGATAGAAATATAAGTTAAACATTATTGTTACTGTCGCTCCTCCTATGATTCTGTATTTATGTAATATAATTATATCTAATTTACATAAAGGAACTTGTAAATAATTATTCTGTAGCTATTTACCAAAATAAAAAATCTTATTTATTTATCTGGATGTTTTATTTTCGAAGTATGTAGATCGATACATAAGTAATATGTATTTAAATTTTTGACGATCAGGATTTACTGTGAATCCCAAGAGGCATTCATAATTGTGGTTATTATGATAAGCGTTTTAATTATGTAATAAAATGCCTAGTTTCACAAACGAGTAAAATGTATTTAGTCCATATTACTAACAGTTAATCGTAGTTTAAATATGAACTCATTAGATTGCAAATACAATTTTAAAGCAATAATTTAACTTTATACAATATCTAGAGAAATAGATGTAAACACTTGCAATATTTTTAGTATGACTGTACCAATGGTATTGACCCAAAGCAGTGGCTGTGCCAGTGTAAAAGTATAGGGACGTGTAAAAGAGCTTATTTAATGTCTTTTTGCAGAAGTAAATTGGTTATTAGTACATTAATATAGAATTTATTAAATAATAAATAAATTTAAACAACTAAAACTAGAAAATTGTACAACTTAGTAATGGACCTTTTCTTAAAATCAGCTAAGTCTATGGTTTAAAGTTGAACTATATAATTTTAAAAAGCCTTTTTAAAAATAATACAGAATAGTGTAAATTTTTGTTTTTAGCAATTCCATGCAAGGTTTAATTGAAGATAAATAACACTTGAAAAAAAAAATCATCGACCTCAGGTGGGACTCGAACCTAACTCGAAACTCAATTAAACCTTGCATGGAATTGCTAAAAACAAAAATTTACAATGTTTAAGCATTCTGATCTTAACCAATAGTCAAATATTTGTAAAAATATTTCTATAGGATGTTGACGGTAGTATACTACTCAGCTATACATATGGCTGCAACATTGATCAGAATACGCTGGCTTTGACAGCGAGAAAAAACACTTGAGGAATTTCATCTTGTCACGTGACGTCCTCGGTAGCTTAGTGGTCAAAGCACTCGCCCGGTATGCGATGGGACGTGGGTTCGAGTCCCACCTGAGGTCGATGATTTTTTTTCAAGTGTTATTTATCTTTAATACAGAATAGGTACAATCGTTGTCTTATATCAGGCACTTAGAACTAAAATGTTTTCTGTAAAGATAAAATAGTAAAATGTTTATGGATGAATAATGTTTACATAATTTGCCTAAAATCTATTTTCGCCTTATAGATTCACATGACGAAATCGTATCATGCTATGAATTAACGAGTTTTAGTTTACAGAACATTTTTGTTTTAGTCAATAGAAAGGTAGTTTTATATAAAAATTAAAAATCATTCTTTATATAACCATGCAAATAATTTTCATAACCATACCAAAACATTTTGTATAAAAATAAATAGTAGTAAAACAAGGTATTACTCCAGAGTAAATTTTCTATAAGACCGTTCTTAAACTTGCGACAGACAAACCTTAAAGTTACCTGAAAAGTTTTCTTTTCTGTTATTATTGTTAACAGTGTAATTTTTTTACTATGTCGTGGCAAAATACTAAGGCTCGGACTATAAGCAGCCGGAAATTGATAGAAAACCGTTCAAAAAACGATCTTATTGCTTGAACGATAGATTGAATCCGGGCTTAGCCGAACCCGTTAAAGCTGTAAAAGCTTCACTTCCACTTACAATCCCCAGCTTGGATCTTGAGTGCCCGGGCAAAGAGTGAGTATCGCTTTGCGCATCTCACGGGACTTATCATCGTATAAGAGACGCGGGTGCGCGGACAGGGGCGTGCGGTGCATATAGGCAATTAGGCAGTGCCTACCTAGTAAATGAAATGAGGTAAGCAGTAGGTACTTAAAAATGTGTGTCATTGATGAAAACCACAAATTTTCATCAATGAACCGCTTGAGAAGTATCTACAGCCTACCTCGAAATAAAAGCAATGCCTGCCACTGTGCGCGTAACAACCAACCAATGCCTGCGGTGCAGGCCTAGCGAGCGACTAGCCAATCACAATATTGTAATGATCTTCTGCTCATCTTTTCCTCAGCGCTTAAGATCCGTACCGCTAGTTGTAGCTAGGCGTGGAAAAACAAAATGTGTTTTATATAAATCTTGTCATTTGATCCTTAGGAGTGGATTCGATGGATCAGACTGAACGGTCAGTCGTGAACGTTATGTCAAGGTTTAAAGTGGCGCGTTATAATACCAGGAGGCCTAATACGAAAGCGCATCGTTCGGTCGATCGTATTTTCCGATCAAATTAAAACATCCATTCCCCCGTATCAAGGGTTATACAATTTATGAACATTTGAAAACGGTCGGGTTTTTTACACGGCTGGATTGAGTTGGTCATATTTTATCAAAGGATTGACACATGAGACTGGTTATTTTAATTTGTTAGGTTTATACGACCGAACGAAAGATTCACTTTCGCGCTAGGCCCCCTGGATGGACTCACCGGTCTATCGGATGATCCGAAAGATTCGTTTAATGGTCACTAACTGAAAAAGTTTGCAAACCCCCTGTGTGCATGTTAAATAACGATTTAAATATTCCATGCTCTAACATCTTAATATATAAAACAAAGTCGGTATAAGTGTCATACCATTTTGGAATTACCATAGCATAGGGAAGTTTTTAATGATATTTGTTCATTATGTTTGATATAAAATTTTTTCACGGTTGCTACTCATAGCTGAAGCCACTTTCTTTGGGTAAAAATTAGATTGAGATTGACTATCAATTGTCGTTATTTCACACTATTTACCGTCTAGATAATGATTGTTTCTTCAAAAGCAACTGTTGCTAAAGGCGTAGGTTTACAAAAAAAGTAAATTAAACAGCTCTGTAAAAAAATCTGATACAAAGTTTATGAAAAAAGGGTGATTTTTAAAAAAACATTCTAAAATTGGCCATACTCAAAACTGATAAAACTTTATATGGACATGTTAGTCTTGTTCGATGCGTCTGAGGCCCATCTATCTCTGGTGTCACTGTGACGTGCTAATTTTGGGACACCCTGTATGTGTATAAAGGACTCTCCTACTTAGGTAAGTACCTAGTTTAAAGTTAGGGCCCCGCATGGACAGTAATCCTATGAGACTTGAGGGAGCCTCTCTGTGTGAAGCTCTTGTCACACAGACTGCATTTGTATGGTTTCTCACCAGTGTGTGTTCTGAAATGTTTCTCGAGATCGCCTTTCGTAGCAAACGTCTTGCCACACGCGTCGAGTGGACACGTCACTGTCTTGTTGTGCATCCGTTTGTGTAGGTAAAACTTTTTCCATGATGTGTACGATTTTGAACAAACCTGAAGAAAATATTATAGGTTAATATAATACCAGCTTTACCAACTTCAGCAGTGGATGTCCTGAAGATGTAGATGATATGTATTTAACTCAAAATTTTTGTTTTTCTAACAGTTCCTTAATTAAAATAAATGTTTTAACAAGACATTCTTACAATATTGGTCTAGCATAGTAAAACAGTCTTTAGGTAGTACATTGTCCTCTGTATTCAGCCTAAGCTATGTTCATTAATTGAATACTTACTTCACAATCGTATTCTACAACAGTAGAACTGCTTTCATGTTTAGATTTCTTGGAAGGTGACTTTTGTGTTGTTTCATTGTGTTCAGAATCAGAGTGATTTCTGGGTTTACTCGATGATGTCTGGGAAAAGTAACTGCAATTAAAAATCGCATAGGCGATACTGGGTGGAGATGTTAATAGGACGATAAATAAAAACTTTAAAAACAAACACTAGTTTGTTAAAACAACAATGGGAGCTTTAAACATGAAAAAAAAACTGTGGCACTATACAGAGGCTAAGTGTGGAAACAGCTCTGCAAAACTAAGTAACTATCATCAACAAAAAACTGTCTAAGCCTTAAATCAAACTGCCATTGCTCCCATAATAATGTTTTTTTTGGTCATATACTAAAAACAAAAAAGTTTAATACGGTTAAATTAGACAAAATATTATTATAATACTTACCACAGATGTTGAACCTTCAAATAAATCTTTTCTTACAGCTATTTTACGCTTATTTGAAGAACCCTGGAATCAATTAAGTACATACTGAAGTGATTTCATGTTTCTTGCAAAATATTTGTTTTATCATTACTTCTATGTTATCAGAATACTGTCTTATACTGCTTTAAAAGGGACATTGGTGAACTGATTTTACTAAAGCTTTGAACATAGGCTCTTTTTTAACCTGATAAAATATTCACAAATCCAACTACTACAAGGGCATGCTTACATACTTATAATTTTAACATTCTAAAAGCAAGAATGATGGTGACTTCCTGACATTCATATGTATAGCAACAATATTAAATCTGACTCACAGAATTATTCTTATTGGAAGTTTTATTATGTTTACTGCTTGTTTGGTCATCACTTTTACTTGTCTCATCATTTGAACTGGATATGTTTTCTTCATTATTCAACTGGAAAGAGTAAACAGAAAATTCAAAACACATGAATCCGTAGCTCAGTATCTAACTTAATAAAACTAACTTAAAAGTGGTTTGCAAGGCATAATTTTTTAAATAATAATTTGCAAACAACCCTTATTAGGGCGGAGGTAAAAAATATTGAAAAACCAGCTTTTGTGTTATTATTTATTTCTATAATAGGACCTATTTTAACCTTGTTTATGAAAATCGAAAAATATATAATCATAAGTACGCGAAATATAATACACATTATAAATATTGCGTTTACCGAAGTATACATGGAAGGATTCTTTGTTTATGTTCAAAAAACTGAGGTGGAAAGCAATTGTCCTTTGCCCTATTAAGGGATAATAACAGCTTCTGTAAATTTTTTGGTGGCAGACAGTGCAAGGAGCTTTGCCAATCATTATAAAGTGCTGTAGTGTTTAAATGGGTTATTGATTTTGAAAATTTACAGTTAAATAATTAATATTTCAGGTTGGACATATCTTATTAGACTGCTCTTGCAACTGAGGTATTTTTAAGTATATTGCTGTTAAAGTTATAATCATAATGATAATACTTTATTTGCATCAAACATGGTATAGTTTTGGTTTTTCAATTATTTATATTAAGAGCAAAGAGACATGGGTTTGATTCCCACAGAGGCAGTCAATTAATTTTTCAAGTGTGATTAAATATTGATACTTACTTTTTCACTTTCATCACATCCACCTTCAAAGAGAGTCCTCAGATGTGTGTTGTTTTTGGCGGCAATTTCCCTTAACTGCGAAGAACTAGTTACGACTTTTGAACACTGTTCACATATTTTTTGGGGAAGATTGTCTGTTGGGTGAACCTGCAATTTAGTGACATTTATATAAAATTTACACAGCAATTGTATGTATTAAGATGGAATTCTAATTCATATCTGAAATCAATAGAATTATAGGCGGTTGTAGTGGTAGCCCGTAGTGAAGACAACCGCTGTGTATGATGTGCGGGGTGAGAAATAATCACAAGACCGGAGTGGTAGAAAAGTTGGTATATTCCGCAAAGCACATTGAATACACAAGTTTCACAGTCACACCGATAAAGTTTAGAAGGAGTGGAGAGAGCGTTATGGCTAATTAACACTATTTACTTGTTAAGAAGCGAAAATAAAGCGAATCCGTAACAAACAAAAATCGTACGTAATAATTGGGCATACATCGACGGCGCAAGTGACATGCGTTCCGCGTTCAATAGATAAATCTCAACTGTGGCCGAGTGGTTCGTCCGATACAGGCGTAGCGGAGGAATGCGCCGCGGTAAGCAAAATTGAACGCATAATGCTACCGCGAGGTCGATGTTGCGGTGTCGATATCGACTATCGATAAACAAACATCTTGAATGTTATTATGAAATATTATTTATGTGTAAATAGTAAGTCTAAGTTAAGAATTAACAATTTAGATATAAGTTTAGGTAAACTAGTCTTAATTTATTTTACATAGTTATTTATTTTTTTATTTTATATAAATTATTTATAATTATTATTTGTGTTTGTAAAATGTGCTATTGAAATAGATAAATATATTCGAAAAATGTAGTGAGTAGCCTACATCACTCCCCCCCAGAGGCCGTCATGGGCGATAAAAGTTAGGAAACCGAACTACACGACCTGATCGAGTGGTCCTAACAGTGTCTTGCGCTGGGCCTGGTTTTGGTAGGGTGATGGGAGTTGGAGCAGAAGTGAGGGATGGAGTCGAAGTAAGAGTAGAAGTGGGGTCAAGAAGCAAATAGGCCGGCTTAAGGCGGTCTATAGAAACAGTTATAGTTTTGCCTTTGACTTTAATTTTAAAGACTTTATCTCCTCTTTCTACAACTTCATACGGGCCGGAGTAGGGAGGCTGTAAGGCGCCTCGCACTGTGTTATCCCGTAGAAATACATGACTAGAAGAAGCCAGGTCCTTATAGATGAAGATTTTGTTTTTGTTATGACGTGCAGCTGGGGACGGTTGGAGCTTAGTGGCGAATTGGCGAAGGCGAGTGGTGAATTCCGAAATGTCGGTGGAACCAGGGTCAGACGCCTGAAAAAATTCGCCTGGAAGGCGTAATGGCTCGCCGTAGACTAATTCAGCCGAGGAAGCTTGAAGGTCGTCTTTAAACGAGCTTCGTATACCCAACATGACTAAGGGTAAAGAGTCAGCCCAGTTACAGTCAGCGTGGCACATTATGGCGGCTTTAAGTTGACGGTGGAACCGTTCCACTAGGCCGTTACAAGCTGGATGGTACGCAGTGGTTCGACGATGCTTGAATCCGATCATCTTTCCAAGGTATTGGAAAAGTGTGGATTCAAACTGTCGTCCGCGATCGGTAACAATATCAGTTGGACATCCAAATCTGGATATCCACGATATTAACGCCTTACCGACCGACTCGGCTGTCATGTCAACCATCGGTGTAACTTCCGGCCAACGTGTGAAACGATCCACAACTGTCAGGCAATATCGAAAGCCTTGAGATGGTGGAAGAGGTCCAATAATGTCCACGTGAATAAATGAAAATCTAGCGCGCGGTAGATCGAAGGTGCCAAAAGGGGACGACACATGGCGATTCACCTTAGCGCGTTGACATGCGAGACATTTTCGTGACCACTCTCGACAGTCTTTGCGCACACCGGGCCAAACAAAGCGTTCTGCGACTAATTTTGCAGTTGCGTTAGCACCTGGGTGGCTTAAACTATGAAGGCTGTCGAAGAGCTGTTTACGAAGGGGTTTCGTCACAAAAGGTCTAGGTGTCGTTGTACTTACGTCACAGTAGACTTCTGAACTGCCGTTAAATATTTGAAGCTTCTTGAGTCGGAGTGAAGTTTCACGACTCAGATATTGGGCAAGCTCGGAGTCTGCGGCTTGTGATGAGGCAAGGACGTCCAAGTCGATTGGGATCTGCAATTCCTCGACGCGTGACAATGTGTCGGCAACGACGTTGTCTTTGCCAGAAATGTGTCGAATATCAGTCGTGAATTGCGAGATGTAATCAAGGTGGCGATACTGACGAGGCGAGCAGTTACTTTTCCTTTCGTGGAATGCGTAACAAATCGGTTTGTGGTCAGTATATACCACGAAATGTCTTGCCTCCAGCATATGACGAAAGTATTTAATACTGTCGTATATGGCCAGGAGCTCTCGGTCATATGGAGAGTATTTTTGCTGGGATGGGCTCAGCTTACGCGAGAAAAACGCAAGAGGTTGCCAAGCTCCATCCTTGAGTTGCTGTAAAACTGCACCCATTGCGAGGTCCGAGGCGTCTGTGACCAGAGCGAGTGTAGCTTGGCTATCAGGGTGTGCGAGTAAAGCAGCATCAGCGAGACTTGCTTTGCACTTTTCGAAAGCCTGCAGAGTATCTCCAGTCAAATCAACGGGATGGGTTGCCTTTACTGAGCCAGCGAGCAAGGCATTCAGCGGTGCTTGTATTTCAGCGGCATGGGGTAGAAAACGCCTGTAGAAATTAAGCATTCCTAAAAATCGCCGAAGTTGCTTGACTGTCTTAGGCACGGGGAAATCGTTGATGGCTTCGACTCTGGTGTTCAGCGGTTTGGTGCCGGCTTCGGAGATTGAGTATCCTAAAAACTTTACCTCAGTCGCTCCGAAGACGCACTTAGCCGTGTTGAGGACAATCCCGTATTCCTTCATGCGGGTAAACAGCTGCTGAAGGTGTATCACGTGATCGGACTCATTTTTGCTACTTACCAGGATATCGTCGACGTACGGGTAGCAAAAATCTAGGCCCCTAGTCATCTCATCGACGAATCTTTGGAATGTCGAACCAGCATTTCGCAAACCGAAGCTCATAAATGGGAACTCGTATAATCCAAAGGGTGTCGTAATGGCAGTTTTCAAAATATCGTCACTGTGGACCGGAATTTGATTGTAAGCTTTTACTAGATCGATTGTTGAAAAGACCTTACAACCAGAAATCGAACTAGCAAAGTCATGAATGTGCCTAATAGGATAACGGTCGGGGACAGTCCGCGAATTAAGTAAACGGTAGTCACCGCAAGGTCGCCAACCGTTATCCTTCTTAGGAGCAAGGTGTAGTGGCGAAGCCCAGGGACTGTCAGATGGACGTGCTGTACCGTCGTTCAGCATAAGTTGGAATTCCTGCTTTGCAATCTGGAGCTTGTCTGGAGCCAATCTGCGGGGATTGCTAAAAATTGGAGGGCCGGGAGTAGTGCGAATGAAGTGAACGGTGTTATGTTTTGGCGTTAAATGTTGGCCTGAAGGGCGTGTAATTTCAGGAAATTTTGACAAAATATTATCATATTTAGTGTTAGTCGACAAAATTTTTACAGAAAATATGTTTACATCACTAACATGGCGAGCATTTGAATACAAAGAAGTTGTATTATCTATAAGGCGTTGGTTGCGACAGTCAACAATTAAATTATAAAAGCTAAGGAAATCAACGCCAATTATAGCCTTAGTTACATTTGCAACAATAAAGCGCCATGTAAAATTACGCCTTAAGCCTAAATTTAAGTTAAGTTCGATGTAACCAAAAGTATCGATACTTGTACCGTTCGCCGCACTAAGTTGGTAGTCTGTCTTAGATCGTCGTTCACGCAGCGCAGATCGGGGGTATACACATAGGTCACTACCGGTATCCACCAAAAATTGGGTATTCGATCCGCGGTCGGTGACGAACAGGCGACCTGAAGAGTGGCAATCACCAGTCGCCATTAGAGACTGCCGGTGGTGTTTCCCGCTTGCTTGTAGTCGCACGGTTTGATACAGCGTCGTGCGTTTTGACCAAACTTCATGTGATACCAACATACAGGGTGTTTTTTGTAGCTGGAGTTGGATCGCGACCTGTGACGTGAGGTCGAATCGCGTCGCTGTTGAGGTCGAGATCGGATACTGGAACAGTTCGAAGCGCGAGTATGCTCTTCAAGCTTCAGCGTAAGATGTTCCACCATCTTTTTCAGCTCTGCTATCTCACTTGACGGATGAACATGTCCGTGGCTGGATGACATTGCAGCCACGTTGTGTGGTGAAGTAATATCCTGAATACGATCAGCCAAATCCGCTTGTTGGTCTAAAAGGTGGGTAGGTTGAGATGCCAGCACAGTTTGGATATTTTGAGGTAGACGGTTGCACCAAATTGTCCTAATGAAGTCCTCAGGGACGGAAGGTCCAGCTAGGTCTTGGAGATGGCGAAGAAACTGTGAGGGTTTACGATCGCCAAGCTCCTCGTGTACTAACAGCTGTCTAACCTTATTCTCCTTGGAAGCGCAGAGACGCTTAATAAGCTCGGTCTTAATTTTATAATACCGGTTATGAGCTGGAGGGTTCAGTAAAATATCCTTAACGGCTTTAGAGTGTTGGATGTCCAGGTTATTGATGACGTTAATGAACTTCGTAGAATCATCGGTAATATTGCAACACTCAAACTGACCTTCTAAAAGAGCAAACCAGATTTCAGGCTCATCAGGTGAAAACGGAGGCACTTTAAGATTCACTCGCCGACTTTTACTGGAAGATGATGTGCCAGGTTCCGTACAAACATGAACTTTCTTTTTACGCTCCGTTACGTTGTCGCCATTTTGAGACGTTGCCGATTCCGCCGTGTCACTATCGCTCATCTCGAATATTCCGTGTTGCACGAGGGTCACCAGTTATAGGCGGTTGTAGTGGTAGCCCGTAGTGAAGACAACCGCTGTGTATGATGTGCGGGGTGAGAAATAATCACAAGACCGGAGTGGTAGAAAAGTTGGTATATTCCGCAAAGCACATTGAATACACAAGTTTCACAGTCACACCGATAAAGTTTAGAAGGAGTGGAGAGAGCGTTATGGCTAATTAACACTATTTACTTGTTAAGAAGCGAAAATAAAGCGAATCCGTAACAAACAAAAATCGTACGTAATAATTGGGCATACATCGACGGCGCAAGTGACATGCGTTCCGCGTTCAATAGATAAATCTCAACTGTGGCCGAGTGGTTCGTCCGATACAGGCGTAGCGGAGGAATGCGCCGCGGTAAGCAAAATTGAACGCATAATGCTACCGCGAGGTCGATGTTGCGGTGTCGATATCGACTATCGATAAACAAACATCTTGAATGTTATTATGAAATATTATTTATGTGTAAATAGTAAGTCTAAGTTAAGAATTAACAATTTAGATATAAGTTTAGGTAAACTAGTCTTAATTTATCTTACATAGTTATTTATTTTTTTATTTTATATAAATTATTTATAATTATTATTTGTGTTTGTAAAATGTGCTATTGAAATAGATAAATATATTCGAAAAATGTAGTGAGTAGCCTACAGAATCATACTAATTTTTAAAACCATGTGTCCAAAGTCCAAACTATCTAATTATTTGTCTTGGAAAATAAAAAGCTGCTGCGACACAAGCTTGCTTAGTGCAGAAGCCACTAGACATAAGTTACTCTGTAATTTTATTGGCAATAAATAAACAATATTATTATTATCATATAAAATGTACAAGGAATTCGACTCATTATTCTAATACCTATTATTTTATTATGTTCCAATTAAAATAAGTTTTCCTATTATTACATTTTATAAACTTACTTTGACTCCAGTACACAAGTAAATGTCTCGAGGTAGTTCGTCTTTTGCGAACATGTTGTGCTCTCCTGGATTTTCAAGGCAAAGTCTACATTTTTGGTAAAATAAAATAAATGATTCCATGACTATGAACGCGATCACTAACCAACACTGAACCCACTGATCAAGTAACACTTTAAAGTGAACTAAAACGCAAAATTAATAAGATTTTACAATCTTACTACAACAAGTGTGTCTTGTGAACAAATGACAACAAGACAACAACAAACAAAAGTCACAAAGATTTTGACATATATCACTGATCAAATAAACTATAGGTATTTTGGTTTTAACTTAGTCCGAAACCAGCCGATATCTATTGGAGAGAGCTCAATCACGTTCAAAGGTTTCAAATGATCGCAAAACCTGAATTGTCTTAATTCATGGACAAACAAGCATCCTGGCTAAACAAATAATAATATAGCTTTTCTTTGCCGAATTCAGGCTCAGTTTCTATCCTAGCTGGAAACCGGGATAACGCGGATTCAATCCATCCCTTAAGCAATAAGGTCGTTTTTTGAACGGATTCTTGCGGATGCTAACGGATTCTGGCAGCGTATAGACCGAAACTAAGTAGGCGCTTTTTCAAAAAAACCTTATTATTCACCGAATTTAAACTCTAAAATTGATTTTGATATCTTTCGGAACAAAAGGCATCATAACCAAAGATCACTGACCTGTAATAATCTGGTCTATCTGCTGTCAAAATAAATTCAAGGTTCATGGACACGGACGCATTACGCACGATAGGCAGTCATGCACCTAAGCATATGAAGATAGGGTAGATTTGGGGCATAAGTAACAGAGGACAATAATTGTAACATTGGCAATAATTTAATACTAAGCCCATTGATGTAAAAAGTAAAGATACGGCTGACAGAACAAATCGCCTTGCATTTCCTCCATACATGACACACTAACCCCATCTGTTAGACTTTGATGTCAACTGTCAAATAGCATCATAGAGTAACCACAAAATTACCCCTAAGTAACATTGTAAGAGCGGCTTATAACGAAAGAAGAACTAAGAAAAAAGTTTTTATTTCACAGATGTTATATTTAAAGTAGTATCAGAGTAAATATAACTTTTTGCTTTTTCAAATTAAATCTTAGAGCATTCAACCAACAGGAGACGACAAGCTCGCTAATTTCTATGAGAAAAAGTCTGTCATTTCTTGCGGGGGGAAGGGAATAACGCACACATAGGGAATTAACACTAACGCATTTTCAATGACGTTGCTACGCTCGCACACAACAAAAATTATCAACACTAGCTTAAACTAGACGCACACAAATATATTCACACACAAGGGCAACTTATCCATGCACGAGTGTGACGTCAGTTTTAAATAAACGAAGATAGTGCTTAACACTATCGATAAATTTTATCGATGAGTTCTGCCAGTATTATGATAAGGTTTTATTCAATTCAGACTCTTTATTATGTGTAAGATAGAAACTTTATGTAAGGGCGACTACAGGAGAACCGCCATAAGAAGACGGGCAGCAGCGTCTCCTCTCCACCATTGTCCAAACTGCGATCGCCAACCCATCTGCCAAGCGTGGCGATTGTGGCAAAATCCTCCTTTTGGTGAGGCCTGTGTCCAGCAGTGGACTGATATAGGCTGGTAGTGGTGATAATAGAAACTTTCCTTTTGGCAGTCATTAAGATCTACAGGGTTATTTATTAATATACGTCAGTATGGTAGAGTTTAAGGATTGGACTATACCCAGCCGGAAAACCGGTCGGTTTCAATCCATCGCAAGCAATAAGGTCGTCGTGAACGAATTCTAGCTGATTTTAACAGATTCCGGCTGGTTAAAGTCCAAGCATAAAACTGCAAGAAATACCTGCAAAATTTGGTTTTCAGGTGTATTGTCATAATCATAATAAAACAAAAAAAATACTGGGCTATAACCCGCAAAAATCGTAAATATAATTGAAGGTTAAGTTAGAAGATTGAATTTTGTAAAGTAGGATTTGCAAGATTGGGTGTTAACTATTTTAGCTGTATTCGCGCTGTATACTATTTCGAAAAGTGCGTAGGTAAGGTAGTTCTATATCGTTGTGGATATGATTCATCTAGCCCCTCCCTCTTGGAGTAAAGGCATTCTCCAGATAGATAGATAATTAAAAGACCTGTAAATTGAATATCAATCTTGCTTTTTCTACATCTGGCTGGCCCAACTCCCGGTTCAGGCAGAAGACTTTCTAAAAATATTACAAATATTTTCATCTCTTAAATCGAAAACATGAAATTAGTCTAGACTCTAGAGAAATCATGAAATAAGAATATCATAATACCAATTTTTCTGCTTGCTTAGAAAGACAAAGTTGTAAATGAATTCAAATATTATTGGTCTGGGTCTGTCTATGGTGGTGACTGAAGATGGTTGGCTCGGAAACTTTAAAATATAAAGTTTTGTTTCTTTGGAATGGATTGATTTCTATGACTTAATCAGTAATTGAGAAGGTGGTAAATAATAATGAATAAAAAACATTATCCGAAACATTATTAAATCCGCAAGAATCCGTTCAAAACATGACGCTATTGCTGAAGCGATGGATTGAAACCGTACTTACCCGGACCGGTTTCCAAATGGGTATAGTCCGAGCCTTAACATACGCTTAAATAATAAATAATCTCTTAACTTTTAGCAACAAGCAAAATGTCTAAGTACAAAACACATGGTTCTAGAGTTTAAGATAAATGATAAGATATTTTAGGTGCCTCAAAGATTTTGTCATAACCTTTTGTAATGTTATATTTTCGCAAAAATAATGAAAATTAATAATTAGGGGCATCTTAATATGGACACATTATAATAATGCCTATTGTTATATAAATAACACGGACAGTAAAGCAACCAAATTAAACAAAATTTATAACACCATACAGTTTTTATTGTATGTGTAAATAAATAACAACAAAAATGCTTGTAACCTGAGCCTTAACATCATTTTTGTGTTAAATAAATTCATATAAACAATAAAACCTAATCCACCCGTTTATTTTCCCAACGGGTGGGTTCATTGGGAATGTTTCGAATATATTCCCGTTTTTGAAATAAATTCGGATGGAATGCCAACTCTAGGTGGCCTAAAGGTCAAGTGGTTAAATCGATATCGATATTTTGTTTTTGTGCTATCCCATCACCAATTTTGCTGCAGGGTGGCCAGCGTATATCAATAAAAATCTCAAATTTTCAGAATAAGGTGAAGTTCGCAAATATATTATATTATTGAAGTAGACCGATTAAATGCAAATATTTATAGTATTGACTATTGATACTTTAAAAGTAAGTATTAAGTCCAAAAAAATTGCGCAAAACTTAAACAAGAATCATAATTTGTTAACTGTGATATATCATTAATTCAATAATCATCTATTGTAATTAATATTATTAACAATATCAAACGTGAAATACCAGTGTGATTTTAAAGTTGGGTACTTCAGTATAAAAAATTACGCTAAATAGGATTTATTACCTTTTACTGGTATCACTTTTTGATTGACAAATTTTATGAGGTTTTTGCAATTTTAAGGCATTATTTGCTAATATTGAGACTCAATAATACTTATAGATGAAAATTTACGCTGTCCTTTAGAACATAAGATGTTGCTGATCTTTTTTAAAACGAGCACACGGCGTAATTTGGCGTTTTTAGCTGCGGTCCTTCCACGCTCACCGTGATTTGACAATGATGGCGGAACGCGCTGCAAATAGTTTTATATAACCTCTGTGACCGACGGTCATAGACTTGTGGCAGGGGGGAATGCCTGTCAATGGCGTCTCTTGTTGGTTGAATGCTCTAAGAATTAAATACGTCAACATAAATTAAGGTAAAATAAAATAATCTTTATTTGCTAAAAACACGGTATGCATAGGTGTTTTAAAATGAACGTACCAAGCATGTTTAGCCAATACGAGGCATGCAAATTAAATATAAAATTGAACTAAAATTAAATATAAAATTAATCTAAAATTGCATTAAATTAAATTAGGTACATAGATGTCAGTCATATCATAATTATGTTCAAATTAATATTTATTATTTAAAAAACTCCTGTAAGGTATGTGACATTAGCCACTTACACAATTTTGTGTTAAATTGATTAATATTTAATGTTTTGAATTCATTGGGTATATTATTGAATATTTTTTTATACTCATTGTTATAAAGGTTTTAATGACCTTTCTGTCGTAATTTATGCAACATTTCAGTGAACCTCTAAGCATTTTTATTTTTTCATACAAATGTCAGATCCCGTTGACCGCCGACCACTGACTACGTCACTTCGGCCTCGGTCGGGTCATTTTCGGGTCTCTTTAGGTCCAACACCCAGACGTGTGGTCCGCCCTGTCCTTACGAAGTAATATATAAGTCAATGACTAAGCCACTTAGGCGTGTATGCGTGAGCTCGAATACGCGCAAGACACGTCCGACTAGCTTACCTTAGCCGGCATGCGCGCGAGGTGCGAAACGGCCGTGCGTGTCTGTCTGAACAATACCTATTTTTTGTTTTTGCAGCACCAAAGTAAGTTTATCGTTTGAACTGGCTAGTAGTTGTCACATTGATTGTCTTTTAAGGATTTTCATTGAGTCGACTTCTGAGCTATCCTACTTTGCATTTCCTATTGTGCTTCTTTGTTAATACTTAGATCTAAAAGGGATTTCATTTTTTCTGTAGATTTTGTGTAAAGTACAGTTGTACCACCCACCACCAATGGGGACTATTGAAACATTACAATTGTCCCCGTGTTACAAATTGTCCACATGCACACTCTTGGCCATATTATGCCTCTTCCAAAAATTTATATGATGTACGGTCAGATGGGTGAAGTGGAGACATCCAAAGAATAATCTCAATCTTTACAAGAGGTAAATTATATTTGTTACAATTGCGAAAGTGATAAGTTTTATTTTTATTTTCTTTGTGATTTATTTTACTAACGTGCATTCTTGCAATATTTATTTTGAGCAGACACTTAAAAGTTATCTTTTTATAATAATTTAATTATGTGCCGAATGCCAACGAATGTGAGTCACGTACGTGATTAGGGATATTTGTAACGGTGAATATGACGATAAATGTTGTTTTTTTTTTTTAATTTTATAAGTTTTATAGATCTAATAAAAAGCTTCAAAACAATGTAAGAATTAGAATTATTATTTGTGAAAGAAAAATATCGTTTTCGTGTGTTAAAAAGCTATGAGGATTTTAATTTGATTAATTTCGGTTTAAATACTTTAAGAAATTTATTGTTTTTGTGAATCAAGACTGATTTCTAACTCATAAGACTGTAAATTAAAAATAGTCCGAGTATTCTTACTCCTCATTACTTGTATTTTATTTCATAAAAATCTTTTGTTACAATTGAACACACAATGGGTACAATTGTAAGACTTGTCTTCGTTCAGATAAAATTAGATTGTTACGTTTCCCTTATAAAATACGTAAACTGTGAGTAGAAAATATTCTAGATAAATAGCATGTGTCCCTTGATTAACTGATAAATTGAATTAAAACCAAATAGATTTTGCACCTGAGCACGTCAATCAAATAGTGTTACTTTGGCCCCAGTTTACCCTACTCAAAGGTCATGTTAGTCATACATAGGATATGCAGCATTATCAAAACTACTTACCTAGTTCCAAATTCTCTTAGCAAAATATGTGTGCACAGAGCACTTAAGGCCAGAAGCCTCGATACGGCGTACTTACGTGGCGGCTTAGTCAAAGCCGCCACATAAGTAGTATGCTAGGAGGATGTCGCTGTCCGATTTCGTCGGCTCCAGCACGGCAAGTCCAGAAGGACCTTAGCAACAATGTCACAATTACTCAGGTCTTACCTACCTGTTCAGTGGTCACATCAGGCAACACCGCCTTAAGCACTTTATGTAGTACCTACTTAACAACATAAAATAAATAAATATTGGACAACATCACATACATTGTTCTAATCCTTATCCATAAGTAAGTAGCTAATGCACTTGTGTTATAGAAATCAGAATCAACGACGGTACCACAACAGAAAGACCCGAGACAATATAGAAAATTTCGTTTTCCACATTGTCCCGACCGGGAATCGAACCCGGAACCTCAGAGATGGCGGCGACGCCTAGTCCGGCATGCTCGCCTCTTGGTAGCCGAGAGGAGGTCGCCATAAACAACATGTACGTTCACAGCACCGCACCCGCCGACAAAGATATGCCTAGCCGTTTTTCCGACCTTCAGACAACGGCCCAAGCCTACCTCCGAGTCTAAAGAAGTGCCCTTGAGGCCCGAGTCCGATTCACCCCCAGATCGGGCCCGCTAGGAACGAGCCCGACAGCGCGGCAGCGGGCCTGCCTGTTGCCTGCTTTAGAAAGACAAAAAAATGACAATAGGTATTCAAAATCTCATTTAGATTGTACTTACCTACAGTTGCAGTGTCGTAAAGGTACGGACTAATCGATAGATCACAGATTTCTGTGTTGTACTTTAGTTCGCGATATTCAGCATGTAGTCTAGGGATAAATCAAAAAGTATCGAAACCTGTTTTAAACTTTTTGACTTTGCTTGAATTTGCCTTTATGACAATTTCAATGTCAATTTGTAGTAATTTGAAGCAGGCCGTCGACATACCATCCAATCGCAATTTTAGTAGTATTTATGAACTTACATTGTCCTATCATTAAGATATAAAAATACCCTATCATATTAAAATGAGTATTGATTCCTTGAGCTTACAAGTTCCATGATTACTATTAAATTTAGACGTATTATAATAATCATGTTTAGTGTTGGTAACATTGTGAAGTTTCTTTGACTAATCTGTAGAAGTTTGTCATCTTCGCGCCAATTTTGGATAATTGTTTGAGTTGTTTGCGATTTATTTCAAGATTTTATTAAATTTCGTGCCAATAAATACAAAATGCGAAAGTCTTTACGAAAATGTGAAGTTTGTGGGATCAGACGCGTTAATAAAAGTGTTTGTAATATATTTATGGCCAGATTTCCACTTGACCCTACAGGTTTGTTAATATGCGATATTTTAAAATATTTCTTATCCTTCGAGTTTGTGTATTGTTTTGACCGTGTTAATAGCAATTTGCAACGACAAAGTGCACTCCTAGAGTTGATATCTTCTCATAAATCCGCATTAATCGTGCCTTATCATTGAAACGATAGTGATGAAATTAAATTATCGATAAATGAAATTTATCGTGTAAGTACACCAATACATTTACTTAATTTGACGATATAAAATATTTAATATTTATTTTAGATGCCGTTTATGGGTAAAATTAACTGGAAACGAAGATTTTGCCTATTTACCTATACAAAAGTTAAATGAATTTTTTTTTTGTATGGAAACCACTTTTCAAGAAGCGCCTTTAATAAAAAAGGCAATCGATTAAAAAGGAATGCCGTACCTTCTTTGCAATTGAACATGCCACCACTACCTGATCAAACCCTTTTGGATATATGATAGAAAGTTTAAATTTTCACAGATGATGTCCCTAAATTAAGTAAGGGAAAACTCAAGGACAAAAATGCTAGATAAAAGGTTGTTTTGTACAGTCAACAGCACGTCGACCTACCCCAAAAGTCAAAAATTCTCCAATAGATTTTCAACTTTAAGCCTGACACATAGAGTTCATTTTCAAATGAGAAAATTTGACATTTTGTGGTAGGTCGACGTGCTGTTGACCGTACAAGCTAACTTTAACGGACTCATCTATTTTTCAGTTTCATGGTGAACCAAATATAATTATACACATACAGCAATAGTTGTACCTACGATGTAAATATTAAACTGCAATTAGTGTTAGCTGCGGTCTATACGAAAACAAAATGTGTATAGTGTTTGGGAAATCTATACTAATAATAAGAGGTAAGAGTTTGTAACTTTCCAAGTAAGGGATAATTTCTACTCAAGGATAAAATGCAGGATGATGTTTTGTACAAGCTTACTTAAGAGGACTATCTATTTTTCAGTTTTAAGGTCAACCAAATATGGGGTTGGAAGAAATCAAGCTCCGCACTCTCCACGCCTATTGCAGTCCACTGGAGGGAGGGCCCTCCCCCAAACCAGCCGCGATTTTGCCCCGACAGCGATTTTTTACAACGAGTGAACTTCACGGCTCACGTGTATGCGCCGAAGATACATCATTCATTAGTTAGAGTAATAATAACTCATATAATGTAAAAAAAGAAAATAGCTTTGGTATGTTTTGTATTACATAATGTAATAAATACGTTGAATTTAATTGTTGTTTTTATTTTAGTACATACAACTTACATATTTTAATGGTATAAAGTACCCACCCGACCTACCGATTGATCGCGGATTTATCGATATCGATAGATAAGAACGATACAGCTTCGTCAAGCCCTAGCTTCTCAATTAGTGTGACAGTTGTGTTTTTAAATGTTGGTACAAGTTCAAATTACCAGTGCGATACAAATTTCTTCCATAAATCGGTTCAGTGGCTACTGCTAGAATGCCGACTCTGATTACGTAGTATTTAAATCCTCATTGATTTGAAGGTCTCAAATTGAAAAAGTGCCTTTGTTTACTCGGATTAAATTAGAATAATCAAAATTAATTATTGTAGAAGCAAATCAATTATTGTTGAATCAACATTGCTAACTATGGCTTGGAAGGTATGTAGTAATAGCTATCATAAGTTTATCATAGTCTGGCGCGTCGAGCTCAAAACGGGACCGAACACCCTTGAGTGTCGGCCTTTGCGCAGCCTTTTCAGTTTTTCTATTATGTACTTGATTTTCTTTAATAAAGATTTTACATTTTTTATATAAATTAATTTATAAAAGCTGTAAGCAAATAACTGTATAAACCTTGTGTCAAAAAGGATAAATGAAAGCAATCTTAGTGCAAATTAAAGTTATGTATTTAATTATCCTATAAAGCCTTTGCCGTCACACGGCAAGTAAAGCTTGACGGCCAATTTTTTTTACTTGCCGTGGCACGGCAAACGACGCGCTAGAAGTTAAAAGGAGTGCAATTGGCACACCTTTGTGACCTTGGCACGTGCAGCATCACAAAAATTTGCTGTGCCTGTTCGTGAGTTCGTGATTATCTAGCTAGGCGATATAACAAACGTAGACACAGCATGGAACATAAGTAACCTGATTGCGCGATTTTGCATTGCCGCGACGGTTAAGATCGCACCGGCTTGCACTCCGCTTAAACTGTCTTCAACTTCATACTAAGTTAGGGGAGGATATGTCATGAAATGGATAAATAAAGACCTTTTTAGACCCACCTGCATACTGACCGGCTGCTGGGTTCATTTATGTCGTTTGTTAACTATCTGTGTCCACATATGTCTTCCACGTTGTAGGTTATTGCCAAACCTAATATGCTGTTAACTCCCAGAGTTTCAAGACTAAACTTCTTTGACCAGTGCGTGTTGCCAGTCATGACTTTCGGAACTCAGACGTTGGTCCTTTACCGTTGGCTTCTTAAAAAAGCAAAGTTACACAACGTGCTATATAACAGCTAGGCTTAGCGTATGTATCTGCAAGATAGGATCCGAAATGAGGAGACCCGTGGAAGAACCAAAGTCACCAACCTAATAGCTTTTCGAATTGCAAAGCTAAAGTGCCAGGCCAGGCCACATCGCTCGCGGAACTGATACCCTTTGGGGAAAATGTTGCGACCACGCGTTTTATTTTTATTGCCTTAAAAAAGCAATTAGCGTAACTAACGCCATGTGGCATAGAAGTAAAGAGAATAGTCTATTTTCGAAAAAAAAAACAAAAACTGATCTTATGTAATATGAAAAGTCGAATATATTTTATTCAAGGACAAAAGTTGTTCAAAATGTTGCATAGATGCGTGGTGACAAGGTGACTTGGTTTTTACCGGACACCCTGTATAAGCCTCATACTTTTACTTTTAAAAACTGAAGTCTTAACAAAGAGAAGGGTCTCAATTTTAACTGAAAATATGAATTCATTTAATCACTACATAATGTAACAGCAGTTACACTGACGATTTTCGGTCTAATGAAATAATCAATCATCAAGTCTGTACCGTAGAAGAGCAATACAGCCTATTTCAAACTAAGTTTGTTAAGATTGTGCCAAAACATAAATAAGAGGGAACTCTGTTTTGATTGATGATTGGGACAGATAAACCCAGGGTTCCTACCGGAGTAGGGGGTGCCCACTAGTGACTGAACTGAACTAGACTGGACTGAACGCGTATAGTATAACTAAACGGGTTTTTAGTGCAGCGCGGCGTGCCTGCGACTGACGACCGGTCAAGTGGTAGTCGCAGTCGGTGGTTGTGACCACGGAAGACCTTCTTCTATCAATCCTATCCTATTCTATCTATTCCGTGGGTGTGACCGAAGTCGCGCGACATCGCCGGCACGCTGCATAAGCCCTTACTTAGCCGTATTTTACGCGAGCAAAATCGCGGTGTGTAGAGAAGGTACATAATGTAGGTAGTGAAGCTTATATGATAAAACCAAGTAAAATAAACACTCTAAGAAATGGCTTCTATCTTCTTTACACATTTGACCTGATCTTGTCTTTAGGAAGGTTTAGGATAGATAGACATAATTACATTATTAAGTAAAGAATTACTGAGCAATAAATAGATGAGTTCGCAACTTTTTCTAGTCAAAGCATAAATCGTAATCTCGGGCTTATTGCCACGCTGTTGCTATGACGACTGTGTGTACACACACCATTCCAATCGATTGTTAAGTAAAGACGTACTTACCACTTACCAACATAATTAATTAAAACAAGAACTCAAATAAAGCACGTCGACTAATTAAATTATTAATGCATAAAATATTAAGGAAGAAATAAAGCAAGTTTATGGCGTAATTAGCACGATAAATTTTAATATTTTTTATTGATTAAGTCATTCACTTTATTAAATGAAATAAGTAAGCTTTTTTTTAATTTTTCTTATTTTATATTTTATTTTAAGTTACAGGCACGAAGATTTGCGTGTACTTCTAGTTATTTTATTAAGTTTATTTTTGTATTTAAATTGAACGCTTAAAGCAATAAACTGTAGGAAGCACTATGGAACCTATTTAGTAATCACTGAACAACCTACTTAAAAGACCCGCTTGCAAAAAATGCAAAAATAAGGAATGTAAACCTTAAAAAGAATTTTTTTTTTGTTTGTCACATAATTGGTCATTCATGGGCTCAATTATTTTAATGTCATATCTAAGTTAGACCAAGAAAAGAGTTTGAGCATGAGATTCAGTCCTGAGAAGTATGTTGTTTGAAAACTAACACTTTATCAGTAGCATTCTTCTTGACGTCATCCATAAAGTGCACTCGAGAATTCATTCACCCATGACTCCGGCAAATTCATTGGTGTATTCAATTTTGATCTTTATATCGAAGCACATAAGACTTAGGAGGCTTGGCAACGGATCGCTTGCCAAGGACGAAAGTAATCTCAATAAGATAGTCTTATCTTTTTAATATCAAACTATTTTTCATAGTAGGTACTTATAAAGTATGTACTTACTAGCTAAAATGTTTTACTGCATAGGTACTTAGCTTTACGGGGTATACTGTACATGCAGATAATAATAACGTGCCCACATTATGTAGTTTTTAAAATAAACAGTCACATCAAAAATCCATAGTTAATTGAAAAGGTCGTGTTACTGTTTTAAATGCTCATATTCGTAACGTAAATGGGCTTGCATTAGAACTTCTAGCAGCAAGTTACTAAAAGTTCTTACATTCTAAAGTCATTTGTGCTCAAGATCGTTGAAAACCTAACTACACATTACACAACACACCACTATCCAGTATAAAAAATGCTCGACTTTTCACTCTATCCTTTTTGTAATTTGAAGCTCGCTACGAACTTGCTACGACGCTGTAGCAGCGTAGTAGCAAGCGGTTTGCGTAGCAAGACGCCCGTCCGTATTAAACCTAAACCTTTTTTAATCTGTATAAAACCTTCGTAGTGGAACTTTTTCAGTGATGTAAAAAAACTGTGGGTGGACTTTATTTTTTATAAACTATTGCTTTAGTTCAAATTGTTTCGCGCCAAAATGTTATTGGAGAAGATTTTGTGAATGATCGCCAATGCGCCAAATAGCTACGATCGTATTTCGTAAAATCAAGTGTTGTAGTTTTAATTTAATAAAAAGAGTTATTTGGATTTGTTGTAAGGTGAGTTTGTGGAGTTAAATATTTATTACAACAATATGGTTGATTGATGATTATATTAAGAGATTGAGACAAAAAATACACTTAGTTCATTGATGCTAAACATATTTACATGTACACAAGAAATTGAAGAAAACACTAATTAGGTATGTTACACCTTGTAATTTGTGATCGGCAGTTAATTTAGTTTGCAGATTAATTAATCGGTGACGCCCAACCTGATTTAATTTCATGATCGCGTGTTAAGCAAAATTTCTTATAAAGTCATGACAAAAAGATTCGTTTATTGTCTGTTGAGAATTCCGTAAAGTAAAATAATGATTTTACAAAGTCGCACGCAATGCTCTATAAGTTGCAGAGGCACAAACAAGTGATTTGTTTCAAAACTTTTAAAAGTAAATAATTGTTAGCGTGAAATTGAAATTAAAAAGCAAAGGCGATAGCCTCGTATTAAGACAGGTGATAAATAAAACATAAACATCGTTAGCTTCACCCTTTACAAAAGTGCAAAACGTTTAAATTTCAAATAAAATCCTACTTATTTATGGTATTCCGGCGCACCACTAGTAAATATGTCAATAATAGCAAAAAAACAATCCGAAAAGAAAATCTTTTTAAAACTTTATTCTATCAATAAAAATACAATGTATTAAACTACCTAGCCTAATATTTATTAACTTAGCAATGCATCCCAGCCGGTAGGCTTTCGTTTTACTGCACTCTTGTCACAGGCCTGTGCCACTTTTTCCCAGTTTTTAGGGTTCCGTACCCAAAAGGGTAAAACGGGACCCTGTTACTAAGGCTCCGCTGTCCGTCTGTCTATCTGTCTGTCACCAGGCTGTATCTCATGAACCGATAGTTAGACAGTTTAAATTTTCACATTATGATGTATTTCTGTTGCCACTATAACAACAAATACTAAGAAGCAGAATAAAATAAATATTTAAGGGGGCTCCTATAAAACAAACGTGATTTTTTGCCGTTTTTATAGATAATGGTACGGAACCCTTCGTGCGCGAGTCCGACTCGCACTTGGCCGGTTTTTTCCCATCCAATAACGCGGGACTAGTGTGCTGACATTGCCGATTGTCCTTAGCTTCTCTTGGGTACCATCCTGTTACCAGTAAAATAAACAAGTATATTCGCCCAACCCTCTTCTTTTCTTTCTATACCACAAAATAAAGACCTGATTTAAACTATGATTAAAGCTAAGTCAACCGATAAATAATTTAAGCCATTTGGCAACATTTGTTTTTTTATGATCCAACAGGTAACCTTGGCGTTAACTACGTAGGATGAAACGAGATTATTAATAAGACGTTTAAAGTGTCCTGCCCAACTTCATATTATTAATATTTGACAACATCACATACCTAGGCTCTGATCCTACTAGGCAAGTAGCTATAAGCACTTGTGTTATAGAAATCCGAAACAACGAGGGTGTCACAACAGCTAGACCCGATGCCTCTAGGGTTTTATATTGCCTAATATAAAAGAAAGTTTTCTACATTGACCCGATCGGGAATCGAACCAGGGATGGCGACGTATGCCAAGTCCGGCGTGCTCGTTTCTCGGCTATGGAGGTTGTCATGGTTGGTAAATTTGTTTACCAACGGCTCCGATCTTGGTCCTTCATCGTAATTAGATATTTTGTATAGGTACGATCGACAAGCGAAATCCCGGTAAAGGCACCAAAGCCCCATAATTGTGCACTACAGCCGGTTTCATGTCTGTATTATATTGTATTCATTCATGGCGCCTCGTTTTCTAGAACAATAATCCAATTACGGCACAGACATAATTTACAAAATTGTCACGACCTACATTTCCACAGGGTTTGTTTGTCTATGTAAAGGTAAGTATTATTTAAATAAGGAAGTTTGGTGAATGAATACCTAAACGAGTAAAATGTTAAATGTAGGTATGGATTGAATTAAATTAGATGTTTCCGTTTGGTGCATCGTTTGTCAAGTTGAAGTATAAGCTTGAGCCGTTTTTGCTTTAACCAGGTATCTGCTTCGCCCAGACTTGCCCTAAATCAAAACAACTAACTTAACAGTCATCTAATCCTTGAACACTTTATTCTTATACCTAGCTTTAGATTGGTTTTATAAGGTCTTAGGTGCCTTATAAAATTGTAGGTATTTTCTATGTCCAAAAATATGGTAGATTACATCACATTCATTGCGCACTCTGATCCTAAGATAAGTAGCTAAAGCACTTAAAGTGTTTTAGGAACCTGAAACAATGACGGTCTCAAAACATCCAGACACTGCGCTGCAGTTCCATAAATAATTTCATGAAAGAGTGTGCGTTGAATGGGTATTACGCTGCGTGCAGTGCGGCTAGGTGCGCGAGGCTATCCACTTGATTAGGCATAATATAAAGCATATAAAGCATTTATGTAAAAGAATAATAATAAATAAATATATCGGGTGTAAAAAAAGGCTTAACCAAGCCGAATACCACATATTCTACGTATTATTACGATCATTTTTTTCTTTTACACTATACCTGGGAAATGACGGGTTATAGAGTTATTGATAGTAAAATTACAATTTTTTTTTTGCATTCTACTTGGTTTTATGTATAGAATACGTGGTTCAAGGCTTCGTTAAGCCTTTTTTTACACCCTGTATATACACCGTGAATTTTGAGATACCCGAGAAAATTAACTAACATACTCAGATATCGATATACATCGAATTTGGCGAATAAAAAAAAAGGAACGGCGTACGGAAGGAATAACTATGAATGAAAAAAAAAAATCATTCATAGTTATTCCTTCCGTACGCCAATATTACGCGACTAAATTAGGTGGATTTTGGTTCCGTTAATGTTAGAATGATAATGATTACTATTTGAATTAGCAGGACTTTTATAGTGCATATTTTTTAAGGAATGTTAGGGACCTTTTAAATAAATTTCTCATAAAAAAAAAATTTTTTTATTCGCCGAATTCGATGTATATCGATATCTGAGTATGTTAGTTAATTTTCTCGGGTATCTCAAAATTCACGGTGTATAATAAATAAATAAATATATAAAAAATATATATATATAAGGTGTAAGTGAATTAGTGTCAGATATTTTTAGGAGTAACTTAGACTATCACATGGATCACATATAAGATAAATTTAAAATTATAGAACAAACTTTAATTCACGCACCAAGTAATATGATTATTTGAGTGCATTAATGTAATTCTGGAGAGGTTATGAATCGCCTAGCGTTGTGTGAGTAGTCTACTTGTAGTGTTTGGGTTAATGTACAGGATGATGTATATTCTTTATTTTAAAACTTTTTATTTTTTCGATTTTTTTAAGTTTGTTCTATAATTTTAAATTTATCTTATATGTGATCCATGTGATAGTCTAAGCTACTCCTAAAAATATCTGACACTAATTCACTTACACCTTATATAGTGCGGTGCTTGCGCTGCAGTGTTCATAGATGCGTTTTCACCTCAAAGATGGCTATGCCAAGTCCGGCTTGCCTCTTATACTGATACGGAGTTCGTCGAAAATTGAAATAAAAACTAGCGGCACGGAAGTTGAGCACTCGGCAAAAGATGCGTAGTTACAATTACGTTATTGGCTGGCCGGCTGTGATTCGTTGTTACTTCGCAAATGATGATCGTCTCGTAAGAGGCGCAAAGCGATATGGGGATATCTGGGGATGGGGACTCTCTCTTTGCCCCAGTTCTCAACTTCGGTGCCGCGTATTGTACCTCCTAATTATAGTTCTTCCAATTTTGTGTGTAGGTAGTGCAATGAGCGACCGAGGCGCCCGGCGCGGGGTTGGTGCGCCCTTCTACGCACCGCTGCGGCGCAAGACCTCCGCAGAGATTATCAGCGAAGCGCGCGCTGCCATATACGGCGGTAAGTACTGACCATCGAATCAAAAGTCAAATATTAATATCAGAAAAGTATTCTTATCTAAGAAAATCAATACTGGCTATCAACAAATCAAATCACTTTTTATTTCAGCAACTTAGTTATATAACGCATGTTTTTAGACGTGGGAACTTCCTTTCAGGCAAAACTTTGCCTGTGATAGGAAGAATCGATTTTCATAACAATAACTGACAAATGACTAAAGTTTCGTAAAGGATGTGACGTAGTAAATTTTTACAAAACAGGTTATAATCAACATGATGTTGTCAACATCATTAAAATTTTACAAAACAGTTGAATTCGTTCTGCGTGCTAGATTATATTTAAGCCTCGCGCAGATTAGGGCAGGCAACACCGCACTGCATAGAAAACCTAATTAAGTTGGGGGGTAAAGGACCGAGGTGACCACGTGTGACTGCGGTGAAGAGCATCAAACCATACTTAGTCCTGCTTTATTTGAGGAATAAGGGCCGCGCAAAATGTGATTAATTCTGCACAGTTTGGGTTGGGGCTCCTAAAATAATACTTTATCCAAGACGTAATGAATTTATTGTTTTTTTTTTCGGAAATTCGTAAACAAAAGCTTTTAGTCAGAAGGTAAGAGTACTTCTAATATTTAACTCAAACTCCTTGGCTCACGTTATTGGTTTCCCCTTATGAGCTTAACCACTAGGCAAATCTAATGGTTATTATTTTCATTTGGAACGATTGCTGTCAGATCTCCGAACCCTAACACAGGAGTAGCAGATCTAAAATCTTAATGCTCGATATTGTCCCTCACTCTCGAACTAGGGGTACCTACATACATGATAAATAAATAAAACCATATTATATTGGTTAGATTCCAAACCAAGCTGTTGCTAGCTTAGCTAAATACTTGTCGAGTTTAAAAAACGCAAAACAGAAACTGCAACTAAAATTATAGCATTGCCGTGACATAAAACTTAGATAACACTTCACAAGGTTGTCTCTGATAGTATTACTTATTTAACGGCTATATTTAGCAAAAAAGAAAATCGCTTATCGTGTATCGTCAATATCCGGCGCGATACGGCCCGCACCATATTCACCTGGCTGACATCAAAGCGGTTAATGGGCTTCAGGCATGCAAAACGAAAATCGTTTTTCCTTTCGCGGCTGACGTCATGCAGATGTGTGGTTTCAATAACATGATTAATTTCTTAGAAAATTTTATTATTAAAGATAAATAACACTAGAAAAAAATCATCGACCTCAGGTGGGACTCGAACCCACATCCCATCGCAATTTTATTATTGTTTTATTGTTCACTAATCCGTTTTTTTTTAATTAATGCAGCCGGAGTGCTTCTCCGTCCGAACTCTTTCTATAAGTATTTCTTCAACCTCTATGATCAGAATAAATAATTAAGCTATGATTCTCTGGCTCCATTGTTACCAAGTAATTTACAGTAGGGTCCCCTCTTATATTTTTATAGGTTGCCGAACGGTCGCATGAGGCCACGTAACAATAATATTCCTATTATGTCTCGCTTTGATGGGCTGAGGTGTTTAAAGTTCAATAGAAATCAGGCCTATCGTTTAGTAGTAAGACATTTTGTTCAAGAAAATAACCCTGATTATGCGAGTAATTTTCCTAACGGTCGCGGTGGTCGGCAAAGGTGGTTGAACTGGGGTCATGTAGTTCTTACATTTGCCTTCGGTTGCCGGGGTGAGCCCTATTAAACGCGATTAATTCCCCGCACTGATTCCAACTGTATACTTAATTATGTATTCCGTGTTTAGACTTGGCAACGGTAAAACTTTGACCGGAGTCGAAGAACTTTTCGTAAGTTTGACGTAAATATTTCAGTGAACTCATGCTGCATGAAGGTATTTAGATTAGAAAGTTGTTAAAATATGGAGCTTGAACCAAAGAGATGTAGAGCCCAACTAGGTCGCTAAAAAAGCTTATTTCATTAGTAATAATTTTACATTATTTTTATTACGTGTTGGAAACCTTTAAACCAAAATAAATATTAAATATTTACTTATTAAACACGTTGGATTGGTTGGTGTAAGTGGCTGACGCGACGTTTCTTGCGTTGCTTGTCGGCACTAGCCTACAATATTTACAGAAATGATTGTCATCGTCATGCATGGTAGCCCCTTGGTGACCCAATTCCGGATCTTGCCTCTTCCACACCTGGCGATCCTGTGCCCAAATCATCCAGTAGGCCGATCTGCATGTCGACTAATCGCTTTGGCAAAAATAAATAAGTTTTAATTAGTAACTGTTTCAAATAAATCACGACCGTAAGGTGTAGTGGTTCGCGCTCCTGACTACAAAGCGTGGCGGTTGCGAGTTCGAATCTCGCAAAGGGCAAATGTGTGTATGATGAGCACTACCATTTCCTACCATGTTTATTTTCATGGATGGTTTCTAGTCAACATAGTACAACTTTGCTTAATTTGGAGCTTGATAATAATTGGTGTGATTGTTGAAGATTTTATAATATCTTATGTGAGCCCTCTTGTGGACGTCACATGCCCAAAAGCCCAGGAAACTTAATTACATTATCAGCAAAGGCCAAAGGGCGTTCAGGGCTCCATACCTCAAGCAACTTTAGGGTTTCGCAACTTATATTATTTTACCAGAAATTACCATTGTAAGATTATATATTTCTGTTTTGTCGTCAGAGATGAGCGCCGGCAGCGGCGCCGGGTCGGGAGGCGCGTTGCGGCCGCTGCGCACGCGGCGCCCCTTCACGCCGCGCGAGCCGCAGCGCACGCTGTTCGCGGAGCGCGCGCGCACCAAGGACCCGCGCCCGCCTAGCGCTTTTGAGTAAGGGTTTGATGCTGTAGGTAGCTTGTAGGACAGAGATCATTATCCACCTTCAACTGTCGATTCAAGAAGGAAGCATTTCCCATCTACCGCTTTTGAGTACAGACAGCCTTTAGGACAGAGGCCATCCAACATTCCTTCAAAGCTGTTGATTACACGACATGTTATATGCTGACAGTTGTTAGTTATAGTTATCACTTCCAAAAGTAATGATCGCTACTCTTGCGCTGTTCGTGGAGCGAGTTTGGTTTAGGTTCCACCTTTTATCGGAAATCCCCCCATTTGGGGAAATATATAAAAATCTTTAATAAAGTACCACAAACTCTTGTTGACTTGCCTGTTTATAAGTTCAAAAACCATAATAAAAAAATCCTTATGGAAAAAGGATATTACAAAGTGAAGATTACTTGAACGACAAGAGTGCATGGACTTAATAACCTGCCTAGCTCGCACTTGAACTATCTTGTAATTGTATTTCCTGTTAAATGTTCGTGAAGTTAATTGATAATCACTTAACATATCAACTATTGATTGTTGGTTCACTGCTGCAGATACAGTAAATTGAATCCAAATCAATTTTAAAAGTTTAAAAGCATCAGAATGTCTTGAATCTGTCGATCTTTTGTTTAATCCTGTTTTTCTGTATCAGTTTAAAGTACCTGAGCTTGTCTGAGAATACAGAAGAAATGACAACAGCTGTATTAGGAGCTCGTATTGCCAGCCTAGACGAAGAAGGACTGAATGGGATTCTGCTCACTGAACCACAGAACAATAGCAAGAAAAAAAGCACAGTAAGTACCTACTTACCAAGTTTTCTGTACCAACTGCAAAGGATTGCTAGAGGACATCTACCACTGTTAATAACTAAATGATTTTAAAACAATTTATTTACTGTTTAACTTTGCACTGATCCTTAGGTACGGTACCTAGAAGGATCAGAGCATGTACGTACGTAGCTAAAGCACTTGTGTTATAGAAATCAGAATCAACGATGGTACCACAAGTGCTAAACGCCCTGACTGGAGACAATATAGGAAATTTCGTTTTCCACATTGGCCGACCGTTAATCGAACCGGGTGTACTCGCCTCTCGGCTACGAGGTCATGAAAATTATTAAACTACGTTCGAAATTTGAGAGCCTTTTATTTCAACCCTCTTTTCTTGCAGCAACTACGGAATTCGCAACTGAAGCCTATGCAGTCTGGCGACGGATGGAGTGGCTTCCCGAAACTTCCACACTTGAGCGGGCGGTCCAAGCCCCTGCACCGCAGGAACACTTTGGGACAGGCTAGTGATGGTAAGATCATCGACGTTGCTGGTAGCGTAAGTGCTCCACTCAAGATTCAGATTTTGCGCCCCCAAGACTTATTCCTGTGGTCCGTTTGCTGTGGGTTAGCCCCTGTCAGCCGTTCGCGCTGATCACGCTAAAGGGCAGTTCACGCTAAAGGGCAGTTCATACGGCAGATACAAATTGACAACTTAATATTAGGCTGCATCTCGCGTGCCTGAGTCGTACGTTGCTTACGGTGCTCTTTGCTACCTACAAAATATGCCCTATGCTCTTCTGTGCTAATCATTATTTATATATAGTTTAGCTATAGTAAAGATGAACATTCTTAATGTGCTTTGTAAAGATTCTTCTGGGCAAGCTTACAAAGACTAAACACTATGTTTATATTTTTTTTACTGTAGTATCCATTAGGAATTATTTCGAGTCCCGAATTTTTGGAAATCAACCGTAAGAGTTTTATTTTGACTAATAGATTAGTTTCTTTAATATTTCAAGCATCTATTTGCTAATAATAAGATTCAATATGGTATATTATTTTCAGAATCAAAAACAGAAACAGAACTAGCCCATGCCATCTCAATAACACGTCCGTTAGGTGGAACTGATGGGGATCTTAACTGCACTCTCGCTCTAGATAACAACACATACAAATGTGAGTTTTGGAAGTGACAATGCATTCATTATAATTTTAATTCATCCTTCCTTAAACATTGCATTTCACTTAGAAGTAGCAAGAAGTATTGGTATACTGCTTGCTACTTATCCTAACTCTTGTCTCATCTCTAGTCGGGGTTCGCTTGACCAGTCTAACTATGATCTAAGATGCGCGAAGTGTGGTTATTACATTTGGAGACCTCCGTAATCGTAAGGTAGGGGAGATATTGGATCAAAGTTGTTATCTAAATGTGCATGTTTCCTTCAATGTTTTCTGTGACCTGTATCAGATTTCAAAAATCTAAAGATACGTGCCAGGAAGCGAACTCACAACTCACACTGAACTGAAAAAGGTGAACTCACAGCTGATATGGGGCTCTGACAATATGGTAAAAAAATGCCTTTTGGGAAAAATCTTTTGATACCGGTGTCAATGATGCCACGATATAATATTTCCTTCTCTTTATAAACTAAACATGTTTTAGCCCTCGGTCCAGAGAGCAACGTGAAAAGGAAACAGTTCGCGAGCAACAAGTCCATCTCCTACGACGCGAGCCACAAGAGCGATCCACTGGGGGACTTAGCCGTCAAGCATTTAGCGGTGCAGTTGCCCAATACTTCTGCGACGGACCTCGACAGGTTTGGTCTTTTTATGGAGTGAAATAAAGAATATATTCTAGAATCATGCAGCCCTTATATTTATCACAGGCTTATCGAAAATTCCACTGATTTTGTAAGAAAATATTACTGCAAAAAGTTATGTCTAATGTTAAGTAGTGAACGTCCTGTGGCTGAAATGATGATGATGATGAAGTTACATCTAATTAAATGAGCGCGTGGCACGAAACAACTTTTCCGTGCGTGCTAATACGAGTATTCTTAAGTAATATAACAAGTTGCTAGTGATTTTATCCTGGAACTAATTACAAAACCTAAGTACAACTAATTCAAGTTCCTCATTTGGTAATAGGCATCCGCCTATGTCTACGCTATGTCTGGCATTTTATTCTATTCCTATTTAGTTACTTAAGCTTTAATTTTCTAACTCAACAGCGCTACTGTTCTCGAACTAGCAGAAGCATTGTCCGAGCGAACCCAATCAGTAGAACGAACGGTTCTACTTATGGAAGCCTTGCAAAACGTTCTGGAAAAGTCTTCCCCAGCGACCAGTCTCAGGGAACTTGTACTGAGATCGCTGTACATGCATATCGATGCAGAAGACGAACGAATACTTGTAGCAATAGCGAGGGCTATGTTGACGGTAAGTAGAAACAGTTTATCGTAAAAAATATATTTAGGGACAACAAAAGTAAAGTACACTCATAAAAACCCAGTTCAGCTCCTGATATACAATTACTTTTCCCATTGTAAAAGGTATCAGTACTAAGAACACAATGTCAATGTTTTTAATTCCACCGGCCTATATTTTTTGTCATAGATGCGAGTTACCGGAGCGAACTTGGCAGCAGCATGCAAACTGGTTTTCAAGATTGCAAGAAATGACAAGAACGATCATTTCTTTCGAAACACCAATTTACTTGGTAATACAACTTTTTTAAAATAGAAATAATCCCATAATAAACAGGTCATTGAATACATAATAAACTAATTGTACGAGTAAATATTACCTTGTACAAAGTTGACTCGTTAAGACATAGGGTAGACCAATATCGATAAAATCTTTAATTTACCTGATACATTAGCGTGTTTAATTTAAAATTATATAAACAATCGATCACTATCAGGTACAGCACGATTAAGTGTGTTAAATATAATAAATAATAAAATGTAATGGTCAGTTTCTGTATCAATAGATCAATTTATATCAATGTTACCTTGTTTATATTCTATGTATTTGGAAATAAATATTAGGCTAAACCAAAGTTATCAATTAATTTTGTGCAATAATTCTAAGCTAAGCTTTATAAATTTATTATCTAGTATTAGCGCAATACCTTAATGGGCTATAGTAGTACTTCAAAAAAGACTAAATAAAAATCGTTAAATACTTCTTTCCTAAGAATTACTGGTTGAGGGCTGTGGGAGAGCAGATCCGCTGACTGAGGGCGAGTGCTGTGTATACGGTGCGGGAGCGTTGCGGTTCCTCGCGCTCGAGCCACGACTGTGTGTACTGGCACATAAAGCTGGCGCCTTGCACTTGGCGGCTTTGCATCTAAAAATTGTGAATAATGCTGTGAGTACTACATGCTAACATTAATTATTCCTTTATAAATACGGTCATTTTGTTTTTTTTAACACTTTAGGCATTAACCAAGGTGTCATGTCATGTGTCGTAGAAACATGAGAGCAATACCACAAGATAGCTAAAAAAACTGACAAATTGGCCATAAACTTCAATTCTGATGTTAAGGATTCCCTTGGCTAGAAAAAAAAATAATACGTTAGATTATCTTCGAAAAAAACTTAATTTTTAGATTTTTTTGACCCCAAATAATTTTTTTGTTAATAAAATTTGATACCTAACTTAGCCTTCACAGGTTAGAAGTACCGCCCATATCACATTGTATATTTTGCATCGTCCAGTCAGTCGGCAGTGCAATGACCGTGATTACTGTATGAAGTAACAATTAAGTCATCCAGAAACAGAAATTATTTGTTAACAGGTTTCACGAACAAACTCTTCCTTCAAGACGTTTTACTTGACTAATTTACTATAACCCACTGTATTTAGAGACTCGAAACCAATGTATTCAATTGTACAAGAAAATTAGAATGAACTTGATGAAAACCTTTTTTTGTGTCCATAAAATAGAAAGCAGAGAATCCTCGCGTAGTGTCCGAACAATCAACACACGCGCTATACCAATTGACTGGTGCTCTTCGGAACCTTGCTGGGGCCGAGAAAGAGGCTCGAGCCTTCGTCGTCAGTGGCGCCCTCGCCGAGTTGATCAACGCTCTAATGCACCACACTGACAGAGACGTACTAACTAATGTGGCCCGGTGTCTCAGGTAACATTGGCTAGAATTTATGTAATGTGTTTGTAGGTATAAGAACTCAGCAGCTTCTAAAGGGCAGCGGTAGTCTGACGTGAGCTAGTTAGTAGGACAATGATAATTATTTATTGTATTTACTCACATGTTTCTTCTCTTCATTTTTCGTCCAATTTAACACGGGCGAGCATAATTAAAATGAAGCTTTTACTTTTTATTATTGCATCTGATTCATATTCGCCTTGATGATACGAAACATAAAGGTCAACGATTTCCTTACATCATTATCATTATTTGTGGGCAGCGTCCTCTCAGCAGAAGAGTCATGCTGTGCTTGGCTATGCGCGTCGCACACCGCTGCCCACGCGTGTGTGCGTGCGCTAGCTGCATGTGCGCCGCGCGCGCCGCTTGCCGTACGGCTCGCTTACACGCTGGGGAACATGGCTGCTGCCGACCGCCAAGCGAGGATTAATGTGAGTGATATTATAATAGTTACCATCTTTATGTGTTCATTCTTCATTTATTGTAAAGTCTTAAAGCAGGGACTTCGGTAGACTAGTGGTCTACTGTAGCTAGAGTAGACCACTAGTCTACCGAAGCTACAATGAGGTAGGTTAGGGTAGATTTCTTGTAATAATAAGTAGTATAGATACGATCGTGGACAATGTTGTAAAGAATCCCACATCAGGAATATGGTTGATCCATTTTAAAATGTTCAAAGTAACGCAAGTTTGTTTCTACAGAAGTCACAGATACACAAGTACAGCACACTCTGCCTTTTTAGTGTGGGTTATCCTGGTGGGTAAGAAAGATCCTACAGATAGGTATTTGACAGAGGTACTGAGTGGTGATGCGGTACTGCATAATATCTTCTTGGCGACTCCAAATTCCCAATTCACCTTAGATTTTACTTTCAACCCCTTTTCAGACCATTAGCTACCATAATCTGTAATACCATTGCTGTAAATCATGTCTCGTAAAGAGAGCTGTTACTTCTACATGATTTACCTAAATAAAAAATCTCTTTTAGATCTACAACGAGGAAGGCAGCGTAGATGTGCTATTGACAATCCTGGAGCTGTACACAAAACGGAACGACATACGCGACCCTGATACAGATCCCGATCTACACTTAATAGGTAAAATACCTAGATTCCTTATACACCAAATTATAGTGATACTGGTGTGATCTTGATTAACATAAAGATTGTATAAATGTATAATTTAATACGATTTCTGTTTTATTTATTAGGCACAGATTTGGGAGGATCAGATGGTTCAAATGAAGATGTTCTTATAAAGGTAAGCAAAAATAAGTACAAACATACCTACAAAAGCAAAACCAAAATTTTTACGTAGGTAAGTATGTAGGTAGAAACACTCCTTTCTCTGCCAACTTTTTAGTTTAGCCTGACTTGCGTATGCACTATTAGAGTCGGTTTTTCCATTTCGTATGAAAAGCCTTAGAACCTTAACGCTCCTAATTTATGTATATTCGAAGATGACTTCGAGTCGATGTTGGAAGTTCCTACATCGAACTTGCCTTTGTAGACAGTGCGAGTGGTCGCCAACTTGTGCCTGTGCGAGCGAGCAGGGCGGGGGCTCGCGGCCGAGCACGCCGAGCGCACTGTTACAGCCCTGCTGGCCTGCCTCGAACTGGCTGAGAAGCCCGCAGAAATTATTCACGTAAGTCTGCATGCATAGTTTAAGTTCATTCAATATAAACGATTGAGTATTGAAGCGTAACGTAAGTGTATACGATTACCTATCCCTAACATTTCGTCTCGTTTCGAGTAGGGGCGCTTGGCCGTGATAAGTCTGGTCATTTGGAGCTATTGTCATTTTAATCTTAAAACTTTACCGAGCCGTTTGCACCGTCCATGACAAACAAATACATACAGTGTATAATAAGTTTTCTGACTATCTTTACCCTCATCGCCAAACACATAATATGTGTTATTTTGTGTGTGTGTTTTTTAATGTAATTTTATGTAAAAATAATGTACAGCCATAGATTCCAAATACATATCTAGAGTAGAGATTTGAACTCACATTTTACGGGTGTGAAGTTAAACTCTAACGACTAAGTTAAATTTATAGAGTTGGTTACTCTTTGATTGATTGAAGAGTTGCATTAACCAAACCAATATTGATAAAACTGGTCTACCGGAATAAATACCTTTTCTATCTATGGATGATCACAATGAGTGACTATCAGATTCTTCTACAATAAGAATCCGTTTGGGGTTTCAACGGAAGTGTGATTTCTGAATGATTATTTATAAAGAGAAACCGAACAACTCTACCTACTACTATGTATTTAACACAACACAGTCACAAGAAGAGGAAGAAGACCGACCTAGCTGGACAGAACGCCGTGAGGAGTTGGCCACCGCGGCTCTGGCTACCCTCAACAACATCACATTCTACCGCGAGCCGCCCGATCCGCCTGATCCTCTGCACAACTTACTTGATCAGCTTTGTAAAGGTAAGGTATCATGAGAGTTTCGATTAATTGCCTGATACTGGCAAAGCTTATCTGAAAAAGGTCACCATGAAAACTTTGACTAGAATAATAATTCAAATTATTAGTCTAGCTAGGATTTATAGAATTGATCTAAGTCTGACATATCTATCACCCATGTCAAAACCAAGGTAATGACGGTTTACTTATCTATCTATATCTAAAAGTGTGTAATGATGACCCTATAAAGTTGTAACGGGTGTGTTCCATATGTTATTGTTTATACCTATTTTAGTAAACAGATCAGAAGCTTACTTTTATACATGAGGTCCCTCGCCTACTTTGTCTCTCATCTAGGTATCTCCGAAACTTCCTACTTTTCGCTACAGAGTTTTTAACCAAATTATATAATCCGTATTACCAGAATATTTACTAATTGTATGTGTTACTTACATCTATAAAATTAATGTAGATAGAACAGATTTGTCAAATTTTCCACTGTCTATGGAAAAAGACAACATCATTATATTTGACTCCTAATTATTGAAATGGTCTTGAAAGAAGTTACCAGTAGATTTATTTGTGCTACTCGTACGAAACCTTGTAACTACGTAAAAAAAGTGATCCAACGGTGGTTCTATAAACCTTAACTAAACTGATTGATTACGGTGGATTCTTGTCAACAGTGACATGCCGAAGGCTAGTGGGCACGGGCCCGGCGGCCTGCGAAGCCGTCAGAGCGCTTGGCAACCTTTCGCGGGATACGCGCTCCGCTCAGCTCATCGTGCTAGAGGGCGCGCTCGACTCGCTCGTACCTTTCTTGCAACATGGTAAGTGCAGTTGCCATGCCTAAAAAACGATAGCGTATCGATTTTGAGAGCCACACAAAAGGTTTGTTGGCTTTAGCAGTTGTGGACGGATAAGCCAACGTCTCTATCTATGTGTGATGCTCCTGATGGACATTATGCCTCTCTCCTATCACGCCATTAAGCCCAATCGTCAGTTTTTGTTTGAGCGATGACGTAGTTACACAAAGCGGGTGACATGGCAACGGATGCACCGTTGCCAACAGTTACGTTTATCATCGCTCCACCTTGTGAGGCCCCGCGCTATGCTGCGTTTGCCATGTATCGGACTCCAGTCAAAAAACCACAACTATGTGTAGTTACAGGGATGGTCTGTCATCATAATATCAGCCCTTGGAAGTCCACTGGTCGACACAAGCCTACTGAACGCCACAGCGAACACGGCTGTTTGCATCCAGCAGCTGCTTTGCCTTGACTAGGTCGTCAGTTCCCCGCTTGGGGGATGCCTACGCTGCGCTGTCCAGATCGTCATCGCGATCACGAGAACCTTTTTCCCAACGGTGATCAGTTCTGTAAAAAAAGCATGCCTATTGCAACTTTAGCTTTGCAATTCGGATAGCTATTGTTCTTGACATTTTTCTACCTGATGGATGGATGGTCGATATGCTACCTAATTCGCAGACGAAGCAAGCGTGCGCTGCGCCGCAGCAGGCGTGCTAGTGAACGTGTGCGGCGCCGGCAGCGGCTGCGCGGAGGCGGGCGCCCTCGCGGCGCGCGCGCTGGTCGCCGCGGCGGAGTGCGCGGACGCGGCCAGCGCGGCGTTGCTCGCGCGCGCGCTGTGGAACGCGCACTCGCACGCGCCGCTCACGTACACGCACGCTCACCATGCGGCGGCTGCGCTCGCTGCTTTTATTGGTGAGTCTTGAAGATATCATTCAGGTATCATGAGGTGTGATTGTGTTGTGACACCGCGGCGGACTGCGCGGACGCGGCCAGCGCGGCGTTGCTCGCGCGCGCGCTGTGGAACGCGCACTCGCACGCGCCGCTCACGTACACGCACGCTCACCATGCGGCGGCTGCGCTCGCTGCTTTTATTGGTGAGTCTTGAAGATATCATTCAGGTATCATGAGGTGTGATTGTGTTATGACACCGCGGCGGACTGCGCGGACGCGGCCAGCACGGCGTTGCTCGCGCGCGCGCTGTGGAACGGGCACTCGCACGCGCCGCTCACGTACACGCACGCTCACCATGCGGCGGCTGCGCTCGCTGCTTTTATTGGTGAGTCTTGAAGATATCATTCAGGTATCATGAGGTGTGATTGTGTTGTGACACCGCGGCGGACTGCGCGGACGCGGCCAGCGCGGCGTTGCTCGCGCGCGCGCTGTGGAATGCGCACTCGCACGCGCCGCTCACGTACACGCACGCTCACCATGCGGCGGCTGCGCTCGCTGCTTTTATTGGTGAGTCTTGAAGATATCATTCAGGTATCATGAGGTGTGATTGTGTTATGACACCGCGGCGGACTGCGCGGACGCGGCCAGCGCGGCGTTGCTCGCGCGCGCGCTGTGGAACGGGCACTCGCACGCGCCGCTCACGTACACGCACGCTCACCATGCGGCGGCTGCGCTCGCTGCTTTTATTGGTGAGTCTTGAAGATATCATTCAGGTATCATGAGGTGTGATTGTGTTGTGACACCGCGGCGGACTGCGCGGACGCGGCCAGCACGGCGTTGCTCGCGCGCGCGCTGTGGAACGGGCACTCGCACGCGCCGCTCACGTACACGCACGCTCACCATGCGGCGGCTGCGCTCGCTGCTTTTATTGGTGAGTCTTGAAGATATCATTCAGGTATCATGAGGTGTGATTGTGTTGTGACACCGCGGCGGACTGCGCGGACGCGGCCAGCGCGGCGTTGCTCGCGCGCGCGCTGTGGAATGCGCACTCGCACGCGCCGCTCACGTACACGCACGCTCACCATGCGGCGGCTGCGCTCGCTGCTTTTATTGGTGAGTCTTGAAGATATCATTCAGGTATCATGAGGTGTGATTGTGTTGTGACACCGCGGCGGACTGCGCGGACGCGGCCAGCGCGGCGTTGCTCGCGCGCGCGCTGTGGAACGCGCACTCGCACGCGCCGCTCACGTACACGCACGCTCACCATGCGGCGGCTGCGCTCGCTGATTTTATTGGTGAGTCTTGAAGATATCATTCAGGTATCATGAGGTGTGATTGTGTTATGACACCGCGGCGGACTGCGCGGACGCGGCCAGCACGGCGTTGCTCGCGCGCGCGCTGTGGAACGGGCACTCGCACGCGCCGCTCACGTACACGCACGCTCACCATGCGGCGGCTGCGCTCGCTGCTTTTATTGGTGAGTCTTGAAGATATCATTCAGGTATCATGAGGTTTGATTGTGTTGTGACACCGCGGCGGACTGCGCGGACGCGGCCAGCGCGGCGTTGCTCGCGCGCGCGCTGTGGAACGCGCACTCGCACGCGCCGCTCACGTACACGCACGCTCACCATGCGGCGGCTGCGCTCGCTGCTTTTATTGGTGAGTCTTGTGAATATCATACAGGTATCATACATGATGGTGTGATTGCGACTCGCGCGCGCGCTGTGGAACGCGCACGCGCCGCTCGAGTACACGCACGCTTTTACCATGCGGCTACTGCGCTAGCTGCTTTTATTGGTAAATTTCTCTTGTATATCATATTTTTCAGGCAGCTAGCGATGTAACAAACACTGTTGTTTTTCTCTCTTGTCTCATACTATGCTAAAGGTAAAAAACGGCTGTGCAATTTGATTCCATGCTACACACACGCACAAGTACAACACAATCCCTGAGAACCTATTATTTTTACTTTCTGTAAACTGCGTATCGGGCCATATGGAAATAGCGTTTTAGTTTTGTTCATCCATGAGGTAGGTAATTTGAAATTTCCTGCGAGATTTGAACCGCGCACATGTACGCGCCGCCCGCGCGCTCATCAAGCGGCTGCTGCGCTCGTTGCTTTTATTCGTAAGTCATCTAAGTATGTAAAGGCTGTGCGTTCTTTGTCCCACCCCGATTATTCAGAGTTCCTTTTTCAACTTTGAAACCCTTATAAGTGATTAAGTACTTATTTTACTGTACCGTTAGTTTTAATATTGAGCAGTGGTAGGGTACAGATACATTAAATTTGAAATTATAATAGAGCTTAACTCAAGAGGCCTATTTGCATAAATGAATTGGGTTAATTCAGTAGTACCACTGATCAAGGCAATATGTAGTACTTATAAACGAATAGGTAGGTACCTACATAACTGCTTCAGTCTGCTTCCAGTGAAGGATCGGAAATTTGGAATCTAATATATCGATTGATAAGAAAACTGCAAGCAAACGGAAATGGTTTCATGAATTAAAATTTAGGAAAAATCAGGAAAAAGGTCTAGAAACAGTCTAAAAACATCATCACGTCACATATTTCGAGAATAATAATACATTATTTTAACAATCGCACCGCAAAGCTTATATTATGGAGACTACTGAACGGATAATTATACGAACCTAAATTCATTAATATAAGCATTGACTTGTTACACGGCTTAAGTAATAGGTACCTAATAATTTCTAGCGACATTCGAACCCACTATAAGTCCGGAGCGCAAAACATTGCTAGACCACCAAGGTTTACAAAAGAAAGAAAAATAGGTTAACAAAACTTGTGAACCTTTTTTTTCTTTACTTACAAATTATTAATGATGTAGTATAGGAACAGATTATGTACGTATTTGCATACATAGAAAAATACAAAAATACATGCCAAGATAGGCAAATATTGCTTTACGTTTTATATTACGAGTTCGTTTTCTAGATTTGTAGAATTCATTGATTACACAGATATGTTTAAATACTTAGAAACAATGACAAAATGTATATCAAAATTACAGCTTACGTTATCTGTCGCGAGTAGAATACGTTAGTCATGATTCATTCATGCTATTTCTAGTTTATCCGATTGAGCGGATAACGAACAAAAATGGCGCGAATGCGTCGTTTGTAAGCAACGTAAGCTGATTGACTATTTCGTCTACCCCGCCATGTGACTCCGTGGCGCAACGGTAGCGCGTCTGACTCCAGATCAGAAGGTTGCGTGTTCAAATCACGTCGGGGTCAAAACTACTTTTTGAGTTGTTTGACTTTTTATGATTTTATTTTTGTTTTTTAAAATTACAATAAAAATATCGCCTGGACTAATATTTTAACAATAAGTTTTTGCTTGGTTACCAAAAAAAAGGCAAATTATGACACAGATCTCTACTTATTAGGCAAAATATTAATTAATAACTAAAAATAATCTAACAGGGTAGCGTTCCAGCAGTACAGAACTACCTAATTAGATTGAAACTGTTGTACCTACCTATGTATTTTTTTGTGAACTCAGTAATCCGTTGCGATTCGAGTCTCGCTTTACATCCTAGCCTAGTGTCGTGAGTTCGAAACCCAGCACGTACCTCGGGATTTTATAACCCATATTTGTAAATAAGGAAAACATCTTGACTGCACATTGAAATAACATTGGCTTATGTGTAGTAAAAAAGTGTACCTACCTAATATTAGAAACGTTTTGCGGTTGAGCGTGTTTAAGAGTGTGCGTATTGTTATTTAGTTTGTCCGCCCTAAAAAAAGGTCGAGTCTAACATGCCCTGACAGAAAGGGTCCAAAGCGGTAGGGGAAGAATTAAACAATAAATTATTCTTTTTCATTGAAGAGTCAATGTAGAAATTATAGAAACCGTTTTTTTGTTTATATTGTCTCTGGTCCGGGACTCCGAGTTTTGTGTGTGGTTCCGTCGTTATTTCTGATTTCTATAACACAGTGCTTTATCTAGGCACTTTAGAATCAGATAGGTACTATTATAATAGTAATAACAGATGATAATTGTACTTTTTATTAAGTGAGTCTAATATTTCTAGTTATTTGGTGTATTATTATTACTTACCCTTACCCTTACATAGGTTGGAAATGTCTAGTCTTGCGTACCCTGACAGAACGAGGCTAAAGCACTAGGGGAAAAATATAATTATTAATTATTCTTGTCGAATCGATTAAAAAACGATCCTTTCCAAGGAATAGTCAAATCTTTTTTCACTTTTACGTGAACCTTTCTATATCACCTTGGGATTGAGTTGAGGTACGGTCGCTATGTCTGATAACTATAATACATGTGCTATAGCTATTTACCGTAAGATCCAGGGTACCTAACGTATGTGATGTTGTCCAATATTTATATTGTTTCAGACGACGAATCTGTTTTCGCGGCGTGCGTGGCGGGTCGAGCGGGCGAGCGGCGCGTCAGTGACCCTGCTCTCTACAAGCACCATGTACCTAATTTATTTATTGCTATTATTAAAATTGACAAGTAATAGTCGATAAGTTACACGTAGAGTTAAGACAACGTTTAAAAAAAATTGTCTTTGTTTCAAGAAATTAAATTTTTGAAAGTTTTATGTTTAGCTGAATGATTGCAACGTAGGTAATGAATGAGCACACTTTCCACAGGTACAATTCGACGTCCACAACAATAACTGTTTCGATGAAGAGAAATCTGACGACAAGCTTTACATCCAAGCGTATAGCGACAACAATCCTTCGGAGGATGAAGACGGGGACCGCACGGGCTGCTCCGGGGAGGACCAGGGGTTCGAGGAGGGGGAAGGGGAAGGGGACGGTGAAGAGGACGAATGCTCGTGCGCAACCTGCGCGCGTCTCGCGGCTTGGGAAGAGCTGGTGGGCGTGGCGATCCCCTTGCTAGAAAAACTGCGACCTCCCAGAGCTGACGCTTCTGTAGGCACAGACTAGTTACCTTTGAACCCTTCTGTATTGTTGGCTGCTGCGGTATCTTTAGGTTTCATGCTCCTTCACACAATAGCAGGGTGAAGACGGAGGCTGCTCCGGAGAGGACCAGGTCAACAGGGGTTCGACGATGGGGAATAATGGGGACTGAGAAGGGGAAGGGTACGGGGAACGGGACGGAAAGGGGACTAATGCTCGTCGGCTTTGGAGGGTAAAAATTTAACTACACTTGCTATCTACTATTTACGAGCATCTTGACTGACGGATAAAGAGAAAAACACACGGTGCCCTAAAATGCTTGACAGCTAGGACAACATTATAGGTATTCGAGGTCAATGAAACTAATGCGTTTGCCCCAGTATAAGTACATGTCGTTCCATAGGAGTTCACATTATTATGTAATGTTAGTTCATTGGAACGAATTGTCGTTGAACACAAACATTTCACGCCACGTGACCTTTACTTGGCGTGTTATAAAGCCAATGGCGGTAAATCTCTCATAACTTTTGATCGTAAAGTAAACCTGCTTTACATACTTAAAACTTCATTTATACTTTGATGGTGACTTTCGAATAGTAGAATGGTTTACTTACGGCTGCTAGTGGCACGCTTGTAACAATAAGTACCTAAGCGATCGGTTACTGTCTTATGTGGAGTGCATTTGCTAGTCCGGGACAGGTTAAACCACTGAACCACTGTTTTATACCCACCCACGTACAACCTTAGTCCCGGACTAGCAAATGCACTCTGAATAAGACACTTAAAGTTCACATGTATGAGTCAACATGAACGATAGTGTACGCACCAGCAGTTATTTTTTGTGGAACAACGTTTGACGTCGTCAAGAGTGTTACTGGTTAAATCCAAAACAAAGACAAATGAAAGTTGCACAATGATACTGACGTTTTTATGTTTCCCTACATCTAAAAAAAAATGGATGCCTGTAAAGTCGGTTTACGGACGTTAATTTTACGTGATAACGTCATTTTCACAAAGTACGGATAAAATTATGTAAATTATCTTAATTATGTAAAAGATAAAAATATTTAGAAGATAAAAGTGTTTGAAAATGAAAAATACGACAAAAATCGTGTTTATCTTTCAGTTATGTTAAATATAGCTTATTCAGAACTAATGCAGAACTTATACATAGTACACAACATAGTATGAAACGGCCCTAAGCGTGCGGATTGCAGTGTAACGTTGCCCTTTAAACTAGACCGTAACGTCCGGTCCACCCTAGCTTGAATGTATAAGTGCGAATCTAAATCATACTTGCTATTTGTATCGAAAATTATTATTTAAAAACTAAAGACTTAATTTTATGGCCGCATTTCGAATTGCGCTAAAAGCACTTTCAGCGCGGAACCGACCAAATATAATGGTCAATATTACACAAAAAGCCTACCTATGTAGCTATTACATTTATATGGATTTGGGCTAATAGTGCTCGGAACGAGGGGTATCTTTAGCTTAGTTCAAACACAATATTATTTTTGTGGCCTAGGAAAAATATGAAATGGCAATTGCAATAATAGGTGTATGTGTTGAAATATACCAGGATGTACAAAAGAATGGGACACTCCTTTAAACCTCGTGATCAGCTGTTGATATTAACAAATTTTCCTATGGGAGCAACATCGAAATCATGATTTTATTTTCAGATGCTCCATACATTACCTACCATCGAGGTAAGCACGTAAGTTTGTATGGAGCAGCTACAAAAAAAAACTCGATTTCGATGTTGCTAGCATTACATAGAAAAAGTTGTTGTTTATGACCAGCTGATCACGTGGTTTTAAGGAGTGTCCTATTCTCTTGTACACCCTGTGTATCCGTATAATATGTATTAGTACCTACGAGTATAATTGCTACATTAATTATATTAGGTATGTAATCATCTTAATAATCAAGATGGTATAATATTAAATACCTAACGGATCTTATCTTACGGTTATGCAATATTATTTGTAAATAAATACGTTTTTTTTTTTGTTATTGTTATGTATTATGAGTTGAATATTATTATGTAAATGTTTAGTGTTTTTTGTATTAATACGATCATGTGTAATGTTATCTAATGGAATAAATAGATTTGTAACTAACACTTTTTTTATTTAAAACACGATACGTACGACGGTATACGACCCTCTCGGTATCATTTGGATTGGAAAATAACAGTCACCTGGATATCGAAAGAACGTGTGTTCGATTCCTACCTGAGGAAATCTATATTTTTTCAAGTGTATAAATAAATTATTTCCACAATCACACCAATTATCTAGCCCCACACCGAACTAAGCAAAGCTTGTATTATGGCGACTAGGAAAACGGATAAACATTGTATACTTCGTAGCGAGTCTTACTTGTTCTGTGTTTAAATACGTTTATAAACATCCATGACTTAGGTACAAATGCTCGTGTTCATCACACTAACATTAATTTGCCCCTTGCGGGATTCAAACCCGCAACCGCCAGGCATTGTAGTCTGGAGCGCGAACTACACCAGACGGTCGTCATTTGGATTAAAAATAGCAGTCACCTGCAGGGCTAGCATGCGCGCATCGGTTATTTTATCGATAGACAAGACAAATTTTGTGTTCGACGATAATTTTGTCGTTTTCCCTAACCTAGTGGATCACAGACCCCGTCTCCCGTTCTTCGTAGCCACTTATTTTTACGTTATAACACGGCAGTGCCATGATATTATGGTTTTTTCTTTGTTATCGTCGAAGACAAAACAACATTGAAGATAAATAACACTTGAAAAAAATCCCACCTGAGGTCGATGATTTTTTCAAGTGTTATTTATCTTCAATTAAACCTTGCAACCGCAACCGCCAGGCATTGTAGTCTGGAGCGCGAACTACACCAGACGGTCGTCATTTGGATTAAAAATAGCAGTCACCTGCAGGGCTAGCATGCGCGCATCGGTTATTTTATCGATAGACAAGACAAATTTTGTGTTCGACGATAATTTTGTCGTTTTCCCTTACCTAGTGGATCACAGACGTCTCGAATCCTTTTTCTTAATATTTTCAGGGTCTCCCGTTCTTCGTAGCCACTTATTTTTACGTTATAACACGGCAGTGCCATGATATTATGGTTTTTTCTTTGTTATCGTCGAAGACAAAACAACATTGAAGATAAATAACACTTGAAAAAAATCCCACCTGAGGTCGATGATTTTTTTAAGTGTTATTTATCTTCAATTAAACCTTGCATGGAATTGCTAAAAACAAAAAATTACAATGTTTAAGCATTTCTGATCTTAACCAATAGTCAAATATTTGTAAAAATATTTCTATAGGGTGTTGACGGTAGTATACTACTCAGCTATACATATAGCTACAACATTGATCAGAATACGCTGGCTTTGACAGCGAGAAAAAACACTTGAGGAATTTCATCTTGTCACGTGACGTCCTCGGTGGCTTAGTGGTCAAAGCACTCGCCCGGTATGCGATGGGACGTGGGTTCGTGTCCCACCTGAGGTCGATGATTTTTTTTCAAGTGTTATTTATTTTTAATTAAACCTTGCATGGAATTGCTAAAAACTAAAATTTACAACAAAACAACATATTTACGTCAAAAGTCGATACAATGCCACGACAAAATTTCATCGTGTTGCGCATGCTAGCCCTGCAGGATATCGTAAGAACGTGTGTTCGATTCCTACCTGAAGAAATCTATATTTTTTCAAGTGCATGTAGTGTTACCTTAGATATTACACTAGCATGTAAATGCAAAAATAACTTTTTGAACTCGTTTAATAATTCAGGGAACAGTAAGTTAAACATTTCAAATAATTGTTAAATGATTCACGGGAACATTAAACGAAGCGATTAGCCATGCTTAGTTAAAATTCCGCTAATTTAAACTTATAATATGAACTCGTTTACTGATTGATTAATTATTATACACAGCGAGTTATGCATCGATGTGCGATTTAATTATTACTACATAAAATAGCATTAATCGAAATCTCTGTATGCTAACAGGCTAGTTTCAGCTTGGTATACCATTTACACATCATCCTGTATAGGTGTAGGTACTTCACAGCTGTACCTAACTTCTTTGTATGGTGTGCAGTATGCAGAAACCATAATAATATCTAAGTATTTAGTCGCTCATAGTCAAGCATTGCTTAGTTTGGGGCTAGATGATTAGGTAGTGTAATTGTTGGAAGAATTTGTTAATCTAAGTACCTATTCCGTAGCCGAGAGGCGGGCACGCCGGACTTCGCGTCGTCATATCTGGTCCGGGTTCGATTCCCGGTCGGTCAATGTCATAGAAAGCGAACTTTTCTAGATTTTATCGGGTCTGGGTGTTGTGATACCTTCGTTGTTTCTTATTTCTATAACACAAGTTCTCTATATCTACTGATCTACTGAAGGATTTGTTAGGTTGTTTGTTACCAATATCCTACTAATATTATATGCGAAAGTTTGTTAGTATGGCTGTATCGATGTTTGTTACTCTTTCACGCAAAACTACTGAACGGATTTAGATAAAATTTTGCACACATATCGAATATGATATGGATTAACATATAGGATACTTTTTATCCCGGTTAAATGTTCCTGATTGAATAAACTAAAGACCACACGAGCAAGTGCTAGAAACTCAATTAGGTTTTTTACACTATAAAAAACCTCAAAATGTGATGTCAAATATTTATTTATTCTAAGATTAGTGGGAGGTGGTGCATGTTTGCTGAGCAGTGGGAGTCGTCGGAAGCGCCACATGGCGGCGGAAGCGCGACACGACGGTTTGGCAACTCGAGTGGCGCAAGAGCTGGTTCGGCTAATACGCGCCTGCGCCGGACCTTCGACACGCCTCGCCCTACAGGCAGTTAATATTTCATGACATGTTAGATATTCGGTTCGGTGGTAGGTAACTGTGCTTATACAAAACTATGGGAACGAAGTCAATATAGCTCATTTTAACAAGCTTTTGAAATACCTTTATGTTTTTATGTGAACAAAAGTTTAAAAAATTTTTGACCTACTTTTCAAAACTGTGGTAGGTACTTACTTATATTTATAACTGTGAAACGTGACATTCGCATGACAATAAAATGATTTGTTACCATCAAGCTGATTTGACACAGACAGGCTCCTCTAAGTAAATGCCTATTATACTATTATGAAAAAGCAAAGCGGTTCGAAATCACGATTGCTTTTTAAGCTCATTGTAAGGCAAAAGATAGAGAGTGAGTAGAGTATAAGAACTCTTCATTTTTTTTAAATAAAACTTAATAATATAATAATACTTTCGGTCCATTTTATTCGGTTCCATGGCCCATATAAAAGTGGTTTTATCGTTTTAAAACTTTAATTAAATCTTCTTAACACGAGTAAATGATAATAAAATAAGATACCATTTAGAGTCTCTCCAAAGAGCGCCAAAGAGCACCAAGATTTTTTTTTTTGCGATATTGAACAGGAAATACTTTCCAGCAAACTGTATACATATGTTCAGGGAAATCATCATCATCATCATTCCAGCAAAAGGACATCCACTGCTGAACATAGGCCTCCCCCAGTGACTTCCAGATCGGCCGGTTGCGCGCGGTCTGCATCCAGCGGCGCTTTCTGCAACCTTTACCAGGTCGCATGTCCCTGTCAGATCCAAAGAGTTATTATTAATTTTACTTGATAATATCCCATGTTCCCCTGTCTAACAAAAAAACATCAGCCTGTAGCAGCTAGCGGAACCCAGCTTTGTTATAAGATAGTTCTTGCGGCCTAGACCGCGCCAATCAGTGCCAGCTGACTGGCGCAGGCGCATCTAGTCACACAGGTACGTCAGAGGCAGTAGCCAAAGTAACAATTGTTGAGATCGATAACAAAGTTCTAAAATAATAAAATGTATGGGATAAATAGATACTCTTTTTTGCATACCAAACAAATTAAAACAAAGGCCGTGGTAAAATCATGGATATAATTCATCATCACTGATATTAAAATAAATATTGTCTTTACCTGCGTTCAACTTTAGACAGTTATAATAAATTAGATCATATTGTTTGAATTTTTTTTAATAGTTGTTAAATAATAAATAATAACCGCTGGTTTTCATAAAAACAAAAACTATAAATCCATCCAACAAACGTGACATAAAATATATCAAAAAACAAAGACAATAAAAAAGTAAAAAAAACTATAAAAAGTTGTGCAATCCTGCACAATAGTTTTTTTACCGGGGCATCCTACCTAACTATGAGCAAATCAAAATATGCTCCAATAGGAGTAAAAAGTAAAAAAAAAACAATGATTGGTTACTATTTTTTGAGTTCATAGCCCATACACATAGGAAATAATTCAGAAACTATAAGGTATAGTTGGTACTATTATTCTTTCCTTCTCTATGGTAAGGTGGATAAGTACTGTTTTTATTTTTGAGAAAACACATTTTCAATGAAATCATCTTTCAACATTGTGGTAGAGTCGTTAAAATATCACATTGTATTACATTAAATAATTAGAGCCTTTAATTAATTATGCAATTTGGGTAATTAGGTATCAAATCACCTGTACTATGACTAGACACCTTAGTACTGGAATATTCGATAAGAATTGCTATTAATAGTCAAACCCATTTGCGGAGATTCTTAGTCGTCCTCACAATTTCGCAACTGCAACACATAAGGCGCCACTTATCCGACATTTCCTAATCACCGAACTCGACTGCATTCCCTTTAGTGCTCAGCTAATGGGCACTAGTTCTGTGGTATTTGAGTGAAGCAAAAAGTTTGGATTAGTTATTCCAGTGGTAGTGACAATGGTGTGCAGACGACACGTAGCGACGCTGTGGATGCTGTGCTTGCTGGGGAACGCGTTCTGTGTGCCCCCGGGAGTCAGGAGAACGAGAGGATACGCTGAGAATGAACTTGATTCTTCGAAGGAGGCAACCGTGCCTGCGGGGAGTAGTGATTCGGTAAGTGTATTTGTGTTAAAAACTTTTCATCGACTACCTACCTCCACCTAAATACCTACCCTTCTTTTTATCGAATCTGATTTTTTGATACTTACCATTTCGACTACCTATATTTATGACAAGCGTCTCTGTGTTTCGGAAGGCACGTTAAAAGTTGGCCCTGGCTAGTTTTCCTTGATACTAATCGTGAAGTCAAAGGCGTTATAGCAGCTTAAGTATATCTGCTGACAGTAAGGTACTAAGGTGTAGGCAATGGCCTTACAACACCCCTTGGGTCCGCGTAGTGGAGTATGACCTAAATCTCCCGAACGTTGAGGTGAGGCCTGTGTCTTGCGGTGGCTAATAAACTTTAGGTACTTTTTACATATAAAATACCTACATTGTACATATAAAATGTAAGTACATTGTAAGATTTAAAAACAGGTAGAGTCAGTCGCAGATTTACAAATTTGCCGCCATTAGCTACAAATTTTACTTTTTAAAGAAATAACAATGATAAAATTAAGCAACTTAGTGTTCCAAATAAAATCAAGCAAGGAAAATCGTTCGTTTAAAAGTTAATTAGGTATTAAAATGTTTGGTATGTACATTACATACATGTTCTTCAAGCAAGTAGGTTCATTTACCGAACGTTAAAGATATTTATTACGGTATTGCTGCATTATTAGGAAATGGAGGCATAACCGCATTTTAACGCAAAACTGCTTTTTAATTAGTTACCATAAGTGACGACCTCCGTAGCCGAGAGGCGAGCATGCCGAACTATATATGGCGTCGCCCATCTCTGAGGTTCCGGCTGGGTTCGATCCCCGGTCGGGTCAATGTAGGAAACGAACTTTTCTATATTGTCTCGGGTCTGGGTGTTGTGGTACCGTCGTTGTTTTTGATTTCTATAACACAAGTGCTTTAGCTATTTAACCTAGGATCAGAACAATGTATGTGATGTTGTCCAATATTTAATTATTTTTTTTTATTTATAAGAAGGTACCTTTATAATGTACGACTACAGTCTTAATACTTACTCCAAAAGATTATTATTAAAAGAAGAAGAAAAACATGAAAGTACTTATTTACGTTTAAATAATGAAAAAACATGAAAATAATATTTTACGCATCGTAAAATATTCAAAGTCCCAGTGTAGGTGATACTTAGTGACACAATACTGATACTTACGAATGTGATTTTTGTCCTGACTAAATAAATACGATTGGAAATGGGGACTTCCCTTAAAGGTACACTAGGTACCTACCTTCATAATAGATACCTAAGTATCTATTAACCAGTTTGAGAAGTTTATTAAGGTTTATGCTATGCTAAACGTTATTACGAAAGAACAACTTGACGCTGGATAACTAACTACTATTACATGTCACAGTGACTGTGACACTGCACGCAAGAATGCGTACGAGTACCTACTTAGTTAGACTATTTAATGCCTGATTTAACGATTTAATGTCTTCTTCATTGATTTTAATACTATTTTCTTTTGGCCTGGAGAAAAGATACTTAAACAATTTAAACATTGAAGTATTATTCAGGGCATCCCAAAAATAAGTGTCCAGCGGAAATCCAGAGATTCAGATATTAGAGCACCTCTTGGTACCCGAATCACCCTTATGTATGTTCCGCGATTTCTCATAGTATTCACTTCAGCGTCGTTTTACAATACGGGCCGTATTATTATTCCCTATAAATTAGAAATCAGCAATAATCGCGCAGTCATCGCCCGATTGATGGTTAGTGTCAAAACCTATGGGCAGCACCAACAGTAGATTACTTTGTTTTTGTATTTTGCTGTCAATTTTCGATTTTAGAAGCCAGAATTGGTCAATTATTGCTATCGCATTGCTTTTGCAAGATACGGAATCAGGGTAAGGGTTTTTGTCTAATAAATTACAGGGTCAATTTGGAACACATCAGTAATTGATATGATTCTAGAAATAATAATAAATTACAGGGTCAATTTGGAACACATCAGTAATTGATATGATTCTAGAAATAATGATAATTTACCTTTCCAGCTGGCAACATCATCAGAAGAAGGGTCCTTTTCATCGACATCAACCAGCACGCTGGATCCTTTCGACGACGAAGACGACGACGACGCCGTGTTTAGCGAACCCATGCAGTCTTCTCCCTCTGGCGGCAGCAACATCCTGAGTCTGCTGCGGCTGGCTGGAGCTCTGTTCCCGAGCTCGAGTGGAGCTACCGTGAGTACCACAGCTTGGGATAAATCCTGCCCAAAAGCATGACCAACAAAACACGATGTGATATGATATGATATAGCGATTTATAGATACCAAACTGAACTTTTATCGAACCAGCGAGCATGACCGTGACGTTACCGGCACGGACATGGTAGCTGCTTTGTTCTGAGCTGAAACCAATAGCTGACAGCTCGACGAAAACTGTCGGGCCAACAAAGTGTGAACCAGCTTTTACCTTACGTTCATACATCAGCTTCGTATTTCACAGTAGAATTTTTAAAGCAATTATAAAAATATTATGGACCGTTTATAACACATTGTTAACTACGTCACAGGCACAATTTGCACCTATTAGAAAGAAAAGGGTTGCACATTCACAGTTGTCCCGGTGATATATGTTACGAACACTTACTTTAAATGTTTTTTTACCTGATTTTACGCATAACATTTCACTTATCTGTACCTAATATCTACGTTATGATGATGTTTTTTTTTATACATAAGTATCTATTCGATCATACGAACCTCAACCACCAATCATGGGAGCCTAACACCAAGGGTTGTTTTTGGAAATGATTGAGTTGTTGCATTATTATATTCAATGCACTTAAACTAATACACGAATTCATTTATTGGGCTCTGGAGGCGTATTTTGCGAAGCATTTGAATTCCAACAATTCGCATACGTAGGTATTCGAATGCTGAGTTTCATATAAATTTTGTATTTGAGGGTACTTAAGTAAATGTAGTTTGGTAATACAGAGCAAGTGACAGTTCAAATCTATGATTTATATACCTACAAAGAATTATGATCACATGCCAGATGAAAAGTAAATGTTTATGACCTAATTAACTCTGAATGAATAAAATTGAAGAAAATACGGTGATATAGGTACCTACTCGCGTCCAACTTTAAGTGTTGAGATTACAATTTTATTTAATAAGGCAACGACGATGGCGTTCTATTTACGCGTTTTTCAAATACCTAGGCGCACTTTTTCGCTTTGATTTTAATAGTGTTTCGAGTAATGCACCACAATAAAACTATTTAAGTACTTGTTTATGTGAAGCACTAGCAAGAACTGCACCTGCACACTCTAAGGTAAGAATTTAAACCAAGTCATTTCTACTGCACTTATAACACAACATATTAAAATATTTATCCCATGTATCAATTTGTTTGACTCGACTTTGGTAAATTGCAGCCTTTCCTACGACACGTGATGCAAGAAATACTAGCATACAACCAAGGTCGTCTAAACCTACGTCGCAGCGACGTCGACAATGAAATAGAGATTGACGAGATTCAGGGTTTAAGGCCGCCCCCTTTCCAACGCCAAGAAATAGAAGAAGATATCGAACCCGACAGTTCTGAGAGCGAACCCGACAGTCCAGAGAGCGAACCCAACAGTCCAGAGAGCGAACCCGACAGTTCAGAGAGCGAACCCGACAGTCCAGAGAGCGTACCCGACAGTTCAGAGAGCGAAGACTCAAAGAGCGATTATGATTCGAATGGCGATGTTGACGAAAATGGCGCCGCAGAAGAGAGTCTGGAAAATGGTAATGGGGGTAACGACAAAGTTTCAGCTGAAGAGTCTGGTGATGATGATTTTTCAGACGAACCGCCTGAAGGAGATGGTCAAGGTGGTGGCGTTCTGGGTATTTTAGCGTCTTTAAGCGGCGGCGTAAGTATTGGAGTCAAAGTAAACTAATTTGTGAAAATAATCAAAAGAAGAACAGAAGTAATAATGGTGTCATTTTTCAGGAAGGCGGAGAATCCGATTTGGGATCCCTATTAGCCACCGTTAGTGGTATAGTCGCAAATCTCAGTGTAAGTTATTTGCTAACAGAAATTGGTAAGAAGTCATTTATTTTGTATACTTTAATTTGTTTAAATCGCGATTGTCATTTCAGGGTGATGGAATAGACCTGAACGCCCTTATAGCATCTGGTTTGGGATTATTTGTTGGATTATTGGTAAGTAAAGCATTTTACCTTGTTCATAATAAAATATTTATCGTAAAATAAAACATTATTGTACAAATACAACTAACTTACAGTCTGAAGGCGAAGAAAATCCTGGTGCGGTCATTGGAAGTTACCTATTGACGTCACTCGACACGATTACTGGCGGTGGAGCCGTATGTTCCAAATTTATTATTATTGAATACTTTATCAAACTGTTATTATATATAACTAGGTAATATGAATTTACCATTAACAATTCCAATTACACAACTCTGTTAATTTTTTTTACAGAAAAACAACGGTGCTTTCTTTGGAAATCTTGTTTCAAAACTAGTAAAAGGAACAAGCGCGGTACGATTACTTGTTAATTTCAATCGCTTTTAACTTAAATATCTACTTCATAAATTATTGTTATTGCTTAATAAGTAAGGTTTAATTAGTATCTATTCTGTTACAAAACGCATTAGATTTTATGAAATTCCCACCGACCATACAGACTGTGGAAATTCCTGTTGATGTTAAGTGCTGGGGTAAAGAGTGGGGATCGCTTTGCGCATCTTACGAGGCTTACATCGTATCAGATACGCGTGTGCGCTGAGCTAACAACCAATCACAGCCGTTGGTGTAGGCGCGGCGCGCGACTAGCCAATCAAGTAATCGTAATAATGGTCTTCTACGCAACTTTCACCCAGCCCTTAACTTCCGTGCCGCTAGTTGTCCTGTCACTGCCTTTCAAGAAGAGTTGTCTTTCAGGGTGGTGACCCCGACGCGAGCGAGGAGGAAGGCGGCATGAAGATGGCGGACTCCGCTGGCTTCTTCCTCAGCCTCATCATGTCCTTACTCGGAGACATGTCTAAGAGCAGTTCTGGCGGTAGCTCTCAACCATGGCGAAGATACGAACAGAATTTAAGACTTGGGAATATGCGACGTTGAACTTTATGGAAGAATTTGATTTCTTCGCCAAAGTTTTGCTTTAGAAGTTATAGCAGCTTGAAGTTTGATGATAGCTTCGAAGGTCTTGAGATTTTAGTTGAATAGTCCAGTGTCATATGATTAAGGTTAATACTAGTATAGTGTATAAAATGATAAACATGTTAATAAAAGTTATGAAACTGATTATTTGATTTACGTATTCGTGTTTTCATTTTAAAAAAAATATGTAGCATTATTTGGGTAAGAAAATATCATTCATGACTACTTGTGTGTTATACTTTTATTATTCTTGTCTATACCTTTATTTATATTGTTTTTTTTAACCGAGCTACGACAGAATAGACAAATTTACTTAATTAAAATCTAGCACCCTATTAGCACTAACCACACTCGATGAATCGTGATTTGAGCCACTCTCACGCAAACACAAGAGAATATCTCATATTTTTTCCAAACAAGCGCTTGTTTTGATTTTTACCTATTGTTAAAAGTACTTCAATCCTAACATAATGTGTTTTTACAGGACCGCAACAACCAACAACAGGCGTCGTCTCCAATCTGGACGCTGAAGATGGACATCCTCCGCGCTTTCCTTCAGTTTGGCACCAATATCCTAGGGCAAGCCTCGGCCAGCTCCAGTAATGCTGTTACAGTGTAAATCATTGTGATGTCTTACCAGAATGTCTAAAGCGTTGCTCTGTAAGACTTCAAACTTGTTATGAACGTTGTAAGGACAACCATGTCTGTTTAATCCAAGTCTTCTGTTAATTTGAAAACAAGGAGATGTTTCAAAGAAAGATATTTTGTTTACGATCGAATAAAAAAAGTGCGGAAACAAGAATATCGACGGGCAGAATTTCGCATTGATGTAAGAGGTACAGTTTCACAGACAAATCGTTAGTTCGAAAAGTAAAACCTCGTTTAAAATAGGATACTAATAGTATTTTTTTAGAAACGTGTCAAAAAGGCTTTTAACATTTGAATAAAATAATCTATTAGGTTAGGGAGATACCTATACCTCCATAGAAAAGTCAGTTTTACTTCGTCGTTATATTCTAAGTCAGATTTTGTTTGCTCAGACTTTTTGTCAGCATTAGAGTTAGGACTAAAAGTGCCATGTAAAATAGCAGTCACAGGTTTTGTAAAAATATAGATTATCATTATAATTTATTCTTAAAACCGTAAGATACTTAATAAAATTTATATAAATAACAGTTGTTTGTTTCCATTTTCATTTACCTATAACCTCTTCTCGCCAACCGTCGTGATGACCATTTCGTTGACCTAAAGAAAAGACATAATTTTGATTTATTTTTTTATACACATACTTCTTTAAAACATTTTAAATTGACTGACACCACTAATCTTTATCAAAACGCATCGCTTCCATAGATTTTAAAATACAATAGCAAGTTGTGACGTCAACGCGATAGATATACTTAAGCGACGAACTTTACAATGATTTCAAAAGTATTAAAATCAAATTAATAAACTTCCTAAATATACAGAGTTACTTTGCAAAGGGGCGCCAAATTTTGAAAATAAGATCTAGAGGTGCACTGCTTATGGTATTTGTTGTTAATTCGAATGCGCGGACGCTCCTGCTGTTAGAAATGTACCTTACATCGAAAAGGCTAAGGTTTGTTTTTGCGCGCCATTGTTACTATTATTGCATTGAACTTTGCAGTTCTAGGTTGCACAGTGATAGTGCGTGCGTATCTTTTATGAATGAGGCAAGATTTTCCACGCGTACCATCTATGAACAGCGGATAGTAATAAAAAAAAGTTTGTTTTTAGATCGTTTATATCGTAGATCGATTTAGTTACTGATTCTGAGTGGTCCCTGAAAATTTGGCACCCATTTGCAATGTAACCCTGTATAGTAAAGTTTGTCAAAATTCCTATTAATAAGTATTTTCATGTTTATTCGTCGTACCGTTTTTAATGCAGAAGATATTATCATTATTACATACATTAAAAAAATTGCGTTAGTTAGTTTTATAAACACCAAAAAGTATTTATCTACGGTTTAGATGATTGGCCTTCGAAGGAGCATGGCCTTCCTTGGCTTATATTAAATTGATATGAATTGGGATGTTATCACCATTCTCCATAATCCTTAGGCCTCATTTAGTAAAAAGCACCCTATTTTAGGTCTAAAAAGCCGGTACATCACAGAACAAGTAAGACTCGCTACGCTCGTACAGACATTATGATTTATTGATAAAATCAGATTTATGATTGCTTCGAAATCAATAAAAAGTTGATGCAGTTGAGTTCCGTAAACAGAACATCACAGTTAGCTAACTAACCCCTTGTTCCGAATAACGCTAAAAGCACTATTAGCACGAATCCATATAAATGCAGTAGGTAGGTAAAAACACAATTTTTGTAATATTTAAAATCGTGACTATGTATTTGGTCGGTTTCGCGCTGAATAAGGGTGGTTAAGATAGAGATGAGTTTTGACAGCTTATAAAGAATGGTCAATGATTCATCATCATCACCAGCCTATAACAGTCCACTGCTGGACAGAGGCCTCTCCAAAAGGAGGATTTTGCCATAATCGCCACGCTTGAAAGGCGGGTTGGCGATCGCAGTTTGGCCAATGGTGGAGAGGAGACGCTGCTGATTTGATGTCAATGATTGGTAGTGTCAAATTCACTATTAAATTGAAGGGACTTACATTAACTGAAGGCGGCGTAGCTAATACGTAGGCGACTGCGTCAGCTACATCTTCGGGCCGTAAACTGGGCAAATGGCTGACGGGGCCGGCCATCGGCGTGTCTACCAGTCCCGGGGAAATGTTCTGAGAACACATTACACACAAATACGACAACTATTACAACAAGACCAACATAAAAGATCCATTTATATAAAAAAATTAAGGTTTTTTATGCCAAAAATAGTACAAGCAAAAGTTTGAGGATAGGTAGATGACAAATGTAGTTGTCGGAAGAATTATGTTATTCGGTAGCCAAAAATCAGCATTGCATTAATACCTAAATATGAATTCTATCAGCTGTTTTCAGCAAAAAATCGATATATTTATGAACTATCCTGTGTGGTCTTAGCTTTAGGCCTTAGTGCCTTTGGGGTAGGTTTCCACCAAAGCTTAAAAGCTTTTAGAGTGAGGTCCGACACATACTAAAACCGACGGTGTTCCTCCGCTGCTATGTGAGTCGGATGGGTTTTATCTTAGGTCCAGGGGCACAGGCATAATCTGCAGCCCCAGCTCGGCGGCTTGCCTTTCACCGGGTTTGACCGGCTTTTGCCCCCCTCGACAGTAAATAAATAAATAAATATTGGACAACATCACTTGCTCTGTTCATATGGTACCTAAGTAGCTAAAAAAGCACTCGTGTTACCTATAGAAATCAGAAACAACGATGGTACCACAATACACAGACCCGAGAAAAGTTCGTTTATCTACATCGAAACTGGAACCACAGAGATGGCGACGCCATATAAATTGTCAGGCCTGCCCTCTCAGCTACGGAGGTCGTCCAAATAATGTCACATACCGTGTCGGCACAACGGGTTTTTGCTTAGGCCAAGGGCCACAGGCATACTCTGCAATCTCAGCTCGGTTGTGGCTAGCCTTTCAGCTGTCGTCACTAGGTTTCTGTCCCTCGAGAGACGATAGAGCGGGGAGAGGGTACCGAAACCGGGTGACGCGATGACGCCAGCTGAAAGACAAGCCCCAGCCGTGCTGAGACTGCGGAACCCCCCCCCCCCCTTTGGTACGGACCGAGACTCGAACGGAGCTGGCGAGGTGCGCGAGCTCGTTGAGCAGCGCGGCGGAGAAGGCGCCGACGGCGTGCTTCGTGCTCGCGTACACGTTGAACGCCTCCGAGAACGGCACGTAGTGCCCAGCCAGGCTGGAGCAGGTAGAACGCCGAATAAATAATACTGCAGTAGTATCCACTAACAGAACAGCAATTCTATAAGCTATCCTATATCCTATATATAAACAAAGGCCTCCCGCATAAGCAGCTGCTAAACATAGGCCTCCCAGTGACTTCCAGATCGGCTGGTTGGAAGCGACCTGCACCTTTACCAGGTCGTCCAACCTTGTGGGACTCGCTTACAATTAATTATGTCTATAATGTCACCATGTTGACCATTAAAATTTACATAAATATTTCTATTATTAACGACCAAATTTCTGGAATCATGCTTTATTTCTGATGAATGAAATTAATTAGTTTCTGACTCCGTAGAATTAATCTCGTAAAGGAATTACTGTAAGAAAGTTTTGTTTTTAAATAAATTTCAAATACCTGCTAATATTGACGACGTGGCCGCTGACGCTGCGCTTTCGCATCGAGGCTACGGCGCGGCGGCTGCACAGCATCACCGCCTTTATGTTCAGGTCTACCACCGAGTGCAACTGTTCGTCGCTTATTTGGTGTTCACCCACATCTAAAATGACAAATATGTTATTTACTCCTACTGCATTGACTACCTACTTACCTATCTTGCAGTCATTACCTACTAAGTTCCCTGTACTCCCGCAATATTGCTTTAGCGACGCGATGATTCGCCTTGAACGCGAAGGGCCTCTGACAAAATACGCTTTAGCGACGCGATGATTCGCCTTGAACGCGAAGGGCCTCTGACAAAATACGCTTTAGCGACGCGATGATTCGCCTTGAACGCGAAGGGCCTCTGACAAAATACATTCTCAGAGGGCTAAGCCAAAGCATAGAGATAGTAATAAACTAAGTAGGTACAAGCGAAAGTAACAATTTGAAAACAGACAATCTAAGTTCTAGAATAATAATGTATTCATAAAATTTTCCGTAGTGAAATTACGTGGTAAATTGTCATCATTATAAAGTTATCTGAGGCGAGACGAATTTAGATTTCGTATTGCTACGAAGCGATTGCCACTTGTCTAAACCCCTAGCACTTACAACTAGCGATACCAATGTTAAGCGCTTTGCTTACGAGGTCTTACGTGACGATCATCGTATCAAAGATGCGTGTGAGCGGAGCTAACAACCAATCACGGTTGGCGGTGCAGGCGCGGCGCACTACTCGCCGATCGCGTAATTGTAATGATCTTCTCCGCATCTTTCGCCCAGCACTCAACATCGGTGCCGCTTGTTGTACGACAATGATGTTAATTCCTTACTTTAGGACCGTGATAATAGATAGGTCTTGTGAGACAGATATATTTCTTTATACCAGTAATGTGTCCTTGCACGAACAACCCAGCGTTGTTGACCATGACGTCGATGCCCCCGAAGGTGTCTTCGATCCAGCTGAAGGCCGCAGCCAGCGCGCCAGGGTCCGTCAGGTCGCACTGCCGGGATTGAATGCTGCCCTGTCCTTGCACTTTGGAACTAAGCTCCTGAAATAGGTAGGTTCCTTGTTCCATAGCTATTTCAGGATGGATTTATTTGTTCGGAAAGAGGTCCAAGGTATACGAAATATCCAGCAATAAGCAACGTAAACAATTATTAAATATGCGTGAATAATGCCAAAAAATTCGCAAAAATAGTTTCAAAAGATTTGGCCTCAAATAGGGTCATATATATTACTCTATGATAAGGTCGTCCTTAAACATATCATTAAGAAAGTCAAGAGATGGGTTGACTTAGGCGTAGGTACAAAATTCACTCAAACCGAGAGAAACAGAAACAAAGTTAAATTATTTTTAGTAGAGCCTAGAAAATTAAATAAATTTCTAATGTTGTGTACATACTTAGTGCCGACATTTAAGCAGTGATAGTTTACTCTTAGTACCTACCTGTTCGTCTCTCTGTTCTTACAAACTATCTATCTATATCAATCATGGAATAATTTTAACTATTACGTGCATGATATCAATTGATATTATATAACTATTACATCCATGCATACTATAGGCATAGAGAAAGAATAATACTACGTAAAACTATAGGTAGGTATGTTGCCCGATCAGTGCTATTTTATATTTTTTAGGGCTTTGTTTGCTGAGACCCTCTGTTAAAATTAATTTTCTTGTAGCATATGTTATTTTTTTTACTACTTGCTACAACTAGCGGCACGGATGTTGAGCGCTGGGCGAGAGATGCGCAGAAGACCATAACGATAACGTGGTTAGCTAGTCGTGCGACGCGCCTGCACCGCCGGCTGTGTTTCGTTGTTAGCTCCGCGCACACGCGTTTCTAATACGATGATCGTCTCGTAACGACTCTTTGCCCTAGCGCTCAACATCGGTGCCGGGGATATTGTAGGCTATGACAATAGGGATGTTGACACCATTCTTAAATAAATCTAAGGTATCATTTATTATTTGTGCCGTGTGGTGCCGGCACGTTAAAAGAATCGCACCACCCCTTCTCTTCCTATGGGTGTCGTAAGAGGCGACTACAGGAGAACCGCCACAAGAAGACGGGCAGCAGCGTCTCCTCTCCACCATTGGCCAAACTGCGATCGCCAACCCGCCTGCCAAGCGTGGCGATTATGGCAAAATCCTCCTTTTGGAGAGGCCTGTGTCCAGCAGTGGACTGATATAGGCTGGTGATGATGTGATGATCATTTATTAAAACTAACTCTCTATTTTAGGCCTAATAACCCGGTACAATATAATTTATTAGAAAAACAGATTTTTGATTGCTTTAAAATCGATAAAAAGTAAGGCGATTGAGTTAGGTGGACTGTGACGTCATAATCCGATATGCCATACAAATTATAAGGAAGAGGTGCGTTTTGACAGCTCATAAAAAGTATGTCAATTGATTGGTGGTGTCAACTAGCCTATTGGCGCATATTTTTATTAAGTAAGTAACTTACATCAACGAGGTGCGGGCGGCGCGCCAGCCCGATGACCCGCATGCCCGCGCGGGCGAGCCGCACGGCGACGGCGGCGCCGATGCCTGAGCTCGCGCCCGTCACCACCGCCGTCTTGCCCGCCCAACGCTCCATCTCTAGGTACTGCGTATATTTTATGATGTAGCTGATGATAATGATATGATGAACCTGAGGCGTATTTTTTAAGCATTCTAATTCCAATTCGCATACGATTTACAATAATCTCATACGAACTCCTTGGAAATTGTAATGTCACCGTAAAATTGAAACCCGTTAGATTATAATCTAACTCGCTCACGAGATTGTAAACTATCGCAATATTGTGAACTGTAACACACTGCTTAGAATTTAACGCATTATTTTCCGGTAGATTATAATAATTTCATCTATGTCAAATCGACCATTTCACGGATTCGGATCGGATGTTACCATTAGAAACCGCTTTTACTTTCGTGTTTCTAGCTGTTCACGTTTTTTTAATCGGGCTATCCTTTCTACGTCACGTTAACGTAGTTGATAAGTATAGGTATTTTTACCTTAACTCTAATTTCACTATATTTACTTTAAAAGAAATATTTGCCATATGAAATTGGATTTCCATCAAAAATAAACTTTGTACATGCTATAACGTTAAGAATAAACGACTCTATGGCCTATGGCTCGACTCGAATAAGTAGATCGTCCACGAAATCTTGCCCATACCTACGAGGCTACGACCACTTCCAGCCTGACTTCTATTTAAAGTGACGACTACGTAACACGTGTTTACAAACAATGTAGGAAGGAAAGTTAAAGAGAGTTTTAATTCTTAGTTGAAAAGAGAAGGGCTTGTCCCTTCTCTTTGAACTTTAATTTCATAGCCTTAATATTTACCAATATTTAAAATACCGTTAATTAATGAATGTATATTTTTATTACTGACCTGTTTTTCCTAAATTATCAAGCGGACTAAACTATTAACTTTTTATATGCACAAATAGTTGAGAAACGATAAACGCAATGCAACTTTACTTTCACTGCAGAAATTGGAACGAGCCGCAAACGACCGGTAGGCAGGCTAAATCACGACGGAATGGAATGGCAGAGATGTTATTTTATGAACGGAGATTGTGTTACGGCTGTCGCGAAGAAAAGTGCTGAACAATGAAAATGCTTTACCTAGAGGATTTTTTATTAAACCATAAAACTTAAAGGATTGTTTTTCAAATAGGAACATTTTGAGAAAATATATTACTTATATAATATATTTTTTTATAACGTTTTCAGTAAAAGGTATGCACGTTCTATAAAATTCTTTGGAGTTAAAAGGAACTACTTAAAACATACTTCAGCATGCTGTTCACAGCCAGACACCGTAGGTTGTTTTGTTAATATTACATTATGAAGGTCAACATGTAATCATTACCTACTTATCCATTATGCGCAGTAATTGAACTTACCTAAGGACATATAGATCTCCGCTTACTTGTACGCTGATCAAGTAATCAGCTAGTCACCAAAATGATTATCTGCTGTGTATAGGGGAAAACAGCGTTTTAAGTAGCTGGGAAACCCCATATGTGTACCTACAGTACATACTTTGAAGGGCAGGAACTTTATGTTAGCACTAGCTGTGCCCGCAACTTCGTTTGCGTGGACTACAGGATGTCTTTTTTAGAACAATATATACAAAAATATCCCACAGGAACATTTAACTGGGATAAAATGTATCCTATATGTTAATTCAGATCACATTCTATATTTGTCAAAAATTTCATCCAAATCCGTTCAGCCGTTTACGCGTCATTGAGTCACAAACATCCTCAAACTACCGCATTTATAATTTTAGTGGATTATACTTGGGTCAAGTTGGATTAAGTATTTATGAAAACAAAGCAACATATAGGTTTGGCTCTTTCGCTCTTATTACCAGAAATTCGTTTTATTTACCAAGTTAATTCAACATACTGACGACGACTGACTGACGACCTCCGTAGCCGAGAGGCGAGCACGCCGGACTTTAAACGGCGCCGCCATCTCTGAGGTTCCGGGTTCGATCCCCGGTCGGGTCAATGTAGAAAACGAACTTTTCTATATTGGCTCGGGTCTGGGTGTTGTGGCACCGTCGTTGTTTCTGATTTCTATAACACAAGTGCTTTGGCAACTTACCTTAGGATCAGAGCAATGTATCTGATAGTTGTCCAATATTCAATATATTTATATTTATACTACATACTATAGTACGTCGCGTTTAGACCCGATAATACATGGTGTAAAAAAAGGCTTAACGAAGCCTTAAACCACGAATTCTATACATAAAACCAAGTAGAATGCAAAAAAAAATATTGCTGGGAGTGACTTTTATTTTTGGGTACCAAAAAAATTACTTATTTCTAACCCGCAATGTATAGCGCGCACGCCACATACTATGCCTGAGTGTGTAAGCGGATCATGTTTCTTTGTAAAAAAAGTTTAGTATTATCAAACAAAAGTCAATTTTGTAAAAATCTTTAAAAAAAATTGTAACTTTGACTGTCAATAACTCGGTAACCCGTCATTTCCCAGGTATAGTGTAAAAGAAAAAAATGATCGTAATAATACGTACAATTTATGTAGTATTCGGCTTCGTTAAGCCTTTTTTTACACCCGATATAAGTTTTAGTTACATTGCTTACATAAATTCTTCATCTATCTTGACCTAACTTGGCCCCAGAACAAATCAAAGTTGTATTTAAATATATTTTTATTGTCTCTTGTCGGTGTTATACTTACACACACACTTAAACCAACTTGTAAAGGCAATAAATAAAACAACAGGATAATTTAAAATTGTATAATTAAGATAATTGTATGTTAATAGAAAAATCTCCGACATACGACACTTAACAAGGCTAGAAATATTGAAATGGTCGACTATACAACGCGCGGCATATGTATATCTATCGTTATGCGAACTCTGACACTCATAGGAACATTTGCACCTTAACCTACCTAACGCTAGGGCTAACAGCAAGCTTACTTATTGAATGCCTTAGCAAGAACAAGGAGGATACGGTCCAGTGATTAAAACGAGAATACATCGATGTTAATTAGCAGCGTGTGAATAGGGGGTCACCCAGGGCGCCTAAGCTAAATATTGTAGTTTCGAGTCAAGTGGTTAAATTACAATTGACCACTAGGTCGGCTAAGCCTAAAGGGTATGACATTTTGGTGAAACATACGACTACTTATGTAAGGAACTGATCTGTCCGCTCACGCATGTACCATTTGATAAGAGAAACAAACGCTCATAATTGTCTTATAAGGATTTACAAGAATGTGGAATTAAACAAGACTATAGAGTGGCTTGCAATAGAGCCTGCATGCAAATAACAAAAACACTGAACGACACCCTCCTCGGAGCTCGGCATATACATTTGCAACGGCTAGCATTTATAATTGCTTTATTTTTTTACATATTAAAAGAAAAGTATTTACATCAAATGTTCAGATCCGCGTCCACAATTCGAACAGCGAGCACAATTTGACTCGCGGTGCAGTTTGTCCCGAGTTCGTCGTCGAGTAACGTCACTCATTGTCAGTGACACCACGAAAGTAATATACCTACCTTGACTCTTTTTGTTGACAAAATTACAAACTATTTCCAATTCGTCATTATAAGATGTTGTATGAATTGAATCTTTGCTGATAAAACGCCGCACATACGCCTGCTTCCACCGTTGTAAATGTTAAGTATTGGAATAATCTTATGCTCCGTAATATGTTAATTAATTCATAACTAAATGTTAATGTTATGTTAAAAATACTGTAATAATAAAATTTCCGTTCATAACAAACAACACATTTAAATCTGTACACTTTTTATTATATCCAGGCCTCAATGCAACTGTTCATTCTATTTCATTTCAACTAAAAAACCAGATGGTAATGTAATTTTTATTTATTTCTAACAATTATTTTTATTATGCGATTAGTACTTTATACGACCAATAAATTACATATTTCCAGTTTTTTGTTTGCTTGGCATAAAATTTATACCAGGTTAAGGGAAGACTGTTCTTGAGATATTGGCGGCATTTCGGTTGCACCACTAACTAACACTAAATTGAACTAGTAAACAACAAACAGCTGACTAAGGGTGGTTCCATCTAAGAAAGCTGTGATTTCATAAAAGTGACAACCAAAGCCGGTAACGCTCGTGTTTGCTCCGGTAGCCTTCTCGAAATGTTTAGAAAACATTCAGTTTTTGTATTGTCTTTGTCGCTTATTAGTTTGCTCTCTCTCATGTCAGTCACCACAATTTACTTGTTTTTTTTGGGCACTATTCCAAATTTACAAAACTCTGCTTTAGTAGAAATCAGGCCTAGGGATCTGTCTAACAATGCAATGTTTGACGGACTATGTTTTAGAAAATATGTAAAACCATCGTTATTGAAATACCAAATGACAATTTACAAACAGTTCTAAATAGTCTTTCGTCAGTGGTTTTTTCACTGATCAGCAAGGAGCAAGAGAATAATTTAGAAAAGTGGTACCACCGAATCGCCACCGTCCTGTCATTAAATTACATTTCATGAGTTTTGTCAATAAAAAAATCACATAAAAAATATGAAAATCCCTGCAGAAGCCAGCACGTGATCAGTGATGATAACTAGTTTCTGCAGGGTTTTTTTTGTGATTTGAGTAAATTAAAACTAACGCATTTGAGTACTCATTATTTAACTTGTTAAAACAATTTCATTCTGTTATCACCTAATAATCATATTTTAAACGAAATTGCACTTACTAATATCACTTACGTAATGCTATATACTTATTTTAACATTTATTTTATAAAATTTACAATTCGTGTACGAATTTTAAATCGTTAGCGTCTTTTTACAATTTTGTGTCGCATAGAAAACACACACTGCATTGCCTAAGTTCTCTTGTATAGTTTAGGAAATATGATTATTTCGTCTATTCCTCTATCACACACTAAAGCTACCATTATATCGTGCAATCTAAAGGTCAAGGATCACTGACGGCGAAATTATTTTACCTCGGCTATAAAACTACTAAAACCAAGTGAAAAAACTATTTACTGGACCCGATCTTCTTTTCTAATATTTGTACGACTACCGAAAGCTATGATGTGTTTCTTCTCTTTTATAAGTTACTAATAGCCTCCCAGTAAAGAAGACAGACCTCACCTCAACTGTTTCGAGTGATACTTTAGCCCGTCAAGTTCGTACGTAATATTCATGCGGCGCGACATGCGTTGGCTCAGACGACATACGCTAGGTAAGGCCGTTTTCTGATTTCGCGCGACATCAGCATGCTCGGTATAAGTGGTACAGAAAGCTTACCGAGCGCCTATATTTCAATGGAGCGTTCCTGATTTGCTCGGTATGCGCGGGAGCGGTGCGGCACAGATTCCATACTTTCTGTACCTCGTATACCGAGCATGCTGATGTCGCGCCGATGCTGTGCCGACAAATCAGAAAACGGTTTAAATGTTGCCGCTGGATAGCCCACTATCGATAATCATATCGATAGTATCAATAGTATCGAGAAAAAAAACCAAACTTTGACAGGGCCATCGATACTATCGTACAATTCAAAAGTATTGATACCATCGATTGTTAGATTTACAAAAATAGTATTGATTGAACACGATACTATCGATAGTATTGAGCTTCAATAGTCTATTAATACTATCGATAGTTTTGCACTGTCGATAGTATTATAACACCGTCTACAATCGATAGACAAAAACTATCGATACCATCGATAGTTTTGATAGTTTAATACTATTGATGAGCATAGATAATATTGCTGCGTATCAATAGTATTGGTATATTTTAGCAGTCGATAGTATTTATTGTATCAATATCGATTAGATTGTATCAATACTATCGACGTGTATGTGCTAACTTCCCCACTGTACCATTACTGCTACTGGTTGCTAGCGCACCCTGTCGTGACACTACACTACACGAAATATCGCCACACGAACCTAACATGATATTAATATGTTTCTTAACACTTTCGCAGTCCCGTGTACAATATATACACACCACATGTATACTTTATGGTGTTTGCTTTCAGAATATAAAGTGCTAAGAAATTCTAAAATGTAGCAAAGATAAAACACTGTATAGCTGACCTTTTGTAATATAAAAATATTAGTAGACAAGATGCTATTTTACTTTTATCCACCCACAATACAACACGACCACGATATACAGTGCCCCAGTTGAAATGCAGTGACGCACAGTTCTCACTTCCCATCATATCAGTATACCGCAAAACGCCAGTATTCTTAATTGATATTCATCTCTATTCAAAGGTAATTTTGAGTAGGCTGACTTTTATTTAGGGTCTTGCGGATTAGACTCACTCTACTTGTGTGCAAAGCTCTACAAAAACTATACCAATCAAAACTAAGCATATATTCTATCGCGGATAACACTACCTATGAACTGAATAGCTTTTAAAACTCCTAAAAGATACCTAATATTTTCGTTCAGTTTTTTTGTTTTCAGATTAGACAGTTATATTAACATAATCGGCATTTCAGAAACATGATTAACTACTATGCACTCATATCTCCATTTATACAAAGCAATATTTATATCCAATTTAATTTACAAGTAAAAAATATATCTACTATAATTCTTCGACTTACTTTTTCTATCTTATTTTAAATCTAACTTTATTTGCAAGAATACTAAATTACATTATAATATTAGATATTATGAAACCATGTGCACCAATCACATCATAGACAAGAAATTAATTTCAATCTGGACTTTTTTCGCAGATATTGTTTAAAATAAATAGATAATATATTTTGACCTAATTCTTGAGAGATCATCGCTAATTTCAATATGATGTTTTCTAAAACGTTGTCTGAATCTGCGATTATATAATTAAGTACTTTTCTTTAATTATACGGGAATATGATTTATTTTGAATTACCTATATTTTGTCATTAACATTCGATAAAGTACTTCTTATTGTGCAAAAATATGCATCTACCTAGAGTACAAGTTAGTACACAAGTGCATTCAACATAAGACCTTACTTCAAGAGTGAACACTCAGTTATTTTATTGTATCATTCCGTTACTGTGAAATGTATTAATTATTAAAAGTTTGTAAATTTCAGTGGTGTTACATTTTTTAATTTGATTTGACAAGTTTAAATAGATTCAAATCTTCATAAACACAAAAGATTGGCAGATGTGGCAATGACAACGGCCACAATAGTGTTTTAGATTTTTAATACTTAAAAGAAAATCGTCCTCCTCAGGTGGGATCCGAACCCACGACCATAGCATACCGGGCGAGTGTTTTTCTCGGAAGCTTAACTGGAAAAGCAGTCGCCCGGTATGCGGTGGTCGTGGATTCGGAATCCAGCTGAGGCGGTTGATTTTTCTCAAGTATTAAAAATCACAATAGTGTTGTTTCTAAAAAAACTTTTTGTTAATGTGTTTTTTTAACTTGAACCAGAGCCAAAGTGCAGTTGGATTTAGGGCAGAAAATTATGTATTATTTTTAAAGGACCCTAGCGGACAGATACACCTCACCGCTGTGGAAATGTCTTGTGCAGAGACTGATGGCCCTGATCCACCCCCATGATGGTCCATCACTGCACACGAAATAATTTTCTGTTCTAACTCGTGCCAACCAAGATTTACTAACATTTAGATTATATCAATTTTAGTATTATTAACCCATATATGGATTGAATTTGTCTGAAATAAACAATTTTTATTTATTTATTTTCTTTTAAAGTATAGAAAGAAATAAAATCTGATTTGAGAAAATAATCGTGTTATTTTATCGTTCGGTGTTACCAACTACGGGTGTACCGTACTATGCTAGAAGTGTTGATTATTCTTACACGGACCCACGCACGCCCTCTAATGGGATACCCCGGCCTCACTGGAACAAACTCTTCACTTTCAACTTGGGGATGTACTGTGGCTGAGTGCTACTTCTTATTATTTTTATCTGAAACAATAATTATGGGAATATAAGAATCTTAACTCACTTAATTTAATGGTGTTTTTTTTCTGTCGTAGATAAATACTTGACCAGAAAAAAAAGTTATTAATTAATTTATTGTATTTTTACAAACTTTTTGAGTCATCTATTTACTACAACCTGTACATAGTGTGTTATTTATGATAAGGTACTTACTTCTTGAAAATCTGTCAGGTCCAAGGGATCTTTAATAACCTGCAAAGTAAAAAAACAAAAGCTTTAATATTGTTATGGTTTTAGCGTTCCAAAGCATAAAACTCAAGAAATACAACGAAATAGGTTAGTTGACACCACCAATCAATTGACATACTTTGTATGAGCTGTCAAACCCATCTCCTCCTTATAATTTGTATGACGATAGCGAACTATGGCTTCACTGTTCACCTAAGTAATCAATAAAAAACTTAGGCCGTTATAACTTTTTATTGATTTTAAAGCAAAAATAATCGCCTACATTTTACATCTTTCTGTGAATAAACATCAACTGTAACTTCTTTGTTTGATGTGCAGTAAATAAAGGATATCTATCTACGTAGGACTGACGGTCGATGGGGAAGCAAGGTTCTGGAATGGAGGCCATGTACCGGCAAGCGCAGCGTGGGACTCACACCCACAAGGTGGACAGACGACCTGGTCAAGGTTGCAGGAAGCCGCTGGATGCAGTCCGCTTCCAACCGGTCAATCTGTGCAAGTGAACTTGTAAAGCCTCCTCCACACTAGCATTTTTCAAGCGTCGACGGCGTGGCCAAGCTCAATCAGCGTTAAGTAAACGCCGCTGCGCAAGCGTTGCGTCAACACTGATTGGATGCTGCTACGATGTCGACGCTGGAAAGACGTTACTGGGAGAGGCCTTTGTTCAGCAATGGACATCCTGTGGCTGAAATAGGGTAGTTGACACCACCAATCAACTGTTAAACTTTTTTGTGCTGTCAAAACGCACCTCTGCTATATTTTTTAAGCGATAGCAAGCTTTGGCGTCATTGTTTACCGGATTGCCTATCTTTTTATTGGTTTTGAAGCAAACAAAAATCAGATTCTTCGAATTTAAAATGATAATGTACCAGGTTATCGGGCCATAAATAAGGTGTCAGGTTCAAAAAAACAATGTCTTAGAATTATTGATGATCGGTGTCCACAACCCTATTATGATGATAATCTATCTATGGAGGTGCTCGTAGCTCAGTGGCGGCGGCAGCGCTTTGGTTTCGATTAAGTTAAGCAACCAACGCCGCGGTCGTGAGTGGATGGATGACCATTCCAAACATATTTAGTGACATTTATCACGAGCATCTCCGTGCTTCGGAAGGCACTTTAAAAGTTGGTCCTGGCTAATATGCTTGATATTGGTCGTGAAGTCTAGTCAGAGGCCTTAAGGCGGCTTGATAACATCTGACAGTAAGGTTTAGTCACTGGCCTTACAACAACCCTCCACCAATCCGCACTGGGCCCGCGTGGTGGAGTATGGCCCAAACCACCTCATAGTTGAGGTGAGGCCTGTGCCCTGCAGTGGGACGTATTCAGGGTGTACAAGAGAATGGGACACTCCTTAAAACCACGTGATCAGCTGGTCATATACAACAACTTTTACTATGAGAGCAACATCGAATTCGATAATTTTTTTTTCAGCTTCTCCATACAAACTCACTCGCATACCTCGATGATATAATATATGGAGCATCTGAAAATAAAATCACGATTTCGATGTTGCTCCCATAGGAAAAGTTGTTGTATACGACCAGCTGAACACGTGATTTTAAGGAGTGTCCCATTCTTTTGTACACCCTGTATAGGCATAGTTTACCATGTATGGTGAGCGTACCTGTGCGGCGTGCTTGGGCGGGCGGCCGCGCTTGGCGGGCGCGCGCGGCGCGGCGAGCACGCGCAGCTGGTGCGCGCGCAGCAGGTGCTCCGTGTGCTCGCGCGCCGACCGCACCACCGCGCCGCACGATGAGAACACGCACCTCATCGCGCCCGGCTCCGCTTCCCTTTCCGCTTCCGCTTCCTCCTCCTCTTCCGCTTCTTGCGTTTCTGCACGGAACGAGTGAGAGAACGAATGAGTGAGGAGGCCTTGCACGAACATTTATCTTTCGTTCGGACGAATACTAAGTCTTATGTGCCAATCCTTTGATAAAATATGACCAACTCAATCTGGCTGTGTAAAAAATACAGACCATTTTCAATTATTCATAATTGCCAAACCTTTGATACAAGTGAATGGATATTTAAATTTGATCGGATAATACGATCGAACGAATGATACGTTTTCGTATTAGGCCTCCAGTGTTGCTAAACTATGTTTATTCGGGCCGACATTAATCGGGAAAGCCGGGCGACGGAATCGAATAAGTGTAGAGGGAGATGTTGGTAGATGCTTCCGGATCGACAAATACTGCCGATCCAACAATGCCAGCACGAAAACCCTTAACCCTTACACAACTGTTTTTTATCTATTAACATATCTGAAAAATTGAGAGATAGATCGAGATAAAGGATTCTGTTTTTGATGCATGACGTGCAGCCGCAGCAGGCGCTCGTTGGGCAGCACGGGCTACGCGAGTGAGTGAGTGAGTGAGTGAGCGCGGTAGTACTGACTAGAGTCGTGGTCTGCGTCGGGCGCGGGCGGCTGCGCGTGCTGCATGACGTGCAGCCGCAGCAGGCGCTCGTTGGGCAGCACGGGCTACGTGAGTGAATGAGTGAGTGAGTGAGCGCGGTAGTACTGACTAGAGTCGTGGTCTGCGTCGGGCGCGGGCGGCTGCGCGTGCTGCATGACGTGCAGCCGCAGCAGGTGCTCGTTGGGCAGCACGGGCTACGTGAGTGAATGAGTGAGCGCGGTAGTACTGACTAGAGTCGTGGTCTGCGTCGGGCGCGGGCGGCTGCGCGTGCTGCATGACGTGCAGCCGCAGCAGACTCTCGTTGGGCAGCACGGGCTACGTGAGTGAATGAGTGAGTGAGTGAGCGCGGTAGTACTGACTAGAGTCGTGGTCTGCGTCGGGCGCGGGCGGCTGCGCGTGCTGCATGACGTGCAGCCGCAGCAGGTGCTCGTTGGGCAGCACGGACTACGTGAGTGAATGAGTGAGCGCGGTAGTACTGACTAGAGTCGTGGTCTGCGTCGGGCGCGGGCGGCTGCGCGTGCTGCATGACGTGCAGCCGCAGCAGGCGCTCGTTGGGCAGCACGGCGTCGCAGATGCCGCAGCGCTGACTGGAACCGAAGTCCGGGTGCGCTGTGCGTCTACGAAAAAGATATACAAATAACGAATGTTTCATTCAGCTAAACTTTTTGTCTATGGATCTCTGACAGATGACGTATGCGTCGTTTTAACAAACATTGTGTTTTTGTAGGGGAAAGACTAAGCCAAGCACAGCCAGCGACTACAAATCATTCAGCTAGCTGAATTACGAAATAGTTCTACAAGTAATGCGTTACGTTCGAGCACTTAGAATCACCTATTGTCCTCATAATCGGTTGACCGAACGCGCGAATCGCTATATCCAGAAATACAATATAGACCATATCTAGCATCAGTGTCTGCCATAATGACATAAATGAATTGAAGCCGACTGACTTACCAAAACGTCAACGACTTAGTTTATGAGCTCTTGAAAAATTTGAAGAAAATCCACTGTTTAAATGATCACTATGAGCTTTACCAAAATTTACTGCGACTACCCGAAGCGGTGGTATGGCTAAGTTATATTTTGGGACGTGTATAAGTGCCCGGAGAAGGGCCTACATACAGAATAAATAATTACATTTCAATACTCATTCTTTACCAAAATCTAAAATTTTACTACTACTCCAGACGGTCGTCTTACATACCTGTGCGAGTACATGTGGTTCCTCTGCTGGAACTGTTCCCCGCAGACGTTGCAGTCGTACGTGGCTTCCACGGGCCGCCCGTTCAGGTGCCGCTTGCGATGCTGGTTCAGATTCGTCACCTTCGACCAAGAGTGCAGGGTGAGAAAACGAAAAAAAAAATGTCAACATAACTTAAATTGCTCTGATCATATCGTAAGTAGCGAATGGACTTGTGTTACTACTGAAAAATTTATTACTATGGACAGCCTTTTAGAAGTGGATAGTACTGATTTAGGCATCAAGACATTCCCTTTAAAGTAGAATGTCATTTATTTTATTGGAAAAAATTGCGTCACTAAATTGATCAGTGTCGTACTATATTAGTATGGGCTAGAGTTGATGGAACATAGTTAGCTAAAAAATTGCTTATCATTTTCGGATATAGTTAGTTAGTTTTACTGCTTTATAGATAGGTGCTCGATTTGTTTACGCCTTCGCAAGTGTCCTTTTTGTAAAAGGACGTTATCCATTATGGTATTATGACAATAAGAAAAAGCCAACTTAAGATAAAAGATTTAGTTTTAGCTGAAATTAGTAATAAAAATTACAAATAATAACTCTATTAAAACGAAGTTGAGTAAATAAAAAGTCAGTCTTATTAAAACCTAATCCCACTCCATCTTTCAATAAACATTGCGTCAGTAAGATTATATTTAATTATTCACCGTGATATTGGTGTTTTGTATCAAAGTCACTCTATAGCTGTCACTTAAATTGATTCTTGTCATTTTTCCGTTATTATTTTAAAACTGATACTAATTTAAACAAAACAATATGCTTGGTAAAAACAAGTTAAGACGCTAACGTATGAATTACACTTTGTCCTTTTGAATCTTCGCGCGGCTTGTCATCTAACCGGCCTTGCAACAACGACGCAGCCACTTAGCGAAAACTAGCACTTAAACAACCTCTCTCAGAGTCGCTTATGCTTAAGCAGTGCCTTAGTATCGATTTTAAGAGTTCCCCCTCGAAGTCAGATAATGGTCCGACTTAAGTGTTAATTAACTTTAATCGTTGTACACTGGAGCTCAGAAATATGTCTCCACATTTTCATTCGTAATGCGAACGGAATAAGGTCTAAATAGGGTTTGGTCTGTGTTTTTAGTGTCGTGTTTTTGGATTCAACTGTACATCTCTAGCTAACATTAAACATTGTGACACTAACTGCCGCACTCAGAGACGTCAATTAACAATAAAGTGTGGATTAACATTTTTGTTCATTCAATAATGATCTTTATCCGATTTGACTTTGGTATTAAAGTTTTCTAGAAACAACTAAAGTTAATTATTATCTCTGAGTGCGGCGATGTCTTATAATAAGTGCCACCAGAAAATAGTATAGAGCACTATATCGGATTGTTCTTTTTATTTGCAAACCTTACTTAGATTTAAGTTTATGGCCGCGATATATGTTATGTGTGCATATTATAGGATAATTTGGTACTTTACAACTGCACTTAGAGACGGTTAATCATTAATAAAATGATTTAACATTCATTTAATTAGGAGTTTGCTTAATTTGTACTTACTGTTCTAATTAGTAGTTCATAATAATGATTCGCGTCTCTAAGTGCTTAAACCAATAGTTACTACATGCATTTAAATAAAAAAATCTGTATCTTTTTTATATTAATATTTTATTTATTCTAATAGAACAATTGTGATGCTTATACTTATTATATGCTTAATGAAAAAAACTTTCAAATCAAACACGATTTTAAATAACCAATCACTTAAAAATTGCCGAACACACAAATTGGATATCACGGTTTTAAAAAACAACATACATAACGACACAGAATAATTAAGTATTGGATGGAATTTAACTTTAAAAAATCTTGAAATCGGACTTTCTTATAATGTTTTAACCATAATTATGTTAGCATATTAGCTCATAATTATGTATGTCTACTTTCTACGGTACCTGTCAAATAGAGTACCTAAAGATCAAAGCTACCATAGGATAATAATTAAGCTGGAGTTCTAAAATTTTTAATTTAACAGATTATATGGGTATTGCGGATCAAAAGTCGGCACGTTATTCATTGGTGGACAATTAGGCATAAACGGCGTGTGGGAGTTATGAGTACGGGGGTTGGTTCCACACCGTTTTTCCACTTCTTCTAATTCTAATTGCGCTTTTTTAAGTAAAATTTGATTTGTTCTCTCTTGTATCTCAAGAACACGCCTCTTTCTTTCTTCATTATCCAACTGTTGACAAACAAAATATTTGTTAGTTCAGTTCCTGGCTATAGTCATTTATATTTTGGTTCTGTACAATGTACGTATACGATTACTGATAAAATATCTGAAACCTTTCAGACCTCTATCAGAATCTGGTTTAGTGCTCCATTCCTTTCAATTGCATTGCATTCCGATCCCACAAGTGGAGAGCACGTGACTCTAAGTTAAATTAGTAAAACGATACGGTCTGAAAGCTTTCAGAAGCCCAATTCCGGTATTTCAAGACATAATCACGGTTTTGCTGTGGTCGTGTAATCATTCAAACAATGAAATCAGACCTTATTTATATTTGGCTAGAGTTAATTGTATGTGATTCGGGATCAGCATTTAAGTTGACTTTAATAAAATTAGAACGAGATTTGATAGACATCAGTCATGCCATTTATGATTATTAAATCATACTATTCTGGATATTTCACAAGTGAATTTCAGTCCGGTTAATTTGCAATAGATTTTGAAATTATTACGTGAATTGGGCTTCTGGTATTTAATCAATAGCCCTAGTATTATTAATTTTGTTTTATTACTCGTACCTGCGCCTTGAATAATTGCATTTCCGCTTTTTGCTTTGAGTGTAAGAATTTTAACTTCAAGTAGGTCTCCCGGCTTATGTACTCGGTGGTAGAAGAGCTCTTTGGAATACCGAAATTTGGGGCGCGAAAGAACCCTTTGCCTTGCTGTGTACAGTCCGCCTGCTCCATTGTGTTATCTAAAAATGTATAGACGGAATGACTACTTCAATTTTGTATGGCATTCTTTCCTCTATTATTTGTGAAAAAAATATTTTTAATTACTATAAACTATTAAATAATTAGCCACATTGTCTATTGTCATTCAAATATTTTGAGGTAGTGCCTTTTGATAGCTCGTAAATAGTATGTGTATTGAATGATATGTAATCATCCCTTTTTAAGTTAAATTGTTTATGTAACAGAAGCAAGCATAGGAGTTTGCGTAAAAATCTTAAGAAATCAACTACATATTTTAACGAATTCCCTTACTTCGCAATCTTTATCTCAAATTATTTTTTATTCTGCAATAAATAAGTATGTGTACGTAAGATACCTTCATTATTGTCTTCCAGAGGGTCTGAGGTATTCTTAAGCGGAATGTTAAAAGCATCCACGCTATTATCTAAGGAATTATTCGAATCCATATCCTTCATATTATCTAAAACGAACAAATGTATTAAAAGCATACTGTAAACTTATTGATAAAATCATGTTTTAATATTTATAAAAACATCATAACAAAAATATTTTAAAGTTTTCGATAAATAGTATAACACGCGCACGATAATTTATTCCAGATATTTAAAAAAACGCAATCCATGCGAAAAAACTAAATACCAGAGTGCCTAGAATAAGCAACATTAAATATTCGAATCACTAACTAACAGAAACGTACTATACATGGAAATAACATAAGCTTTAGCCATGGCTTTTGGCAGCTTACGCAACATCTTTTTGCAGCTTACGCGACATCCAAATAAAAGTAATAAGGTGACGCCAACGGTTTGACGACTTCGCGGTAAAAACGAACGCATTTTGGCTTCCATACATTTTGTACGCCACCGTCATCACCGTAGCAATTGCCGAACCGTCTAGCGGAAAATTCCTCATATCTACAGCTAAAGAGCTTGACAGCCCCCTTTCAGTGGGCTGAAAATTGAGTTCCATGAAACGTTCACCCCCGTGTGTCACGCACGTGACGCTGTTCCAATGACTCAAGAGGTGAAAACACAACCACTATAGCGGATTCAACAATCGAACTCGAATGTTACTAATTCTATGCTCTCTGTGATAAAAAAAAAATACCGTGTGTCTCCTCAACGGTGTTACTTGTCGTATCTAAACCGCTCTCATCATCGTCGGATACGACTTCGATTTTGAATGCCACAGTCTGAAAATTTTACACACATTTGACAACTACATCTGCACCTCTAATAATCTAACATCTGTGTTAATCACTTTAATCTGACATTTGTAAGACAACCAAGCAATAGCAATGGTAGTTTTACTGCTGCAAATGACCAGTTACACATTGTTACGCTGAACATTCTTCTTTTGTTTTGTTTCAACTTTTTAGTGTGGTGTTTATTCTAAATTTTCTCTCTCTTTCACTATAGAATGTTGGTATTTTGTGCATATAATATAGTACACTCTGTCAAAAAAGTTTCGGGAATTGATGATTTGTTTATGGTTCCAAATTCAAAATTATATATTTTTAGTCGTTGTTAGATTGGCACAACTGTTTTCCATTTTGGCGCGGAGTTTGAGTTACATCTGATAATTAAATTAAATACAGTATTGTTTTTAGTTATACCATATCTAGTGTGTATTGCGGATTTCATAATCAATGGGATGCATCGCCAATAGGATTTCGTGTTCGGAGTCTCTGAAAATGTTACAGAAGGCTTACGGTGAATCGACTTTATCAAAAACACGTGTATATGAGTGGTACAAAGCGCTCAAAAGCGGTCGAGATGTGATGGAAGATTTGCTTTGCTCTGGTAGGCCATCAACGTCTGCTACTGAAGATACCATCGCAAAAGTGAAGGAATAGTGACTGAAAATCCTCATTCAAGTTTGAGAGAGCTAGCCGTCGAACTTTCTGTGTCACACGAGTCGATTCGTACCATTTTAATTAATCAATTGGGTATGAAACATGTTGCCGCTCGGCTAGTCCCAAAAGACCTGAATTTTCTCCAAAAACTCAATCTCAAAACAGTCGCTGAGGACATGCTAGAACGAGTCAATTCCGACCCAACATTCATGAAACGCATTGTTACTGGTGACGAGACGTGGGTTTACGAGTTTGGCATGCAAACTAGTCAACAAGCTTTGGAGTGGCGCCTTCCAACTGAACCGAAACCGAAGAAACCGCGCCAAACTCAATCGAAAGTCAAAGTCATGTTGACTGTTTTCTTTGACTGTCGCGGTGTTGTGCACTCAGAATTCTTGCCAGAAGGTCAAACGATAAAAAAAGACTATTATTTAAGCGTTATGAGGCGTTTAAGAGAGCAAATTAGACGAAAAAGGCCAGATTTTTGGAATGAAAATTCTTGGATTTTGCAACACGATAATGCGCCTTCCCACAAGGCCATCATTGTGAACGAATTTTTTGACCAAAATCTCAAAAAATACCATCGTGCAGCCACCTTATTCACCAGATATGGCTCCAGCCGACTTCTTTCTTTTTCCTAAACTCAAATTACTACTTCGTGGCACCCGATTTCATTTGGTAGAAGACATAAAGGAGAATTCGCGGCGAGAACTGAACTCGATTCCGGAAAAAGCGTTTAAAAATGTTTTAATGATTGGATTATTCGTTGGCGTAAGTGTATCGCTTCTGAAGGAGCATACTTTGAAGGTGATAAAATAAATTGGATGAATAACTAACATTTTGTGTATTATTAATCTTTTCCCGGTACTTTCTTGACAGAGTAGTATACAGCATTTGTTACCGTAATTAGGCATCGATTGGTTGGTGTACAAGTGTCACAAAGGATGTTAGACAATTTATCAGAATTTTATATAACTGTAGATTTTAAAAATTACAAATTATGCTTCTGAAACTATCTATACTATGTGAAAATCCTACCTGAGGTTTTATAGTAATATCACTCGGCTGTGTAGACAAAGCAGAAGGCCCGCAATCATCACTAGTTTCATTGGAATTCCCCTTTTTACGTCTTTCTAGAGATTTCATATTATCCATGGCTCGTTTTAAAGTAGAAGCATCACGCTGAAACCAAGTTCCTTTGAGGTAATTTGATAACTTTATAGATATTTTTCTTTAAGTAGGAAATTTGTGTCAAAAAATGATTTTATTTTGACCGCTAAGCTGTGCTAATGATGAAAGTAACTGCGCTTAGTAACTAAGGTGAACTTGCGCACCATCGCATTAGTTTAGTACGAGATAAGGGCACCATTCTGTCTCCGCCATCGTCATACCAACTGACAGCTATAGAATAAATTTTAATACCGTGCTAGTGAATAATTCGAGATTAAATTCGCTAATCCTGAGATTCGCAAGTGGGACTAAATTTAGTAACTTAATTATTTTCTTGGTAATTTCTACTTATGTTAAGCTGTCGACGTCGACATATTTTGACTATTGTTTGTTCATTCCTTGACATTCCGTGTTTTGTACCGTCATTTATTTTATGTCCGACTAAATGACTTCAGTCATCAATCAATGACTACCTATTATAAGCTGTATTATTGTAAACATGAAACTTATGATAATCAGTTACTATTCCTCCTCTAGATGCAGCACAGCTTCAGCGGTCACCATTATTTCATTTACATCACATGTTCATTTGTACCTTATGGGATCTGTTATGGCGATTGAACTCCTCACTTATTGCGTTCCAAGCAGCTCTTTTCAGAGCAACCGATTTCCCATTGACAAGTTTCGCTTGCTTCACGATTGGGTGCTTTTTGACTAAGCGAATCAATAGTTCCTTCTCCTCGGGGGTAAAATTGCGGTCTCTTCGGCGTTTCGGGGTTTGCTAATATCAATAGAAAAAAATACTAGTAACGTTACATTTTGCCATGTAAATATGTAGCGATACTTACCATTATATTTGCTGATAACAAAAATTCCTAAACTTAAAAACAGGGATTAGCTCGCTCGTAATCAAGCACGTATAAAAGTATCATTAATTTTTATAGTAAGGTGACTTAGAGTTTTAAGAACACCTGTCTTGATCAAGTTAAATACGTTCTTTTTATAACAAAAATTGCGTTTTATGTGTTGGCAAGTATACTTTAGTCTTTAAAAAAAATGTTAATAATTTTTTGGTATTAACTTTACTGGTAGCTGTAGCTAACTTTAGTGCCCAATTTATAGTAACAAAAGTAAATGTAAAATTATTTTCGGAAGCGCTGAATAAAACTTAGTTAAGAACAATTGATAAAATACTTAGAAGTACTCTTAAGAGCTCCCTGTAATAGTAATGATAATATACAGGGTGTACAAAAGTAGAGGCCACTCCTTAAAACTACGTGTTCAGATGGTCATAAACAACAACTTGTTCTATAGGAGCAACATTAAAAGGTGCCTGAAAATACGGAGGGAGATAGGGCCTTAAAAATACGGAAAGCGCTACAACTTATGCCTGTATTCTTTGCCCTTGTGTGTGAAAGAGTGTGCAGGTAATGTTCGAGGTATAGGCTTTTCATCAATGTTTTAATGTTACAAATGTTGTTTTTTTATTGTAGAAAATATAGGGCTACGATAACGTCGGAAATTGGTTTCCATTGGAATCGTAAGTATATAAATAAGTGTTAGAGCTAAGTAAACATAGCACGCTTTTGGCTACAAAACGGTGGTTATCATCAAATTACTGTAACCTTGTTTTAGTTGATTGTTTTCTAACCAACATTGATTCATCGTATTGGATTGTATGTATAAAATTTGGTTTCAAAAATTTTTGTGGTTCAGAAAAATAGCTAAAGTATGTTTGTGTGGAATAATCAGCTTCATTCAGGGGATCTTTAGGTTAGGCTACACTGGGAGTGAAGCGAAACGACCTTATTTTGGTTCTCCTACGCTTATTTTCTTTATGAGATAGTACAGTTGACAGTAGATTATGAAAATAATCAATATAGACCTTATTCCATTGGCTAAGTTAATTAATGAATCTTTAATCTACGATATATTCTGTGGCAGCCCTATCCCTAATGACAGGTGACATTCTTTTTTTTTCCGAGACTTTATTCAAGACAAACGTTGCCTACAATCCTACGTACTTTTTATCGTACTGACATATAGGTCGTTAATAATAAAACATACCTGCGCATAGGCCTTGTTGCAGCCGGGCTCTGGACACACGAACGGACGCTCGCCCGTGTGAAGTCGCACGTGGTTGTTCAGATTTGTAACCTGCCGGTTATCATTTGTATTACTACTTTGCATTTACGACTTACGTCTACTAGTGCGCGACTCGGACTAATAATCCAGCGGTTGCGGGTTCGAATCGCGTAAAGGTTTTAACAGAGTCATGGATGTTTTCAATTATGTTTATTCGTTTCTTTTGTCGCCTTAGCATTAGCATTGCTTAATTAGTATGATAAAATATAATCTATCGTGCTAACACATCGAGATGTTAAACTGACTGACAGGCCGCTATTCCATTGAGTTGATAGGCCAATTGGAATACTGATAAACAGCGACCGAAAGAACAACAATATCAAGCAAAGAAGTTCATGCTTTTGCTCTGGTTCTATGTTCATTAAATGGCGAAAGATAAAATATCGACGTTTACACAATAAGATCAAGAATATCAAGCAAAGAATGATCTTGCTCATTTTCTATGTTCGTTCCGTTTAAACCCATCTATAGGATATCGCATTTCTGAAAAGGCGAAGTATATTATATAGTTTATATAATATTATATTACCTGAGTAAAGGCTTTCCCGCACTCGTTGCATTTGAAAGGCCGCTCGTTGGTGTGGATGCGAAGGTGCGCCCGGAGGTTGTTGGACTGAGAAAACGCTGGGGACAAACAAACAACATTACTATAATAAAAATAAGATACATTTCTTTCAGCAGTAAGCACTTCCATAGGACAATTCGTCGAAAATGCCAGGTGAGAGTAATAACGTAAGGCATCGAAAACTCTTCACTACAAAAATACATTTAATTGGGGTGTATTTACACAAATTTCAAATTGAACCTTTTAATCCTTCTCTGATATAAATATACACCCCATGTAACATGAAGTTACTTTTAATTTTGCGCGTTAAAATACTTCTGTAACTTGTTACAAATCGACACAGGCGGAGTCGCGAAAAAAGGTGTTCTAATAATTGGCGCTTTCGCCGAACACTGCAACAACTTTCTTCCGGCAAATACTTATGCTCTTACTGCTGTGTTGTGCGAAAGGAATGCTTTAAAATAATAAGTGGTGGTGGTCAGCAGATGTATCGGACACTCTGTGACCAAGCCGCATTATTCCCACCCCTACCCCTGGTCCACTCAACTCACACCCAGTAGAATGGTAGAATTACAGCCAAATATGCATTCATGAGGCATAATCAATTATAGGCCTCTTCCAATTGCCTTCTAGTCTACATAGATGCCGACTATAGCTCGTCAGTCCAACAAGCTTAAGGGGCGCATAAGCCTCGTGCCCGAGTGACAGACAGACAAATGCGACCACAGCGGTAGGGGGTGGCCACCGTACAGTCCTTTGCAGGACTGGCGAATAAGGTTTGGCTATAGACGGCCGAACTGGGGTCACCGAAAAGTTTTGATTGGTTCGATTGTACTGTACTGTCTGTCACCCATGACAAAGTGGCAACAACTTCTCATGCAAAAAAGGCGAGCAGTAGATGAAGATGGTTAAATTAATATGATGAATAATAATGAATTACCTTTATTGCAATAGGTACAAACAAAACGCCTCTCCGCGCGGTGGTTGCGCATGTGGTTCTGCAGCTGCAACGTCTTCTGGAACGACTTGTGGCAGATGCCACAGTAAAGGGATTTATCATTGCTCTCCTGCAAATTATTATGCTACAATCAAGTTTCTTTTAACATTTTGGCGCTTTACTGACACCCCTGCCAGTTTTTTTTTTTTTTTTTGACATGATAACGTCTTATAAATCAATGACTGGCTGCACGCACGAAAAAAAATCACGTTCCGCATGCGAGCGAGAGCGCGGAATAAGCTATCGCTTATTATTATTCTCTATCGAGAGGCACGATCGGCCTAAGCGTTCGGCTTGTGACGCATCTATCTCTCTTCCACTCCATCGGCCCATGCGTCGTAGTAGCATCAATGTTTTCTTATGATGACTTAAACCGACTTTACAGACAACAATTTTTTTGTAGTTTGGCGTTCTTAACCATGCCGGCAAAGAGACTATGTTACATATTCTGTTATGTAACTTAACAAAGTTGTTAAAACTTAGATCGGACCTGGCTGCAGGGTATGAGTAGAGCGCTTTTTGTGGTATGAGGACTAAAGCCGCGTTCACACTGGGAAAAGGTATTGGTTAGCTGCCTGACTCTGAGCAGACTGACTGAACGTAATTTTTTTATCGGCATGATACATGTACTGTAGGGCGTAAGGTACAATGCAATCAGATGTCTCGGTGCGTTGTATAAAAATCAGCATATGGCTAGGGACAATTACTCTCGAAATCGTCGACGAACGTCGATCGGATTATGATCGAAAAGTAGAACGTGTATAGAAAAACAGTAAACTAAACAATACTTTGAACACTGGTTGGTGTGAACGCCGCTTATAAGTAGGCGTTTATAGAATCGCGAGAATTTGTACGATTCTAGTCTGATGGGGAGTCAGCATGTGAAACGTAACGTTTGCCCGCGTCCACACGCGCTAATAGAACACGTCTCGTAATACCAAGCTAGTCCATAGAAGCAGCCTGTCTTAAACTGCCAGTTGGGCAGCGTTCATCCATTTATCACAAAATTCTGGGTTTTGTTTGATTTGATACGGGCAGTGACTGGCCTAGTTAGCATTAATAAATAAATTGGAAAAAACACTTTCAGACAAAAAAGCGCTGTGTCGTGTCGTATTACAAAAACGATTTGGCGCTTAATTTTAAATAAATTATTACTTTTTTATATAAAATCAAAAGAAACTAATAGAAACCTCATCAGTGTTTGAGTTCTGAGACTCTGAAGGGTCAGGGGGGTCAGTGGCACTGTCCTCAATGGTCACTTCAGGCACAAATGGCTGGCACTTGAAGCAAGCGTACACACCGTCATTGCTTGTTTCAAACAGTTGCTGGAACAAAAATATTAAGACTACATTTATTGTCTATCAATAAAATTTAACAAATAAGATGAATAATTTCCAACTAGCCCTATTCATAGCTGTTAACATAATGGTCATAAACCCCATACTATAGAAGCTGACATCACTATTTACTAAAGTCAATACTGATGAATACAATAAAAGGCAATAATAAAAGGAAGTGTAACAAGAGCAAAAATTACAGTTAAACTGCCAGAAAAACCTATAATTTTATTTTTAAAAACAAAGCTAGTACACTCTGACATCTTATTTTTAATTTTATTAAAATACTATGGTTTACCACATCTGGGCAAAGCCTTCTACCACAGTCTCTCCCAGCCTGTGTCCTTAAAGAGGTGCTTCTTCCTCTTTTGTAGTTTCCCTGTTTGTTTTGAATAACACTGCATTTCTTTTCTTATTTATGCCCAGGCCAAAAAAACTCCCAACATACACAATTTTTGAGCTCAATATTTATTAAATAGAATTGCTATCCTTGGAAGAGGTCTAGTAGTACCACAAAATTAGATTTTGATGTTGGTTAGGTAGGTATTTCTATATGCATGTCCATAAGGCTGTAAATTTAGTGACAGTAATGTAGGTACTGTAAGATGTAAATAAAACAAAATTACTTTTAATTTATATATAAAAAAAAAACAGTTTCAAAAACATTTAATTACAAACGTTCAATGCATTTGTAGCAACTCTTTTGTCACAACATAAACTAAATTAATGGTTTTTGTACAACACTGTAATGTAGAGAATGCAGTGTTGGTGGATTTGTGTTTCAAAAAGCTGCAAACAATTCAAGGTTCGCACTTCACGATACTCAGTGGTCACAACTGAGAAAAAACAAGTCACTTGTTTTTTACAGGGCACTCAGTAGAACCAGACATAAAAAAACACATCGACAGCCAAGAAACAAAAAAACGCGGGCAGGTTTCTGATGCATATTTTTTTACCTTATTGCAGTAGAAAACGCTATAGAACACTAGATACTCAGAGAAATACCGAGATCATTATTATTTGTAACCATACACTAGCAGTACTAAACTAATTTCTTCCAGACGCGTTATTTTTACATCAATCTATAAAGAAAACAAAAAATAATAGTCGACGATTACACAAAAGAAAGCGTTTAGCAACAGTACAGATACTTACAACGGCAGGTTTATCACAAATACCACACTTATCCATTGTTATTTAACAAAAAATCATAAAATTTAAGTAAATAGCACATAAAAATCCACAAAAATAATTTTTCGCACTACAATCCGACAGCTCCAAAAAGACAGGCGGGGCAAGGGGAGGGGAGTGCAGGGCGGGGCAAGCGAACGGAACCATAAACACAACACAAATGTCATACATAGACAACAAATTAGAAATTATTTTTCTAAATAGGCTACATTACTGTGTTAATAATTTGATGAAATACAACTTCTTTATTGGAAGGGTTTATCTTATTTTAACAATAAAAATAACCTTGATCAATATTATTTTACTCAGTCCATAATCAATATAAATCAAAGAAATTATTATAACCAAAAGCTGACCCAAACCAAACGTAATTTTGACAGAATAATCTTATCACAATCACAGTGACAGTGACATAAGTGACATAACGTCATCTCGTGTTTTCCTGTCTGTTTTTTCTGTGAAATTGCGTTTTGTGTTTTATTTTACAATTAAATGAAATAGAATTCTTCAATGTAGCAGCGAAATGTCCGTAATAAAATTTTATTGATGAAAACATTGACCAAAAATATTCTGTCGTTTTGATGTGAAGTTTTGTTTATTATTCTTGGTTCGAGCTATTTGTACTCTGGTGAAGATGTCTGAGAAACCTGTAGCTGCCAGCGGCAACCAGCCGATCGTGAAGATTGGGCACTACACCTTGGGGGTAACTCTAGGAGTAGGCACCTTCGGTAAGGTGAAGATAGGCGAGCACCAATTGACGAAGCACAAAGTAGCTGTGAAGATTCTCAATAGACAGAAGATTAAGTCCTTGGACGTGGTCGGCAAGATCAGACGGGAGATACAGAATCTCAAGCTTTTCAGGCACCCCCATATTATAAAGCTGTACCAGGTAATTAGGTGCTTTATATTGTATTGACCTTGAATGTTTTGTATTAGTGTTGCATTGCAGTAAAACATGTATGTATCATTTTATTGATGGAAGTAATTTTTTGTTTTCTGTCCACATTATAGTCCACAAGTGATTTTCAATGCTCATTTGTAATTTAAGTACTGTACTACTGGTCTATTAAGAAATTGGAGTAATGCAAATCTGAGCTGATTAGAATCTGCCTTAAAATTAAAACATAGTTAATTAAATAAATGATTTTAACCATTTTGTAATCTGTAATATTTTATTGTGTACACTATATTATACAATGTGATATGGGCGGTACTTCTAACCTGTTAAGGCTAAGTTCGGTATCTAGTTTAATTGACAAAAAATGTGATTTAGGGTTAAACAAATCTGCAAAAAAAGTTTTTTTTTCAAAAGTAATTTAGTGTACTAGTTTTTTTCTAGCCAAGGAAAACCTGAACAACAGAAATAAAGTTTATGGTCAGTTACTCTGTTCGCATAGCTATCTTGTGGTATTTCTTTCATGTTTCTATGACACTTTTTTTTTTAAATTATTAATTTCATCTATCTGCGATCAGCCCTCTAAGCACATGAGTAAAGAAACGGAACAGAGACAAAGCTTCTAAAGAGCAAGCAAAATTTATACCTATTTTGGTAGGGTTAGCACAATTGAATAAATTTAAAATATAAATGTTCTTTTTTTTCACATTTTTTATTTAATTTTGGTTTGTTTTTTTACAAATTACATACTCTAAATATTTTTTTATATTTTTTTGGTTTTTAATAATTTGTTGTGTCTTTTAATCGAATGATAAATTCTAAATCTAATATAAAGTTTTTTCAAATAATCCAATGGGAAATAATCACATATGAAATGTACAATCTTGCAAACGTGCTAATATGTCATTACCAATATTAACAATTTGTACATGAAGATCAAAATATTTGCAAAATTTTTGCTCAAGCAATTCAACAAATGCAATAAAATTGTCAGGAGGTATTATCACACACAGTACAATGTACAACCATATTTACAACACTTTTTAAATACTAAAACAAAAATATTACTACGTATTATGTGAGAAACTCGATAACAAAAACAAACACGCACGACATTCGAGCGTCGTGTTACGCCTGCAAGCCCTGAGATTGACCACTGGCTGATCTAGTTGAAGCGGTTTCGGCTCATACGCGACAAGCGGCCAGTGGACACGCACACACACGCGTTGCACTTGTAGTAATGTGCCTATCACAGCGCATTCGTATGTAGCTTTGTCTCTGTTCCGTTTCTTTACTCATGTGCTCTAAGCTTTAATCAGATCAGCTAGGTTCTTTTATTGTGTCAGTTCGAGTCTATTCACATCCTGTGATGTGTCACCTCATTTAGTATGCAAATTTAAATTTAGATTGACGCTATTCATTTTCTATTTAATCTAAACATAGAGTCTCTAGACTGAAGTAGTGTCGCAGCCAGTTCGTTTTTATGTTGCTGGAGTTGCTGGACCTGTAGGACTTTTCTATAACCTCCTTGATAGTTGGGATTTGTAGATATTCATGTACTTGAACATTTTTCGTGAACCAAGGTGCGCAGCTCATAGTCAACCGTATAAATAGTGTACATGACAGGGCCCAGTGCAGATCCTTGGGGTACACCAGCTTCAATGGGGTAGAGAGGTGATAGGCAGTCTCCAGACTTCACCTGGAACACTCGGTTCTCCAAGTAAGACCTAAGTAGCATATATGCCGGGTGTGGTAAGCAGGCCTTAAGTTTACAGAGCAAGCCCTTGTGCCACACTCTGTCAAAAGCCTGCTGTACATCCAGAAAGGCAGCCGAGCAATACTCTCCCTTTTCAAGTGACTGTCGGATGGTGTTGACCACTCTGTGTTTCTACGACACATAAAACCTTTGTTATTGCCTAAAGTGCTAAAAAACCAAAATGGTCACTATTCATTGGTGAGGGTTTGACCCCCCAAATTATTATTTTTGTCGATAAAATTAGATATTATTGCACTTAGTCTGAACAGGTAAGAAGTTCCGCACATATCATGTGCACAATGCACCTCTTTTATAAATATTAAGAACTTTTCATAGACTTTTGGAATTTGACATAAAAAAAGATTACTTTTTGTTCAACGGCCATTTTTGCTATAATTTTGGTAGTTTAATAAATTCCTTAATATTCCCTAAAACCGAGTTTCCATAGTCTCCTACTCACATTTTCATATCACATTGTAATAAAATAGAATAGTTAAGTTTTTGATGAGATTTACTTTTGCTAAAATTATGTTTAATATGTCAAGCTCAAACAGTTTGATTCAAACCACCCACCGAAATACATTTAATATTAAAATTACCATCCATCCATCCATCAGCCGAAGGACATCCACTGCTGGACATAGGTCTCCCCCAAGGATTTCCACGAAGATCAGTCCTGTGCCACCTGCATCCAGCAGTTTCCCGCGACCTTCACCATTACTTAAAATTATTTTAAATTACCATTGTGTCTCAATTTTGTGGCCTGACAGATTATAATAAATTTTCAGGTGATTTCCACACCAACGGACATCTTCATGATTATGGAGTATGTGTCCGGTGGAGAGCTCTTTGACTATATCGTGAAACGTGGGAAGCTACAGGAGCACGAAGCACGGCGATTCTTCCAGCAAATCATATCCGGTGTAGACTACTGCCATCGCCATATGATAGTACATCGTGACCTGAAGCCAGAGAACCTCTTGTTAGACCATAATATGCATGTCAAGATTGCCGATTTTGGCCTATCTAACATGATGATGGATGGAGAGTTTTTACGGACTTCCTGTGGATCTCCAAATTATGCAGCTCCTGAGGTAATTAATGTGCATAAAGATTAAGAAAAGACAGAAAATTAAGATACAGTTTAAGTTAAATAAATAGGTACCAAGAGTGTTCTTAACGATCAAGTGGGACATGTCGTATTTTAAATCAACAGCTTCTTTTGTACTTTCACTACAAATTAATGTAGTGTGCACTGCACCTTAGATTCCTTTTTTGCTGCATTGCTGCTGCTTCAAATGCTTGAATTGTTTAAAAAGTAGTTACAAACTTCTGAACCTTAGCTGAGCTTAGCGCACTGAGCTCTGATTCACAATTTTTATCATATTAAAGTATTTTCTCTATAAACATGAGTTAATTTTACAAATAAGACTAATAATTACAATATGTTTTTTTTTCTATGTGAACATGCAGGTAAATGGGAAGTGTAGGTTGTTATCATACTTGCTAGAGTAGTGACAGGCTACAAGAGATAGAGAAAGAACAATGGGCATTTTAGCCCCAGCTTGTAACATCTTGCGACCTTTATAATATAAAAGGCATATAAAAATGCTAAATTTTTTCTTCTGTGAGTTACTTCTAAACGATAGAGGAAAAATACTAGGTGATGTCAAAGTATGCCTACTTTCATACATGATATTCGAAAATAATCTATTATTTCATTACATTATTTTCGTTTCCGTTTTGTTTCCCATAACCATTCTATAAACTATTTCCCATTTCATTGTTTCATTTACAATGTCCAATTTCCTTCATATTTTTAAACAAATTCTAAAATAAAATAAAATAATAAAAAGCTTTTATTTTGTCATATTGTTCCCTCCATATCCTCCATATTTGTATGAAAACACGTATTTTCACAGTAAACGAATATAAAATATTGACCTTTAACATTTTTAATAGTTTTTTTTCGATACTTTAGTGTTATATTCAGGAGAAACAGTATCCAATAGAAATCGCAATTACCAATAAAACCAATTTATTTTTGCAAATAGGCTTAAACTAAGCACTTTTTCACGTCCCATTGTTATTTTTTTTCCTACCACTGCTTCGGGACAATTACTTGGTAACCCCATACATTTCGCCATTATTCTTTTGCAGTCATATTGTGTATAAGATCCCCTTTAAATCCATGCTACTCTTATGATGTTACAAGGTGGGGCCAGAGTCCATACATTTCTGCCCATTGTTGTTTAAATCACAAGAAATTAGGTCAATATGAATAGTGCGATATCAAATCGACCACACTTTATATTTATATTTTCTACATATAAAGTGTGGTCAATTTGTCATCGCGCGACTACTCGAATATTAATAAAATTGTTAACAAAAAAAAACTGTGCTGCTAAATAATTCACGTGTCCCCAGTCACAGTGCACCAGTGATTAATATGACCGGCTTATTTCCAGGTAATCTCAGGAAAGCTGTATGCCGGTCCAGAAGTAGACGTTTGGTCTTGCGGCGTCATCCTCTACGCGCTGCTTTGTGGCACGTTGCCTTTCGACGATGAACACGTCCCGACTCTGTTCCGCAAGATCAAGTCTGGAATATTCCCGATACCAGAGTACTTAAACAAGAATGTTGTAAGCTTGTTATGCATGATGCTGCAAGTGGACCCGATGAAGCGAGCTTCCATCGAAGACGTGAAGAAACATGACTGGTTCCAAAAGGAATTGCCGGGTTACCTGTTCCCCTCGCCAGTCGAACAGGTATTAGTATGTAGTTAGAATGTATTTTTTCAAATACACTTAGAGACATTTCATACACATACCATGCTTTTCATATTTTCATTATATCTTGTTTGTTGTTCATTTTTAGTAGAGCATCATTAGGTATATATAGAATGTGACACACCACACATTCCCCATAAAGTTTAAAACCTTAATGAATTCTACTACTCCTTCCTAAGAAGAGAGATAGTTTTTTTTCGTCCTTGGATTAAGTAACTTTTATTATCAACAGTAATAGAAGTTATGTTCAATTTACTCATTCATTAATTCATCTAATCATAGCTAGTATTTACATTATTCATTCTTGGAAATCATACAGAAAACACACCATTCTATTCAAACTCGCAACTTTATTAATTTGACCGACTCTCCTACAGGACAGCAGTGTTATTGATACAGAAGCAATCGCAGAAGTGTGTGAGAAGTTCGGAGTGAAAGAGCACGAAGTTCATAACGCTTTACTAAGTGGAGACCCTCACGACCAACTGGCTATTGCCTACCACCTCATCATAGACAATAAACGTATCGCTGACGAAGCTGCAAAGGCTGAAATCAAGGACTTCTATGTTGCTAGTGAGTATTGCTAATATCTTGCTGCTGTTGATATTTAATGCTGTTTTGTGAATGGCGATCTGATCACTTGGCTGTGTATTTAAGGCATCAGCTGTAATAATCAGACAGGCAGCATTAGGTAGGCATGATTGGGTTTAGTCAACCAAGAAATTGGTTTACTACCCTAAGGTTGAATATCTCTTGCTCATAGAAAAGTACAAGGTCTTTTTACGTCAGATGACACAGATATCAGTTCTATATAGCCAGCTAAGCTGAGATCTTTTCGCCTGCCTCGTGATAAAGCTACTGGCAACAGAAAGCGATGCATACAAATCACTACAGAGCAGTTTGTCGCTACCCGGCAGTCGCTTCTTGGTCGCGACTGCTGGGCAGCAGTTGCAATGTTCCGAATGGTACCTTTAGATGGCTTGATGCAGGCTGGCCAAAATTTCTAGCCTTAATTATGTTATGAGGTTGAAATACAAGGATATCTTAATATCGCATTAACGCATATTAATAACTAGGTGTTTAGTCTATTCATATTGTGGCCAAATTACACAAAATATTTATAAATTGTAGTTTATTTATTATTCTGATTGTATTTGCGTGAAAGAGCAACAAACATCCCTGCTCAAAAACTTAAGCATTTAATAAATATACTTTTACTTACCGAAAAACAAACAGCTTAGGGACTAATTTATCATCATCATGATGATGAATTACATAATTATATGTAATGTAAAACAACAGTGCATTTTCATTTTGTTAAGTCGGTCGTTAGTCCGAATGCGGGGAGGACTAACCAGTAATGCAATCTATCGGTATCTATAACTCGGTCGATTCAATGCGTGCGGGGGTTCCCGCATTTGGGATAACGACCAATGAAATCTATCGGTCGATAACTCGGTCGATTCAATGCGTGCGGGGGCTTCCCACATTCGAGATAGCGACCAATGGAAACGAGCCCTATGCACGCATTACAGAATTCTTCCGCACCCTTGCCCCTTGCCCCATGCCATCAGACTTAAATCCCCGTTTATAAAGGGTTATTTGAAAAAACCAAACAACCTCGCACGACTAGATAGCTAACATCATACACAACAACATTTTTTCTACGAGTTTAGATAATTTGAAATATTACTTTCATACAAAAATAAATATCAATATAATTTTACGTATGAATGCTCTTATCTCTGTGCGCTTCACATCGGGCGGGGCGGGGGAGATTAGGGCGCGAGCGTCGCGCGCGTCGCTTTCATGCTCGCTGTTTCGATAAAAGTTCATATTTTAGAATAGAATAGAATAGAAAAAACTTTATTGACACAGTACAACACATAAAAATATTACAAAGAAGATTATAAAACAAAATTAGACTGTGCCAAATAGGCTTCCGCTCAGCAATTGTCATGATATGCTTGCAAGCATGTCATGACGCTGGTCTTCCGCGGACACCCATTGTTGGCATTGCGCATCCTTTCGAGGAGACACTCTTGAAAAATTATATGAGTGTTAGGTTATCCTAAGAGAATGGATGCGACTTTGATTGTCTCTCAAAAGGGTGCGCAAGGCGGGGACGCTTTAAACAATAAACTACATATTGCTAACAACATTTGCATAAACAAAAAATGCCACGGAAAAAGAAAAAAAAAAACATATAAATTTACAAATTTTGACAGTTTGATGTTGTTAAATGGCTATATCATATCGTGTTTTGTTGGTCCAGGAGCTCAGTATACGCATTGCTCTATAAGCAGAACACTGTTATTCCGCTTCCGCCCTTGTTGAAGTTTCGCGAGAACATAGACTTACAAATGGTACGACAGTACAATAAAAGCTTAGAAAATCATTTTTAATTCATATGTTAGCTATCTAGTTGTGCGAGGTTGTTAATTTATGCTATGCTAGTAGGATAGTAAAGATAGTGTTGTTGTTTGTCAGGCAACTCTCCGCCGGCCACGAGCGAGAGCTCCCGACCGCACCCCGAGCGCATCGCGCCGCTGCGCGACAAGTCCGTGCCCGCCGCGCTGCCGCAGGACAAGAAGGGCACGCCCGTCAAAAGGTCATTCACCCCACTCTCACGCAACATTTTGTTTTCGTCGTCCATCACTACCATCATCATTTCTATGGAGTGTAGATAGGTGCTCGTAGCTCAGTGGCGGCAGCGCTTGGTATCAATAACTAAAGTCAAGCAACCAACGCCGCGGTCGTGAGTGGATGGGTGACCATTTCGACCATATTTAGTGACATTTATTACGAGCATCTCTGCGTTTCGGGAGGAACGTTAAAAGTTGGTCCCGGCTATTCATCATCATCACCAGCCTATATCAGTCCACTGCTGGACACAGGCCTCTCCAAAAGGAGGATTTTGCCATTATCGCCACGCTTGGCAGGCGGGTTGGCGATCACAGTTTGGCCAATGGTGGAGAGGAGACGCTGCTGCCCGTCTTCTTATGGCGGTTCACCTGTAGTCGCCTCTTACGACACCCATAGGAAGAGAAAGGGTGGTGCAATTCTTTTAACGTGCCGGCACCACACGGCACTATCCCGGCTATTATCGCTTGATATTGGCTAGTCAGAGGTCATAAGGCGGCTTGATTACATCTGACAGTAAGGATTAGTCACTGGCACAAGGCACCATTGTTATCTTTTTTTTTCAAGCATGCGGGTTAAAAAACGCGCCGAAAATTATTAGATTGAGATAGAACTTTTGTCCCGAAAGTCAAATACCTAATGGTTAATTTACAAATTGTGAAAAATGATACTTTAAATGGATGGGAAACATTAGTTATTCCGAGCGACATCGCGACGAACGCGAGGTGAACGACCCTGTACCCTAACATTCTAGTCAGTTACAATTGTTTTTCACGCTTTCGAGTTGGTGATATTTTTTTATTATACGAACACAAAAATGTGTAATTTATAAATTTTACATTAAGAATTGAAAGTACTTGTGATACCTATGCTGCAGAAAGAAAACCGGTAAAATTCACGTTGTATATAAAAGGTTTGTTGACTTAAAAATGGTATTTTTGTTACAGAGCGAAGTGGCACCTGGGCATCAGGTCGCAGAGCAAGCCGAACGACATCATGCTGGAGGTGTTCCGCGCGATGAAGGCGCTCGACTACGAGTGGAAGGTCATCAACCCCTACCATGTCCGGTGAGTCGTCGATAACGACTAAGACTATGAAGCTTGGGATCTTTCATTGATTGATTGACGACTGTCTGGTGTAGTGGTTGACGAGTGAGGTTTAAATCCCGCAGGATGCAAATGTTAGTGTCATAAGCACGAGCTCTTGTATGTACCTACACAGCCTCTACCTCAATGCTATATCGGTGGCTGAGTTTTGGTACTCACATATATGAAAGCCTGAGTCAATACAAACGTATTCCCCTGTTTTTTTCCCTGGATTATTATTCTAGAGCCATACATTTTTACTTAGCTATAGATTTCTGCCACTAGCATGTAGCAGCCATTGAGAGTCAAAATGTGTTCATTTGCATCAATTCCAAAAAGAACTGATTAGGTATGTTTGAGTCAATATTATTTTTCACTTTTTAGTTTAATTTTGGGAGTCGAATTTTAGTTTTTTATAAAAAAAATATTTTACACTATCTGTACATTCATGTCTTGTGCAAAGTGAAAGAAATAACGGATATAGTTGGGTCAGTACTAAAGAAATACTCCATTAAGACTGTATATACTCCGTTATCGAAAGTCACGAAGAAGATGCGTTCACCGAAAGATGTATTACCTCTGCAAACGCAGAGTGTTTATAAGATTGACTGCAGCTGTGGAAGTGCTTATATATATAGGCCAAACGAAGCGTTCAATCGCGGAAAGGGTCAAAGAACACATCGCAGCTGTGAAGAATCGACAGACATGCAAATCCGCGATAGCTGAGCACTTGTTAAACACGAACGTGAATCATTGGATGGAACTACATGCACCAAAAATCCTCTCCACTGATCGTCATTACCACTCAAGGTTAATACGTGAAGCCATTGAAATTAAGAAACATAAAAATTTCAATCGAGAATCGATGAAGGATATACCGTAACCGGGGGCGCCGGTTCGTAACACACGCATTACAGTTTCTTTCCGCGTTTTAAAATGAAACTTATAAAACTATTATATAAAGTTAATTTTACATAGTGAAACTCGTATTGGACTTAAGATAAAGTTTTAACGCATCTAATTGTGAAAAGCACTTTTCGAAGTACATCGGACAAAAGAAGATAGAAGCATTTTACTTTCAAAATTTTAAAAACGGCCGTCGTTTCCCCGACCTACGACAACTCGCAGCCGCAAGCAGCGCAGCGCACTCGATCGGGTGATCGCCTACTTCCCCGCCCGCAACCCGCAAAACCAGTCCTAGCTGCTGTTCGTCGCCTGCATTCCGTGTCTACTATCAACATCTCACGGCTCGCACATCATTCATCATGTATTTCCTGTAATAAAATCAGGCTGACAAAGGTGACTGAGTTTGTTGCGCCGCTTCTTCTCATCACCAGTCGATATGTTGTCCCGAAGTGGTGGTAGGGCTAACTCTGTAACTTCTAAAATAAGAGAATGATAAAACTAAAAAAATATATGATGTACATTACCATGCAAACTTCCATCGAAAATTGGTTTGAACGAGATCTAGTAAGTAGTTTTTTTTAAATACGTCATAAATTGTAAATCGAAATAGATTATACTACGGAACCCTTCGTGCGCTAGTCCGACTCGAACTTGGCCGGTTTATTAGTATTTGTTTTTATAGCGGCAACAGAAATACATCATCTGTGATCAACTTTCCAACTATCACGGTTCATGAGATACAGCCTGGTGACAGGCGGTCAGCGAAGTCTCAGTAATAGGGTCCCGTTTTCCCCTTTGGGTACGGAACCCTAAAAAATATTCTCCAAACAAACTGATGTCAATTTAAACTTGGTTTTTGCATTTGTAATAATGTTTTTCTTGTTTAAAATACTATTATGCTACTAATATCATAAATGCGAAAGTTTGTACTGAATGGATTTGGATGAAATTTTGCACAAATAGAATATGATCTGGATTAACATATAGGAAACTTACTATCCCGGTTAAATGTTCCAGTGGGATATAAGGAATAAACTAAAGAGCACGCGAGCGAAGTCGCGGGCAACAGCTGGTTAATATAATAAACTGATGTCAGCTGGTCTGTGGTTTAGTATGGGGAAGTTTGTATTGCGATTTCGATGTCCGTTCCATACAAAAAGTTGTTGTATTTGAGCAGCAGATTCACCCCCTAGAAGGAGGTTAATTAATAAATTAAGACCTTATTTATTTGCCTAACTGACTTAACTCAGGGCCCATGAGGGATTACCAAACGCAACTTCAACTTCTTTAAGGGTTCCGTACCTAAAAGATAAAACGGGAACCTATTACTAAGACTCCTCGGTCCGTCTGTCTTGTCACCAGGCTGTATATCATGAACCGTGATAGTGACATTTGAAATAATAAAAAATATTTCTATTTAAGAGGGCTCCTTTACAAAAAACGTGACTCTTTTGGCGTTTTTATATATACTGGTCGGATAACGGCGGAACCCTTCGTGCGCGAGTCCGACTCGCATTTGGCCGGTTTTAGTTCGTCAGTCGTCACAGAAAACTTGTTATATACAACCACCAATTTACTTCTATAAAAAACAGACTCCTTTTATCTCGTTCATAATATAATTCACAAATAAATCTTCTATTTCAGAGTACGGACGCTAAACAAAATGACGGACAAATACGTGAAGATGTCGCTCCAACTGTACCAAGTGGACTACAAGTCGTACCTGCTGGACTTCAAGTCGCTCTCGGGGGAGAAAGAGGACTCGGACGAAGAGGCCGTGTCTCCCCTCGCGCCGCCGCCCCTCGCTCCCCCCGCGCCTACACAGCCGCAAGGTCAGTTATTTTATTACCCTTTAGGTTCAAAACGACAATTTTTTCAAAGTGTTCTCTCTCCTAAGAAGTCTATCTCGTTGACGTCGTTGCCGCAAACCAATGTTGATGTTGTCAAGCACGACATTTTTCACGGCACAGAACATCGCGCGCGAACAGCTAAAATAGCCGTGGCGGAAGGCATGAAAGGGGCAGAGCGATGTTTAAGCTTTATATAATGTGATATGGGCGGTACTTCTAATCCGTTAAGGCTAATTGCGATATCTAATTTTATTGACAAAAATAATAATTTGGGGGTCAAACCCTCACCCCGTATGAATAGCAGCCATTTTGGTTAATTAAACACTTTAGGCAATAACAAAGGTTTTATGTGTCGTAGAAACATGAAAGATATACCATAAGATAGCTAAAAGAACAGATTAACTGACCATAAACTTCATTTCTGGTGTTTAGGATTTCCTTTGCTAAAAAAATAATATTAGAATAAATAACTTTTCGAAAAAAAATACTATTTTTGCAGATTTGTTTTATCCCCAAATTACTTTTTTGTAAATAAAATTAGATACCAAACTCAGCCTTAACGGGTTAGAAGTACCGCTCATATCACATTGTATACATATAAATAAATAAATATTGGACAACATCACATGCATTGTTCAGATTCTAAAGTAAGAAATAGCACTTTTGTTATAGAAATCAGAAACCACGACGGTACCAAAACACCCAGACCCTTACTTTATACTCAGAAAACTGTTAGATCTATTGTCCATCTATTAAACAAACATCCATTACATTGTTATGTATTTTTTAAAATAATTACAGCATCTTAGTGAATCATTTCCATAAACTTATTTGTTAGGACAATGAAAGACGGGATGAGATTTCTATGTTAGTTAAACTTGTGAAACTAAGAAAATACGTATTTTTATATTTCTAGGTCACCACACCATGGAGTTTTTTGAAATGTGCGCGGCCCTCATCATTCAGCTCGCTCGGTAATTCGCCCTTTAGCTTTCGTAACGACGGACATGCCTTAGGATTTTGTATTTTAAGAACATGTTAACAGTTAGAAAGGACATCACAACTAGTGGTGTCGGTTAAGTCTGTTTCGAAACAAAGGGTTTCGGAATGAACTTAGGCATGTGCTGAGGCGCGCGACAGCTGACAGCGTAGTTAGTACAGAATAATATATGTTGTAACAGACCTTCAGTATTGATAGTCTGGCAAATGATTGCAATAAAACCAATTTATTACTGTAAATAAGCTCTTTTACACGTCCTAATGTATTTTTGACGTGATAACGTCTGAACAAAGTAGTGTCCCGTTCCGCGTGCAAGCGAGAGCGCGACACAAGCGATAGAGAGGCACGATCTGCCTAAGTTTTCGGCTTGAGAGTTGTGAGTGTGAATCTCTCCTACACTCCATCAGCCGATGCGTCCGAGTAGCATCAATGTCTTCTTATGACGTTATTACATAAAATCATCGTCCGTAAATCAACTTTACAGACAATTTTTTACCTTACCATAAAATTCCTTTACAATAAAATTCTCTCGGACAAAGTGCCGTGTGTAAAACTCCAAAGTCACCTGTGCCTCAGCAAACGCCTGACCTGCTTGACGCAACGGTTCCTTTACGCGTCGGTCGCAGCGTCAAACGCTTTGCAAGGGACGCGCAAACGAACCAAGTGTTTTGGGAGGGACATTTATTCTTTTGACACTTATTGTGTGAGACCTAATAGTCCTAACACTTAACCTGGCAAATACAAAGTGTAACTCTAAATAAGCAAAGCCTATAAAGTTTTTGTGCTCATACAGCAACTTTTTAAAACTAGATCTTTTAATACTGACTTCTTGGTGTCGTGATATATGTGTAGGGATTTAATATTAATCCCATTTAAAAGTATTTGAATAACATTTGAAGCATCCTACAAGATATTTTTCATTATTGGAGTTACACTTTGTATTAAACACCTCGCATGATTAAGTTTCAATGAAACTTAATTATTGTTGTAGATTTAACAAAATATGGGTATAGGTCAGTAAGGCAGAAGACTGTTTCTTTGTCGGTATTGAATTAAACTAAAGAAATAACACTTGACAAAATCCAAGGCATTGTCTAGTTTTAGCAAAATCTCATCTTAATGAAAGTATAGCCAACATCATATTTCAGCATCCTATTAAAAATTTAAAAGCATTAGAATTACCTAGATCCTAACGCTATGCTATACTTGTCACGAGGAGACTGAGGCGAAGTTTAAAATAATTTAAAAGAGTACCTATCGTTAACAGGGATGACCAACTTGTTTTTCTATCAGGTAGATTATTAATTATATTATTATTGGACACTTTTTTTTTTTTCACAAAATCAAAATATTACTGAGATATTGATTTGTAATGTCGCAAAAAGTAACGCCTAAGTATAATCATAGAGAAAAAATTATACTGTATAATTTTTACTTAGAAGTGACGTCACGAGCCCCTCTCCCGAATTTTGACGCGCTTTAACTATGTAATTTTTTGATTGAATGACAATAGAAATAAATAACCATTATTTTTTTATAATCTAACTGATGGACTAAATAGGATTTCATTTTCTTTACCCAGTAGTCGTCATCCCTGTTGTTGAAAAACATTATCAATTTGTCTATGGAAATTAACATTTCCTACAAAGTATTCTTTTATTTTAATGTTGCGTCTTCGTCGAGAACATTCGTGTGTTAAAAAACTATTAAAGGCACAAAAAGAATTGGCCATTTTCTCGAACACTTTGACATATAATTTTAGAGTTGATAACGACAATATCTGCTCGCAAACGAATGTTCGGGCTCATTGACGTGAATGCTCGCGGGAATGTACTGCCTACGAGGACTAACCTCAATGTTGTAAATCGGTTACTTCGGTACTTATTAATTTATTTGAACAGAAAATGTATCAGTATTTATTTACACCTTACTTCCACTTGCATGCCAGCTGTATTGTGATAAACAATTTAATTGTTGTGTGTATGTTTATTTACCAAAGATAACTGACAGCAAACTTAAGTGCCTTTTTGTATTGTGTAAGCCTTTTGTATCAGATGCATGAGTTATTTTACAATTCGTCAGGAAGCAGAAAAGCTAATTTTGTAAGAGTTGAAGTTTCTGGAGTACTTTGACTAGCATACTAAATAAATACAATACGAAACAATCAAATGCTTGGTGTGTACTGACTGGCTTATTACCAAGCGATCATTCGTGCAGTCAGTACAGGGTGACAAGAGCAACGCGCCGGATTGACACGAATTTTGGCACATGACGTAAAGGCGGAGACTGACATTGAATATTCGCTCGATGTGAGCACGTTACAAATCGAATATTCAGCATGTCAGTACAGCGAGCCGAGCAGCGCGATGTACAAAACAAATACAACAAATATTTATGCGAATATTTACATCGAGCGAATATTCAATCTCAGCCTCCGCCTTAACAAACCATGCTCGCTGCCAATGTTACATTACATACACCATGTAACGCCGCTGGTCAGTACCCACCATTAGAATAATTCTGCATAGAATTTAAGTATTTAAAGCTGATTTTAAATTGGTTTTAAAGCACATTTAAAGTGTTCTACTTTTTACACATTCTATACACGAATAACATATCTTGTCACCACGTAATAAGACCCAAAATAAGGCGGCATTCCGAATTGCGCTAAAAGCACTGTTATTTTTATTAAATATAATATCCACAAAATAGGGTCTTTTACCTACCCACTGCATTCATATGGATTCGTGCTAATATGAAGCTATTCGTGCTGTTTTTAGCGTAATTGGGGACAAGGGGTAAATAATATGTATGTATAGTAAACCCTTTAGTATGCTATTCATCGTGTTTCTGAATAAAGAAAAGTTGATTTTTATAGCAATAGATAATGGTAACGGTTTATTTGCAATAAGTATTGAACGGAAGTTAAGGTATATTGTAAATTTCGTAGACTAGTTGTATAGATCGTCGGTTTATTTAAATAATTATTGTACAAATAATATTAATATTGTACAGCTTTAGTGTGTGTATAGTGCAATTCCAAAATTTAGCTTCCATTAATAAATTAATTACATGATCATTAAATATGTAAAATCAATATTTCGTTTTATTCTCCAATTTCAAATCAAATAAAAGTCAAGAAATATAACAGAATACTGTAATTTATTACAGATCTAATCATTAAAATTAAAAATGACTAAGGAATTTGTTGGTATTAACAAATGGATATCTAAAGAGTTCTATCTAGTTTCAATGCAGTATCTAGCATAATAAATAAAACTTACAATGCAGGTAATATAATTGATGTTTCCTAAAAATTGGCTAGCGAATATCACATAGGCAAATATCTGTTCCAGTGTCATGTGTTTTATTTTTTTTAGTTGACCATATAAAATTCAACATTATTCCTATCGACGCATAGACGCATAGAGTCTAAAATTTAATATCCCTATCGAATTTGGAATACAGCTAACATTTTAAATAAATATAATGCAAGACTTGTCAAAGAAATAATCGTAACAAAAGAAACGTAGTACACATCGAGTTTTTAAATCTGTAAATTTAAAATAATTTATAAGAACTACTATTTTGCTGATGTGCGATTCTCTTATTTTCATTTTGCATTATTGTCCTAATACGAAAATGTATATACAGTGACGTAACTATAAAATGGGGCTTTTTATCTAAACATTTGAAAGAAGGGAGTGCCAAGTTTATTCTTCTCTCACTTACTCTACCGGAGTGCGAGCGAGACGGCAACAATTTCAGACGATTAAGTACTCACCAAGAGCATTTACGTGTAATATAACGGGTCGGATTCGAGCGATATATCAGTGAATACGTGAAACTGAGCACAGTGACTAGTTGAGCTGGCGTACCACTGTGATAGGATATTTTACCAAATACTTATCGCTCTTAGTAAGTACCCTTCTTAGATAACGTAACGCTGCTTCACCGTGAGATTTCAAAAACGAACATTCGAGTAAGTGGTGTGAACAAAAACTTAAGCCGAAGGGTTACGAATTCACCATCGCGCAATGAACATGTTTTTGGTAATTTTATTTAACATTTATTAATTAATGAGACATTTGCCAAAAAACATGATTTGCACGTTAGCGAACAACGAATAATCGTTTGTTTTTTAACTCTCACGGAGGCATCTCTTGCCTCAACAATAAAGATCTATGAAAAGTTAAGATGTAGCCCCTCGGTATAGTTGCGGCACAGTATCGACGCAGTCACACTGCAATGGCTAGGACGCTCTATTTCGGTCACGTGGTCACTGGATGAGTGGGCGCGGTCACGTGGTCACTGTGTGGAAGGGCGCGGTCACGTGGTGTGTGACGTCACGCGGCGGGCGTGGGCGCGGGCGTCACGCCCTCGTCGGGTTTGCTCTCGAGCGAGAACGGCGGGATGCGGCAGTCGAATGTGTATCCGTCTTCGCGCTCCATCCGAAATGTGCCCCTGCGAAGAATAAGACCGAATTGATGAGAAGATGGGCCAATTTCGTCTCGCACCACCTGTGTACGTACTTACCACACGTGGCTGGTGGAAGGCGGGCGAGTGTCGTCTCGCAGCTGCACGCCTGCTACGTACCACATGTGGCCGCTGGGCGCCTGCAGGCTGACGTGGCTGCTGTACTGGAAAACGGGCGAGTGTCGTCTCGCAGCTGCACGCCTGCTACGTACCACATGTGGCCGCTGGGCGCCTGCAGGCTGACGTGGCTGCTGTACTGGAAGGCGGGCGAGTGTCGTCTCGCAGCTGCACGCCTGCTACGTACCACATGTGGCCGCTGGGCGCCTGCAGGCTGACGTGGCTGCTGTACTGGAAGGCGGGCGAGTGTCGTCTCGCAGCTGCACGCCTGCTACGTACCACATGTGGCCGCTGGGCGCCTGCAGGCTGACGTGGCTGCTGTACTGGAAGGCGGGCGAGTGTCGTCTCGCAGCTGCACGCCTGCTACGTACCACATGTGGCCGCTGGGCGCCTGCAGGCTGACGTGGCTGCTGTACTGGAAGGCGGGCGAGTGTCGTCTCGCAGCTGCACGCCTGCTACGTACCACATGTGGCCGCTGGGCGCCTGCAGGCTGACGTGGCTGCTGTACTGGAAGGCGGGCGAGTGTCGTCTCGCAGCTGCACGCCTGCTACGTACCACATGTGGCCGCTGGGCGCCTGCAGGCTGACGTGGCTGCTGTACTGGAAGGCGGGCGAGTGTCGTCTCGCAGCTGCACGCCTGCTACGTACCACATGTGGCCGCTGGGCGCCTGCAGGCTGACGTGGCTGCTGTACTGGAAGGCGGGCGAGTGTCGTCTCGCAGCTGCACGCCTGCTACGTACCACATGTGGCCGCTGGGCGCCTGCAGGCTGACGTGGCTGCTGTACTGGAAGGCGGGCGAGTGTCGTCTCGCAGCTGCACGCCTGCTACGTACCACATGTGGCCGCTGGGCGCCTGCAGGCTGACGTGGCTGCTGTACTGGAAGGCGGGCGAGTGTCGTCTCGCAGCTGCACGCCTGCTACGTACCACATGTGGCCGCTGGGCGCCTGCAGGCTGACGTGGCTGCTGTACTGGAAGGCGGGCGAGTGTCGTCTCGCAGCTGCGCGCCTGCTACGTACCACATGTGGCCGCTGGGCGCCTGCAGGCTGACGTGGCTGCTGTACTGGAAGGCGGGCGAGTGGCGCGCCAGCACGGGCTCCTGCCCCACGACGCCGCGGCCCCGCACGGTCTCCAGGGTGCCGCTCAGCGAGAAGATGCGCCAGTGCCGCTCGCGCAGCTGTACCGCTTGCGGCCCGAGGTTCTCTAGCCGGATGCAGTACCGCCACTGAACACGAGAATCACATCGTCTAACAGCGTTGCCTCTTAACCGTGCACAATATAAGGTCCTAATACATTCAATTCAATGTCTTTTTGATATCAGCAATTGTGCGCTAGGCACACTGGTTGGTTAACTTTTTACCTGAGTACGGCGGAGCCAAAAGGACGGGTAATGATTTTGGCAGTCTATGTAAGTTTGGGGTATTACTAATTTGAAGTAGGTGTTGGAAGCAGTTTTCTAGATAGTAAGCTCGGAAAACCAAGCCGATATAAAATAATGTAGCCACTGGTGGTTCTTTTTCTGCTACACCCACGTCTTCTAAAATATTAAAGCGGATCTACCAAATAAATAAGCCAAGACCAGACTGTTAAACGTAAGTACCGATTTGCTAAGCGCTAAAAGCTTTGAAAGTCTGACACCAGTGTATGGGATTAGTGCCATTAACAATTGCTTTGTTCCCTTTGTTTATGTTTGTCGAGGTTGCTCCTGTAAATGCGCGACAACGCGACGCTGACTGCTGGCATTTAATTGGGTAAATAACATTATACCTAAATTGCAAGGTAGTGATAATTTTTCAGGGACCTCAAGTAACTAAATCGATCTACGTAAAAAACAAACTCATTTTTTTCCATATTTAATTATTAATATCCGCATTCCGCTGTTAACAGGTGGTAAACGTTGATAATCTTGTCTCATTCATAAGAAAGAATCACTCACTGTGTATTTGTGTAACCTAGAACTGCAAAGTTCAAAGCATTAATAGTCACAATGGCGCGCGAAAACAACCCTTAGCCTTTACGATGTAAGGTACATTTCTAACAGCAGGAGCGCCCGCGCAAGCTTGCGTCGCTGAAATTGCCAACAAGGACACTGCATAGGGTCGTTGTTGGCTCGGCGTCGTCGGTGCCGCGGCGTACGCCTGTTATTATGAATGACCGAGCAGGTCACGTTGTTTTTTTTCCGGATATTTTAAAGTTAATGCTAATGAAATATGTAATAGTAAAAAATAAAAACGATGAAGACGCACTTTTATATTATTCTCTAGATCTTATTTGTAAAATTTGGCACTACCTTGCAATGAAACCCTGCATAACAAGTTCACAGTTCACTCACCCAATACACAGCGGAATTCTGCGACTCGCGACTGCCCATGTAGAAGGGGATGACGGTGACGCGCACGCCCTCCGTCGTCTCGCGGTGCACGTCGCTCAGCTCCAGCCAGGGGTGGTTCTTCTTCTGCCACGCCCGCAACGTCTCTTGAGCTATGAATGGCGGGTCTGGAAAATTTATGTTGTACAAATTACATGTTTCCTACTAGCGGCGCCGAAGTTGAACGCTGGGCAAAGATGCGCAAAATACCATTACGTGAGTGGCTAGACGCGCGACGCGCCTGCACCGGGATTTGTTGTTAGCTCCGCACACACGCGCCTCAGATTTGATGATCGTCTCGTAAGATGCGCAAAGCGATCCCCACTCTATGGCCCAGCGCTCAACTTCGATGCCGTGTACTGTACTACTCGAAACATAGGGACTTGATATTGCAAGCGGCTAGGGTCCGCGGCGCTGTGAGACAAAACGGGTTGTTCTCTTTAATGGGACGAAAGCGCCCGAGGCGCAGTCATAAAGCGTTGCACATTGCGCCTTTATAGCGCTGTCCGTGCACCTAGGGCGCTAATGTCAAGTCTCTTATAATACCAAGAATAAGGCTTATTCGACTTGGACCCTTCAAACCGATGTTCTGCTGCTTGCAAGTTTCAAGACCATGCCAAAACAGACTAAATGTCTTTGGACTTTGATATTTCTATGATTTAGCAGATAATCACTAATCAGCCGCTTTTAAATGGCACATTTACCTGACCTGTGAAGGCTGTAGGTAATACCTATGTGTACTTTTTATGCCAGAAAAAAATATGATCCCTGAGGAATAGATTTGTTTTTGTTTTTCACAGGCAAAGGAAGCGACATATTTTTTTGCGTAGTGGTCGTATAAGGGTCAAATAATGGCATAGGCTTCTCCTTATCCCGAAAAAAAACACGGTTCCTATGGTATCCAAGGGAAGCATATTTACTCCTATGTGACACTAGTATGCTACTATTTTTATTTTACCTCTTGAGGGAGTAAGATATAGTGGCAGTCTGCGGCTGGACTCCTGGTTCTCTAGGAACGAGACCGCCTCCGTCTGATCGTTACTGACATACACGACCGTCGCGCCAGACAGCACAGCTAGTTGTAGATACCTTTATCAGGGTTGTGCATCAGGAACTTGTCGAAGAGCTCGTGCTGCAGCGGCACGCGCTCCACGGATGTGTAGGGGATGATGTCGTCGTGCGCCACGTAGTCCAGCCCCGGGATGGCGTAAAGGCTGCGGCTCGACTCCTGGTTCCCGAGGAATGTGACCGCCTCCGTTTGGGCGCGCTACCGACAAAGATCAGGTTTGCGTCACATTTTTTGTTGGACTAGGCCAGGCATGACTAACGTGCGGCCCCTGAGCTAATTTAGAATTTTTGAAAAACGTGGATGATTGGGGTTTTTTGGACGAATCGTGGGCTTTTATAGATAGATGTGCGGCCCGTTAAGGTTTTGCTTAAAGCAATAATAATGACACGCAATCTTGAAAATGTTTGTCATGCCTGGACTAGGCGAACTTATTGTACTTAGAATTGTAGGGTTGCTTGCTACACATATTTGAGCCGGCAAGCCGGGCGGCATAACCGAATATGTGTGGATGAATGTAATGTAGTAGATGTCAGGTCGGTCGTTGTTCAGTCAAATACTGCCGAACCGACAATGCCGGTCCAATTATGTGTGTAGCTTACACCCTTACACTCTGAGCTGATCAGATGACTAAGCACAATGAATATAACAGTGCTTCACTAAACTTTTTGGTTACTAATTTATAGTGTGCTTAGAATGTCGCACTCATGATGTAAGTAATGGGCTTGTTTCACAGTAAAGACGCAAAACAAGTCACGCACAGTGGGACCTGCCACCATACAGTTAATTTGTTGAAAGTTACTGGCAACCTGTCACTCTCATCTTTTGGCAAACATAACTCGCCTTGCCGCAAATGGGCTACAAACGCTGCTACTTGAAGCTGGTAGTGGTTATACTGCTATTACCTTTAAGTGGCGGCCACCGCAATCTGTTGTCGCCGGTGGTCGCCATTTGTAGTAGCGTTTACTATCCATCTGCGGTACGCCTTATATGCCAAATTGTGATGAAAAAAGCACAGTCGCGCGAGCGTGGTGGGCCCACTGTTTCATGTTGAGACATGAGATTATTTCATGTCATACGCAACATTAAGGCAATGAAAAGCACTTACTAGAGCAGACCCGGACAAAACTTTTTGTGAGAAACAATTTAATATAGCGACTTAATGCTCCTTCATAATAATCAGTTGCGCTACTGTGACACCACTGCTGCCTTTAGATTTTGTAACTCAAGTAGTGGCGTCTCTGATGGGCTTCAGATCCGCCACTGTAGCAGTTTTTATGTTACTTATTTTAAAGAGATTACATATGTGCTCCCCATGTGCTCTCTCCAGATTTCCAATTGCCATCAATTTTTGGGCACCAAAAAATATAAAAATCTCATCACAACAGGACACGCAAGTTCAAATCACAAACAAAAGCTTATTTATTTCACAACACAAAATGTTTAATGATGATTAAACAAAGTGCTTGCAATGAAATAGAACAAGACATCCTAAGCTAAGATTGCACCAGAATAATAAGTGAATTATTTGATTGTTTCTATGATAAATGAAGTGATACAGTGGTAATATTGTTAGATATTAAATGAGTTTAGATAATGAGCTAATTCAAATTATTAATAAATTATTTCACATACACATAACATCAAATAAATTCAGTTATTATACCTTTTTCTTCCATTCAGGTCTCATATCGATGTTTGTTTGCACAGTCAAAAATTAATTATTTTCATTTTATATCCCTTTCAAGCTTTAGACAAAAACCAAAGTAATAAAAATCTGATTTATACCACAGATAAAAAATACATATCCCATAAATTACAAGGTAAAAACATTTTATTGAAAACAACAGGTTTTATTGAAACTAAACACTCTTAACTCAGAACAAGGAAAAGCTACATTTATTGATTAGAAAGTTGTTACTTAATCATTCTGCACTAGCCATTGGGTCATGCAAGCAAGATTATAGTCAATTTAAATGATAATAATGGGGAAATAAAATTTTAAATATTGAGATAACCCACTAGGTATGTGATAATAACAGTGTAATTTAAACGATATAATGTGACCACTTTTTTAATTTATTTGATGAATACTTACTATGTAAGGGGCATCTCTAGTATCAATCAGGACCTGATAGAATGTGTGGGTCCTGCCTTTGACTTCTTTACCTACGTTGGACAGAGAGTCACCAGACGTATCTGTGGTACTCGACGATTCTGCATTTTCCTTCTTATTGGTGGCATCTCGGTCGTAAACTCTAGCTAACCAAGGAAACAGAATAACACCTCTGTATCCAAAAACTTTATGCAAAATTAGCTGCCCAGTATCATATTTTCCAGAGGACTTTGGTTGTTCTAGTTTACCTACTTCAGCCAACCTGAAAAGATTTTCAAAAATAAATAGGTTATGTACGTAACAGAAGATCAGATTCCTGAAATTTTAATGTTTACCTTGTATAATTAGCGACTTGAGATACTAATACTCTAGAAGCTGAGAGTCTTATAGGTCTTATAGGTACAAATCTTAGAAATATCTCCATTTTATCATTGTTTGGCTAATTTTTTACGAGATATTTTGTTTGACAGCTCGAAAGGCTTTGATTTTTTTATTTTTTTGGGAGAAAGATTGTCGACTCTGGCCTTTGGCGGGCGGCTTGATTAACTCTTTGTTTTTTTTACTCCACCAAAGATAAGGGAATCAATTAGAATAGACAACCGTCTATTAACCGTCTTCGGTCATATTAATCTGTGGTCTTTGTGTCTACATAGTTTATTTGATCAGTGTTTATGTCATTAGACCGTTTGACGTTGACATATTTATCCTGCTAAAATTGACAATCAGCTGTTGCTGTTGGCAATGAAATTTCATGCTTATTTTCTGTTAACAAGGTCTAAAATAACAAATACATCTGATGGACAACATAAATAGTAGGTTACATTATACAAATGTACTTTCTCATTCGTTTAATTTTATCATTTGAATTGGTCGTGTAAAGTTCAAAGTGCTGTTTTGTTGCTGTTTGTTTTTTGTTAATATCTGTTTATCTTTTTCGCTATGCTTTGTGTACTTTCCAAAAGTATTCAATTATTCGGTAAGTTGTATCTCCTACCTTTAAATTATGAACTTTGAGTTTGATTATACTTAACGAAAATAAAAAAATGCAATAAAATTCCAGTGCCAGCAGCTATTCGGCAATCCAGATGTATCGCCTCCCTATCATCTCTCCCAGAAACTTACCAGATGCTCTACAAGACTTGTCGAGATTTCGCAGAGTCAGAGTTAAAACCTAACGCAGCAAAATACGACCGTGAACATTTATTCCCTGGCGATGCAATCAAGAAAATGGGTGAACTGGGGCTTATGGGTATCGCAGTGCCCGAGGAACTGGGCGGCACCGGGTTAGACTACTTGGCGTACGCAATAGCTCTTGAAGAAATATCTCGTGGTTGCGCTTCTGCAGGAGTCATCATGTCGGTCAACAACTCACTTTACCTCGGCCCAATCAATCACTGGGGCACAGATAAACAAAAGCAAGAGTTTGTTACTCCATTCTGTACTGGTAAGAAAACAAACAAATTAAAAATTGTACCTACTGTTCAAAATTTTTTATACTTATTAAATATTTGTAATATTAATCCTTTATAGGAGACCCAATTGGGTGTTTTGCCCTCTCGGAACCTGGCAACGGCTCTGACGCTGGCGCAGCTTCCACCACTGCCAAAGATGGAGGCGATAAGTGGATTATTAATGGCACAAAATGTTGGATAACTAACGGTTACGAAAGTAAGGCAGCTGTGGTGTTTGCAACCACTGACAAGAGTATGAAGCACAAAGGTATCTCTGCATTTATAGTTCCGAAACCTATTAAAGGGCTAGAGTTAGGGAAGAAAGAAGACAAATTAGGTATAAGAGGATCATCTACATGCTCTCTGATGTATGAAGACTGTGAGATCCCAAAGGAGAACATCTTAGGGCAGCCTGGTGCTGGCTTTAAAATAGCCATGATGACACTTGATGCTGGTAGAATCGGCATTGCAGCTCAGGCATTAGGCATTGCACAAGTAAGTTATCCATATTATTTTTCTCTAGGTTTTAGGTTTGGTGTCCATTGAGACTGTGCAACAAAAATAGAAATAAACCAAGTAAACCAAATTTACTCAAAAAAATAACACAACACTCAATTGTTTTGTCTTTTTATCCATAATAAACTCTAGTGAACTGTGCTATGAGCAGCCTCCTATAAATTACTTTCTACTAATATATTTGTAACTAAAATGTGTAATTAATTTCTCATTTCTTGTCTTCAGGCATCCCTAGACGTAGCTGCTGAATATGCATCAAAACGCATGGCGTTCGGCAAACCCATAATGAAGCTACAGACCATACAGAATAAACTGGCAGACATGGCTTTACAACTGGAGTCGGCCCGGCTTCTCACGTGGCGCGCGGCTTACTTGAAAGATAATAAGAAGCCGTACACCAAGGAGGCAGCCATGGCCAAGTTGGCTGCTTCAGAAGCTGCGACATTTACAGCACATCAGTGCATTCAGGTAAAAATATTACAGTTGAATTCTAAAATAATAGTAAACAAACCAAAAGCCGACAGCAAAAAGGCGGTGGAAAATGGGCCTTGCTTATTTTTGTCTACTGCTGAACATAGCCCTCCATTTATTAAGCACGGAATATTCGGGCGTAAGACTTTCTTCCTGCCCATGCTGGGTCCTTATCACACATTATTCAGTCTCTTTTTTGCTAGCTTTACCGGGCCATATGTTCGTCCACCAAACACTTGTATACAGGCTGTTCAAACTGACTTACACTCTTTTAAACTCGCTGCTCCATACTTTCAAACTAACGCGCTACCTTGATAATTGTTTTTAAAGCATCTGAAAAAAAAAAGATTTTAATGTTGCTCCCATAGTAAAAGGTGTATATGAGCGATGATCACGTGGTTTTAAGGTGTGTCCTCTTTTTATGTACACCCTGTATGCAGTTTTTCTATGGGCTCGCTTGGAAATACCTACTCATAGTAAATATAATAGAAAAAGAAGCGCTTCTCGCATGGAAACCGGAACAAGTTATTATGTACGATGTTTGACACGAGGTCCAACAATGTTACAACAGTTCTCTAAAGTTCAATGACAATGCTGACATAATGATAGAAACAAAATGCCTTGGTGTAAAATTATGCATGGTCGTGTCAAAAATATTGACGGTAAAAAGAACGAAAAAAAAAACTTGTCGTCTTAAGTCTATACCTACTTGAAAGTATTATTATAAAAACCTTTTTTTGTCTGTCAGTCTAGACCCTTTTCTGGCAGGACCGCATGGAAGTAGGTATCAAGTTAAAATTAATATTAAATACCAAGTCTCCAATTCCTTAAACTGTGAAAAATCGAACTTTTGAGTCAACTCAATCAAAAGGTCGGCCAGCCTTTTATGGAAACGACCATAAATAAGGCGAGACAATAAGAAATAAGAACAATAATTAATTTGACAGATAGGTGGCGCCAGGGGCGTGCATAGCATATAAGCAATTAGGCAGTGCCTACCTGATAAATGAAATAGGATAGGCAGTAGGTACTTACAAATGTGTGTTATTGATGGAAACCACTAATTTTCATCAATAAAACGCTTTGGTAAGTATCTACTGCCTACCTTGAAATATAACCAATGCCCGCCACTGGGTGGCGCCACAAGTCATGAGATCACTTAACCTTAAACTACAGCTGACCCGATCCCGGGTTCATCATCATTATCGTCATTTCAGCCACAGGACGTCCACTGCTGAGCATAGGCCTCCCCAAGGGACTTCCATATTGGCCGCTTGGAAGCGGCCTGCGTCCAGCGGCTTCCTGCAAGCTTTACCAGGTCGTCTGCCTACCTTGTGGGTGGACGTCCCACAAGGTTCCACTATAATGTCTCTGAGGTTCCGGGTTCGATCCCCGGCCGGGTCAATATGGAAAACAAACGTCTCTATATTGTCTTGGGTCTAGGTGTGGTGGTTCCGTCTTTGTTTCTGATTTCTATAACACAAGTGCTTTATCTACTTACCTTAAGATCAGAGCAATGTATGTCATGTTGTCCACTATTTATTTAAAAAAACAAGATTAATCCAAAAAATGAAGTACCGATTTTCATATATCTCCGTCATACTGTACATATCTACATGTTTGTGTGGAACACCCAGTGTGCGAGTCCGAGACGAAATCGGGCGGTTTTTTATTTCTGCAGGTTCTGTCCCATATGGTTTGTTATGTATATTTTTATATTTATAGGTACTAGGCGGCATGGGCTACGTAGCGGACATGCCTGCCGAGCGGCACTACCGCGACGCGAGGATCACGGAGATATACGAGGGGACGTCAGAGATACAGAGGCTAGTCATCTCTGGCCAGCTCATCAAGGAGTATGGACTCAACTGATTTGACCAGGGCCCTCTTGCTAATGAACGTTGTTGTGTAACTTTAGCTATGTTTCAGTAAGAAACATGGACCGAAATATGAATAATGTTTTTGGCCCCTCCTACATACAATAAACTGTTCCACTGGTCGGTTTAACATGGTGAAAGGCTTTAGGTACATACAAACTGCTTGATCAGCTGATTGATTGAGTAAAGTCAAATCCCTTACACTACATACTTTAGACTGGTCGATCAGTTGATGGATTTAGTTTGATTAATGCCCAAATTAAATCCTAGATAATTTTCCAATTGTAATCTCTAAATATTACTTTATCCCTTTGCAAAGTTGTGCCGATGTCTGAACGACTTTTACGGAAATAGGTATAAATAAAAGAAAAACTTCCCATGTACCCATTGATTATTATAATGATAAGGACATTTTTACTACAAAAGTTTTCTTTTAAGTTGAAGTTTTTTATTAAATCCGGCTCAATGCTCAGCTATTAATTATGCTTAGAATAGATTGTTCTATTTTTATAAGTATTATATACCTACCTACCTAGTTAATAAAATACGTAGTAGAATAGGTTGTCTGGAAGAGATTGCTTTTGCGATAAACAGCCCTTTTCTGTAAATATTTCTTGTAATGTTTTAAAGTGTAATAAATGAATTTTGCTATGAAGCGTTTATCTTTATTTTAATAACAACATACTTCGTTTTTTTTACTAACTTCTGCTATTCAACAACAGAATTGGTATTTTTATTTTTAACCCCTCGACCGTGTGTAAAATTGGTAACAATTGAATAACAATGCACGTGCGGTAATCAGTTAGTTACCGCTTGGGAGTATAAAGGACGTATACACTTGTAAATGTGACGATTAATAAATTAAACAATAATTCAATTGCAGAATATTTATTCTAAGTAATAATTATGCTCACATTATTTACAAAAGGGCCATTAAAATGAAGTTATATCTCAAAATAAATAGAGTATTTACATTATTTACAATTCATAAGATCCTTTCAGTAGTGTTAAGGTACAATAACAAGACAGATTATTAAGATTAAAAGAATAACAGCTTATTTTACAAAAACTATAACATTAAAACAAATTGAATCATGATTTATAGCGTAAAAACTACTCTATAGCTAGCATTTGATGCATTACGGAACTTATATGGAAATCGGGCAAACTATAGTGTGGCAAACAGTCTGTAAAATTATCGGACCCATTAAAACTTAACGAGGGTAGAGAGAAGCTATTAGCCACTTTTCACCGGCGCGGGTTCAGTTCGGTAACGTCACACACGGCCATGTTTTTGTTTTATTTATTTATTTTTGACATGTTCAGTTTAACTCGAGGAAGTCGTAAGTCGGTCACAAAATCGGTGAAATTATCTGAGCTATACTTTTGTCGTAGGTAGAATTTCTTAATCGTTTTCATTTGTCTTGGGTTGCGCGGTTAGGCTCAGTGACGTCACAGAAGCGGATGGTGACGTGGAGTAGAGCACAGCCATATAGGGTGCGAGGAAGTCGTCGAGTCGAGGTTGGTACCGTGGTCGAGGGCCGGTCGAATGGGAAGCCCATGGCGGGCGCGTCCGTGTACAGTACAGCTGGTTTAGAAAAATGGGACTTTTGGAATTGGACGCGTGCAGGTGCTAGGTATAATGATCGGCACTGCCAAAAAGTCGGTAAAATTATTGGACCTATAAAAATCTATCGTCCGTGGAAGCTATTAGTCGCTTTAATCTATTGACGCGGGTTCGGCTCAGTGACGTCACACACAGCCACGTTGGGCTCGAGAAAGTCGTAAGTCGGTCACAAAATCGGTAATAAAAGTCAGCAAATTATTAAACAAAAAAATTGGAAGTGGGTAGAGGCGAGTAGTCGCTTTATCTACTGTCTCGGGTTGCGCGGGTTCGGCTCGGTGACGTCGCTGAACCGGATGGTGACGTCACGCACGGCCATGTTGGGCGCAAGGAAGTCGTCGAGGTTGGTCGCCGTGGTCGAGGGCCGGTCGAAGGGGAAGCCCATGGCGCGCGCGTCCGGGTACAGGCGGTCGCGGAGACCGCAGAAGCTGGACGCCTCTTTGCAGCTTAGCTCGCGGCGGACGTTGGCTTGTTGAACCTAGCCACGATAAACAGACAGGGTAAAAAAAAAATATATAAATTAGAAAACATCACGTACATAGCTGTGATTCTAGGGTAAGTAGCCAAAGCACTGGTGTTACAGAAATCATAAAAAAGTTTTCTACATTGATCCGATCGGGAATCGAACCCGGGTCCTCAGAGATGGCGACGGCCTGATTGCCGCTCGGCTACGGAGGTTGCCAAGTTGAGATTGTTAAGTGTGTTGTTTGTACACCTAAAAAATTTCACCCTATACAAGGTGTAAGATAATAAATGGACGCACATTCAAAGGGTTAATTCTGGTGCTCAAATAGTTTTTTTTTACTATGGGACCAACATCAAAACCTCAAAAAAAAACACCTTCCCATACAAAATCGCTGATCGGCTGACATCAGTTTGTATGGAGAAGTCGATTTTTTTTTGAGATTTCGATGTTGGTCCCATTATGAAAGTTGTTGTATTTGAGCACCAGAATCAGCCTTTATGAGGATGTGCGTTCATTATGTTACACCTTGTACAGTCAACAGCACGTCGACCTACCCAAAAAGTCAAAAATTCTCTAATAGATTTTCAACTTTAAGCCTGACATATAGAGATCATTTTCAAATGAGAAAATTTGACATTTTGTGGTAGGTCGACGACCTGTTGTCCGTACATTTCGTGTTCTTACCCTATCCTGGTCGTAGTTGGACAGCATCACGAACAGCACGTACTTAGCGCCAGCTTCGGTCCCCCTCGGCACCAGCATGTGCTGAGGCCAGCCGCAGCCGCAGTAGTTGAATTCTAGGTTATCCGGGTTCCCGGGGTCGGTTCCCTGCCGAGACAGGTCCCGGAACGTCTGCTCGAACGGGATCGTCACCGACGACTCGGTGGACTGACGGATTATCTCGTTGTAGCCGGGTTTTACTGAAGTGAAATTATACGTTGTCATCGGAAGTTCTAATTGGATACCAGAGCCTGATTTCCGTAATTAAAACGTAGTTAGTTTCAAAACTTTCAAACCACTGTCGATTCTATCTCAGTAACATTGCTAGCGAAAACAGTATCTCGTAAACTTATAATCATCATCATCAGGACAGGACGTCCGCTGCTGAACATAGGCCTCCACCAGTGTATACCAGCTAAGGCTAACGCTTGTTAACTTACGCTCGTGCACGAACTTGTCCATCTCGATGAACATCTTGCGCTGGTACAAGGCTTACGTTTGAACACTTATGCTCGTGCACAAACTTGTCCATCTCGATGAACATCTTGCGCTGGCATAAGGCTTACGCTTGTTAACTTACGCTCGTGCACGAACTTGTCCATCTCGATGAACATCTTGCGCTGGTATAAGGCTTACGCTTGTTAACTTACGCTCGTGCACGAACTTGTCCATCTCGATGAACATCTTGCGCTAGTATAAGGCTTACGCTTGTTAACTTACGCTCGTGCACGAACTTGTCCATCTTGCGCTGTTATAAGGCTTACGCTTGTTAACTTACGCTCGTGCGCGAACTTGTCCATCTCGATGAACATCTTGCGCTGGTATAAGGCTTACGCTTGTAAACTTACGCTCGTGCACGAACTTGTCCATCTCGATGAACATCTTGCGCTGGTATAAGGCTTACGCTTGTTAACTTACGCTCGTGCGCGAACTTGTCCATCTCGATGAACATCTTGCGCTGGTATAACGCTTACGCTTGTTAACTTACGCTCGTGCACGAACTTGTCCATCTCGATGAACATCTTGCGCTGGTATAAGGCTTACGCTTGTTAACTTACGCTCGTGCACGAACTTGTTCATGTCGATGAACATCTTGCGCTGGTATAAGGTTTACGCTTGTTAACTTACGCTCGTGCACGAACTTGTCCATCTCGATGAACATCTTGCGCTGGTATAAGGTTTACGCTTGTTAACTTACGCTCGTGCACGAACTTGTCCATCTCGATGAACATCTTGCGCTGGTATAAGGTTTACGCTTGTTAACTTACGCTCGTGCACGAACTTGTCCATCTCGATGAACATCTTGCGCTGGTATAAGGTTTACGCTTGTTAACTTACGCTCGTGCACGAACTTGTCCATCTCGATGAACATCTTGCGCTGGTATAAGGTTTACGCTTGTTAACTTACGCTCGTGCACGAACTTGTCCATCTCGATGAACATCTTGCGCTGGTATAAGGTTTACGCTTGTTAACTTACGCTCGTGCACGAACTTGTCCATCTCGATGAACATCTTGCGCTGGTATAAGGTTTACGCTTGTTAACTTACGCTCGTGCACGAACTTGTCCATCTCGATGAACATCTTGCGCTGGTATAAGGTTTACGCTTGTTAACTTACGCTCGTGCACGAACTTGTCCATCTCGATGAACATCTTGCGCTGGTCGGCCAGCAGCCAGGCGCGCCCGCCCTCGTCGAGCTTCGGCGCGAGGAAGATGCGGACCGTCGTGCGGCGCGCGCCCTGAGAGTTGTTCACGTTGATCCTGCGTAAATATAAGACAAATAATTTTCCGAAACGATACATTTTCGATTATGCGCGTTTACACCATCGTGTAAACGCAGTCTTTGCTCGTTCTTGTAAACGCTCCACAATCTGCTACGCTCGGGGCATCCCCAGTTTTTATAACGTCATACAGCTGGTTGCTTATTGTGAAAATAGTATTTCGTTAATTATTATTCTAAATATTAATATGTTTTTTACACCTTTTGAAGCCTGCAGTGTCTATATCGGTATCGTCGATACTCTTTTATTTCTAAATATCAATAGTTAAGCATGTCAATTATCTAAAATCGTTTTTTTTTAAGTTTGTAAGTTTAGTCCTACATCCCAATTCATTATTTTAAACTGATGAACTCACACGTATCGGAAAGGCCTGTGGTTAATATGCGTGAATCGCACATAAACGGGGCCACGGTTGGAGAAGTCGAGTCCACGCGACAGGTCCACGTCGCTGCTCATCCAGAACGTGTTGAGCTCGTTGCTGCGGCCACCGCTGATTGGCTCTACCGACACTGACGTCACGCGTACGCCGGGGTAGTTCAACTGGGGAAATATTCAAGAACCGGGTGACTTTTTGGTGAGTACAAATAATTTAATATGGTGTTCTACTCGTGAATATAAACAACTTTTGGTATGGGACCAATAGTAAAATCAACAAAAAAACAGCTCTATCATGCTAAAGTCACAGTGTCAGGGTAAATACACACATAATTGGGCCGACATTGTCGGTTCGAAGAACAGTGCCGACTCGAAGCATCTGCTACATTACATCCATCTAGGTATATATATTCGGTTCTGCCGCCCAGCCTACTGGCCAATTAATGCCGTCACGAATATGTATGTAGCAACCGTAACAACTTTACGTCGATAAATTGCTATCACACGGTTCTGAAACGAGGGCTCTGACCTGACAAAACCGGATATACGGACGGCCAAACGTAAAGTGAAACAAACGGCACCCTTATTACCTAAAAATAAGCAATCAGCAATAATCGCGCAGTCATCGCCCGATTGACGCTTAGTGTCAAAATCTATTGCTCGGTAGAGGCAGCACTGTCAGTAGATTGCTTTGTTTTTGTTATTTGCTGTCAATTTGTAATGTAAAGCCAGAATCGCAAAATTTTCGCTATTGCATTGCTTTTGCAAGATACCTTACCAAGATAAGTAATACCCTTACCTCAGACTGTTGGTACTTGCGCACGTGCGGCGACTCCTTGTGTTTCTGGAAGATGTCGTCGATGAAAGCGTGCCAGCGGTAGAAGTACGGGTCGCGCATCGTCGTCGCCTCGTCCGCCATCACGCTGAACGACTCCTACGGGAAAGGTGACACACACGATCAGTATCAGTTTCAGCCGCCCTAGCATGACCAACAACGATACACGATATGATATAGCGATTTATCGACAGCCAACTGTCAAAATATGATAAACATAACCGCAATCTTGAACTTTTATCGAAACAGCGAGCATTTATGTCTGTGCCTGTGACGTCATGCTCGATGTTTCGATAAAATTTCATATTTCAACAGCTGGGTGACGACAAATCGCTATATCAGTGCATGTTGTACGGCATTTCTAACTATAGAATCGCTGAAAATCAATTAAATCCTTGTTAGAAATTATTCTTATCGGGTAACCATATTTGATAATCTATCATTCTGGCGTCTTAATATAATAACTTTGCAAGTATTGTGGAATGAGATGAGCATTAAAAGTATTTGAAATAAAAAAAACAACTCATTTAATTTTAAACACTAAACTTTTGCATAGCGCGCAGGCGCTTTACCAATATGATACAGAGGCCTTTATCCCTGAAAGAAATAAAATGATTTTTTTTAGATTTAGATAAAAAAGTTTTTGAGTTGGAGCAGTAAAATACCCCTTCTAGAAGGAAGTATAATAAATAAGCACATATGAAATTTGAAGGTTGTTTTTACCAGGTAGTGGTGGTTTGGGTCGTGTATGTAGGCGGTGAAGCTGTGGCCGTTGTTGTGCAGGCTGCCGTAGCGCTGCGGGTTGGGCGACAGGATGCTGGCCTCCAGCATGTTGCCCAGCATGTCGATGGTGAGGTCACGCCGCGACCCGTCCGGCTTGTAGACGAAATACATATAAATAATTATTTGATTCATACATCAAGCACATAGAAAGGAAATACATTTATGTTTAGAATCAAAGCGTTTCGTTCTTAGGGTTCCGTACCCAAAGGGTAAAACGGGACCCTAATACCAAGGCTCCACTGTCCGTCTGTCTGTCCGCCTGTCACCAGGCTGTATCTCATGAACCGTGATAGTTAGAGAGTTGAAATTTTCACAGATGATGTATTTCTGTTGCCGCTGTAACAACAAGTACTAAAAAAATGAATACAATGAATATTTAAGGGGGCTCCCATATTATATATATTATATAACAAACGTTATTTTTGGGCGTTTTTATTGACAATGGTACGTGCGCGAGTCCGACTGGCACTTAGCCGGTTTTTTAGCTTTTGATGACGTTGCATGGATTTGTACGGAAAACTATGGCTTCGTTAACGTAACACCAGGCAGCGCCACCTCGAATGCCATACAAATTCACGTTTAGCTAGCCAATTTAGTTTTTTTTAAATCGGTCCGGCTAGGAATTTATCTCGGGACCCTGCACTCATGCGAAACTCTGAGCAACTTGGCCAAACGAGTTGTCAGCGTAAGATAATGCGTGTGAATGCTTGTTGTTTAGTTTGCTTACTTTCGCTGAAGTAGGAGAAGGTAGGATTCGAAAATTACTATTAAATTCTGATTATATAATGTCCGATTTTATTACTGTACATCCTATTAACCTGTGACTATATAGGTGAAAAGCAATCTTCAAAACCAACTTTCAAATGTCTATCATAAAAACTAAAAAAGTTAAAAATAAAAATACAAAATAACATGTTGTTATTTATAATATGCATGCAATGTCATATTGCATAAACTCGTCCTATATTCAACTCTTTCTCGCTCTGTACAAGGGGAAAGGAATAAGACAACTGATGGTTAAACGTACCAAAGATAGGACGAGTTTATGCAATATGAAGTCAATGTTGTTGATTTTGACTTAATTACTTTTTTAGTTTTTTGGTACACATTTGAAAATTGGTTTTTACGATCGCTTTTCACCTATATAGTCACAGGTTAACAGGATGTAAGTACACTAATAAAATCGGACCTTATATAATATTTACTGCAACTGCCCCAGAATAAGTAACCACTTTGAATCGACAATTGACTTGGTATATCCCAACCCTTTTTTATCACAAATAAATTATTTGTAATCGAAATAACAATCAATAAATAAGTATTAGCTGCTACCCTACTACTGTGTGAAGAACTTGGGTCTAAATACTCACCATTATAACTTGTCCAGTTGCAATCGCCTCCTCTACATTGTTCCTCCACCCCTCCATATCCGATATGGAGACAATAGCGCCATCTACCGGCCGGTTGAGGTCCTGCCACCTCATGTTGGCTTGCCGCGGCGGCCACCCGCGCGATGACGTCAGACTGTCGAGCTTGGGATAGTAAGCCTCGGGGATCGGCTCGCGGAAGTTGCTGAACTTCTTCACGCGTTTCAAAGCGTTGTTTAGACGCTCACAGTTGTATCTGATCGAGGGGGAATAGGGTAAGCCGTTAATTCAATTGATTAAGGTTTAGACGTAACTGATTGCTGTTGTACTTATTAACTTGTACAAATCCAACACTTGGTACTTAACCAAGAATATAGGAAGAGCTGAATTTAGTTGAAGAACGTACTTAGTATTTGCTAATGTCGTAAAAGACTCTAGTATTCACAGTCTCTTTTATAGGTGGTCACATAACATGACTTTATAGGTACAATTTGACTACTGTGCTCGCAGGCTGACGATTATCTAGTTACTAGATAATCGTAGTTTGGGGCTAGATATTTGGTTTACTTGATTCTAGTACGTGTGAATAGTTTACGATTAAATATTTAAATAGGGTAATAAACATCCATGACTTAGGTACAATGCTCGTGCTAATTACACAAACATTTGCAGCTGCCAGGAATTGAATCCGAAATCGCTAGACCTTGTAGTTCGGAGCGCAAACCGCTATCGAAGAAGACTGAAGAACACAAGACTATCGTAAATAAGTATTTTTCTTTATACCTACTAAAAATCAGTTTTATATTTCACATAAATAAATAAGAAAACCTTCTAAGTCTTATAATAAACTATTAATACAACTTACACACCGACACCGATGTTGAGCGCTGGGCGAAAGATGCGAAGAAGACCATTACGATTACCTACGTGACTGGGTAATCGCGCGACGCGCCGCAGCGCCGGCCGGGATTAGTTGTTAGCTCCACTCACAACCGTCTCTGATACGATGATCGTCTCGTAAGATGTATGCAAAGATCCCCAGTCTTTGCCCCAGTGCTCAACATCGGTGCCGGGTACTGTACCTGTGATGCTATATAAAAGATATAAAAGAACAGCTCCCCCCTGCGGTCTTTAGCCACGATGGTCCGGTTGGCGTGCGTAGCGCGGAACGGGTACACCATGCGCCACTGCCTTTAATGACTAGTCAACCGTCACGGAAACCCAGGAACGGAAGTACGCCAGTAGAGAATAAGTCTCAATCAATATAATACTTGGCAATGATCTGCTAGTGCATATAAAAGAACAGCTCCCCCTCCGGTCCTTATCCACGATGGTAGGTACGGTTGCCGTGCGTGGCGCGGAACGGGTACACGAGGTGCCAGTAGTGACAAATCAACTGTCACTGAAACCCAGGAACAGAACTACGCCAGTAGAACATAAGTCTCAATGAATAAAATACCTGGCAATGATCTGCTGGTGCATATAAAAGAACAGCTCCCCTCTTCGGTCTTTAGCCACGATGGTCCGGTTGCCGTGCGTGGCACGGAACGGGTACACCAAGTGCCAGTGCCAGTGATGCAGGTTGATGCCCAGGTCTTCGCGGAAATACGCCAGACGGTGCTCCTCTTCTAGGTTGGAGGCGGTGAAGTCTCGGGGAATGGTTATTATGGGACGCTGAGTGAGACAAAGTGTATGATGTAGGTAACGACGTCGAATTAGCTGAGGAGTGATGCGGCACTTTTGTCTGAATCAAATTCTTTCATTTGCAGCAATGTATGGTATTAACATTACGATTAGATCAGTATGCTGGACTTGGTGTCGTCATCAGGTTTCAATATTGCCTCGGACGTTGTGGTACCATCGTTGTTTTTGATTTTTATAACATTAGGCGTAGGCTTTGCCTACTTACCTTAGGATAAAGGCAATGCGTGTGATGATGATATTTGTTTATTATTTATTTATCATTCGCCATTTTTGCCTATGGTTTTTTCTATGGTTGAACGGTCACCTTATTAGGCCACGGTCGCGCTTTAAATAACTTAAACTGTCTTGTTTTGTTTTTAGATATTTATTACACATGGCATTTGGTAACGTTTGTCGACAAAAAGTTACCTACTATACAGGGCAGCAGAACCCACTCAGACGGTAGGTACAGGGAGAATTTCGGGGGCGGATTTGTTTAAATGATCGATTTGCTATGCATCATGACACACAGAAACCGTCCGCGTTGGTACAGGTACTAACAAGCGATAAGCGACCGCCTCAGTGGGTTCTGCGCTTATTACATATTATTTTATTATTCGTATAATCTATGTAGCAACTCACATTAACTTCTCTTGGGACAACGGCACTAGTCTGACGTGCCTCTCCGACCACGGTAGAGTTCACGAATTTGGACGGGAACGTTTCTGCAAAGTTCGGAATCTTAACCGCCTTGGTGTCGTGTCTGAAAAAAAAAAGGCGAGAATGGCGCGTAAATATTACTCCACCTCCTCCTGACAACAATTAGTCGAATTGACCTAGATCTGCAGGAATTGTTGACTACATCACCAATCAAATCTAAAGGTAGTAGTTTTTCCTAAGTAGTTAAATAAATAAATATTGGACAACATCACATACATTTCTCTGATCCTAAGGTAAGTAGCTAAAGCACTTGTGTTATAGAAATCAGAAACAACGACGGTACCACGACACCCAGACCCGAGCCAATATAGAAAAGTTCGTTTTCTACATTGACCCGACCGGGGATCGAACCCGGAACCTCAGAGATGGCGGCGCTATTTAAAGTACGGTGTGCTCGCCTCTCGGCTACGGAGGTCGTCAAATATTTGCAATACTATTCGAATTAGTCGAATTGACCTAGATCTGCAGGGTTCGAATGGATTTTTTTTAATGAAAATTGTTGACTACATCACCAATCTTCATAAAACGTTTTCTAAAGTTAGTAGTTTTTCGTAAGTAGGTAGTTAAATATGCATGAAAGCATAACGGTAATTTAGTTAAAGGTTTTGTAACAGCATTAGGGTTGGATCCGATGTACTACGTTAGACCTGGGGGGGGAGGCAATTAAAAAACGAGTTCAACAAACATTTTGATTTGTGATGACGTCACTACTTAATTTATCCCCTCACCAGATATGTAGGTAATGTCGCACAATCTATCATTATGTAGGTACTGTAGTTATTAGGTTTTGGAATTAATAAATAATTTAGTCAGTAGTGGGTACAGTAGCTGAAGGTGTATGCCTACCTGTGTAGAAAAGCAACAGCAGCGCAGTAGTGGAACAGCTGCGGGTTGAGCTGCCCTCGCGCGTACACGCAGGTCGAGAGCAGCTGGTCCATGTTGTTCGTAGGCACTTCTGCGATGAAAAGAAGACTCAGTATTGGTGGAAAGCTATCACATAAATAACTGTTAAAAATATATTATTTGGTAAGTCGTATCTTACTCAGAATCTTGTTTATGATCTTGTCAGCTATCGCCTAGAAGTGGCTGACAGTAAGAGCTAGAAGTAGGCTTCGCGCTTGCACGGCCGCAGCGTACGCTAATTTCTAAATCGTGATTATGTTTTTCTCAGCTCTCAACCATCTCCTGATGTTTGCACAAGAAGAAGTAGGTTTCGCTCAGCTGCTAGGGTAAAAACTGCGTGTAGGCCCAGCCCAGCGTTGTCAGCGTCGTCTTCGCTTACCCAGAATCACGTCGATGACCTGACCTCATCAGCCATCGCCTGTGGCTTGGGCAGGAACAGCGAAAAGTAGGCTTCGCATAGCCTGTGCAGCAGCCGAGCTGCGTCAGCTTTACCGTCTTCGCTTACCTAGAATCTTGTCGATGACCTCATCAGCCATCGCCTGATGCTTGGGCAGAAATAGCGAGAAGTCGGCATCGCGAGGCAGCTGCGACGCGAGCGGGAACTGCGGCGTGCGCGCCAACGGTGACAGATGCACCATCTGCACGCCCGGCTCCTCGCCGAACCGGTTGTTCAAGGTGATGCCGTTGCTCTCATAGTCTTTTGGCTATGGTAAGATTTTATAAAAGCATTTTGTAATTTATCTTTACTTCTTCCTAACACATTTTTCCTATACAATTATTAACAAAATGAGTTACGAAAGGTTGAAGAGCACAAATCTACAAAACTGTAAAAGACCTGTCTTACGTTATGATGACAATTTAACCCCTTAGATCACTTATATATATTTACAACGCAATCGACGGAAAGTTTAAGGGCGAAGTTCTTAAAAGCCGTAATATACAGAATGTACAAAAGGATGGGACACTCCTTCAAACCACGTGATCAGCTGGTGATATACAACAACTTTTCCTATGGGAGCAACATCGAAATCGTGATTTTATTTTCAGATGCACCATACATTATCATCGAGGTAAGCGAGTAAGTTTGTATGAAGCAGCTAAAAAAAATCTCGATTTCGATGTTGCTCCCATAGAAAAAGTTGTTGTCTATGACCAGCTGTCTATGATCACGTGGTTTTAAGGAGTGTCCCATTCTCTTGAACACCCTGTATAAGACCAGTACGTATAAATCTTAGAACCGGGCCGTTGAAAAGGCGGTTGAAAGACAATAGCATGCATCGGAGATGAGACTGTTAATTAGGTGGATGTTGTGTGGACTCTCCATAATGATAGACAAGTTAATAAAAAAAACAACGTGTTATTTCGTAAAGCAATGATTTTAACGAGTTATGGTGTTTCTTTCAGTCAGTTTGCGATCCGTGGCGTGAGCCTAACTCACATTTAACCGGTTTTTATTATTTGGTTTAATTTAATATTTGAACCAAGAATAATTAAACAAAGCCACCAAGTTTGAAGCTCCCGTATGTAGGTAAGTACTCGGGCGTTTAAAGGGGAGAGTAAAAACGTTGAAAATACACGTATCTTTTGTAATTTGTATGAAATACGATTTTACTGCTTTTGCATTTTATTGTATTCTAATATATTTTTTTCAAACTCTTTACTGTGTTCTAATTTTAATCCTACCCATTTAATAGTGTCCTCTACCTAAAGGATTATTAATCGCTTCATGCGATAACTTGCGGTTTATTGTCTCTAAGCGTGTTACAATAAAGAGTAGGTATCATATTTGAATTTTTCATTTAAATATTCGATAGGCGAGTAGGTAAAAAGAGTTCCTAAGTAGTACAAACAAAATGTAATGTGTAACTTGTACTTCAGTACATAGTACGACTAGCTAAAGGATTTAATATAGCAACATATTATCTGCCAGTAAACTACAATAACATTTTAATTTGTTTAAAAGTCAGTAATATTAACAAGACTTGCCAGCGCATCTGGATCTTGGTCGAGTCGACCATGAATAAGTTACAGAAAAAAATATATAACTACAATCATGTATTTAAAAACTTACCAGCAATTGTTCGTTTAGCTTAAACAGAACCTGTTCATCGCCCTTCGGTGTGATCAGCGGCTCGTTCGGCCTGTCGAACAGCAGCTCCAGACTCCTCACCACGCTCATCTTAACCCAACAGCTTCTACTACCTTCTATAAACACTTCACTTCACAGGGACCGTGAAGTGAATGCGTGCTACTATTCAGTGCCGAATTTTTTATAGTTTCAAGCTGCAGTCGAATCGTATCGGGCGCAAAACCACACAAAAACTCGTTGATAATGTGTTTGTATGGTTCAGTTGGAAAAGGACGATAGGTTATGTAAAAATAGATTATTTTAACCTATCAACCGAAACATAGGTACTTAAATAATGTATTATAAAATGAATATAAATACCTGACACCAATGGGGCCGGTCCGCCGCATCGAAGCTCATGAGTGATGAGATCGAACATGTTACATCGGTGGCTATATCGATCGTTTATCACAACGACAGTTTATGAGATCGATCAGTTTTAACATCAAAAACTTACGTAAAGTAAGCGTACAAAACATGTGTTATTAATAAAAAAATACAAAAGTTCTTTTTCTGTATGGATCCGACCGGGAATCGAACCCGGGACCTCAGAGATGGCGACGCCATGTCCGGCGTGCTTGCCTTTTGGCTACGGAGATCGTCAATATACCTTTGCCAAGCCTACGTACGTACCTACTAAGAATTGAGCATTGCCATAATAATATTTATACCTAAAGTCCAAGGGACGTATGATAATGATAGCTAAGTTGAATAATGTAGGAAGTGACATTATCAACTACGTCTACAACTAGTCGCACGGAATATTGCGGTTAGGATTTTTTGCCAAATAAAATTCTACCTAACAAAACTTAAATTACTCTAACTATGTATTTGAACCACCGCATGTGCCCTCCGCATTTGTTATTTTTTATAACCGACATCAAAGAAGGGTGTTTTCTATTAGTTTTTTTTTGTTTTGGTGTATACGTCGTACGTCATTGTCGACTGGATTGGTGAAGTGGCGCGAAGATTCGGTTTGAACACAAATTACGTATAGCGGCGTAGTATCTCTAAATTGGGAGTCTAGGAGTTGCCCATAGCCAAATTCATTGCCTGTTACGCGTCACACTAGGATATAAATACCATACTTCAAGCAGGAGAATGATAGCAAATCGTGTGAAATAAACGATGGCATTGCAGTTACATGCTGGTTTTTAGAATTATCTTATTCGGGATTTTTAGTATTTAACTTTTGTTGAAGTTTCTAATATTTCGGCGCCATGATCACGGATGAACTGTAATCATGACGTTTGATACTACACATCACCTGCGTATTAACGTCAAAACAAATACGGCCATGTAACTGTATTGTTAAACGATTTATATCATGTACCTATTACAAGTTTTACCACGAAAGTAAGAAAAGAACATCAAAATCTAAGAACAATGAAGAAAACTTTCTCAAGATTTTAAAGGTGAAACGAACAAATGATTGAACTAGGTTGTTTATTTAAAAAACTCATGTAGTGGTATAGTTTAATTTATGAAGTATTAAATAAACTTAAGAGACTGAAAACAGACTGTTCAGTAATACATTATTTTGGAATCAAATTCTAAGAAATGTTACATTAAAATGCCATCAAATAAGTCTTTACTTACAAATACACTTTGGCTAATACTTATTATTATTACTGTCCGGGTCCAGAGAGAGACTTGTCCATGAATTTCCTCTTGGCAAAGCACAACCACCATTTGCTAGGTTTGCCATCTTCTGTTGCAAACACCTAGAACAGGCAGGCAATATATAAATTGTTTCAACAACCACACATCATTCAACACTAGGCAGAGCCGGTATTATAATATCTATCTAATCTAATGAGCCTATACTTACCCAATTTTGGGTGGTTTAGTCTACATTTTACAATGCCAATTCATATTCATACATACAGTATCATCCAATGTTACCCTGTTACCCCAGACACCAGAATAATATAAGGCTGATATGGTCTGCCTGCTATCCCTTTCTTGGTAATCACAGCCAGTGTTCTACCCTGCCTACTAATACTTATAACTACTTATACTAAGTAATTTGTTTTCTAACTGACATTTTCTTTTGTTTTTTCTTGTATGGAGGGACATGACAAAATCAAAAAGTAAAGCAAAATTCCAAGTAGAGAAACAGGTAAAGTATCAACTTACTTTATGTGTAACTAGCTAATTAAATTATTATATATTTTTTGTGAACTATGGTACCTATATGAGTTTGGCAAATTTTAGGAAGACTATTGACAAAAAAAAGAAGCTTAGTGTAAAATAGAAAATTCCTTAAACTTTAATGTCCTTACTACAAAAAAGAACAAGGTTAAAAGACTGTCTAAAGATAAGTCGACCAATTGAAAATGTTTGTTAATAATAAGTCTTGGATGTCTGATGTATCAACCTCCAAATTGGTTGGCTATTCTTTCTATGGCTATTCAACATGGTTTAAACATAGTCTATCTTTTTTGTAGTAAGGCCATAACTTTTTGGCAGACTTATAAACCCAATTTATTTCTACAATCAGGATTGAATAAACCTTTTTACATGTTCTAATATTTTTTTACCCTAAAAATGATTGGACTTTAATTAGCTTACACTCACCTTCTCACACACTCTGTTTCCAGTTTCATGTCTCAGTTGTTGTAAGTATTGTCTCATCACATCTGTTGAAAACAATTTATTCTATTATGGCACATAATAGTTATTTCAGAAAGTTATGTACATTTTGTTATTTTATACCTTAAACTGAGACTAAAAACAGAATAATAAGGCAAATCCTCTAACCGTGGAAATCGCCATAAACTGACTTTTTCAATCAGTTTCACCTATTAATCCATTTCCCACAGGTAAACAATGGGTTAAGCATTTATCAATGACAGGGACCCAGACCAGATGGAAAGCAATCAGATTTTTAATTTAAGATCTACATTACAAGGGGTCTATAAAATTATCAATATTAATTACCAGCTTCCTGAGGGCTAGAGGGTTTGGCATACACTGAGTTGAGTGGGAAGCCATACTCCCCAGGGATGTCGAATTTGGAAATTGCCAGCATATACATCTCCTGCTGACCCTGGTTCTTGTTGGGGCACTTCTGCAGCCTCTTGAGACACTCCGACACATACAGCGTCAGGTAAATTAGTACGCGGTCAGCATCAGACTGAAATTAGAGTTAAATAATACCAAATTAAAGTAATATTTAATCACATTGAATTTTTTAAACCCTTATGATAGTAGTATAATAGTAAACCAGTTCATACAATTTAAATCAGAATTACCTTAATTTCATAAAACCTGAAGAACACATTTGCTTTGAAGTAATTAAGAGCTTCATCAATTATATCCAGTTCTATCTTTGGGTTGATTGGGGCCGGTCCTCTGAAAGTGGTGCGAACAGGCAGCAAAGCCAAGTTCCCGACAGATTGGGTGTAGTCAGTCAAAGTCGAGTGATAAGCCTGCAAATAAGTCCCATTAAATTTTAAGATGACTTTAAGTCGTAACTTCAGACATACAAACGCATTACTAATACATACACCCATAAATTACTCACCGGCATTGTAAAATAAATGTTATCCTTGTTTTGTTTTAATTCAATTTCCTGCGGGTTTCTTCGTCACCTATGGATAATAAGAAACGGTTAATTACAGAATAATGGGTTAGCCACTAGTTACAAAATTATTAATAAATAACGCTGCTTAGAGTTCCATATAGATAAAAATAAAAAGATGTAGTTAACGAAAATAAAATGACTCACTTTTGGAAATATTTTGACACTAGTCACCATTTGACAATGACATCACTTTTGACATTTATCTAACTCGACTCTGACTGTAGTCCGAAATCAAATATTAGCGACTCATCGTCATACCTATCCATGGCATAGCTCAAACTAAACGTAGTGATTGCTTGATCAGTGGCTCAAACAAAAAATCAGCCAGTTTATTTGATCAGTGCCCAGAATCGTCATTATTAAAAAGAAAACTGTCGCCATTCTTTTAAAAAAATCTCCACGTTTCGGTGTTGTTTACTTACAAGTTTTGAGAATAATAGAAGTTTTAACTATTTATTTAAATAGTATGGCTGGCGAAACAAGCACTGAAGTCCTATCTATAATTTCAAATATCAAAAAAGATCAAGAAAATAAAGATATCCCAGAAGGTGATAAGGTTATGTTGAAGGATGATGAGGGTAAGACCGATGAAATCCGTGGTAAACCTAAGTCTGGTAGATTCTGGAAGTCTAAAAAAGAAAGGTATGCTTGTATTTTACTGCGCCAGTACTACATTTATATATTTAGGGGGAACTTGCTAGGCAATATTTTTAGTTTCTGTTTAACGTAAATATCATACTCATTTTAGGCAAGCATTGTCTACCTAACGTGACCTACACATCAACATTATATAATATAATACGTGCATCTATTTCAATTTTTTTTAGATTTTCTACTATCAACAAAACTAAAGGTCTGCGACAGGACTTCAAAAAAAAGACAGCACTACGATTAGAGCTTAAGCGAACGAAAGAGTTGTCTAAGCAAGTAATTGAACAATTGAAAAATAAAGAGATCGAACGCAAGGACAGGAGACGGCAGAACCTACAAAAAGCAGAGGAAAATAAACGCAAGGCTGAGGTAGTGCAAGTGATTACTAACACTGCCAAACTGAAGAGGATGAAAAAGAAACAGTTACGATTCATCCAAAAAAGGGATACAAACAAAGAAATAGAAGCAAATAAATAGTTTTTATTTCAAAATCTTGTTGTTTTATTATATGAAAAACTTTACCAGAGGGGAAAGGCCAAATAATATCACTCAATATGTTGCATATAATCTAACAGTACATAGAGAAGCACTACCAAGTGGCTAGTTGCATTGCAGACGGCTAAGCAGTTGGTCTCTCTTTCAATAAATTACTAGTCCTTTACCTCAAGAAACATTTTTAAAATGTTATATACCCTTGCCCATTAGGCAATCTGATTCATTTCCATTTTCAAAGCTAGGGTCAAAAAATATCCAAGCATTAACTCTACATGTTTACATGTCAAATAAATTAGGGAAAGTAGAAATAATACAAATAAAGTGAGTTCATCTAATATTTTTATTAAGTATTGATTGCAAGCAATACACCTTTACAAATACACATAAAAATATTAAATGCATTTTCCCAGTTTTGTAGATGGTGATGATCATGTGTGGGCAATATTTACATATTTTTGAAATGGGTGTCAATCATAGTACATCGACCTTATGCTACAGTATCATTACATTATTCTTTATGTATGTATGTATGTACAACAATGCATGGAAACACCGGTCTGTGATTAACTCATAATATTATATATATCTAAAAAATACACCAAAACTATTTTAAAATTACACTCATCAAAATATTGAATTGTCGACAAATACAACATTGTATGTTTATAGACAAAATTGCGATTTCAAAGTACTTTTAAAATTAATATATTGAATTGGATACTTTACATTGCATACTAGTTACCTTCAAACATTAAGCCTCAATAAAATTATATCACTTGCTTTTAGAAATACTGCTCAACACTATTTATTCATAACTTACACACAAACAAACTTATCAGCAACAATCGGTTAGTAAAAAAATTAAAAATAAATCAAAAATGTATAAAAAAAGTTGTTTAGAAAAATCAAATCACACATTCCAAGTAAAAACTATGTCTTACGATGTAGTGTCTTAAACTTGTTTCATATTTAATCAATCAAATAATTTACAACAACAATCCAGTTGTTATAATAATAACAACAATAATTAGTACTTAGCTTACACTAGGTTTTTACACTAATATTTGTTTATAATACTCCATTTAACATATAGAAAAAATCTTCATTGAAAACATCAGTCTAAGGCAGTGACAACAAAGTATTAATACCTTAAAGAACAGAATTGTGTACGTTCAAGCCTCAAACAAATGTGGATAACATACATATTCTCTGTTATCAAGTTATAAAAATATCAAATATTACTTTTATAAGCAAATGAGATTCATAGAAAGATCTATACTACATCATAATTTGCTCCTGGGAGCCTCATATATACTACAAGATGACATTGTTACCTCATAGGCTCATTAACGACTTCCTTAAACTGACTGCTGAAATATATTCTGGTACAAACCCCTGCACATTATTAAAAGTATGTAAATTTCGTACCACATTTGGCACTATTTAAGAGTTTTAACTATGGGTTGTTTCATCTTATACATATTTCAACTTTACACAAAATGAGAGACAGTATAAAACGGACACAAAATATAAAAATGCTACAAAATGAGTATTTATAAGATAGCTACAATATCACTGTCGTAGATTAAACTATTCCCCTCTTATTAAATAAAAAGGTATATGCCAGGATAATAGATTAACCCATCAATTAGAAATCCATGACACATTGGACATGTTTAATAATTTATAAAATTTCATTAAAAACATTTTAAAAAAATTGGCTTCTGTAGTAGTATTTGTTTTTTAGAATAAGAGGAGAGGTTTGAGAGTTCTGTGCACTGGTCCTGTTACTTAGCTAATAGAGTTCTTAAAAGTTACCCTGTGATGTAACTTTCCTTCTGATAGTATTGTTCTTATAGAAACAAAAGCGTATCGCCTAACCTAAACATACACTTACGTCTTAGAGTAGAACGTATCAATTCTCGAGTGTGGAGAGCACAGACTCGCTCGCGGCCTTAACTTACCATTCATTAAAATATCAATTAGCTGCTTTAAAACTAGGGCATCTGATTTCATAAAACAAAAGAAAAAAAATACAATGCTGTAAGTGAGGGATCAATAAAAAAAGTTTTTTTTTTAAATTACGATGGGGATGCGTTCTATGACTTTGTCTGGAACTGATCAATATGTGAGTATGGTGGTTATTATTCGATAGTCTAATTAAAGTAACACTATCCTGACATACTTAATAGAGTTAAAGATAAATATACTATCTGAATAAAACATACATACAATGTAGTCTTTTCTATAACGATTGACAAGCACTCTGGTATAGAAATATTAACATAGAACGAGTTGGAGCACGCTAAATTCGATTTTGGTTCAATTAGAAATGCACTCAAGAGTGTATTTAGAACTTTTAATCTAAAATGTTAGATTTCCATTGATATTTTGACGACGCTGAGTAATTTGCTAAATAAATAATACGACTTAAAAAAATTGGCTGTTACGTTTTCGGTATTTTACAAAATTAACGGACAATGTAATACAGCGTAGTCCTAGAGATAGATCAGTGAACTTGACTGTACCCTTGTCTGGCGCAGTTGACATTCGAAGTATAATTTGTCTCAAGAACTGGCACGAATGAAAAATATGTATACTCATACCTATTGTAAATATCAAATTCAGACCAGGAAAAACAAAATACCAGGAATATTGAATTCGGACTCAGGTTTAAGAGTGATTCTAAGGTTTTTTATTAGTCAGTGGCCTCTGCGGAAGCGCACCACTAACCTCAGGATAAAACAGTTGATACTATTTTCTTTCATGCCAGTACTTTTAAAACAAATGACAGCACGTCCAGTTGCCGTGCGGCCGTCATCCGAATCACATCTACATCGCTGGAGCGAGTCGTGCCAGTGCAATATCAACGTTCTGCAATGCGCGTAGGGTTGAGTTTAGCGCGCAGTCGGTACGTGTACCAGGGTGTAACTAGCGTCTGTGTGCGGGCGCGGAGAGCAGTCACACGTCGAACTCGGCGCCGAGCTTGCCGTTAGGTGGCGCTATGAACGGCTCGCTCCACATTCTTCTGAGGTCACCCTGGGAACAAGATACATCAATTACTACCATGAGACCCACTATATGATGATTATTGGACCATCTATTATGATTACTGGACTGGCTGTCCCATACAAATGTCAGAAAAGCATTACTGCAAGTTAGTGCTATAGAACGCTCGACTCTGTGAAACGCCTATAAAGTGGCATAAAGCGCCATAATGGCGAAAATAAAATGGGCACTAATTTCATTTGTCAGCAGCCTGTCCACGTTATTACAGGTCAGTGGGGAAATCAGACCATTTTTAGTCTACATCGATCGGTATCTGAGTGTGCAGGTTTCCTCAGGACGTTTGCACTTACTGCTGAGGAAGCAGTATAAATCAGTACCTAGATTTCAAATTTTACAAAAATACGTGCTGTGGGATGCTTCTTCAGTAGCTTCTAAAAAAAAGAATATATGATGCAGAAAGTAGGCTAGCAGCGATCAATGGAACTGTGGAAGTGTAAGCTGCGAGGGAAGAACAGAGGCCTAGTGCGAGTGCAACAAAATGGCCGCGTCGCTTACTTTCTCAAAAAGTAAATGTCAAATTGTATTACTTTTCGGTCGATTAAAGTGAGTTGTTTTGTGCAACTCGCACTAGGTACCCAGGAAGGTAAGAGGTTACCTTGACGTAGGCCATGGTGAGCAGCGGCAGCAGCGTGAAGGGCACGAGGTACAGCAGCGCGGGCTGCGCCGCCTTGAACACTTCGGCCGACACTGTGGCCGTGAGCAGGCCCAGGAAGTAGCCCAGCAGCGAACAGTGGAAGTACGTTAGCCGCGATCCCTGGACAAAACGAAATATGTTTAGTATTGCACAAAAATTTCCCCATTTTAAGGTAACCTAAAAAAAAAACCGGAAAAATGTGACATCATCCACATACATTCTGTCAAAAAAGTTTCGGGAATTGATGATTTGTTTATGGTTCTAAATGCAAAATTCTATATTTTTTTGTTGTTGTTAGATTGGCACAACTGTTTTCCAGTCTCTGAAAATGTTACAGAAGGCTTACGGTGAATCGACTTTATCATCAAAAACACGTGTTTATGAGTGGTACAAAGCGTTCAAAAGCGGTCGAGATGTGATGGAAGATTTGCCTCGCTCTGGTAGGCCCCATCAACGTCTGCTACTGAAGATAACATCGCAAAAGTCAAGGAAATAGTGACTGAAAATCCTCATTTCAAGTTTCAAGTTTGAGAGAGCTAGCCGTCGAACTTTCTGTGTCACACGAGTCGATTCGTACCATTTTGAATGATCAATTGGGTATGAAACATGTTGCCCCTCGGCTAGTCCCAAAAGACCTGAATTTTCTCCAAAAACTCAATCACAAAAGAGTCCCTGAGGACATGCTAGAACAAGTCAATTCCGACCCAATATTCATGAAACGCATTGTTACTGGTGACGAGACCTGGGTTTACGAGTTTGACATGCAAACTAGTCAACAAGCTTCGGTGTGGCGCCTTCCAGCTGAACCGAAAACTCGATCGAAATTCAAAGTCATGTTGAGTGTTTTCTTTGACTGTCGCGGTGTTGTGCACTCAGAATTCTTGAGCAGCAAATTCAGAGCAATTTAGACGAAAAAGGCCAGATTTGTGGAATGAAATTTCTTGGATTTTGCACCACGATAATGCGCCTTCCCACAAGGCCAAAAATTGTGAACGAATTTTTGACCAAAAACTCAACAAATACCATCGAGCAGCCACCTTATTCACCAGATATGGCTCCAGCCGACTTCTTTCTTTTTCCTAAACTCAAATTACCACTTCGTGGCACCCGGTTTCATTCGGTAGAATACATAAAGGAGAATTCGCGGCGAAAACTAAACTCGATTCCGGAAAAAGCGTTAAAAAAACGTTTTGATGATTGGATTATTCGTTGGCGTAAGTGTATCGCTTCTGAAGGAGCATACTTTGAAGGTGATAAAATAAATTTGGATGAATAACTAACATTTTGTGTATTATTAATCTTTTCCGGTACTTTTTTGACACAGTAGTATATCGAATAAATAAGACTGTTTTTTATTTTAGGTACACTTACAGGATACGGTATCTACATGATTCAAACAAAAGAAAGAATTAATAAGTACTTTACTATTTTATCACTTGATAAAGCTATCAAATCATGCTTTGCAACTTGATGAGTTTTGTCTTTGGGGAGTAGTATTAGGATATAGTATACCTACTGTTCTACAAACCAACGATGTGGGGAGTTTTGTTTATGCTCGTTAGTTAGAATTATCCCGAAAACAGGTACCTCAACCCTTTTCACATCTTAAATGATATCATCATTCATAATTTTAGCCATAAGACGTCAACTGCTGAATATATTCGAAGATAACGAACAAAAGTCGCTGTCATAGCCAAACGGATTACCAAACTAAAGTGGTAGTGGGCGAGGCACATAGCACGTAAAACTGACGGCCGATGGGGCAGAAAGATTCCAGAATGAAGGCCAAGTACCGGCGAGCGCAGAGTAGAACTTCTACCCACAAGGTTGACGACCTTATAAAGGTTGCAGGAAGCCGCTGGATGCAGGCCGCTTCCAACTAGCAAATCTAGAAGACATTGTGGGAGGCGTATTTTCAAATGATTACAAGTTTTGAAGTACTTACCATTGAGCGCGGGCCGGGCACCTGCCCCATCTGGCAGACGAGCGTGGCCTTCTTGTACGCGTCGTAGCGCAGCACGAAGCACAGCAGCAGCCCAGGCATCACGATGTCGCCGAGACCTGGCGAGTGTTATGCCGCTTTTAGCAATTTAACGTTCCAATGGGCTAGTTGACACCACCAATCATCTGAACTACTTGCGCAACCTGTATCCGCCGCCACGCGTTCCTTCTTGAGTGAGGCTGAGAGGAAGGGGAGGAGAGCTACAGTATCATTATCATCCGCGTATACTGTATTTCTTGAGCATGAAGAAGTGTCCTTATGACTCTAAGCGATGCACTCGAAAACAATTCAGTGGTTGATTGTAATTGTTGTGGGATGCAAAACCGTCTTAGTGTGGATATGGCTTGTACCAGGCGGCCACAGAGTTTGTACTAGAGTAGTGTTACGAGATAAGAGAGCAATATCCGCTCATGATCCTCTCGCCGAGCATAGAGGGGAGTATACTGACCGAGCATGGAGAAGTGTCCCTGGTGGTGCATGGAGGGGAACACGAGCTTGGCGGGCAGCGACAGCTTGGGACTCAGGTCTGAGGGAGGTGGGGGAGGGGGGTATACTGACCGAGCATGGAGAAGTGACCCTGGTGGTGCATGGAGGGGAACACGAGCTTGGCGGGCAGCGACAGCTTGGGACTCAGGTCTGAGGGAGGTGGGGGAGGGGGGTATACGGACCGAGCATGGAGAAGTGTCCCTGGTGGTGCATGGAGGGGAACACGAGCTTGGCGAGCAGCGACAGCTTGGGACTCAGGTCTGAGGGAGGTGGGGGAGGGGGTATACTGACCGAGCATGGAGAAGTGTCCCTAGTGGTGCATGGAGGGGAACACGAGCTTGGCGGGCAGCGACAGCTTGGGACTCAGGTCTGAGGGAGGTGGGGGAGGGGGGTATACTGACCGAGCATGGAGAAGTGTCCCTGGTGGTGCATGGAGGGGAACACGAGCTTGGCGGGCAGCGACAGCTTGGGACTCAGGTCTGAGGGAGGTGGGGGAGGGGGGTATACGGACCGAGCATGGAGAAGTGTCCCTGGTGGTGCATGGAGGGGAACACGAGCTTGGCGAGCAGCGACAGCTTGGGACTCAGGGGGTCTAGCGCGAAATGTACCATCCGAATGTTCGCATCCGACCGATCCTCGACCGAAGTTTCGATTGGAACCTTAGCGCGAAACAACATCGAAATCGCGAAGTTCCATCGTGGCCACAGACAATTGTAGAAGAGTATCGGAATGAATGATACTGAGTGCTAGTGTTATGACTACGTATTAAAATTTTACCGGTTTTGTAAAAGTCTCTTGCCGATTCAAAATATTAGTAAACTAATGCGTAAACATGGTTTCTATTAACAGAAAAATGTTTATTTTAATCAATTTTAGATATTGAAACTAAGAAAATTGCACCATTCCAATTGCTTATGACATTTAGAAAAATAAATGCTGAACACATGAAATGTCATTGCTTGCTTATTGATTTTAAAAATTGTCCTGAGATACTCGATCGCAAAGTAGTTTGAAAATAATTCGATAGATGGCGTTATGTGGCATAATAATAAGTTTTTTGTAGAAAATGAGTCATATTTATTTAATAATGCTTTTTAAATTAAGAAAAATAAAAATAATATTATAACGACGTCTTACAGTTTGAAACCATAAAAAAAGTTTGTGTTTGTTATTCTGGTCTGATCAGCTGTCTGTCACACTGTCAGCGCGAATCCGACCAAATATAATGGTCTCTAAGATTGGACAGAATATGGTTGTGTTGCCTACCTATTGCATTTTTAGGGATTCGTGGCTTAGTGCTAATAGTGCATTTGTAATAGTTTCATCATTAAAGCAAAATAAGATTAAATGAATTGTTTTTTCAAGCCGGCATACCAAACTATTATATTTGATAGATTTTATAACGTTTACAATAATTTGTGTCGTAAAATTGTACTTGTGCTATGCGGTGGTTATGAAGTTTTAACTTGGAGATGTGAAACTTGTTGTAAACAATGATTAGGTATGTATAAAATACAAGATTTCTAAGCATGTTAAAAAATATGTCCATTTACGATGGTCAGACGATAGCTATTTAGATGTCGTAAAATTTGACATTAGATCTCCGATAAAACTCTTGTCAAACTCAAATGTTCGGTCGGACCGATACACTTCAGAGTAGGGTTTACGATGCCACTAATGTCAAATGATGATCGGTCGAATCGACTGCAATGCCCGATCAAACCGACCGATCGATTGCGTTTCATATTAGGAAATGCCCGAACAATCGGCCGATATATCGGATTTGTCACTTCGCGCTAGACCCCCAGGTCTGAGGGAGGTGGGGGAGGGGGTATACTGACCGAGCATGGAGAAGTGTCCCTAGTGGTGCATGGAGGGGAACACGAGCTTGGCGGGCAGCGACAGCTTGGGACTCAGGTCTGAGGGAGGTGGGGGAGGGGGGTATACTGACCGAGCATGGAGAAGTGTCCCTGGTGGTGCATGGAGGGGAACACGAGCTTGGCGGGCAGCGACAGCTTGGGACTCAGGTCTGAGGGAGGTGGGGGAGGGGGGTATACTGACCGAGCATGGAGAAGTGTCCCTGGTGGTGCATGGAGGGGAACACGAGCTTGGCGGGCAGCGACAGCTTGGGACTCAGAAGGTCTGAGGGAGGTGGGGGAGGGGGGTATACTGACCGAGCATGGAGAAGTGTCCCTGGTGGTGCATGGAGGGGAACACGAGCTTGGCGGGCAGCGACAGCTTGGGACTCAGGTCTGAGGGAGGTGGGGGAGGGGGGTATACTGACCGAGCATGGAGAAGTGTCCCTAGTGGTGCATGGAGGGGAACACGAGCTTGGCGGGCAGCGACAGCTTGGGACTCAGGTCTGAGGGAGGTGGGGGAGGGGGGTATACTGACCGAGCATGGAGAAGTGTCCCTGGTGGTGCATGGAGGGGAACACGAGCTTGGCGGGCAGCGACAGCTTGGGACTCAGAAGGTCTGAGGGAGGTGGGGGAGGGGGGTATACTGACCGAGCATGGAGAAGTGTCCCTGGTGGTGCATGGAGGGGAACACGAGCTTGGCGGGCAGCGACAGCTTGGGCGCGTCGCGCAGGGCGCCGCCCAGCTGCAATCGCCGCGCCACCACGTTCATCGGGTTCTCCGCTGGCCTGTATCACAATATTTTATATGAACCTTTATGAGCCAAGGAACTTCACGAGAAATGTAGAAAAATCGTGACGGAATGATACCCCAGAAATGGGAAACGAAACTGGAGAAGAATTGCAAAGGATAGAAAACAGTAAATCGTTAAAGAAGGCCTTTGCCAGGAGGCATACATAATAAACATAACAAAGAAAGAGCGATATTATGCATAAAACAAGGAGTTTTGGGATATAATGGCTTGATTGTATTGATTGATATAAGCCTAAGAGCAAGGTCTCTCTCAAACTCTTCCACCATTTAATCACAATTACTCAAAAGGTTAAAAAGTTCTACCTTTTTGGCGAAAGCCGTTAGTAAGCCCCAAAGATTAGGGCCCTTATTTCTATATGACAAGGTGTCGTCCACATATAACATCACCGTCGTAGAGGGCGGGAGAAGGATATAAATGTGGCAATGAGTGTTAATCTGTGACATAAGGAGCCTAAAATGTTGACATTTTGCGTGACGGACTAAAACAGAAACCGAGGAACAGATAACATTGGATGTTTAGTCATGGTCCAAAAATGGCCTGATTTCAGAGATCTGATGACGATCACTCCAATTTTAATAACCAAACCAGTCGTATCTAGGATAATGGTTGAAGCATACCCCGTCGATAAACAAGAGAAACACAAGGAAAAGGATGATTTTATTACGGCAAAATTTTCCACAGACGCTGGATCATCGCAATGACGATGCACTGACCTTGTGGCCACTTTGACCATGACGTTGGTGGTGAAGATGTAGGAGGAGCAGAAGACCCAGAAAACGTCGTACAGCAGCAGGCCCGTCAGCAGCAGCGTCGACACCTTCAGCGACGGCAGCCGGATCAGCGCGATGAACGTCACGCAGAGACCCATGCCCATAGCTGGAACAGATACAATTTTGTTACAACATTTAACTTATTCAATGGGAAGGGAGGAGATGCTGTCGTTGACTGAGCAGAATACGAAGTTTATGAAACAGTTAATCTGGCCATGGAAACCTGCTATGGAAAGGTCGATACTTGGGATTTTGTTAAGGGAAAAAATCCAAAACGAGATCATCAGGCAGAAGACCAAAGTAACTGACATAGTCCATAAATGTAGCAAGCGTAAGTAGCAGTGTGCTGGCCACCTTTGTCGCGGAGCCGATGAAAGTTAGAGTAAACGGGTTCTTGAATGGAGACCACGCTTTGGACGTCCCCCAGACCGATGACCTAAGGAAGATGGCTGGCAGTAGCTGGATGAAAAAAGCGGGTAATCATGCTCTTTAGCGCTTTTTAGGGGAGACTTACGTCCAGCAGTGAACTGCAATAGAATTAATAGATATAATAAAAAACTAGCAGCACAAAAGTCTACGAGCGACAGCGTGCTCGGGCGCGGAGTAGCGCCTGGCTAGTGCTAGTAGTACCGGCAGTGCGAGTGTACTCACCGTCCATCAGCAGCCAGTGGCCGGTGAGCACCCACACGGCCACGATGCCGGCGGCCAGCAGCGCGGCGGCGAGCTCGGGCGCGGAGTAGCGGCCGCACACGGCGCCCCGCGCGGCTCCGAGCCCCGCGGTGCTGGCCAGGTACTGGCACAGCGGCGTCAGCAGGAACGCTAGCGCCGCGCACGCTATTACTGTCAAATCAAACGTCTTGTTACGCATCTATAATAGTATGAACTCTTTAGTTAAACCCAGGCGCTTTCACTGCCTTGTGGGTTCAAAACGCGCTAACGCACAACCAAAACTATAAGCTCGTAAAGTGTATGCAACCTGTACGATGATACCGTATCAATCTTTAGTATTTTTCTAGTCTGTTTAGAATTTTAAATCTAATTAAAACTGCTACATTTTTATGAAACATAACTCTTGTAGCAATATGTTTGATTCGCCAGAAACACTATTTCAATACATATTTAAAAATGAGGTCTGACTTTCACGAAAATGCAAGACTGATAATACAAGGCCTGCATATTTTTATTGTGTGGACTTGGAAGTTCGATTTTTTTTACCTCTAACTAAAGAAACTAAAGAAATAATATTTATTTGGTATTATTTTCATCGTGAGCCTGAGAAGGTGGACGGACAATAAAGTTCAGTTTTTTAAGGCAGGAAAACTTAGAACGATATAACTTACTTGCTGTGCATATCGCGACGAGCGTCTGCATCGAGTCAAAGAAGAAGAACATGATCAGAAGCGCCACCGACGAGCCGAGCGGGAAGCACAGCGCTTGCATTGTGTTCAGGGTTTGTACATCTGGGAAATAACCACAAACTTCAACAAATTCATAGACTGCACAAACCCATACGATATTAATTTTCATTTATGCGTTCCTTAACCATTGAATCATTTACAATGAAATTTTGGCGAGTTAATGTTGCAAGCCGGGGAATGTTTTTGAATTGAACTGAAAGGAAGTTGCGGGTAACTTGTAGTAAATAAATGCCAAATTGAAAAAAAATACAATAAGTCGGCTGATAGTTAAGTGATTGATGAGGTAATAGCTAGCTAGATAGATACTCTTTATTGCACATCAAACAAAGAAGTTACAGTTAATATTTACAGGAAGATGTACAATTTAGGCGGTCTTGTCGCTAAAAGCGATCTCTTCCAGACAACCTTCAGGAAGAGGACCACTATAAAGAAAAAGGAAAGTGGGGCAGAGTATATAATAATAGAGTTAGTAGCAATAATCCAGCCTAACGTGATAATTTTGACAAGTATTTGACTGGTAGCTGGATGAAAAAAGGCGATATATCATGCTTTTTGGCGCTAATTGGGAGAGGCTTAAGTCCAGCAGTGAATGGCACTAGGCTATGATGAAGAGGACAAGTATTTTTAATTTGTGTTTTTAAAGGTACCAATTTCGTACTTTAGTTCTACCAAATAATCATTTTTTCTTTTTTTCATTCATTATTTACACATGTTTCCACTTACTATTGTTCGAGGACGACGTCGTTGTGGGCTTGCCCCCCAGCAGCGACGCTTCCCTCTCCTTCTCGGCTCGCTCGCGCGCCTCCCGCTCCATGTTCAGAGAGCGGAAGCTGCCGTACACGATGAGCAGCATCGAGATGAGACACGCAGATACCCTGCGAACAACGGGAAATATACATTCAAGATATTTGGAAACCCTAAGGTGCTGTTCGTATCTACAGGATGATTGGTAAGAGCAATCAATGTAAGAGGATATTCTGCCTATTTAATAAATGGGTACCGCTGGGGAAAATTCGCAACACAAAAATAATTAATGGTCCATAGATTATCTATCATCGAGGTATGACTATTAAGTATAAGTGATATTTTTCTCCAGATTGCGATATTGGTGCCATCGTGAGAGTTGTTTGCATAACATTCATTTTGGGTGTGATTCTACTTTGCCCGCACCGATAGGTGTGAGCCGCCGCTGGGACGACGGAGTGCATGCTAACAGAGATCCTTCGTCGTCCCGCTAATAGCTGCCGGACGGAACACGCAGAGGTTTTAGTGGGTACGCTTGGCGAGTGGTGAGGAGATTTGGCCGCCAGTTGTTAAGTAGTTTCACATAACCTGCTGGCATCCCCACGACAGCAGGTATGCGTAACGCAGCTTTTAGCACTTTTAAGACGCATCCCATAGGACACCAGAGCGGGACGCCCAAAATCCCGCTTTTTCATGAAAGTAGCCAATTCAGAGCAGTGCGTACTTTGTTGAACGTCTGTCGGTTGTGAAACGTGCGATGTTGTGACGCCTTATATTAAGGATTGATTAATCTCGGTCCAGCTTTTTTTACGTTTATGGCCCGATATATAGAAAAATGGATCTTGCAACGCTTAACGCATTTCCTCCGCGAAAAAAGGGTGTGATTCTACTGCTCAAACACAGTTATTTTTCTATGGGTCTGACCCGCTAACATCACCATGTATCGAGAAGTAGAAAAATCAATTTCGGTGTATGATAAAGTTGTTGTATTTAAGCAGTAGAATCACCTCCTAAAATAAAGTTAACGAATAAATTACCTTACACTATGAATGGGTAGAACATCTTGTTAAATGGTTCTCTTGTCCTACCAGTCACTGTTTAGATAGATAGATACTCTTTAATGCACACCAAATAAGTTACAGTTGATATTTGCAGAAAGATGTACAATGTATACATCGCACTAACCGGTAGTTTCATCCAAAACTACTTACTTCAAGTCCTTGTGTAAACGTAGCTTTGTAGGTTGAATTGTTTTTGAGCAACTGAGAACTATTGTTATGATAATAACGTTTTACAAAAATAACTTTGTTTCCTTCTTAAACTAAATTCATCATGATGGACTCATATTAACATTTGTTATTTGTAACTCAATTTAATTTATATTACTTGTATTACATATTTATTTTTTTATGTAAAACGAATATTTAGTCTCCCTCGGCTATATAACTAGTCATCGCTAACTATAGTGAGCAATGTGCCCAATAAAATATTTTTAATATTTATTTTTCTTTTTATATCGCTATGAGTAAATAATGTTTTTAAAAATCTTTAAGTTAGCCTTTTGTAAAAATGTCCTATGCAATAGAGTTTTAAATAATTAAATGAAATCTTCCGGGTTCAGTAACTATTTATTTACATGACACACATCTAAAATATTGATGAGTCAGGGCAAATAGTAATTTTATAAGTTACTAAGGTGTACATTGTTTTGAAGGAAAACACAAAATTGTGTCATGGTGAGTTACCGTACTGACACGGTTATTTAATATTGTTATGAATATGTATAAATTTACATAAAAACAATATTCGCCCACTTGACTGCTGTTGGCAACTGTGCAAACATCTTGCCTTGGTGATTAAATGTTGTTTTGTTAAAACTATGTGAAATGCGTTAACGTTTATTCTATGTTTTAAGGCTTCTTGCTTTGCCTAACATTCATAATAATAACAGTGAACAGGACAACCTCACAGAACAAAGAAAATCTTTATTATAAATCCTATAACCATAGGTTTTTTCTGATATCTACTTCAGGCACTAGTCTCTCACAATCCTAGGGATACAGCCGATTTGTCTATGGCCTATGCTTAAGAAATAGATTTAAGACTAGAAGGTCGATTCTCTAAGAAAAACGCAACGAACTCGCTCTAAAACTCTACTTAGCGGTACAAACGAGCATCGCCTCTATCTTGTTAGTAAGCAGGTTCATATTATTTATCGTCGATGAGCGAGTTCAGTGTCGAAGTGAGCGCGGTTTTGTTTACAGAATCGACAGGCTGTTTGTGATGAGATATTTTTTTCCTTTATATTTTTAAGGGACATAAAAAAAACTACTGCCCTAACACAATAACTTTGGCTATGATACCAATCCTACCCACCAAAAAATAAACGGCTGTATGGGATTTTCGTTGTAATAGCAAATAATACTATGGGTTTTAAGTTTTTTTCCTTTGCTTGTGCTACGGTTTTCTTCTTGCTAAGCTGCATGATTTTGGGTCAAAAGGAAGTACTCTATCTATAGCTTTGATGAGTGAGTTTGCGTCTCAAAATAATAATGTACAAATTATGTTACATAAATAGCCGTATTTTGATTGCGTAGACTTGGAAGCTTGCGTTTGAATCTGTGAAGTTTCTACTTGATTCCTTTACCCGTTATGAAAAAAACAACTAGACAGACGGACACGTAAATGATCTCTTGGTTCCGTTCTTCTTTTTGAGGTTCGGAGCCCAAACAATCGATAGTAATTAGAAGCGCGAAGTGTGGCCTGTTGACCTGCCGGTAATTAAGTAGGCACGTCCCTAACACAGCACAGATAAATACAGATAACAGAAGTATTACACACGTGCACATACTATACAATGTTTATATACGTATCTATCTAACGACGCGTTCCGCCGGACAGGCATTCCCATAGAAACAGAAATACAATATCAACTTGTAAAGGTCCTATTACTATAGTCCAAAGTGTAAAATAAGAGAGACTGCTGCCTTTTCGTATCGTATCAATACATATAAACTAACTGATACGCTTTGATTTTAAACATGTCTAGATTCCCTGTTCGAGTGTCTTATACGTCAAAAAATATATAAGCCAACTGTTGGCGCCAAAGTTTGTTTCGCGCCCGCTCAGTGGCGCGCTTGTTACCATAGCAACCTATAATTGTTTCCATAGTAACCATAGTTTTTACTCACTCAAATCTGGCCTGTTCTTTTGGTGACAATTGCATCACCACACTCTATCTAGACATGTTTATAATCAAAGCTGATACAACACGGGCCAGCCATACTTTCAAATGAGTAAAACTTATCATCATCAATTATATTATTATTTTTTGCATATGGGCCTTAATGGCATCGGGACTACTAGTGGCCTATTTCTGAGCAATAAGAAGAAATTTACAATTATAGAAGTAGCATATTTTTTTTAAATGACAGTTGCTCGCTAGTCCCGCTTGCAAACAAAAGCTAGTTTGTTCGTTAGCGATTGCTCTTTATGAATGATTGTAAACGATAGTTGAAGCATTTTTCCTTTAATAAGCGCGCGCCACACTTGCGAGCGTAGCGTAGACAAACGAAGATAAAGTTAATTTCGCTTAGCACATGTCATGTCGCCCTACTATGAGAGTAGAGAGAGAGAGTTTTCTTTTGGCTGAAGCAGATTAGTTATGTGGTTCGCGATGTAAACGCAAATAGTTATGTAAAAATTGCGGAAGCGACATGTGCAAAGCTAAACAAACTTATCTCCGTTTTGCTTCGCTTCTACTTAATCCCATACATTTGTTATGTGAGAAAATAAGTTATGTCTGGCGGGCCAGGGATCTTGGAATATTTCTCTATCTTCCTCATAAGCTGGTTGGCAGACCTGGCAATTTTGGTTAGAAAACCATTTGGCGGCTTAGAATTTAAGAGTGTCAACCACATTTTCCACAAACTGGTAAACAATTTCTAAAGAGTTCTTTTAGTGGATTAAACATATTTGACCATAACATTGGTTCATAAAAATCGAGTCGGACTCGCGCACGAAGGGTTCCGTACCATTATCTATAAAAACGGCAAAAAAATACGTTTGTTGTATGGGAGACCCCATAAATATTTATTGTATTCTGTTTTTTAGTACCTATTTGTTGTTATAGCGGCAACAGAAATGCATCATCTGTGAAAATTTCAACTCTCTAACTTGCACGGTTCATGAGATACAGTCTGGTGACAGACGGACAGCGGAGCCTTAGTAAAAGGGTCCCGTTTTACCCCTTGGGTACGGAACCCTAAAAACTAATCAATAACCACTGAACGTAAAGTGTCGCCTGTTGACCTGCCGGTAATTAAGCAGCAGCGTCCGGCGACACCCGCCCTCAGTCTATCTAGTCTGGTAATAGCGGGCTTATGATTTAGGGGTGGGGAAAAAAATTATATTATAATTGTGAAACTTTGGATTTTCTAGAAAAAGAATTATCTGAAAGGCACAACGACTTAGCTTTTTAGGATTTCGTCCCCAAAGGGTAAAACGGGACCCTATTACTAAGACTCCGCTGTCCGTCCGTCTGTCTGCCTGTCCGTCTGCCACCAGGCTGTATCTCTTGAACCGTGATAGTTAAGACAGTTAAAATTTTCACAGATGATGTATTTCTGTTGCCACTATAACAACAAACTACAAAACAGAATAAAATAATGTTTTTGTGTTACCGCGGAATGATGATTATTTTTTTAGGCTTTTGATGTATTTTTAAACGTATTCGCGCACATTCATTTAGGACTAAGGTAAAAAAATCACAATATGTAGTGTAGGTAGATGATAGCATTACCAAGCAAAAGGTAAACCATAATCTCCAACGCAAATAATTTTATCCTAACAGCACATAAAGTTGATGAACGATGTACGTAGGATATGGTTTATTATTATTTAATTACGATGCATATAGTTTTAACTACATTAAAAATAGGAAAACGGAACCCTTTGTGCGCAAGGTAGACTCGCACTTAGTGAATAATTGTAATTTATTTCCTTGATGGTGGCAGCCCTATTAATAGCGTCTACCGGGCCCCTCCAATTAGCAGTGTCAACTGGGCGGCGCCACGGCCGCAAAAGTGCACGGCTCCTAATTTATCGAGCCCACTTCATCAATATTGTAAGGCTTCTCACAATTATTACAAGATATGATAAATATTAAGATAGACTCACAATTACTAAGAGTGTGCTTGTCGCCTAGCCTAAGTATCGCGCAAAATCTCGACGGGCTATAGCTTGACCCTCAGAGTAAATACATTACATACGCCACATAGAAGTTTAAATAATTGTATCTTCAAGGAAAGTCATAGTTCGACGATAATTGACAATACCAACTTCACGATGTCCAGCAATCTAACCTAAATAAAATGACCTTTCGCACATTTGCGATAAAAAATTGGGACATTGCGATTATGATTTGCTTTACACAGCTGGACTTAATAAAATTCGATATCAACAGTCTTTGATTCATCGTCATACATCTTAAAATTTAAAAACGGCTATAATATGTCAGCCCAAATCGCGCACCGAGTTGTTTTCGTACCAGTAAGTATTTATTATAATCACTAAGTTTGACGCAGTCTTCATCATCATCATCAACATCATTTCAGCCACTGGTGAACATAGGCCTCCACCAGTGACTTCTAGATCGTCGACTTAGACGCATTATGTATTAACTATTACCCCTTTTACTGTAGTGTAGATGTCGTAGCCCGATCTTAGAATTAATCACTTCATGATGTGGCCAACCATTTCATAAAATTGACGTTTTTCATGATGCGGCACTGTACCCGCTGCCCACATCATGATGTGGTTAGACCAGATCAATGAATCCGTTAGCGTTTGATGATATGACCGAGTTCTTCATGAAATGGCCAAACGTTGGTGGTCATATCGTAAAACTGTTATATTATCCACCGGTAGTGGCGCTGATGTCGCTTTGTTATTGTGGTACATCATGGCGGCGGCTAATTATTCTATTCTTAAAGTGAATAATAATGTGTAAAGTGAAGATAAAAGTGCAGTGAGTTATCGTTAAAACATTAAGTTAGGCGATTTTTATGAAAATCAGTCGACAAACGGTTGTAACGTCAAAAATTTATGGATTTCGAAATGTAATTTTGGAGGTTAGTTAGGTTATTTAACTATTTCAATATCTTTTATTTATAAGTATACTTTCAAAATTACAAACATTTATAATGTTCTATTTATCTATCGCCCAAAACTCACATTAAACAAATTCCAGTAACTTGTAAACGTATTTTAACCTATTTTAATGATATGGCCAAACGTTGAATAACATATCATCAAACGTTGACGTTAAAACGATATAACCAGTTTTAGTTGGCTGTTTTATGAAATACGACAATTTTATGAAATGGTCGGCCACATCATGAAGTGATTAATTTTAAGATCGGGCCACGACATAGACACCATCCCGAAAAAACTTTTTTTTTTATTATTCCTAAGTATTTACTGCGTCTATAAACAAACATGGCCTAGTGAACATTAGAAGCTTGGTATGATAATTTAAAAAACAAAAATCTTACTTGGACGAGTCCATAATTGAGTAGGCCCATTTGTACTCCTGGTATTCCATGTTAGCTCCGACCTGCGCCATCGCGTCTGCTTGACCAGTCCGCTGCTGAGTCCGCCAGCCGGTCAGTGCTTGCACTGCGACCCTGGGTCACGTTTGGGGCGCTCTGGAAGTCAACATTGAAACCTGTATACTACTAATATGTTACTATAACAAGAAATATTGTGTCTTCTCGTATATTGGTAAAAAAAGTAAGCCCATTGGCACGCGAAAGGCACTATTTGCGGCAGATCTAAACTATTAGTAGAACCCCACCTGGAACTATTATGTTTGCAACGGCCGGCTTGGGTTCGAAGTATTACATGTATGATAATAATGAATGAACTGTTTGTTAAGTTTAAGAAAAAAAATGAAACAAAAAATAACAATACTCAAAACTCTCGCTTGTGCTAGCCCACTCCACAGATTTTTTAAGAAGAGGCCGTTACTTGGATGTACATATAATTCAATACTAATCGATATTCAATACTAATCGTTTCAATGTGCGCAATCAATCACACACTATTAAATTGTTTCATTGCAATTAAAGACCGATCAAACAATCGGCCGATCAAAGGTCCATAATGTGCGGTGCTCTACAATAACGTTTTGTTATGATGTTAAACCGAAACACAGGTGGGAACAAAGAATTGTAGCTGAAGATGAAAACATTTGGCTGTCCTAAGGGGCGACCAACAATACAAGTTGTTTACTATATTTCTATAAGCATTGTTTAAATAACGTAGTATGTTATTCCAACAATGATAATAGTAATATCATATAGTAAACTTTCAACTACAATGTAATCGATTTAAGAGATATTAGATTAATTAACTGTTCATTAAAGGGGTAATTTTCCTATAAAGAAGCTATAATTACGTAATTAATATCTAAGACATTAAGAGTCAGAGTAGCTCGGACAAGCCCGAATTCATATACCTAAGAAATTTTTCGGCAATGGTGTATCATTGCCGAGGTGCTGGAAGCCGTATTTTTCAGGTTTTTTTTTTAAAACTCGTTAAAAGAGCGGCTGTATTATAGTCAATGATTGAATCCAGGGTTGTCCTGAGCCATTTTAGCGGATAATAAAAAAAACCGGACGCATGTAGTCAGCCCAACACTGCGACTTTTAGCATCGGCGATTTTTATTGCGACTTTTGGAATCTGAATAGGACTGGACGCTTACGTCGGCATCAAGGCTTTTAAACCCACTTCTTTTGGTGGCGGAAGAGATGTTTAGATAAGATAAGAGGTAAGGTGAGTTGAGGTGAGATATTATGAAAGGGCACTACCCTTTTATAATGAGATATGGTAAGTATACATAGATTAATGATTCCAGGAGCCCAATTCCCGCAATCTTAACAGTAGTCGCAATCCAGTTTCGATGCGTTCCCAGTAATATTATTAACGAAAAACGTAATGTCGTAAATTAAAAAAATAGAATTCAAGTTGCGATTTAAAAGGAAACAGACCAAAATGAGATGCCTATATTTTCAAATTCCAGTTTTTTTATCATTATTAACGTTTCAAATTTTACGAGAATAAAGTTTCTGATTTTAATGTTACTGTGAAAGGATCGATAAATTACAGGAATTGGGGGCTTGGGGCCTTAGCTTTGCGTCCGCGTCAGTCTAAAAGTCGTTAAAATGCAAGGTAGTCTTAAAATCGGCGATCGCGGAAGCATAGGCGGAAGCTAGCGAGCGAACGGCGTCTCCGTCTAAAGTGCGATGAAGCATTTAAGCAGTTGCAAAAATTACGAACCTACTTTAAACACACACACAAGTCTTTGAGGTCCAATGTCTTAAAAACGCGACACTTCATGTACGATTTTTATTTGTCTCCTTTGTGTATATGCTCTATCAATTACTTAAGGACCTAATGGTATGCCACCACAAAGGTTAAATAGCCCCTTTAATGTTCATTCTAAGTTATAACATGATTTTTAAAAGATTTATACGTAATTTAGGAGAATATATTCACACAGCTTTTAAAACATTTTTTTAGAAACTTAAAACTGACATATCCTGGCTAAAAGTGATTAATTCACATAGCACATAAACTTTGCACATTTTATGGAACGAGTAATTTATACATAATTAGCTACTACACGCGAGAGCTGATAAAGGTAGATTGGCAATCTAGCAGATGACATTAAATAACTGCGGTTATATGAGGCTTACAACAACACTACCGCCAAATCATAACAACTGTGTAATGCAATATACTATAATAACATATTAGTGGCAACTGTGGGATACATCAAGGCAGTGGGTTTCAGAAGATAATCAAAACAAATATGTTTGTTTTGGTAAGAAGATTTGAAATGTTTAGAACTTGTGTTTGTGTGTGTGAAGAAAGATATATAGAGAGAAACAAGAAGAGAAAAAACCAGCCAAGTGCGAGTCGGACTCATGCAAGTATTAATATTGCAAGTATGACATTTATTTTTAAATCTGTTGGGTTGGTGGGTCCACAACTCCGCATGAATGCAATTTCATAGTGACAAAGTGTGAATTTGTCAGTCAATAACTCCTCACAAACACTGAACATGCTGTGGCAGCCTATAATTAAGACAGTGCTTAGCTTTAGGTCATATTGCCAGATTATGTAACTTAATTGTATTGGTGTTTGTCTTGTTGGTTGTCCTAATAAATAAATAAGACATTGTGCCAGAACAATGTCAGAAAAGTGGATCCACTTTAAGATAGCAGACATGGCTGTTCTTTCCTATGCTTATTGGATTGCTAGTTAAAATAAAATATCTCTAAAATTAAAATAAGATGTTAAACTTATTTAAATGTACATGTATTGAAAAAAAAACATACATTGTGGTTTCAAGCACTAAAGATAAATATGTGCAAAACATTATTTCTATCAATTCACATCACAAAACAGTAGTTTTGAACCAAAATACTTTTCAAAAATCTATGAATGAGGTTGTACTTATTTTTAAATTGGCACTTAAGGGGAACTTCAACTTTATCCCAAAGTTCTGTACAAACAAATATATTTACAATTATTTCATTACAGACCCTAAAATTAGGCCACAGCCACTTCGAAATAACATAATAAGTGAATACATACAATAGGTGGCCACTTTAAGAAAATACCAGCTTTCAATAATTTTTGTGAAAATGAATTACCTAGTATTTCTCATAACATTTGTGCTATAACTACCAGCTAATGTCAATTATCCATTTAACATTGGAGAAAGTTAAAGTTGTTGTATTATATATTATGGTAACAGGGCAGGGAGCTTAAAACACTTAATTGATGTAGTATTTTATAATTTCAAAGTGTTCGCAATATCAAATTAATTTCGGAGGGAATGCATTAATGATTCTACACTGAGTAATTAATTGAACATTCATAAATACAAATGATAATGTATGAAGAGAAGAAAATCAAATAGCTGTTAAAGGGCCGGTAGCAACAGAATACAACAATAGATAACTAAATTCAGGTTCGAAATAAGTAGAGCACGAAAATAATGTAGACAATAAAGTGAAAGGGTACCGAAACCAACACCATTGGGATTCAAAAAATATTTGGGGAAAGGCCTCGATTTTCCTCTGATATACCGGGCCATACTAAAGGAAGTTTTAGTTTAGCAGCATTAGATGTAACAATTAGTTTAATACCAAACAAAAAAGCTTAATTAGATTCTTAGGCACCAAAAGAAATAACAAAACATACCAATATTGACCACTGCTCCAAACGGCATATATTTATCAGCCCGATGCTTCCATACTTTGGCGTTAAAAGTACTACTATTTACAGTTAACTTACATTAGATTATTTGATTTTCATTAATTTATTTACCAGAAAACAATATCCCACTACGCTCGATCGACAGCCATACTACCATAGACAACAATTTTGATGAGCATGAATGAGTGAGTGAGCGATACAGATTGATTACAGAGTCAATGAGAGAATGAAGTTGAAATGAAGTAAGAAAAAAAACCAAAGACAAATGGTTACATGCACAGTTTAATATTTGTCCTTAGAGCATTCAACCAACAGGAGACGACAAGCTCGCTAATTTCTATGCGAAAAAGTCTGTCAATTCTTGCGGGGGGCAGGGAGTAACGCACACATAGGAAATTAACACTAACGCATTTTGGATGTCATTGCTACGCTCGCACACAACAAAAATTATCTAACACTAGCTTAAACTAGACGCACACAAATATATTCACACACAAGGACAACTTATCCATGCACGAGTGTGACGTCAGTTTTAAATAAACGAAGATAGTGCTTAACACTATCGATAAATTTTATCGATGAGTTTTGCCAGTATTATGATAAGGTTTTATTCAATTCAGACTCTTTATTATGTGTAAGATAGAAACATTCCTTTTGGCTTTCATTAAGATCTACAGGGTTATTTATTAATATACGTACGTCAGTATGGTTGAGTCTAAGGTCCGAACTATACCCAGCCGGAAATCCGGGTAAGTACGGTTTCAATCCATCGCTTAAGCAATAAGGTTGTTTTTGAACGAATTCTAGCGGATTCTAACAGATTCCGGCTGGTTAAAGTCCAAGCCTAAAACTGCAAGAAATACCTGTATAATTTAGTTTTCAGGTGAATTTCTTAAATAAATAAAAAAATACTGGGCTATAACCGGCAAATATCGTAAATATAATAGAGGGAAAGTTAGAAGGTTGAATTTTGTAAAGAACAAAGGTGTTAACTATTTTAGCTATATTCTCAAACATTTTCTATTTGCATTAGAAAAAGTTAACAAATATAAGTGCTATCATGAAATAAGAAAAACATAATACAATTTTTTTCTGCTTGCCTAGACATAAAGATATAAATGAATTCAAATATCTTTGGTCTACCCAGACCAATAATATTTGAATCAATAATCTGTCTGTGGTGGTGACTGGAGATGGTTGGCTCGGAAACTTTATAATATAAAGTTATGTTTCTTTGGAATGGATTCATTTTTATGACTTAATTAGTAATTGAGAAGGTGGTGAATAATAATTAATAAAAATCATTATCCGAAACATTATGAAATCCGTTAGAATCCGTTCAAACACTAACTTAATAATAATTTATTAATACGGTTTTAATAAATAATAAAACCGTACTTACCCGGACCGGTTTCCGAATGGGTATAGTCCGAGCCATAAAATACGCTTATATAATAAATAATCTGTTAACTTTTAGCAACAAGACTTTTGTATACTCGTTCACCAAAAATACACGAAACACACGTTTCTCTAGAGTTTAAGGCTCGGTCTATACGCTGCCAGATTCCGTTAGCATCCGCAAGAATTCGTTCAAAAACGACCTTATTGCTTAAGCGATGGATTGAATTCGCGTTAACCCGATCCGGTTTCTTACTGGGTATAGACCGACCCTAAGATAAATGATAGATATTTAAGGTGCCTCAAAGATTTTGTCGTCACCCTTTGTAATGTTATGTTTTCGCAATAATAATGAAATTTAATATTTACTGACATAATATGGACAAATTATAATAATGCCTATTGTAATATAAATAAGATCCGTAATCTTACAGTAAAGCAACCAAATTAAACAAAATTTATAACAGCATACTATTTTTTATTGTATGTGTAAATAAATAACAACAAAAATGCTCGTAACCTAAGTCTTAACATTATTTTTGTGATAAATTTATATAAACAATAAAATCGAATCCACCCGTTTATTTTCCCAACGGGTGGGTTCATTGTTAATGTTTCCGAATATATTTCCATTTTAGAAATACATCTAGATGACCTAAAGTTCAAGTGGTTAAATCGATATCGATATTTTGTTTTTGTGCTATCACATCACCAACTTTGCTGCAGGGTGGCCAGCGTAGGTATATCAATAAAAGTCTCAAATTTTCAGAATAAGCTGAAGTTCGCAAATACATTATATTATTGAACTAGACCGATTATATATGCAAATATTTATAGTATTGATACCTTTAAAAGTAATTATTAAGTCTAATAAAATGCGCAAAACTTAAACAAGAATCATAATTTGTTAACTGTGATATATCATTAATTTAATAAGCATCTATTGTAATTCATATTATTAAAAATATCAATCGTGAAATACCAGTGTGATTTCAAATTTGGGTACTTCAGTATAAAAAAATACGCTTAATAGGATTTTTTATCTTTTACTGGTATCACTTTTTGATTGACTAATTTTATAAGGTTTTTGCAATTTTAAGGCAATATTTGCTAATATTGAGACTCAATAATACTTATAGATGAAAATTTACGCTGTCCTTTAGCACATAAAATGTTTCTGATCTTTTTTAACACGAGCACACGGTGTAATTTGGCATTTTTAGCTGCTGTCCTTCCACGCTCACCGTGATTTGCCAATGATGGCGGAACGCGCTGCAAATAGTTTTATATAACCTCTGTGATCGACGGTCATAGACTTGTGGCAGAGGGGAATGCCTGTCAATGGCGTCTCCTGTTGGTTGAATGCTCTAAGTATTTGTCTAAGTAAGTCTTAGAGCATTTAAGAAACTTAGGTACATGGCTTGATAGCTGATCGCATGGGTGGGTGTGCATGCTGAGCTGATGCATGCCACTGATCAATCATCAATCATCAATCACATGCATGATTAACTTTATGTGCATGACTGACATGGAAAGCAGCAGGAAACGGATCCGGGTTTACCCGGATTCAATTTATCGCTCAAGCAATAAGGCTCGGTTTATACGCTGCCAGAATCCGTAAGCATCCGCAAGAATCCATACAAAAAACGACCTTATTGCTTAAGCAATGGCTGGGTATAGATCGAGCCCTACTATGGGCCTTATATGGAAGCTCAAAGTTGCACAGCGCGCTATGGAAATGGCTACGCTTGTTGTTTCTTTACAAGATTAAATAAGAAATGAGGAGATTCGTGGACAAACAAAAGTCGCTGACAAAGCCCGACGGATTAGCCAGCTAATGTGGCAGTGGGCGCGGCGGGGCGGGGCACATAGCACGTAGAACTGACGGCAGATGGGGCAGAAAGGTTCTGGAATGGAGGCCAGGCCACGTACCGGTAAGCGCAGCGTGGGACGTCCACCCACAAGGTGAGCAGACGATCTGGTAAAGGTTGCAGGACGACGCTGGATGCAGGTTGCTTCCAACCGGCCGATCTGGAAGTCACTGGGGGAAGCCTATGTTCAGCAGTGGACGTCCTGTGGCTGAAATAATGATGATGATGGATTGAAACCGTACTTACCCGGACCGATTTCCGGCTGGGTATAGTCCGAGCCTTAAATTTAATTTATCCTAATTTGGACAAAGGTCTTGCGCGACAGTGACATTTAAGATTTGGCTGTATAGCTCTGTACCATCGCCTTTCCCTTTTTGGATTTAGGATACTACTCGTGGATGTCTATGTAGCTTATTTGATCAGTGATGGATGTAGTAATTTTTACAAATTCCTTAATACTATTACTACTACCACCACTGATCAAATAATACTACTACCCCTACTGACTGACCGACATTTGACACTGACAGAGTAATATTTTTTGACATTTTACTAACCTCTCTTCCTTCATTTGAATCACCTGCGTTGAAAAATATATTTTTATAATAGAAAAAACAACTCAGTATTTTTTTATTATTATATAATAATCATGAAGTTGTGTCAAGTTTTGTTCCGTCGAAACCGTCTGCCCAATGGTCATTTATTCAGAGGCAAAGATCGCTTAGTACAGCCAGTTCTTTCAAAGGACTTAAGGAAACTAAGACAAGACTTTGCTGTAGAAGAACAGAACATGTTTTATTTACGGTTTCCTTATCTTACTGAGGTACCTACTTGTAGAATTTTTAATCCGTAAATTACATTTTTCTTGCTGCAGATTTGTAACACCTTAACAGTTTAAATTCACACTAGTGGAGGACATAAAAAAACTGTTTCAATTCAACTAAAATGCAAGCTTACTCTTAGTCTTTTTTGTGCATAGTTAACACATACATTATCCCCTGTAAATATGACTGTTTAATTTTTACTTTTTGTGTTGTTTAATTTTTTACAGGCAGAGAGCTCTGGACATGCCAAAGCTCTTGGTAAAGAAGAAAAAAGGATGAATGCTTTTGTAGAACAATCTAGACGGATTTTCAAACAAGATGTAACACTTTATGAAAGACTAGGCCATTTGAGAGTTTCAGAAGGATGGGAGTAAACTTTGTTAACAACTGTCCTATTTAATTTTAGTGTGATTATTAGTTAAATAAAGTACTATGTAAATATTTATCAATTTTCATTGCTATTACTGAAATAACTATCATGTGCTCTAACTACAAGTAGTTAAAATAAAGATGTAAACCAACTAGTTTCCTAGGAGCTTGAGCTTCAATTTTGGTATTCCATTTAGTGAGTATAATAACTCAAACAATGTGCCATTCAGTTTATCACTATTAAGGCAAAATGTATAAATTTAATTAATGGAATACTACAAACATAAGTTTGTTTACTTTTTCTACCATTTTGTAGTGTCTTTTCAAGCTGATTGAGTGATTGAGCCAAAGCAATTTTGTTATTAAAAAAAACCAGATTATTTCCACAACTACTTTATTTTGAAATATAGTAAATATACATAACAAGATCTCAGTTTTCAGTATCCATAAAATCAAAATTGTTTGCTTTGCAACATAACATTTTCTTAAACATATAAAATTCTGCATTATTATCAAAATAAGCTTTAAGTACATCATAGACATAATACTAAATAGTTATGCTAATTAATACTGGTGAAATTAAAATCATTGGTAAAACCTATTCAGGCTGTTCTATAAATGCATAGACTTATTCAAGTATACTTTTCTTCAAACTATGTATTTTTAATGAAATTAAAAAATCAATGAAAAGGAAATTATGGGATAAATGTAGGTATGCCAATTTTTTTTATTGACCTTAGATTTCAATTTCACCATCAATGAAACAACTGCAACCAGAGATATGTGACAAAATAGTCTTAAAATCCCCTATAGAATTAAAGTATATTTTTAATACTTGTATACTATTTAGCTATTTGATATTTATCACATCGCCGACACCTGTGGTGTAACTTAATCACATACAATTGTACTGCAAAAGTTGTGGTAATACTAATTATAAACATCACAAGGTTAAATATCTATAAAATAAAGTGTACCAGGTTTAGGTTACATATATTTCATAAAAAATCATAACAATATTATGATTTTTTATGAAAATATTATTATGATATCAGTTATACAAGAGTGTTAAACAAATAAATTAATTCTGGCAACAATCACACCATTGACCTAACCCCAAACTTGTACATGGCAGCTAGATAACAGATATTCATACATATGTATATACATTTAAAATTCTGGTTCGATTCCAGCAAGGGCTAATGTGTACCTAAGCCATGGATGTTTGTAAACATGTATAAATCTGTTAATTCACATTTATTCGCCATAGTACAAGCTTTGTTTAGTTTGGGGTTAGATAAATGGTGTGATTGTGGAAAGAATTAATTTATTTATGGACAAAGGTATAAAATGCTTCGGCTTATAAAACAAGCATTTGCCCCTAATGGGATTCGAACCCGCAACCGCCTCACTTTGTAGCCCGAAGTGCGAACCACTATAAGACGAGTCACAGTCGGTGTCAAACACTAAAAGTAAGCAGCAGTGCATATTTCTCTTTGCATCAAGTGTGACTTACTGATGTTCTGTTGATATGTATTATTAATAAAACATGAAAAGCCTTTTTATTGACCCTAATGCATAAAAAATAACATTGTGATACGGCCAGTTATGAAAATTATTTTCTTATTGTGGTCAACATTACTTCTAGGCACGTTTATAAATTGTGTTACATAAAATATATCAATATAAATATATGGACCTTATACTTATATAGCACACTAGTAATACAACAATATTAAATATTACAATTATTAAGATCAATAAAATTCGAGTGTTGGATGATTATATTAACCATTAATGTTTTTGAACCAACCAAAGAGATCATCTTTGAGATCTTTTTTATAGAGGCTTTTACCCTGATACATCAACTCGGCAAATCGAGAGACAACTGGATCTCTCATACAAGAGGCTATGGCAATCACCTTTTCTGTCTCATCAAAGAAGAAAATGACGAATTTTAGGGCTTCTAAATCACCATCTACCAAAGTACTGGCTGGTTTTCCGCATCCTGCATAGCGGATTGACTTTCCGAAAAGCGTTGTCCAAAAATATGGAACAGTTTTCAATTGAGTTTCCTTTTTCAATATGTTCAACGCAGCGACACGGCCGTGGTACTGCGCCAAACCCACGTGGCCTATACTCATTTGCTTATTGCCGTGTGCAAAAACGGGAGCGTACGCTATATCTCCGCCCGCGTAGATATTTTTTACGTTCGTTTCTAGTTTGTCGTTAACATTAACCGCACCATTAGGTAAAAGAGTGATACCACTATCATTTAGGAAGTCTGTGTACAACGTGGTTCCCACGCCCAAAATGAGAATATCAGCCGACAGAGTCGTCCCGTTATCGAGTTCCACAGATTTAATCACTCCGTTCTCACCGTTACATTTGCTTACTGTGGTTGCGAAATGGAATTTTACACCCTTATCTTCAAAAAGTTTCTTAAGGCCCTGGCCTATTTCTTTGCCGAATATTTGTCCTAAAGGAGCGAAATCTTTGCCGACCACCGTCATGGACTTGGCTTTTTCATTACAAGAGGATGCGGTTTCTAAGCCAATGAAGCTCAGACCTAGAACGACTACATCTTTATCTTTGTCCGCACCTAAAGTGTTAAGGATGTTGGATGCATCTGCAAAGTTCCTGACTGTAAAAATATTTTGCAGATCTATGCCTGGTATACTGTCTGGCCTCCGGGGCGCGGAGCCCGTGGCGAGGTACAAAGCGCTGTAACGAAGCTTGGTGCCGTCGCTTAAATGCACAAGTCGGTCTTCAGGTTCTATTTTGGTGGCTTCGGTATTTTTAAGGATTTCAATGTTGGCGTTCTGATAATATTCTTGGGATCTGACTTGGAGTGTTTCGATGTCGGGTACGGTGCCTATTTTGGATACTTTGATTCTGTCGTAGGGTAGGTAGGGTTCTTTGGCGACGAGGGTGATGCGGCCCTGGAAGCCCTCGCTGCGAAGCGTCTCGGCGCAGGTGGCGCCGGAGGGCCCGCCGCCCACGATCACCACGACCGCGCCGTCGCAGGTCGAGGCCACGCCCATTTCTTTGATACGTTTGTTAGACTTCAAATCACTGATCTTCGCTCGCACCTGGAATTATAATAAAAAAAACAATTAGTGGCCAGTTTTTGTATTTATTATTACGTCAAACTGTCTAGGTTGGATCGTGGTTTATTTATACATCTATGATTTAAAGGTCCGCTGCACCAAAAAAAATTCGAGTAAACAAGTGACACTCTGGTATCCGAGGGATGGCACCAGAAATAGTGGTCGTCCGATGAGAAGGTCGGAAGATGATATAAGAATGAACCTGGGGCTATTCTGGACAAGAGTAGCAGCTGACAGGCAAACTTTATTTTATTACAAGATCTACAGCAGCTCTAATTACAATTTAGATGAACTTAAGAACCAAACTTACAGCCAGTAGAAAATGTTTAAACTTAGAGGCCTATGCCGAAAGGCACACCGAGACGAGATACATATGTATTGCCATAAAGAAAAAATATATTGCGAACACGTTTGTTCCTACTTCATGTAATTACTCTAAAATAAAGGCTATTTATTTTATGACTTTAAGGTCCAATCAAACATCACACAAACATTTGCCTCTCACAAGATTCGAATCCGCAACCGCTTGGCTTTGTAATCCAGATGGTCGTCCAAAAAAATCCCAGCACAAGTATCGCTTCGTACAGAAAACATCACGTCAACAAAGCTGTATGTAAAATTTGAATTCTGAGTCATATAAAAATATTTACTTACTTTGTTCTCTAAATTTTTTTCGCGACTACTTACATTGAGTCACCGGTGAGCAATTGCTTGCTTATGTATACGGTCAAGGCGACTCAAGGCCGGCGGCTTTATATTTACTTATCTCGCAGACGCTTTTTATCGTGCAGTCATGGTACATACCGAAACCCTTAGCATTCTTAGGAGCGCATATTCTTAACTTTTATAGAGCGTGGAATTCTTAAATTAACAATATTTATGTAGATGTCTACATTTATCTGCAAATACGCTGAAATTGTGAATAAATTTTTATACCTACAATGACATGGGTTCCAGATGCATTCACGAGGCATGATCGCTTATATTTCTGAGTTATGACATCATTTTACGAGTTCGAGAGTAAGTACCTACGTATAGTCATCAGTTTCATGCTAGAATATAATACTACTCGTTTATGCCTTTAATATGACTATACCGACGTAACACATACAATTAAAACGTAAAATGTCCCTGCTATTTATAAAAAAAACATTTATAGCCACTTCGGTCGAAGCTACAGCCATCCATCCATCCCCTTAATCTCCCTATTTTGTCTCTTGAAAGGTAGGTAAGTAGTATTTCCAAACATCTATCTTTAGTGCTCAGTGTCTAGGTCCAGTGGTTTCGGTTTCGAGTCGATCCATCCGTTTATTAAGTCGTCAACTTTGCATTTCATTACATTAAATAAAATACTATTTTGACCTATTTAAAGTTAAATAAAACAATGCAGTCGTGCAATCAACACAAACTAGATCAAGTACATATTTGAAGGACAGAGCCACAACTCGAACACCTTGTCAAACACCTGTCCCGTTACATTGATAAATATTATTACAGGTTAGTCACACTATATTAAATTTTGTCTGAATTAAATACCTAATTAAAATTTCCTAGTTAACCAAGTTACTTTAACTTAATGAGAGACTACGACAAGAAGGTACATACAAGAACTTAATTAGGTCTACTAGGTAGGTACTACAATTTAGTATCGAAACTGCTTCGTTTTGTTTGCGAGGAGAACCAAAATGAATGAACTTCCATGAAGGTCACGAGTAAACAGGTAAAAAACAACGACAGCTTCGGCCACATAATTTGTTATTGAATTTGTAGGTCACGTCTGTAGCACTTAGCACTCATCAATTAGATTAAGTTGTAGTAGGTACGGAGTTACTTAAGGCAATCCTGCACCCTTTAACAGATTTGCGTCGAATAATTTAGTTGTTATAAGAAAGATCTTTGATGTACGATGCATCTTACTCTTAAAATATTTTTAGCCGGAGGGCAGAGTTAGGCCTGTTTTTGATCAAAATGACCACCAAGGAGGAGGCTTTGCGTGAATCGAATAAAAAGTAAGTATGTTAAAATTAAAATGATATTGTGTGGGTGATTAGGGTGCTGTCTCAAGACTTAATTTTCATGACACCCTTTGTATTTGACCCCACATTTGTATGGAGGAGTGAATTATTTTTCGGGTTTACGATGTTGATCTCATTGAAAAAGTTGTTGTATTTGAGCAGCAACAACTTCTAGGATAGAATGCAGTTAAGTTAAATTATAAATAAATATTGGATAACAGCACGTACATTGCTCTATTCCTAAGGTAAGCTAAAGCACCTGTGTTATAGAAATCAGGAGACAGGACAACGACGGTACTACAACATCCAGACCCGAGACAATATAGAAAAGTTTGTTTTCTACATTGATCCGATCGGGGATCGTACCCAGAACCTCAGAGATGGCGACGCCATAAAGTCCGGCGTGCTCGTCTTTCAGCTACGGAAGTCGTCAAATAAAGACTTGATATTTGTGATCCCACACTTGTAAACTCTTTACTAAGCTAAGCTATCTGGGTTCATTGCGGACTCACGGATTAGGACGTGAATCACATGACAAAATTAACTACATGTCTTTCCTTACCGATTACACTAAATCGTAAGAAGTCACCTTCTGGCATGATTAATTATTTTGTCAACAAACCACGTAGCAACGCGCTGGAAACAATATCATGGTCTCTAATTTTACATTATGATTGTAAAATTCACACTAGGCTCGCGTGGTCCATGATTGTGAATTGATTGAGGGGTGTATTAAAGCAGTGACTAAACCTTACTGTCAGATATAATTAAGCAGCCCTTTTTTACGTAAGGAAATGCTCAGACGCACTTTCCTTCAGCCATGGGGGGCCAACTGAAGTGTGGGGTGTGAACAGGGTGGAGCTCTGGGCTAAAAAGGAGCCCGCCTACCTACAACGACCTCACAGTGCCCGCCGATGCCTTGAGTGAAGCGGGCCAAGAATTTCCCCAATGGCCGCAACCGCAGACATGCTCCTTGACTCTGCTTCGGCCGCAGCCCGCCTTTATGGCAGGTTGCATAATCAAGCCACCCTAAGGTATCTGACTTGACCGACACGACTAGTATAAAGCAATATTGTCCGGGATTATTTTCTAACTTGCCTTCCGAAACACCGGAGATGCTTGATAAACGTCACTAAATATGGTCAGAATGGTCACCAATCGACTAGCACCATGGGATGGGCTGCTTAGCTTTGGTAATCACAACCAAAGCGCTGCCGCCACTGAGCTACAACCATCTAACTGTACTTTAAAATATTTTTATGAATACAAACTACAATTATTGCGGTCGAATAGTATTGATAATAATGTCAACGTCATGGTAGGACACATTGGTCACGCATGGTTGTGCTGCAGCTGATACCAGTTTCTTAACTATTTAACCTCGTAATTTATTTTTCTTTTGAGTGAATGAATAGTGTTGGAAAAGCCATACTTATCGTCAGCATTTCTGCAAGCGATTGAATAGAATGTGTTTATGTTATACCGAAGGAGTGCGGGTTGCTTGGCAGAACAACGGGCACGGATTCTCCAATCATTAGGATCACTCCTAGAGGCCTTCAAGTACCTGAAAAGGCTGCTGACCTTTTGGGATGAACTGGGCTGGTTGAAGTAAGGAAAAATATGCAGCACGCAAATGGCCCCATCAAGGGGATAAGTGCGGAAACAGCCCAGCTATACTTAACTGTTATACCGTGGCTGAAAATATGCATCTAGATCGAGGGGACACAATACGATTTTTAAATAGTTTAGGTGCTTAGAAAAAACTTAAGCCATATACGCGTCAGAGAATCGAAGCCGGGACCCTTTTCGCGCACCGGTTAGCTAACCCGTACTCCTTACAGCTAACTTTCTCCTTTACGCTAAATAGTAAATATCACTGCGGCCGTCGGGTAAATGTGAAATGTTTTGCATCAGATTCTTTACCGGCAGTTCGCTAATTAAAATCAACGACATGTTTTACAAAAACAAACACTGTAATTACATTTTAAGTGCCAAAAAATGTGTCTCTTCTTTATGCTGGGACTTTATATCCAAAAGGATATAAATTTCTCAGTTTTTAACCTCCTTACAAGTAAAAACTTGGAAGGAGGTTAAAAAACTTAATTTAAAATAGCTAAAATTAGTGACAGCTTAGTCTACGCAGACAAAATCACGAAATCTAGATTTTAGAATTTAAGCAAATTACGAACCTTAACGTCGCCTTTCTCGGAAACAGTGACTTGGTAACACGGGAGGGAATCGAAACCTGGGAAGTCTTCAATATCGCCTGTCTTGATGTTGAAGCAGGCCCCGTGCCAGGGACACCTCACCCTGCCATCGCCCAGCGCACCAGATACCAGCGGCCCTCCATAGTGCGTGCATTTTGTACCGACAGCGCTAAACTCTCCCTTCTGCTTGACTAGCAGCACTCTACCCTCCTCCCCGAGTTCGAATACTTTCATTTCATTGTCTTTGAGGTCATTCTCGTTACATACGACGGCTTCGACGTAGTTGCTACTGGATTCCATACGCGAGATGGTCCCACATGCTGAAAGTACAGGGTTATCTTCAAATTGTGTCACTATGTAGTCTATGTACTACAATCTACATTCGAAATTTACTGGTTTGGGAACAGTGTGCTGATATAACCAATATGTTACACGTCATTGTCCTTCTTGAGATCCGAAAATGTTACCCAGGGACTTCTTTCATTCATCATTCTGATTTCTATAACACAAGTGCTTTAGCTACTTACCTTAGGATCAGAGCAATGTATGTTATGTTGTCCAATATTCTTATTTAAAAAAAACCGGCCAAGTGCGAGTCGGACTCGCGCACGAAGGGTTCCGTACAATTTAAAAACGGCAAAAAATTACGTTTGTTGTATGGGAGCCCCCTTAAATAATTATTGTATTCTGTCTTTTGGTATTTGTTGTTATAGCGGCAACAGAAATACATCATCTGTGAAAATTTCACTATCACGGTTCATGAGATACAGCCTAGTGACAGACGAACAGACAGACGGACAGCGGAGCCTCAGTAATAGGGTCCCGTTTTACCCTTTGGGTACGGAACCCTTAAAAAAATAGGCACAGTCCATCCATCCATCAGCCGAAAGACGTCCACTGCTGGCTGGACATAGGCCTTCCGCAAGGATTTCCACAAAGATCGGTCTTGTGTCACCCGCATCCAGCGGCTTCCCGCGACCTTCACCAGATCGTCGGTCCACCTTGTGGGGGATTCAAGGACCTTCCTGCCCCAACGGCCATCAGTCCTGCGAGCAATGTGCCCCGCCCACTGCCACTTAAGGTTTGCGATTCTGAGAGCTACGTCAGTGACTTTGGTTCGAAGATTACGTCTCCCTGTCTTACACCTAGCTGCAGTTAAAACGGTTCCGAGCTCTCGTCCTAGAGACGTACTGACATGGTGGCGTTTGTGTGCAAAGACTTCAGCACTTCGATGTACCGGTAGTCAGTTTGGCACCGCTGAAGAGATTGGGGCACTGCCCAAGTCTCGAAGGAATTCATCATAAAGAGTCCCTCCCTTTCTATGAAGCCGGCCAACATTTGACCTCAAGCGTTCCGTGTCCCAATCCCAAATGGCCCAACTACCAGCTCGTCACCGCATCGTTTACCCAGTTTTGCGTTGAAGTCCCCCATGACCACCGTGTAGTGAGTCCGTGGGATACGTATGGCTTTGGATATATCCTCATACAATACTTCCACGTCCACATCGGGGCATATCGAGGTCGGGGCGTAAACCTGTATGACCTTCAGCGAGTACCGTTTAGATGCTCTGAGTATAAGGTACGCCACTCTGTTCGACACGCTCCCGATTTCTACAACGTTGTTCACGAGGGACCTGTGGACAAGCCCGACGCCACCCTGGGACTGTTGGTCGCCCTCCCGGAAATCGTGTCCTCTCCCTCTCTTCGGACTTCGGAGAGACCCACGATATCCCAGCGCAACTTGCTCAATTCCTCCTCTAGTTCAACCAACTTCTCCTCTATCCGCAAGGTACGGACGTTATATGTTGCCAGGGCCAAGGTCGTCTGGCGGGGGATCCTCGCCGCCCGGGGATTCTTGGCACCCCTGGTCTCGGCGCCGGGCCAACTTCCGCCTCGGTCGGCTCGGCCACCGGGTCCGCCGGGCACTTGGGGCCGTTTATTGGGTGTATTTGTCATTTGGGGGGTTTTAGGCCGTCACCCACCATGTTGGCCCAGTGCGTGTTGGTGGGGATATGGACGCCAGAGCCTCGTTCGTTGTTCAGCAGGGTGTACCACGCGCAGGAGAGGTTGGCTTGGGGGCCGAAAATGTCATTTGGCACCCGTTACACCCTTATTTGGCACCCCTTACACCCTAATAAAAAAATAGGCACAGTGTACTAGTTTTTTTTAAATACTTAAATATTATATTTTTTTTGCTGGCACTACAAAATGCACCTCATACCTCACGCACGCCTATTTAATGAATGGTAAATTACTTCCTAGATAGGTACACCATAGTTTCTTAAAAACAAAATAAATGTAAATATCTATAAAAAAAATTAAGATGTTGTATCTTGAGAGAGTCTCATTTATATCACACATATTATTAATTTGCTTCCATGAAATTAAACAAGTTTGCTAAAAAACAAACAGTTTCTCATAAAATTATTCTTTGTTGTTTATAAGTTTTTCTAAGAATGGTTTCTTATAATACTTATGTTGTGTATATTAAGTCAAAACCCCAGGTCAAAGTATATTTTAACTAATGCACAATTACTCTCATTGGCTGAAAAGTTTAAAACTAAGTACTAAAATTTTGACCTTATTTCAAGACTTGTTTTATTTCTTGCAAAAAAGAACAAATCATAAAATAAAATAAATAATACACAAGGAAAAACTACACAAAAAGTTAAACAAAAAATCATCAATTTTAAAAACAATAAAGCTCCTAAAATATGGAATCAAATACCACAAATAACAAACAAGGGGGATATATGATTGGGATAGCTTTCCAGTACCAAGTCCTTTGGAAATATTTTTTTTACTTAATCTTGCTTTATATAAAGAGGGTCCTTGTTGTCTGCCCTTAGGCGCCCCCTACAGATAAGAGTCAATACAAGTTATTTTTTACTTATTTCTAATTATTCAATTGGGATTAAAATTTGTGTACCTATAGAAATCTGATGATAGTGCATATATAGACCTTGTGATGCATCACCTGGCCACAGCCAGGATGATCAACATAAATAGAAACTCCGTATTGCTTAATAGCACTAGCCATTTCATATAAAGTTAGCTAACACAATAAATTTCAAATAAGGAAACTCTTCAGCTAATAATCACTATAACAAGCATAATAAAAAATTAAAACCTTTTTTAAAAATAGTGGATAGAACTAAATGCCACTGATCATAATTCTGTTACACTGAATACTTATTTGTAAACTTGGGCCATTCCAAGTATGATTTAGAAGTTTTGATAGGTCAAAGGAGGAAAATAATTAGCACCATCTTTGTGTTTAAGGTATTGGCTGGTGTTTAAAGAAAAATAAATGTTGGTACCTACTAGGTATGTAATAAGAAAAAAAAATCTTATTAAAATGTAGGTAGAAATATAATTAAAATATTATTATTCACAAAATTAGTTTATATTTATTATATTTAAATTTAATATTAGTACAATAATGTTTATTCTTGTGTTGGTGTTTAATGTTTCTATAGAAACACTTACCTCTTTCAGGAACTCCCTTATTGCTGCTGTTAGGAGAATAGGATCTTGAGAACGAACTACCCATTTTGAAAAGTGGACCTAAAATATTTTACAAATTATTTAGCACTACGCCGTTCCTTATGCAAACAATCTAGGTAGTATTATCAAATTTAAAATATTTTCGGTATTCAGTCACAACTCACAACAAAAGGGAAAGGTTTCACCTTGATATGAAAACCGCGCGACCCTGCTGACTATTATAGCACTGCTTTTGATACTACTAATTACACTCAAACGCAAGCAAAGCCACATTCACAAGCATTACCGCAAAACTTTTCTTGTGGTCATCTGTCAAAAAAATGACATTGACGGTCCTTGATTGACTGGAGTATGGGACCACTGACGGGATTGCCTGTAGAAGAGCAGATAAAATCAATGTACTAAAGTTCATTTTTAATCAAGTTGGAATGGCGAAGATATAAAGCTATACAGCCTTATCTTCTATTAGAAGGAGACTGCTGGGGTAAATAGTGTTTGCCGGATGGAGGGGAAAGATGGAAAAGGCCTCTTCTTCCTCCATTATTTTTTCAGCATTATGCAGCAAATACCCTCCGTTGCGGCGTATCATATCGCTATATTCATCCGAACTCCGGTTATCGGCGTGCTTGGAGAAATCATGGTAGGGAAATGTCTTTTAATTTTTTTTACACGAATTTACTTGGCTGATGAATCTGCTGGCTGTCTGGTGGTTGGTGCTGGACTGCTGGCCAAGAAACATGAATGGGAAAGTCAAGCAAGGTCAACCAGAATGATTTTTTACATGATATGTCATTTTTGTATGTAGTGTTATACTAGCTATGTATTAGGGGGTTAATCAATTAATGATTTGACACTTTGACAGCCAGATTGAGATTTTTTATCTGTGCTGTGTGATGGTGGGAGACGGACGTGGCTGATGGAATTTTGGAATATGTTTTTCCGGAATTTCCCTGTTGTAGTGTAAAACTTTACAAAAATGTCTGACGTAATTGTGCCCAAGGGTCAGCCTATTCCTGGGAACCCAGAAAAGAAAGGCTGGCTGTTTAAATGGACAAATTACCTCAAGGGTTATCAGCGTAGATGGTTCGTGTTATCGAATGGATTATTATCGTATTACAGGTAAATAAATAACAATTTTCTAGCTACACGTAGGTAAAAATTGCACTGATTTCTAGTGGTTAAATTATACATCTTTTCACTCTGATCAACGTCTTTTATTGAATTCTCGCTGAATGACGCAGTGATAAAATTTCCTATTTTTAGTAGTAATTTTTTACAGTAAATTTATTGGTATTCATACCACTTTGTGGTTAATTTGAAGACAAGGCTAAAGAACAATTTGTATGAATATGTTTCAAGCAACTTTTGCTTAGACAAAAGTGGTAGCCAGTGGAAATCTCTTCTGTAAGCCAACTCAGGGTCATAGTGGGTTTATATTGCAGAAGCCACTGGATATAAGTTACTCTGTAATGTTCTTAATAGTTAATAAACAAATATTATTATATCATCAGGGACCATCAAAGTTGCCATTATTAAAGTCACTAATAACATGATTTGGTTATGACTTGACTTTCTTATAAGAATAATACTAGGTCCCCCAGCCGGATGAATCTATGAGTTATAAAATGCCTTCATACAAACTCACAGTACTTTATTTTCAAGTTATGAATTTATTTTGTAAGTAAAGATACAATTTTGCATTATTTTATTTCAGTTGTTACTTTCACTGTTAAGTAAAAAAAATAATTTCAGGACAGATGATGCGTTAACTAATTTAGATTTAGAATACAAAAATAATTTTATATATTTTTTTGTTTTTAGGAATCAAGCTGAGATGGCTCACACATGTCGTGGGACTATCTCATTACTTGGTGCACTAATCCACACGGCCGACTCATGCACTTTTGTCATCAGCAATGGAGGAACACAGACATTTCACATCCGAGCCCACGATGAAGTGGATCGACAGAGCTGGGTGACTGCGCTCGAGCTAGCGAAGGCAAAAGCGATGTTAGTGTTAGTTGGTTACCAGTCATACTGGGTTTAGGTGAAAATGCTTAGAACTAATGACTTAACCAGCCAAAACAAATTTTTTTTCACACAACTGAATATTAATGACAATTCTTATAAAATAGAAAATGGTTTATTTGACCCAATACAGAACGTCAAAATACATACAAAAAATATTATAGAGCATTTGTCTAAAAGCAGCATTTGGTGTCTTATGATGCCAGGATATAACTGGAGATGAATTAACAACTTCCTTCTTTTACTGTAATTCACACTAATGATTGCATGATAATGACATTGTTGTTGTCTTAGTTACAATTACTAATAATGTCAATATTTTCATTAAATATGTTTTTTTTTCCAAAATTAAGCTCATAACATAACCCATTAGACCACTTGCCTATATAATACTTTTACATTGTATAATACATACTCTGTCTGTGATAATACTGTTATTACTCAATAGGATATCCATTACCTTCTCAAAAAACTGACTGTACAGCGACCTGTTTTTAGCCCTGAATATATATGTTTTACTCGAAAAAAAAATCGCGACCAGTTCTTAAAATTCCAGTCGTGCACAAGAATCTGACGATGAGGAAGACCAAATGTCTTCCGGTTCGGCCGCGGTGGGCAGCGGCGAGGGTGAAGGAGAGGACGCGGGCGGGATAGCCCGAGAACTCGCCGCGCGCTTCCACGACCTACGGACCTGTTCCGAGCTGGTCGCGAGACACGGGGCCGCCCTGCAGCGGTCTCTGGTAGACCTGGAGACACCCCCCACGGACACCACGAAACAAGTCTCGGAACGAGCGACGCTCTTCAGGATATCGTGTAACGCGATGATGAATGTGAGTGTTTTTGGCAAGCCATCTACGAAATTTTAATTCTTTGCCAAGTTTTGGCTTTCTATTAAAAACTTTTATTGTAATTATTATGGGTACATAATGATCTGATGATTTACGTTATAGCTAAATAGATATGCTTATTAGAAAATGTACATCAAACAATCAAACTTGGTTTGTTATTTGGAATCAGCCCTCGTAATACTTTTCTTCCGTCACTCTGGCGTTTTCGCGTCATTTCTGGCATTAAGCCCATCGTCAGCATAATTAAAGTTTTGGATGGCACATTTGTAAATAAATATTTTTTGAGATGGAAATTAGTCACCTAGAAATAATCTGCTATGTCTTACTTAATATATCAGTGTGTTCAAAATCGGATAAGTTTGAAGTTTAGCTTTTTGAAGGACAACACAGACAAAAATGTACACAAAAACATTACATAAACATTTTCAGAAAACTAGCTGCCAAACCAAGAGTTAACGCACATGTATTATTTTCAATCAGTCATCGCTTTTTACCTAAAACACTCAGAAGTTTTTCTTCTAAATTCCAATCTCAACAGCACTTTTCTTCCATCAGGCGTGTTCAGAATTCATGAGCGCGGCAGCGGCATCTAGCACTCGAATGGGGCGCGCGTTACAGCACGAAAGAGAACAGAAGATGCGACTACAAGAAGTTGTAGAGCAGTTGGCGAGGCAGCACGATACTCTTGAGAAGACTGTCACCGCGCGTAGCACCCCTCACACAGGTGAGTGAGCGAGACAGCGCCGTATGGTGCGATACATCAAAGCACGAAACAGAAAATCTGGCTCCAAGAAATGATGGATCGGCTGCGACACGCTTCAGAAGACTGTCACTGCGTACAGCACACTGCATACAGATGAGAGCGTAAACGGTGTGCGGACGCATGGCAACCCTAACCATAGGTAATTTCACTAATTTCCAACCTTAGGAGTCAACTTTGTATTTTTTATACAGGGAGTACCATTACCTTTTCTTTGATGCAGTGTTTCTTAACCTGTGGTCCCCGGACCCCATCGGTCCAGACTTCGGTCCACCAACATAGCTCAGGGGGTCCGCGAACAGAAATAAAAATAATAGTAGAAGAGGTTAATAATACTGCCTAGCATATTTAGGTCTCTGCGGATTGTAGTTATTTGGCTTAAGAAGTCTGACCTTGGAAAAGGTTGAGAAACAACACTGCCTTAGTTTATAAAAAATACTACTTCTACGATACAGGGTGGCAATAAAGTAAAAAATAGTTTTTACCGAATAATAATAACTTACAATCAAGAACCTCAGCGAAACAGGATTGGTCAAAAATATTTATTTTTATTTATCTTTATTCAAAATCCACAGCTCTTAAAAAAGATACAATTCACATTTATACCTAACCTACAGCCAATAACGGATTCTATTATTTATACTAATAAACTTCTATAAAAAACACAGTCAAAGAGAGAATTTTATAAAACAAATATTATGTAAAGAAGAAAAAATAAAATCAATAAGAATACCTGCATGTGGGTGAATGTCTGGATCTGAATAAATGGTGTATAAGAGTACGAATTTGTACAAGTGTTAATGAGTGTAAATGAAATGTGTATATCATGTAATTAATCAAACAGTCATATTTCTTATGCCTAAACATGATGTAAAATGAAAGATATTGTTATTCAATAAAACTTGTATTATTATAGCCGTTTTCAATCATATTTTAATTAATAAACACAGTAAACTAGTCACTATTCAAAAAAGGTTGGGGTTAATTTTGAATTTCACGGGTTCCGTATAAAATCCCCTTTTAATTCTGTTCTTTTCCTCTATATTCTTAAAAAAACCGGCCAAGTGCGAGTCGGGCTCGCGCACGAAGGGTTCTGTACCATTATTTATAAAAACGGGAAAAAAATACGTTTGTTGTATGGGTGCCCCCTGGAACATTTTTTTATTATGTTTTTAATATTTGTTGTTATAGCGGCAACAGAATTACCTACATCATCTGTGACATTTTCAACTGTCTTACTATCACGGTTCATGAGATCTACAGCCTGGTGACAGACAGACAGACAGCGGAGCCTTAGACAAACAGGACCCTATTACTGTTTTACCCCCATTGGGTAAATGGAACTCTAAAAATATCTCGGGTCAGAGTATTCTTAGCTTAATAAATTGTGTAAAAAAATACCTTCACATCAAATAATCAAAAAACAAAAAAATACATTAAAAAAAAACAAAAAAACTTTATTTTTAAACCTATGAACTTTAAAAGCTCTAAAAACATAATCATGAAAACCACAATATATTCGCATGACGTGACGACATCAAAACGAGTTAAAAAAAAACGTAATTTTTGGGCAACCCTGTATTTATTAACTGTTCTGACTATTTTGTTATATTATAAAATAGGAAGTGTGTATAAATAAAAAAATGGTATTTCCATTGTTTTAATAAATAAATAAAAAAATATAAAATTACTGAACACTTCCAACTTATCGGCCGCGTCAATCAAAATTTTATGTGGAACGGAACGCATCGCTTTTTTCTCTGCGCATCGCTTTTGACGGACGTAAAAATCGAACGAAAGTAAAATTGGCGAATGTTTGTCTAAAATTAAACAAAAAAAAGTAGTTTACGTGTAAATTTTAAAAAGTGATCAATAAAGTGTAAAAAATGTTAATCAATTAAATTTGGCTTCGGTACGTACGATGATCTTCCAACAAGATGTAATCGTCGTGTCCCTGTTGGTAGTTTTTCAGTTTTTTGACGATCTCAAGGTTGTTTTACTCTACAAAGCATTGCAGTCTTAATTGGTAGAGCATTACGCATTCGTTTATTTAATTATCGTCTGCCGCGTTGAAGTTTTACCTTTGGGCAGTGCCCTAGTTCGTCTATTGGTTTACCGTCGCGTTTGTTGTGATCTTGGCCTTGTGTAGCGCTAGCTTTGCTATAACATCACTCTGTGTAGGTTATTTGCTATGACAAATTGAATGATACTTAATTACAATACGTCATGGCCGGTAAGTGGAGTCTTATTGTCCAAGATGCATGGGGTCTGTTCTGAATGGCTTCCAATCATTAAGTTGGCTCCAAAGGAGCTGCATCTACCAACATGGATGTTGTCATACCCATTGTTTTTGTTATCACTCACAATTAGAGCAAATGCCACAACTATGCTTGTTACCAGGACAACCATCATGGGAAGAAAAGATTTACACTACACTTTCATAAATAACATGACTTTATTATGTTCCTAATAGTTTACGTTTTCCAATCACATTTAACTAGTAATAAATTGTTTTTTATTTTGTTTTTCTCATTATAGAAATACACAACATTTTGGCTTTTGCTAAAGAGAAATGAATAGTGCAATACAGTGGATAAACTATTTTTTCAATATACTAAGCTCAACCTGGAATGATCGAAGTGATGTACCTATTTGATTGTAGCTTGAGTCACTTGCAGCATTTAGTAAATCACATAAGCCATCAAAAACTTTGTCATTTTAAATTACAATTATGTGTATGTTATAATATTAAGGTTTACCTATTACAACATTAGCTAATTATCATGAGGAAAGACTGGCCAACTCATTTAGTTAATTGCCCTTAATTTGTTATCAAAGCATGCAGTTGTAGTCAATTTGATGTCTACATAAAGCTTGCCAGTTGAGTATGTTTGTAAATAATTATCCATATCCCAGCAGCTAGTTGATAATTGTACATGACTCATCTAACTGAAAGAGATTTACATGAACTGTTACTATTTTAGACAAAGCTCTGCAGCTGTGAATATCTTTTACTACTTTAGTATAATGGCTAGTTAAAATGGTGTTCAGAGGTGGAGATCTAGTCATTTTCAAGTTCAAATGTTTTTATATTTGGATCCCATTTCATGACATTTTAATTAACTGGTGTAAATGCATTTTTTATGTATGATTTATTGTGTTGTAGGAGGAAACGGCGCCGGACAAGGCAACGAAACGGAGGATGAAGATCATGAATTCTTTGATGCAGTGGAGGAGGAAATTACTACAGCCATGGAGGATAAAACTTCGTTTGTGATTAAAGTGCCCGTAAGTTGATTAAAACTTTGTTTATTTACTTACCCTAATTTTATAAGCATGTCTATCTTGTGTTAAAGCAATTTCAGTATTAGAATAGTCATGTCAATTTTGTGAGTCATTAAAAAGCCTGACACTGCTATTTGTGGACTGTCATGTGACGTCTCCTGATAATAAGACTAAGATCAAACTCCACAACTACTCTTGTTTGCATGCAAAAACCACTATCAATTCTTTTACTGTATAAAAATGAATGTTGCATTTAAGACAGTGAATACTCATTTGTTTGAGAAACTGAGGCATTTATAATGCTGCTAATAATATATCTAATGATTTTTGACATAACTATGTTGACAATGACATTAATTTACAAAAGTTTTTGTATAATTTTTGTTTTATTATATAAATTGCTAATGAATTGGTTCAATAATTCAAATAGTCTAATCATAACTGATCATAACTATGGTGTACTTATATTTTTTTTTTATATTGGAAATTAAGTAAATTATGTTAGAAAAAATCATAAATGCCAATGGCTATAAATATTCCATTCTTATTGAGGGTCATTAAAACATTATCCTCATTATGTCCAGCAAAAATTTCTCAAGGTCTCGACTTTCATAATGTCCAAGTGCAATACAGAAATTGCATCAATTAAAGAATCACCTAACCGTGTCCCCGGCGCAACATCGCTCATATCATAAGTGTCACATTACAGGTCAATAGAAAAAACAAAGTAAAGAGTGGAGAAAGCTCAGACGAGTCTGAGGGTGAAACTGTAACGGAAACTCAACAGGTTAGTACCTATAGATAGATAGATACTCTTTATTGCACACCACACAAAACAACCAGTACAGATTTTTAAAATATAATATGATAGGATGGTACAATACAGGCGGAAGACCGCCTAATAAATCGATAAGAATTGTTAGAAGCTATCTGGTTGAGACAACCTTCAGGTAGAGGACAGTTAAAAAAAAAGTTGAGAGGCGGTGAAGACATATCTATTGATAAACATAATTTGTACTTTACTATCATAATTGTCTGAGAACAAATAACAAATATTGTCATCATTTAAAATATCTGTTAGCATTTTAGTTAATTGCATCAATTTGATTTCTTGGTGGTTGGTAACATTTATTTTGAGCTAATGCACGTTCTGATCCCGCGACAAGCGACATAGTTTTTAAATTGGTTCTGTGAAAAGAGAGATTTTACCAGAGATTGTATAAAATATTAATATATGTATAGTGTGTAGGTATGTATGTAGGTTAGATACTAAAAAGTAAGACGGAAATATTTGTTACTTTGATTTCCCCACATCAGCACTGTGTAGCTGACAGGCCATGATATATTTTATTCTTTATTCATAAATTCTAAACGCTACATATTATTATAACGCTGTATAAAAAATTAAATTCCCCGAAATATGTATTGTTCTCACTTGTGCGTTTATCTCTTCTCGTCACTTTTATTAGGGGCTCCACAATACTTAACATTTTGGTAACACCAAGTATTAATAATAAATTGCTATTTAGGTGATATTCGTAGAGGACAAAGAGAGATCAGAGGCCGCGATGGGAGGTGCAGAAGCCAATGCAACAGTTAGCAAGCCATCTGATAGCGAAAAACAAGACGTCAAAATATGGGTAAGTTTTATTTAAAAAAACAACATTGTTGCTGGAGACGTATTTCGAATTTCGAAGCATTCGAATTCGCATACGAATAAAAGAATCGTATACGAAAAAATATAATTTTGTCCTATCAAACGCAGCGAATATGCCTAGAAAAACATTGTGAATACTGCTAAATCAAAAATATCCGATACTTTAGGGTGCGTCCAGGTCTGGCGTATGCGCAGCTCGCGCTGAGTTACTACCAACGAACTTTGAGTTGCCAAATCCTTAACTGTAACATATATTTATTTCAGAATTTTATGACTGAATATACTGTTTAAGTAGGTTTATAGAACTTGTCTCTGGGGATTCCCCCTGAAGTGTGATTGCTTCGTCCGCAGCCGCACGTGTCGATGCTGGTGAGCACAGTGGACGGCCACCCGCGGCGCTCGCGCGTGCCCGACAAGCCCAACTACCCGCTCAGCCTTTGGTCCATCATGAAGAATTGCATAGGTAACTTTTAAACAAATTATATTTTTATTACAGTTGTCCATAACTAATTTTGAATGATAAAGGGTTAAAAGAGTTTTAACTTGACTTAAACACTATGCACATTCCATATAATAACTTCTTATGAAATAATTGAAGATAAATAACACTTGAAAAATATCATCGATCTCAGGTGGGACTTGAACCCACGTCCCATCGCATGCCGGGCGAGTGCTTTCAAATCTTCAATTAAACCTTGCATGGAATTGCTAAAATCAAAAATTTACAATTCTTATGAAATATCTTTAAAAATACAGTATGTATAAATACGCCTTTCGTAAATTATTACGAAAGGCGATGGGGTATACCTGTACCCTGTAGTGTCTGTCGCAATATAATGTATGTGCTTGCTATAATATTATGTTCTGCGGCGCCCTGTGAATACAGTGGACGATATGTTTGTTTTTGTATGGACACTTGTTCGCAATATTTCTTATCCAATAACCAAGTCTAAGGTTGCTTTGTGCAACTATGTTCTGAAAGTCTTTGTTTTCATTATCAGCTAAGAGTATTTGACCGCACGTGGGCAGCGTGCAGTATCGCGCGATAACGATAGTAAAGTAATTCTGACTTATCGCGACATAAACGTTATTCAATTAATATGATTACTTGAACTAAAATTTTATTTAATTGTGCACATTTTACGGCTGGTTATGGCAGCTAATCATATGTGTATTTAGCTTTTAACACACTATGGGCCCATTTCACAATCGCTGAGTTAAGTTCTAAGTAAGCTACTTAGAACTTATCTGCTCAGTAAACAAATAGGGATGTTGACTTTGACGTTGACAGGGCACTTTTGCTTGCTTTTTAAATGCTTTTCTAAAAATTGACCACAGCCCTATACTTTACTAAGCAGATTAACTTACGAACCTTACTTAGCGATTGTGAGACAGGCCCTTAATGTGTTAAAAGCTGAAAACACATATGATAAGCTGCCATTTATTGTAATATATTTATTATCTACATGAGACATTATTGAGTTGTCCATTTACATGTGAACATTATTACTGATCGGCGTCTATCTATACACATTGTTAGTAACTGAACTGGGTGTAGGTTTGATATTTAAATTGTTTCTGGGGACGGGGTCTTGGTGTTTTATTAGTTCAGATAGAATAGCTACCTTATCAAACAACAAGAAACAATAGGTTTTTATCTTTACCATGACGACCTGATTGGCGTCATGTCGCGGTGATTAGCCTACAACGCAAAAAGGTCGCGGGGTTGATATACAAAAATAAACTTTTAAAATTAACTGAAACCAAAGGTGTACTAAGGGGCCATCCATAAATTACGTCACACGTTAAAGGGGTGGGGAGGAGGGGGTCGACAGTGTTACCTTACGTGACTAGGGGTGGAAATGGGTCCTAAATTTTGTGACGTCACATTTCACAATCTTATATTTCTAGTCTAAACACAAAATTATAAAAAAAAATACAATTTCTAGATGTTAAATTGCTAAATATGTGATGTGACACTAGCGAGGGGGGAGTCTCACAAATGTGACCACTTGTGACTATGGCGGGAAGGGTTAAAATATCTTGAAATTCGTGTGACGTAATTTATGGATGACCCCTAAAAGCAAAAAGCTTGTTAACTTTCTACCTCGAGACCATGTCAACTATTGGTGTGTCAGCCGGCGCGTACTATTGATTGTGTTATTTGTATGAACAGGCAAAGAGCTCTCGAAGATCCCCATCCCGGTGAACTTCAGCGAGCCGCTGTCGATGCTGCAGCGGCTCACGGAGGACTACGAGTACTCCAGCGTGCTCGACCGCGCCGCCACGCTGCACGACCCCGCGCACCAGCTCGCCTACGTGGCCGCCTTCACCGTCTCCGCCTACGCCACCACGGCCAACAGGTCAGTGCGCTACACAGCTCGCCTACGTGGCCGCCTTCACCGTCTCCGCCTACGCCACCACGGCCAACAGGTCAGTGCGCTACACAGCTCGCCTACGTGGCCGCCTTCACCGTCTCCGCCTACGCCACCACGGCCAACAGGTCAGTGCGCTACACAGCTCGCCTACGTGGCCGCCTTCACCGTCTCCGCCTACGCCACCACGGCCAACAGGTCAGTGCGCTACACAGCTCGCCTACGTGGCCGCCTTCACCGTCTCCGCCTACGCCACCACGGCCAACAGGTCAGTGCGCTACACAGCTCGCCTACGTGGCCGCCTTCACCGTCTCCGCCTACGCCACCACGGCCAACAGGTCAGTGCGCTACACAGCTCGCCTACGTGGCCGCCTTCACCGTCTCCGCCTACGCCACCACGGCCAACAGGTCAGTGCGCTACACAGCTCGCCTACGTGGCCGCCTTCACCGTCTCCGCCTACGCCACCACGGCCAACAGGTCAGTGCGCTACACAGCTCGCCTACGTGGCCGCCTTCACCGTCTCCGCCTACGCCACCACGGCCAACAGGTCAGTGCGCTACACAGCTCGCCTACGTGGCCGCCTTCACCGTCTCCGCCTACGCCACCACGGCCAACAGGTCAGTGCGCTACACAGCTCGCCTACGTGGCCGCCTTCACCGTCTCCGCCTACGCCACCACGGCCAACAGGTCAGTGCGCTACACAGCTCGCCTACGTGGCCGCCTTCACCGTCTCCGCCTACGCCACCACGGCCAACAGGTCAGTGCGCTACACAGCTCGCCTACGTGGCCGCCTTCACCGTCTCCGCCTACGCCACCACGGCCAACAGGTCAGTGCGCTACACAGCTCGCCTACGTGGCCGCCTTCACCGTCTCCGCCTACGCCACCACGGCCAACAGGTCAGTGCGCTACACAGCTCGCCTACGTGGCCGCCTTCACCGTCTCCGCCTACGCCACCACGGCCAACAGGTCAGTGCGCTACACAGCTCGCCTACGTGGCCGCCTTCACCGTCTCCGCCTACGCCACCACGGCCAACAGGTCAGTGCGCTACACAGCTCGCCTACGTGGCCGCCTTCACCGTCTCCGCCTACGCCACCACGGCCAACAGGTCAGTGCGCTACACAGCTCGCCTACGTGGCCGCCTTCACCGTCTCCGCCTACGCCACCACGGCCAACAGGTCAGTGCGCTACACAGCTCGCCTACGTGGCCGCCTTCACCGTCTCCGCCTACGCCACCACGGCCAACAGGTCAGTGCGCTACACAGCTCGCCTACGTGGCCGCCTTCACCGTCTCCGCCTACGCCACCACGGCCAACAGGTCAGTGCGCTACACAGCTCGCCTACGTGGCCGCCTTCACCGTCTCCGCCTACGCCACCACGGCCAACAGGTCAGTGCGCTACACAGCTCGCCGACGTGGCCGCCTTTAAACCTCCTTTCAAGGCGTGTCTGTCTACTACTGGCTCGGCTCCGCGTATGCGCATGTTGAGACTCTTGCGCGTGTTGAGGTTCTTACGCAGGTTGTATGCGTCGTGTACAGAGTGCGCGAGGCCAGCGACTCGAGCATGTATCAACTCGAGCTATCCGCGCTATCTATTGCGCGCGACCACAGGCACAAATGACCGTACAGGTCCTAAATAAAGTTTTGTCTTATTGTTTCAGAACGAATAAACCATTTAACCCTCTCCTCGGTGAAACATTCGAATGTGACAGAATGTCGGATCTCGGTTGGCGGTCTATATCAGAACAGGCAAGTAAAAATAAACTTGAATTTATAATAAATCAATTAATATTACAATATGACAATCGAGTATAAATATATGTATGTATTTTGCTTCAATAATTACATATATAATAAATACACTGTTATGTTTTCTGAACACAAAATGACGAAACAATATTCTACAAAATCGCCCGCTATAAATATGTGCAAAAAGACTAAGGATTTTAAGTTGCAATATATTTTTATAAGGCCTTAGCAGATGTTATGATGCTCAATTACTACTTTCACACACAGTTAAATAAGCAGAAAATTTGTTTTGGATTTTTTTTCTAGAGTTTCAAATTATACAAATAAAATATGGAGTTGGTTACCACCATGTATTCTCCTCTTGCTTGCTCGTTATACTATGAGAGCGAGGGCACTATGCGTAGTAATTTATAAATTGATTAACTGCACTGGCACAAGTTCTAAGAGAGTTTAAAAAATATTTTGTGAGGAGGTTATCCATAAGACATGTCAGTCAGTATCTTTTTGTTTTTGAGAATGCAACACACAGGCACACAGTTTATCAGATGGTGAGTGACGACCACGGCCTCTAGATAAATGTTAATGAACCACAGCTGTGAAAAGCACGACTTAGTTTATGGATGACGCCTTGGCACTTGTTTTTTTTTTAATTAATTTTGTAATTGCAAATTGTATTTTTTATTAAGTGTATTCCTGAATGTTCCTAAATTATATCCTAATTGCAAACATCCTATTGTCGTTTCTCCTGACTTCTTTACCTCCTGCCTGCCTGACTTCCTATGTCTTCCTTACAGCACTCGCCTATTATAAATTGCAAATCCTTCCTTATCTGTCTCGTTTTATAATAGAGCGATTAAAAATTGGTGTTGGAAAATGAAATACTGTAAAAGAAAAACTTGATTGTTGAAATGTACTTTGTTTTGCTTAATTTTTGTGACATTTATCTAAATTGTGCGAAAATCGTTCTCCAAAAGTGTATCGTATTTGACCATAAAAGATGAAGAGAGTGAAGAAGAAGAAAAAAATAATTTCGTAAACGGCTCATTAAAGTATGTGACCTGGACTATTTTTTTCCTCAAAATTTTGTATTTCTGTAACAATAGTTATTACAAGAAAGGGAATCGCTTTTTATGATTTTAAGGAACCTGTATTACGAGAGGTTAATTCTTTTGCTCGTTTATTCACTGAAATACACGTATATATCATAAGATTGTACGGCAATTGTGATAGATTTCGTAACAGTATATTTTGCCATACCTTGCATAAAATGATACTGGCTGTAAATAAACAGAAAAGTGTGTTTCGTTAAACCTTTCGGCCGCATCTCAAAATTCAAAATCGCTTAGGTGTCGCACCACCCGCCGATGGTGGCGCAGTTCTGCGAGGGGCAGGCGGGCTGGCAGTGCTGGCAGGAGTTCACCATGACCACCAAGTTCCGCGGCAAGTACCTGCAGGTCATCCCGCTGGGCGGCGCCTCCGCCATGTTCCCGGCTTCGGGGAACAAGTACACCTGGAGGAAGGTGAGGATATACTGAGAATGCTTACGTGTTTCATTTCATCTAGCGGTTTTAACAAAACTTCAGATTACCCGTGCTAAATTCAAAACAGCTAATATATTTCGAGATTTTCGAGAAACGAGTACATGTGCAGAAAGGTGAGAAAATATCACTGAATCAAGAGTACTAAGGTCACACATTCAGTTTTTATTGTGATGCAATGATAATTAAAAATCTGCTTGTCAATACAGCATGTGTTTCAAGATTGTAGACTATTGTTTTCTGGATATCTCATAAGAATATATTTATCTATTTTTGTCCTACTTTTTTCTTTTGTTATGTATATAAACCATCGCAGTGCTACCAAATATGTAAGACATAACATCCGGGATAAGGCTAGTCCATATCTCCTAGAGTGTTATCACCCAATGCAATTGCCACGCTTCAGTTCTGCAGGTACACAGCCGTATTAGTGACCTCACCTGCCTAAATTAGCATCAGAGAGTAGACATCTTACTTGTCTTCTGAACGATTGTGCAAATCTTTCGGTCAATCCATTCAGTTGTGGGGTGTAGGGGTTCGTTTTCTGATGAATTACTCCAGCACTATTCAAATAATTTTCAAAATGTTAGTTGCAGTATTCTATCATTAACGCTAACAGATAGTTTCAGTTATTTACGAGTCGGGCTATAGTTTTATAAACTTTAGTAAAGACTAGAGCTAGGACACGGATGTATACTCGTATACAAATTAGTGTTAGGCAGTCGTAGCAGGCAGGAGGCTGAGAAGTTATTAATTAAGCTATTGATGTTTTATAAACTTCAATAATTACATTTAAGAAATATTTTCCGCGAACTCATGAGATACTATAAATCCAGTTTTAGAAAAAGGTTTCATTTTTTGGATCTTCTTTGGAAATACTATTTGCAATGCGTTTCGCGAAGTTCATGGTTAACAAATCACGGCTAATTTTGTGATGCGATTCCGTTGCGTCGTACTATGTGGCGACGAGTGTTCGCGTTACCCGTGACCAATGACTCGTGACCCGAGCGTAGCAGTGCTTAGGTCGTCCACCACCCGCCGACGGCGACGATACACTGCGAGGGCGCAAGCGGCTGGACGTCGTGGCAGGACTCCGAGATCCGCAGCAAATTCAGAGGGCAGGTAATCGTTGTCACGCCCTGCACCCAAGCCTTCGTCGTCTTCTCCGCCGACGGAAACACGTACCGATGGCACAAGGTCAGGCTCTACTGTGAGTCCATGTGCTCGTATGCTAGACTTACCTGTTTGGCCACCGATAAGTAGCTACGAAGCTAATTTAAGTGTGTAATCTCATGCAGCTTTCATCGTCACTTGTTTTGTAGATATGAAGTAAGAACTGTAGACAAAGAATAATAATCAAACAGTCGAAGGCAGGGTAACTAATTTTGTATTAGAAGTATTTTTTATTTATTAATTTTCATTAGTTCATAATAAGTATTACGTATTTTTTTTAATTAACAAAAGGTAAAAAACTATAGCCAATTGATTTAGATTTCAGTCCCAAACCCCAATCTTTGTTTTGGAAATTCATATGTATATTAAAGATGGTGATACACTGTTAATAAAGACCACACCTATGTATGACCTCCGAATAAATGACCAACAATCCTTGATGATTGATATTATAATAGATGTGATCGTTTGTTCTCGTTCCAGGTGACGACGACAGTACACAACATAATAGTAGGCAAGCTATGGGTGGACAACCACGGCGACATGGACATCGTGGGCCAGGCCGGGCCGGCCGCGGGCTACGTGGCGCACCTCAAGTACCTGCCCTACGGGTACTTCAGCAAGGACACGCAGCGGAAGGTCACGGGGGTCATCAAGGACCCTCAGGGCGTGGTAAGTGGCATCATCATCATTATTATTTCGGCTATAGGACGTCCAGTGGTGAAAATAGGCCTCTCCTAGTGAGTGACAGATAAGCCGGTTGGGAGCGGCCTGCATCCAGCGGCTCCTTGCAACCTTTACCAGGTCTGTCCACCCTTGGTTAGCGTAGACATTCACTTTTTCTTTTGATTGCATTCCTTTAACAAAGTTCTGCAATCATTATAAACTCGGGTTATTAATCATAATGTAAACAGAAAAGATTCAAGTTTCTGATTCTAAAGCTTACACAATGCGCACTAGTATGAAGGAATCTTATCTTCTGATACCTATTATTTATTCTGTGTCCATGTCTTGCAGTCGACGATGATAGGCTGGTTGATTGCAGAGTTTGGCTCCAATTCGATTAATAACTAGAGATCGGATAATCGGATGCATATTTATCTAAAGCTATTTTTTAGCTAAAGTATTATTATTCTTAGACTATTTTTATTAAAATTAGATCTTGGGATTTCAGGATTGCAAAACTATTCGGATGTATATTTATTTACTTTACGTAAAAATTTAGGTCCCCACTTAAATATGTCTGTCTGTATGTATAGTTTATGGGAATGGGAGGGTAAATTAGTATAAATATTTATAAAAGTATAGAAAACTAATCCCGCTACTGTAATAGGGTAGCTGTTATTTGTTTCAAATTGGGTTTATTACATCTCAATATTTTTTTTCAATAAAAAAGTGTTTACCGTAATAACCAACTCTAAACTTAGGGTAAATATGCATCCGAATATCCGATCTCTGGTAATAACTAACTATGAGTAAGTGTGTGCACAAGTGTTTTCCATAATAGCCAACTCTGAACAAATATGTATTTGAATATCCGATCTCCGTTAATAACTGTGAGTCATCGACGAGTCGACGTCACGATCAAGCTCGCAGTTTCGATAAAAGTTTATATTATGATAGTTGGGTGTCGATAAATCGCTATATCATATCGTGTTTTGTTGCTCATGTTAGGCTCGGCTTAAACGCTGCCGGAATCCGAAAGCATCCGCAAGAATCCGATAAAAAAACGCCCTTTTTGCTTAAGCGATGGATTGAATCCGCGTAAGGTCCGGTCCGGGTTAGAGAGGCTGACCATTAGGTAAATATGCACTTGAATATTCGATCTCTGTTAACAACCAACTGTTTGCAGCCGCGGTACGTGCTGCAAGGTCACTGGGACAGCCGCGTGGAGGTGGCGCCGGTGACGTCGGCGTCGCCCGACAACACCGTCTGCAAGACCGGCAAGTTCACCGTCGCCTGGGAGCGCGTCAGCGCGCCGCCCGACTCCGACAAGTGAGTGCCACAACACTCAATACAGTTACATTGCACTTGCAACCTTATTGCAATGGAATAAACTGAGTGTATAAATCGTTGCTCGATTGTACATTCATTTAATTAAATAGTAAAGGTAACGCCGCCAGAACGAATCATTCGACATTTTCGCCATATGACATACTAAATAACTGCCCTAAACTATGATGTCAATGTTAAAGTGCATCATACAAAGCGTCGCTTTTTTAATATACCAAGTGTTGGCACAGAGGAACTAAAGTTTTTTAAATTAATGTAAAGAATATCATACTTTTTAGGGTTCCGTACCCAAAGGGTAAAACGGGACCCTATTACTAAGGCTCCGCTGTCCGTTTGTCTCCAGGCTGTATCTCATCTCATGAACCGTGATAGTTAGAGAGTGAAATAATCAAAGATGATGTATTTCTGTTGCCACTTTAACAACAAATACTAAAAAAAAAACAACATTCAGACGAATTGAGAACCTCCTCCTTTTTTTTGAAGTCGGTTAAAAACAATACAATAAATATTGAAGGCCCATACAACAAACGTGATTTTTGTGCCGTTTTTATAGATAATGGTACGGAACCCTTCGTGTGCGAGTCCGACTCGCACTTGGCCGGTTTTTTTATTGTGACTCGACGACGACTGCGACCTTTTTTTATGGCAAAACTTATAAGTTTCCAAATTTCCCAAAGCCCCCCGAAATAAGGAGAATATGTCGGTTTAACTGCATGAATATGCCCTAGCAGTCAGTGGCTCAGTGTTATTGCACACTTACTTGTTTTTCCGATGCCCAATTGTTTTTTTAATGATACCAATAAACATATGTTTCTGGTGTTCTTAGGTGGTACAACTTCACGCTGCTGGCCGCGCAGCTGAACGAGATGGAGGCGGGCGTCGCGCCCACGGACTCGCGGCGGCGCCCCGACCAGCGCCTCATGGAGGAGGGGCTGTGGGACGAGGCCAACGCGGAGAAGCTGCGCCTCGAGGAGAAGCAGCGCGCTGCCAGGCGCGACCTCGAGCAGGTACCCGCGCTCACTCGCATGTCTCCCGCGCCTCATGCAGGAGGGCTGTGGGACGAGGCCAACGCGGAGAAGCTGCGCCTCGAGGAGAAGCAGCGCGCTGCCAGGCGCGACCTCGAGCAGGTACCCGCGCTCACTCGCATGTCTCCCGCGCCTCATGCAGGAGGGCTGTGGGACGAGGCCAACGCGGAGAAGCTGCGCCTCGAGGAGAAGCAGCGCGCTGCCAGGCGCGACCTCGAGCAGGTACCCGCGCTCACTCGCATGTCTCCCGCGCCTCATGCAGGAGGGCTGTGGGACGAGGCCAACGCGGAGAAGCTGCGCCTCGAGGAGAAGCAGCGCGCTGCCAGGCGCGACCTCGAGCAGGTACCCGCGCTCACTCGCATGTCTCCCGCGCCTCATGCAGGAGGGCTGTGGGACGAGGCCAACGCGGAGAAGCTGCGCCTCGAGGAGAAGCAGCGCGCTGCCAGGCGCGACCTCGAGCAGGTACCCGCGCTCACTCGCATGTCTCCCGCGCCTCATGCAGGAGGGCTGTGGGACGAGGCCAACGCGGAGAAGCTGCGCCTCGAGGAGAAGCAGCGCGCTGCCAGGCGCGACCTCGAGCAGGTACCCGCGCTCACTCGCATGTCTCCCGCGCCTCATGCAGGAGGGCTGTGGGACGAGGCCAACGCGGAGAAGCTGCGCCTCGAGGAGAAGCAGCGCGCTGCCAGGCGCGACCTCGAGCAGGTACCCGCGCTCACTCGCATGTCTCCCGCGCCTCATGCAGGAGGGCTGTGGGACGAGGCCAACGCGGAGAAGCTGCGCCTCGAGGAGAAGCAGCGCGCTGCCAGGCGCGACCTCGAGCAGGTACCCGCGCTCACTCGCATGTCTCCCGCGCCTCATGCAGGAGGGCTGTGGGACGAGGCCAACGCGGAGAAGCTGCGCCTCGAGGAGAAGCAGCGCGCTGCCAGGCGCGACCTCGAGCAGGTACCCGCGCTCACTCGCATGTCTCCCGCGCCTCATGCAGGAGGGCTGTGGGACGAGGCCAACGCGGAGAAGCTGCGCCTCGAGGAGAAGCAGCGCGCTGCCAGGCGCGACCTCGAGCAGGTACCCGCGCTCACTCGCATGTCTCCCGCGCCTCATGCAGGAGGGCTGTGGGACGAGGCCAACGCGGAGAAGCTGCGCCTCGAGGAGAAGCAGCGCGCTGCCAGGCGCGACCTCGAGCAGGTACCCGCGCTCACTCGCATGTCTCCCGCGCCTCATGCAGGAGGGCTGTGGGACGAGGCCAACGCGGAGAAGCTGCGCCTCGAGGAGAAGCAGCGCGCTGCCAGGCGCGACCTCGAGCAGGTACCCGCGCTCACTCGCATGTCTCCCGCGCCTCATGCAGGAGGGCTGTGGGACGAGGCCAACGCGGAGAAGCTGCGCCTCGAGGAGAAGCAGCGCGCTGCCAGGCGCGACCTCGAGCAGGTACCCGCGCTCACTCGCATGTCTCCCGCGCCTCATGCAGGAGGGCTGTGGGACGAGGCCAACGCGGAGAAGCTGCGCCTCGAGGAGAAGCAGCGCGCTGCCAGGCGCGACCTCGAGCAGGTACCCGCGCTCACTCGCATGTCTCCCGCGCCTCATGCAGGAGGGCTGTGGGACGAGGCCAACGCGGAGAAGCTGCGCCTCGAGGAGTTAATTTTGTTGGTTGACAAATATTTCCGAACTGACAATGTTGGCACATTACAAAAAAAATGTCTCAGAATACTTTTGCGGTGCATCTCGCAATAATATGCCAATGCACCGACCGCGTGCAATAATAAAACATTTTTGGCTCTACTACAAAAAGATAGACTAGTGTTAAATACTTCTCTAAAGACTAGTCAACCAATTTAAAATGTTCGCTAATAATATGTCTCGAATGTCTAATGTGTCAACATTACAAATCGGTTGGCTAATTTTAGATGACCCTTGTCTATCTTTTTTGTAGTAAGGCCATTAACATAACAATGTTTGTGCCCCCTCAGGCCGCAGAGACGGCGGCGGCGCGCGGGCTGCCGGCCCCGGCGGCGCCGCGGCCGCTCTGGTTCCGGCGCGAGGCCGTCGCGGCGCCCGGGGACCCGCTGCGCCACGAGTACACGCACGCCTACTGGGACTGCAAGCAGCGCCAGGACTGGGCCGCCTGCCCGCACATCTTCTAGCCGGGCCCGAACGCCACGCCCCGGGGACTACACTGCGGAGGCGGGAGTTCGGATTAATGTTACCAATAATCATTTAGCCGGTCACCGGTTTTGATCTTTTGTAATATTATAAAGACATCGGCCTTCCTACAAAAATATTGACTAGGTTTGAAAACTTGTCTAAAGATCAGTCGACCGATTAAAAATGATCGTTGATAACGTGTCTGATGTGTCAACATTTAAAATTGTTTGACTTATTATAAACAAGTGTGTAACACTAGGCTATATTTGTGTAATAAGGCCATATCAATATAGCCGGTCACTGGTTTCGATCTTTTGAAACATTCGATAATGTTTAAACTTGAAGAAAAAGACGACTGCCTCCGGTGGTGGGAGCCAAACCTACGAAAAATTTGGTTGGCTGTAAAGTCGGTTTACGGATGATAATTTTACGTGATAAAGTCATAAGAAAACATTGATGAAAAATTTCATACTTTTATGAATTGAATTAAATGATTACCATTGAATTATTATTTTGTAAATACAAACAAGATAAATGCGTCACAAGCCGAACGCTTAGGCAAATCGTGCCTCTGTCTCTATCGCTTGTTCCGCGCTCTCGCTTGCACGCTCGGCTCAGACGGAACGTGACACTTTTTCGTGCGTGCCGCCGGCGTTCATCGATTTATAAGACGTTACATGTCAAAAAAGTTGCGTTCGAGTCCCACCATAGAAAGTTGAAAAAAAAACAAGTTTAAATATTATCCAAGATAATAAAGTAGTTTATTGTGAATGCGATTAAAAACACACCCATTTTCAGATGTTCATGAATTGTTAAAGATTTGACAGAAATAGATGGTGATTTTATTTTATCAGGGATTGATATAACAATGGACCCGCGCACACATGTGCGCGACGTGAGCTTAAAGTTACGTCCGAACGAACGAAACACTTTCGTAGTAGGCCTCCGGGTGCTTCGTAACGAGTTTCAATTTTGTTATGCTTCGTCACGCTAACTAATCTAGGACGATGGAAGGATATCTCGAGTCCGCGGCGGGCACTGGCGGCGGCGGCCAGTGCCCCCGGCGTTACCTTGTAAGTGTTAAAGTGAATGCGAGTTGATAGCGAAGCGACTGCGTTGTTTCGTCGATGTGTTGTTGGCCGATGTCGGAGGGTAGACTGACTCGCTGTTGTTATCAACTTGTACAGCTCTAGAATATTTTGTAAGATCTATTACAAATTGTACATTTTCAAGTGGATGTAAGATAATTTGTTAATATTTTTATTATAATAAATAATAGAATGATATTTGAATACAAAGCCATAACATCTGTATCATGTTAATTATTATGAAAATAAAATATGTCTAAAATTACGCTTCCTTTTATTTTAAAATTATAACTAATGTTTTATTTTTATTCGTCCTAGCTCTATCTATATATCCATTTCTTAATCAATTTAAAAGCAAAAGGCTGCCCGCTCACGTCGGACTTTTTGTAGATTTTCCTAGGTCGAGATTACTAATCTACCTACTTTTTATAGGGCGTGTGCGTTGCACTATTGCATCAGTACTATTTTCCTCCTACCAAAAATCGGCCACCTATTATCGGACGTGGGCGGGCAGTCAGAATCAAAGAGGATTTAAATACGGCCAGAATAGGAAATCGCCTTATAAAGCTAGTGTGTGATAGTAAGTAATAAATGGTGGTTACTATTTTAAAACAACACGAATTCCTATTCCTGGATCTAATTAGTCGGTAGTACCGCAATTGGGTATGAAACATGTTGCCGCTCGGCTTAATCGCAAAAGAGTCGCTGAGGACATGCTAGAACGAGTCAATTCCGACCCAACATTCATGAAACGCATTGTTACTGGTGATGAGACGTGGGTTTACGAGTTTGACATGCAAACTAGTCAACAAGCTTCGGAGTGGCGCCTTCCAACTGAACCGAAGACGAAGAAACCGCGCCAAACTCGATGGAAAGTCAAAGTCATGTTGACTGTTTTCTTTGACTGTCGCGGTGTTGTGCACTCAGAATTCTTGCCAGAAGGTCAAACGATAAAAAAAAAAGAATTATTTAAGAGCCCTTTCACTCGAGCGATTTTAATTGGCGATTCTTCGGCGGAGCGAGATCTCAGCGAGTATGCATGCAACGGTAACGATAACGCGAACTCGCGCTTGGTATTCGGTACCGTCGGAAACTGCTTTTGTCATTTACAAAATGGACGCAGACGAGGAGCTACTTTTAGCTATCTTACTCAAAAGACGATTGAATAGAAGAAAAAATAATTGTCCTAAAATTTGGGAGGATCCCACGTGGAGTAACCGCTCAGCTGAAAGTGACTATTTTGTGTTTATTGCAGACGTGTTAAAAATAATCCATTTATTTTTTACAATTATCTGAGAATGCTTAAAAAAGCTGTGCAGAAGACTACAAAACGGTGTCAGAATGAGGGTAGATTGCTACTAACAAATAATTGTGCGAAGTCTGCGGGTACTCGCCGCCAGCACGCGGCGACTCGCTGTGAGCACGTGGCGTTATCGCGGCGGTTAATAACTCGCGGCGATATCGTTGCGTGCACGCCGCGAGCCGCCGTGTGCTCGCTGCGATCTCGCTCCGCCGAGGAATCGCCGATTAAAATCGCTCGTGTGAAAGGGCTCTAAGCGTTATGCGGCGTTAAGGAGAGCAAATTAGACGAAACAGGCCAGATTTGTGGAATGAAAATACTTGGATTTTGCACCACGATAATGCGCCATCATTGTGAACGAATTTTTGACCAAAAACTCAACAAATACTATCGAGCAACCACCTTAATTCACCAGATATGGCTCCAGCCAACTTCTTTCTTTTTCCTAAGCTCAAATTACCACTTCGTGGCACCCGGTTTCATTCGGTAGAAGACATAAAGGAGAATTCGCGGCGAGAACTGAACTCGATTCCGGAATAAGCGTTTAAAAAATGCTTTGATGATTGTATTATTCGTTGGCGTAAGTGTATCGCTTCTAAAGGAGCATACTTTGAAGGTGATAATATAAATTTGGATGAATAACTAACATTTTGTGTATTATTAATCTTTTCCCTGTACTTTCTTGACAGAGTAGTATTATAAGGAAATAGGGTGTCTAGGAATTTATTTTCCTGTTAACTCTGTATTTGTCTCGGAACTTTTTTCGCTAATCAAATGTTACCTCTGATCTTTTTTACATTTCTACCTGAATGATTATGGCAATCTTTGTATTTATTTTTGTACTTATGTTCCACCGTAACTACTGGTTGAACTGATTTTAATAAACGAGATGTCAATAAATTCGTTATAATGGTCCAGCAGGGCTAGCATGAGAAACACGATAAAATTTTGTCGTGGCATTTTATCGACTTTTGACGTAAATATGTCGTTTTGTCTTATATATATATATATATATACGATACGATATACCATAACAAATAAAAGACCAAATTATAATGGCAATGCCGTGTAGTAGTAAAAATTAGTGGCTACGAAGAACGGGAGACCCTGAAAATATAAAAAAAAGGATTCGAGACGTCTGTGATCCGTTAGGTTAGGGAAAACGACAAAATTATCGTCGAAGACAAAATTTGTCTTGTCTATCGATAAAAATAACCGATGCGCGCATGCTAGCCCTGCAGGGTGATATAAATTGTATCAATATGTCGAGGTCGCAACGCTGCGTTTTTCCGTAGGGTCATTAAATTTCGCCGCTCGATTATTACTCAGGTCAACATAACAATTACGATGCATCTCTCGGGAAAAACACATTGCCATTGTAATTTTATTTTACATAATTTTGGGAGTTTTTTGGTAGACGGGTCTATGGAATGGTTGGAAAGGGCCATAAATAAAATGGACGTGATATTTTCAACATTTTTATTAAGAAAACGGAAACAGTGAAAAAGTACATAACTGTAAATTGCAGTTGGTTATAATATTGTGTTTATACAGGGTTATTTTTTAATTTATTAAATGAATGTTTAGCGGACCGATTCTGTTGTAGGATTTATAACAACGCGGGCTTGATAATTTATGAGCGTCTACTCTACAAAACCAAAATCTAAAGCTATATAATTCCTGATAATAGATTTTGTATGACCGGTGGGTTGTTATAATAATAACAGTGAATTTATATTTTGTGAGATTTCATTATGGACTCACAAACACTTGTAGCAGCTTAATCGGCCAGTAAAATAGTTATTAGTGAACTAAAAATTACCCTGTATAAACAAACTGTTACAGTTAAAATTTCCACTACTTATACTCTGTTCCTATTTGCAAATTAGTATCGTTTGAATTTTTTTGTGGGTATACCCTCTATATATTATTATTAAAATAAATTGCTAATGTGAGTTTCTTTTTTACTGTACCCGGTAAACTTAAAATGTTGTGACAAAATTTTTGGTCTAAAATAGCTATATTAAATACTGTCAGGCAACGGCTTCAAACCAGGAACAGAGTAAAATGTAGCACAAACAGATGTAAAGCAGATAAATAATTCTTCATATTGATATACATATTATGATACAGGGCAATTATCTCATTTTCTGAATAAAAAGTGAACTGCGAAAGCAACTAAGTTTATATCTATTTTATACGACCACCTATATAAATAATTTGGTTCAATCTATCATATTTGGAAGTTTGTGTTTGACTTACTCAGATAATGAGACAATCAAAACTTATATTTCAGCATTATTTTTATATTTATACATTTACACTTTGCTTTTGCCAATTATACTTTCTCTAACTCCCTTCTAAAACAAAATAATTACATTTATATTTCGCTCGAAAACAATTTCAGCTCATCCATATGTAGTAGTCATACATAAGTAAATAATTTTAATAAGATCTCGAGGCATTTTCAGCATAATTTATTCAATTAGCACTTGCAATTAAATTAATGTAATTATGTATGGTTTTCTGTAACCCCGTAAGCTCGGTTATTTTATTAATTGGCGAAAAAGATATACGTACATTCTTATTCTTCTATAGCATTTTGGGCCACCAACAAACGAATATGGGATCATCAAAATGATCGCGTTTGCAGCGATCAAACTATAACTACTCGTCCTAAGTGAGCGACAGAAAGGCAACAAATCGCGACGTGAAACGATGAGACTATTACGACACAATAAAGTCTAAACTTTCCACATGTTAGTTTGCGTTTCAAACAAAGGCAACACGGTTGAGTGTGCCGTCAGCCTCGGAAATTCCGCTCGAGAAAACCAGCCAAGTCAGTTAAAAAGCTTCATTTCGTTATTTTGTGCCAGAGATTCGTTTTGTCGCTCACGTAGGACAATGGCAGTTTTTTTACTAACCAAAAAAACATTTTTTTTGCTTTCGATATGAATAAATAATTAAAACCAATTTTCGTTTCCACATATTCGTAGAAATGGAGGGTTTTAATTGGATTAGTATGTTGTACGATTGTATCAAAGTTTACTGCAATGAACTGTTTGTTGGTAAGCAAAGTTCACCGTTCAAACAGCTATAAGTACTTTGCGGTTGATTCAGTAGGTGCCTCTCGCATGAGTCCCGGTCAGAAGGAGCGGCATTGGATCTGGTTGCTGCCTTTCAGCGGCAGGTTGTCTCAACATCCAAACCAAGAGATCTTTCATCTACAACGTCTAGTATGCACTAAGATTGATAAAAAAATCAAACAAATTTCTGCACATCTATTTACATATTTTACAAGGGAAAGAAATTATAAATTATATTTCTATACCTTTGATATGAGCGTCCTTTCAGTACAAGATATCAAATCTCAACAATCATTGTTTGAATGAAAAACATTTCCTTCGAAATAAAATGAAATTAATGTACATCTTATTTACAATTTTAGCTGTGGTCATGAGTTCGCAGTAGTTTTTAGAAGCAATTGGGGATGGCCTTTGAAAGTTAAAATGGTTAAGAATATTTATGGAGGAAACAATATTTTTTTCATGGTTACTATTTAACATTCATTTACACTTTAATAATAATTTAAAACAAGGTTTCAATTACACCAATATCACCAACTGGTAACTTACAACTTGAAGACCTCGTTATTGAAAATATATGTATTAAATCGATTTCCACATAGTTTTCAGCACAAAGATTCGAATAGTAAGTTTTCTACAAGCTAATCACACAAATAGACCACAACTCTTAATTAATGATCAGCATTATATCGAACTATGAACTATTTAACTAAAATTTCAATATTTATCATCACATTTATAACACTGTATCTCAAAGCAAATACGTTTTTTTTATATTTTTTACACTCATTCGACTAGCATTGCACCTAACTATATCGGTGATATATGCAACATTGAGACGATAGTTCTTAAGATTGAATGTTTGGACAATTATACTGAAATTGAGAAAGAAATAAAAACAGATGGAGCTCTCGGTTTTTAAAATAAATTGATTCTTTTTATTTTTCTCATTCAACTATACTTTCATAAATACCTAGTAGTCATTTTTAAGATGGTTCATGTTATTTTTATATTATTACGTTATTATAAGTACTCTCGCGTAAGACTTAGGAAGATAATAAAAGATAAACTATCTATAATTAAAACAATTGTACATTAAGCAACAATCATTCAATAACTATTTTAAGGAATTTTTTTTTGTTGATGAAATTATAATTTAAAACTTTCGTTTATGGGCTCCATCCATGTTATTTCGACTTCGAAGTAGCAAAGTATATGAGACTACAGAGAAGTTACGTAAATGCGCGAACTGCGTATGTGTTCAATAGTACAGTACTCACAGGGACTATGTACAATACACAACGAATAGGTTTACATTTGGTCAATGAACCTTTGGGGTGTCTCAAAAGTTCATATCAATGTGTCCCAGCGCCGGGCCGGCGGCTGTCGCACATTATACTTAACATTATTAGGATTATTTATTATTAGCTCCAAACACTCCACCTCATTTAGTCATGTTCTCATTCTCAGAAATGCATATTTTTTTCGTATTCGGTTTATGCACACTTTTTTCACTTAATTTATTTCTATTGATAAATTATAATCAATGATTACAACAAATAGCATGTAAATTAGGTCTCATACAACATCAAATACATCTAAAGAATAAAGGTTAACATCTCCAGTTAATCAGTTCCGCCATCCATAGTTAAATTATCTGTTTTAAGTAACTTTATTCTTAACCTTTAAGGAGTGTATAGTATACAAGAAGTCACACCCGTTAAGGTGCAATGAGGACGTGACAAAATGAGGTGTCACCGTTCCATATAGACGTATGGCCAGTTACACCTTAAAAGATCTTAATATTTACATTTCAAAATGGTAAAACTTAAAAATACATAACAAAATAGATATGAGTGGCTAGTTAGAGAAAAATCTAGTAATATTTGTGATTACATAACAAAATTCAAGCACAATAAACATCAACAGAAACAAATAATTACATGCCTCCTCGGACTCGAAACAAAAGCCAGCGTGGGGCGACACCTCGCGCCACGCGGACGTCGCGTGTCACCGGACACGTGGCGCGGACGCGCCTCGCAGACACGCCGCACGGACACAGCATCGCCGTTCGCTGAGACGCGGCGACTGGCAGATACCAATTCGACATTTTTTTGGGTTTTAAGCGCAATTTTACTCATTAAATGCTCAATCGTAGCTCTCGTTCGCGCAAGCTAGCACGCCTCTGGGGCAACGTTATATTTACACTGCACTCGAACGCACTGTTCACACGCGTTTTTAGTTCGCGAAAATCCTTAATTAGAGAGAAACGTCTTACGGCTACTCGCTGAAGTAGCGCACTTTGCCGCCGCCGCACCGGACCACGTCCTCCCAGGCTGCAATCAAAAATTTACTTTGTGAAATAAAGATGTGAAGTAACTAAACTCAGGTCCATTAAGAACATTTGGACTTGCAAGCGAGGATACGGGCCATCCTTAGTCTGTAATATTTACCTTCGCGAATTTCTTGTAAAAAAACTGAGTCAAATTATTTTATTTTCAGATGCTCCATACATTATCATCGAGGTATGCGAGTAAGTTTGTATGGAGCAGCATAAAAAAATCTCGATTTCGATGTTGCCCCCATAAAAAAAGTAGTTGTACATTTCCAGCTGATTACGTGGATTTAAGAAGTGCCCTATTATCTTGTACACCCTGTATTTGGTCGGCTTCGCGCTGACAGTGCTTTTAGCACAATTCGGAGTGCGGCCTCATCGATAAATGAAGAAGGCAAGAGTAGCAAGTATCGGTGTAGTACAGACCGTTCCCGACGTAGTCGATGATCTGGTGCAGATGGTGCGTGTCGCGCGGCGGCGCCGGCGCCACGTAGCGCAGCCCGCCGCCCGCCGCCACCCGCACCGCGCTGCCCTCCACCTGCAACATATTGCCAATCTCACGTCGACGCGCAACAAAATGCCGTCCTAGAAAAAAAAATCCCAGGTAGAATATTCACCTCGAGCGCGTCCCTGACGAAGTCGATGCGATCTTACAGGATTTTAAACCTTATAACAACGGAATAAATTATAACTAGCGACACAGATGTTAAAAATTGGCCGAAAAATGCGCAGGAGAACATTACGACCATGCTTCTCTGATAAGCCGCGCCCACACCAACCGAGCATACATCGCACAGCAGCGTCTCGTTGATGTCGAAGCCGAACGTCACGCCGTCCCGCTCGCGCGGCACAGCGCGTCTCACTCTGTACTCACCTCGAGCGCGTCCCGCACGAGGTCGCAGCGCGGGCGGCGCGCGGGCGCGCACAGCAGCGTCTCGTTGATGTCGAAGCCGAACGTCACGCCGTCCCGCTCGCGCGGCACAGCGCGTCTCACTCTGTACTCACCTCGAGCGCGTCCCGCACGAGGTCGCAGCGCGGGCGGCGCGCGGGCGCGCACAGCAGCGTCTCGTTGATGTCGAAGCCGAACGTCACGCCGTCCCGCTCGCGCGGCACAGCGCGTCTCACTCTGTACTCACCTCGAGCGCGTCCCGCACGAGGTCGCAGCGCGGGCGGCGCGCGGGCGCGCACAGCAGCGTCTCGTTGATGTCGAAGCCGAACGTCACGCCGTCCAGCTCGCGCGGCACAGCGCCCGCGTCCGCTAGGATCACCGCCGGCCGACGGTCGCCCACCTGGATATACACTAGGATTTATTAACTTTCCAAACTCGCTCGCGTTAGGTTCTCAATTTTAATTTAAGATTTTTAATAGATTGATATACAAACTAGCGGCACGGATCTTGAACGCTGAGCAAGAAGCGCAGTAGACTAATACGGTTACGTGTTTGGCTAGATCCGCGCACACGCATCTCTGGTACGTCGATCCCGTGTGACCATTCTTAGTTCGAACGCTCAAGTTCCATGCCGGTGATTGTGTGTGTTTGTATACTGACCACGTCAGGCGCGGGAGAGTCCTGCGCGTCGGGCGGCGAGGGGCGCTCCTTGGGTCGCGCGCGCGGGGGTTTCCCGGCGCGCGCGCGCCCGCCCAGCGCCGGGTACTCCGCGTCGCCCGCCGCCGCGCCGCCGCTTGTCCCGCCGCCCGCGCCACCGCCCCCGCCCCCCGCGCCGACCCCCGCCTCGCCCTCCGCGTAGAAGTTGCACGACTCGATCAGGTCGGGGATGTTGTGCCTCGTGCGCGCGATGTCCGCGTAGGAGGCGTGCGGCGCGGGCGGGGGGCGCGCGGCGGAGGGCGCGGGCGCGGCCGGCAGCGAGTGCACGGAGTCGAGGTCGTCGTTGGAGTCGTTGGAGCGGTCGAAGGGCGGCGCGGACTCGCGGCGCGGGCGCTGCGAGGGCGAGGGCGGGCGCGGCCGGCGCGGCGGCTCGCGCTCCGCCTCGTCCGTGCGGCGGCGCGGCTTGCGGCGCTTCGTCACCGTCTGGAAGTCGGTGAGCTCGGGCGCGGGCGCGGGTGTAGGGACGGGGATGGGAGCGGGGGCGGGAGGGGCCGCGGGGTCGGGCGCGGAGTAGAAGGCGGGGCGCGCGTCGTCGCCCCAGGAGCGGCGCTCGGGCTTGGTCGCGGGCGCGCGGGCGGCGCGGGGAGGGTGGGGAGGGTGGGGCGGCGCGGCGGCGGTGAGGTCCTCGAGCTTGGTGCGCGACAGCTCCTCGAGCGAGGAGGCGCGCTTGGGCTTGTCCTTGTCCTTGCGCCGCTCGGTGGAGCGCTTCTTGCCCTTGTCGGCGAGCTTGCCGCGCCCGGCGTCCGCGTTGGACTCGATGAAGCGCAGCACCTCGTTGAGGTCCTTGTTGCCCTGGTACCCGTCTATCTGGTGCGACGTGATCACCGTCTCGTTCTTCGACGACTTTTTTCTTCGGGGCTTCTTGTGTTGACTAGACCCCGAGACGGGTGAACTGAATCCTTGAACCGCGTTGCCGTTTTCGTCTAGAGATTTCTGTAAACGGTAGTGCACAGTGAATATAGGCACCTGAATAGGAAGGAAAAACAACACGTATTAGAACACATCGAATCACACTCGACAGAGTAAGCTTTGCGACGGTCGGGGTCATCCAAAAAGCAATGTTCAGTGTGGTCGCGGCTCGCCAGTATGAGTGAACGGTAGAGTGCATTATTATTACAGCTTTAGTGTCTGACCGAAACTATTTTTGATAACAAGTTAATTCGAAGCATGCTCTCAAATCTTATGTAAATTTACAAAGTTTTTTATTAATGTTATGGGTGTGGTTGCTTTGTTTTTGTAATAATAGCATATATTGAAGTAATGATTTTGTTACAATAAATACTAAATATTGTTTCTACTTCAAAGATTGTGAATTTTTAAGGTAAGAGTTAAACACTAAATTCGAAACAGGTATCAGAGACAATTTGAACGAATGTTCGAATGAGTGAGCCCGATAGTCACTGAAAGATGCGCGGCAGATAAACTTATTTTCGGTTTCAACGGCAGAACTGCTGAAAACCGGCACTCAATGTTGCGTGTCAATTATCCGTAACGTTTAGTTCGGTCGGGCACTAATCGCTAGTTTGTGGATAACCCCGCGATCGGACACGTGCCTTGTAGTCGTCGGGCGCCGGCGCAGGCGCTGTACCGTAGCCGGGTCGCGTCAGCGGGAGCCCGTTGAAGCTGCTCGAGATCACGCTGCGGGGCTGCGCAAATAAACATAACAACTCGTAGCCGACATAACTTACGACACGAAAGTTATGTTGCCACTGACAACACCTTAGCGCGATATGAAATTACCCTTTGATTTATAGCGGAACTTCAATAAACGCTATTTTTAATGAAAACACCACTTCATTATGTTATTATCATTCTTGACTTGTCAAAATTTACTGGATTACCGTTGAAAAGAATGTGAACTACAATATTTTTTTACCAGTATTCGGTCACGAAAAAACTTACTTTCGGTTGCACGTTAAGCCTTCGACGAACTGTGCGTTAATACGTTTTCCCGACCATAATACAACAAGGCTAAACAGGTTTTCGCGTGTCCGAACACAAAGATTTTAATGTCGTGTCAAAGATGAAATTGTTTTTGACAGATTTTGAAGATGACAAAGTTTCTTTGTTGTTGTTTCTTTTGCTTAGTAAGGTTTCGTCTTTTGGCGCCCTCTTAAAAAAGATATTAGGGTCGTGCTTTAGTCGCGTGCATGTAAGTAATACAAGTTTCATTTTACAACCGGACACAACATTTCGTAATACAATAAATTAATTATCTATGAATAAGTGTGGTCAGTTTACCTTGTTGCCATTAAATATTTTACGCAATTAAATAGTTAGATGTTATAAATATCTGATTAAGTTTTTTCAGCATCAAAGGACTGACAATAATGTTTTGTATCAACTGTTTTAAAAACTAGTCACAATTAATTTATGCGAAATGACTACAATAAAAACACACCATTTACAAACTTTTTGATTCTGTTTGTTATTTTAGCGACAGAATAAATATAAAATAGCTTTGTAACATCTGCATTTACTAACATGGGTTAAAAATATAAAAATTTAAACAGCACAAAAGATTATTTTAGGTTAATTTAAACCAAAGGTAAAACCCATTTAAAAATATCAAACAAAAGTAAAACTTATTTCTATATGTTTTTGTGTGTAATATTTTGCATAAACAACATCGCTGGCGCTTAACAAAGGTGTGCTATTTTAATTAAATGAAGATTACATTATGTTGCGCAAGTATTTGTTTGTTTGTTTAGGTAATTCGTGCTCGCATTGAAATAAAAGTTGCGATGTGAATTGTGTTTTATCGCAGCCAGATTTATCAAATACATCCCGTAATAATTTTTCTGTAGTAAATTCAAGGTTGATCAATCAATAAAAATATGTTTACCAGTTTTTGATAAGCTCGAAATCTTAAATTATAATTTACATATCACGACAGGTTTTTCCTAACAAAGATATACCGGTTGGGCGCATTATGTCCAATTCGCAAAATGTCCAGTCCGCTCAAAATGTCTAATTCTCACAATGTTCTAATCTTAAATGGTCCAATTCGCACATTGTCCAAATCTCAAATTGTCCAATTAGCAAATGGTCCAGTTCGCACATTGACCAATTCAAATATCAGTCGTCAAACCACTTGGAGGTACAAGGACCTTTTTCTACTCCTTTGCCTGTATAGATAGATATATCTCTCTGCGTGAGATGCGAGTTCGGTCTGGCGACCACCCCCTAATTGCAAACTAGACCAATTGCGAACTGGACCATTGGACATTTTGCGAATTGGACATAATGCGCCCAACCGAGATATATACTAGACCCGTAGTGGCGAAACATATTGCAAATATTATAAACTTTTTCCTATGAGGAAACGTGTTTAATTCATTCCCCTCTGGGGGATAAATGTTACAATGTATAAAATTTTTACACCATTTGAGGTAGAACTTAAAAAAAATAGAAGTAACTACAGGCCTTTTAATTATTTTTAAAGGTGAAAATTCTGTAAAAGGTTATTTTTTTAAATGACTTTAATAAGATTGCATCTACATTAAGTTTTGGTTTTTATATGAAAAAGGATACCTTGTACAGATGTTTTAATCTTACGCCGGTGAGTCGTAACCGTGATTCGTTTGCTAAGCATATAGCTTTTGTGTGCATAACTGCAGGAAGCTTTAGGGCAATCGATAAACAAATATATAATAACTCTAGAAACCTTTATGGAAACAAGTTGTTGTACATGTTAAAATGAAACAAATAAATATTGTCAATTTGTAAGTGTAAAATGGAAACAAAAAAAGTATCATTGGTTATTTGGCAATAATTTATACTACAAAAAAGACTAAAAACTTGAAGTAAGGACAATATCCCAAGATTTCGTTGACATAAATGCCGCATTTATTAATATCATTTACAACGCTTATTTAATAACGATAACCCTAGATTTTGTTCAGTTCAAGGCCTGATGATATAGCATGTGGGTTAGCTTTGTCTCCATGATAGTTCATTAATTGACTGACAGACGATTACCCTTTTAGGCCTGAAAGTCGTCATTATTAACAAATCATTTAGTAAGAACATTATGAGATTCTTTTCAACTATAAAATCCACAAGATTGAGTTTTCTGTTTACTCTTACTCGTGTTGACAGTACTATGATTGCTTTTTGCCTCGCAACAATTTGCTTTAGTAGCCCGAGTCTGTCAAGTGGTTCGGGTAACACTGACAAAGTGCTCCCGAAGTAACACAGATGATACCAACCCGCCTTCGTGAGATAAAACAGTTGTTTGTTTGAGTTTACGAGACTTAAAGCCGGATCCAGACGGGTGTAACGTGTAATTACGTGTAAACGTAACATTACGTTTAATTTAGCGTCAACTGTGTGGACGGCACAAGAACCCAACACGAATCATAACGCGAATTTTGTTCGAGGGTATTACAGTTTAGTTGCTACGAACAAACCGAACAAGAAGGTAGTTGTGGCTATGGCTGGTGCTACTTTTCTTTGTATTTAGAAGACCAAATGAAACGTATGGTGCGTCGGATGGAAAATTGAGTTTGGATTCCAAATAACAGAATTTGCTTATTGCAAGCTAATAAAATCAAACTATTATTCGTCACTCCACAACGCGAACGTCCAAACGCCTACGAGCGCCTTTGTGTTCGCGCAAAACATCGACAGCCAATGGATAGGCGCAAATGCCGGTATGCGGGTTACTTAAAATGCTCGTAGTGCCGGCCTAACACAAAATTCGCGTTACCTTACTTGTTACATTACATTACACGTTACGCCCATCTAGACCCGGCTTAATATGTAAAATTCGGTTAAAGCAGGCTGCGACAAACGCACAGTGTCGTGATGTGTGGTGTAGTATGTTGTGTGTAGTAGTGTCGCGGCGCGTAGGTGCGTACGTGCGTACCTGGAGGCCGAGTCGCGGGACGAATACCTGGAGCTGTCGCGCGGCGGGCGGCTCGGGCTGCGGCGGCGCCGGCTCGGGCTCCGGCGGCGCGCCCGTCAGGCTCGCCACGGCGCGGTACCCGGACCCCAGCTGCAGCGGCTGCACCACGCAACACAGTCACCACACTGCCTCCCACTCTCCGCGCGACACGCATATCCAGACGGACCACAACGCATAGCTGGGAGCGGGTTACACTTTCCACACTGATTTATTTACCCTCACTTTTTAACTTAAATTTTAATGTTCGTTTGTATTAAGTCACAAGGACTTAATAATTTTGATAATAGAGCAGAAGATAATTTATTCAGAACCATGCATACAGTATTATTGCATAAAATAAACATTATTTTGGTCTCGCAAGTCATATCGCAGTAATACTTTCGTTGCGTTAAATTTACTATTATTTTAGTCGGTCGACATGGAAACTTGCATAAAAATCAGTCGAACAAAAGTGATCCCCGATTTTCATAAAGTCATAATGCAAATAGAAAATTTGGAACAGATTCATAACGAACTAATGTAAGGCTGCGTTCCGAAATTACACGCTTCGTGTGATCTCGTGGTTTCAGTTCGAAAATAGTGCAATTTCCTTCAGAGTGATTTCCGAACGACGTTTTGGAACGGAATGCCTGCACTATTTCACCAGGTGATTTGGTGATACACCTGCTTGTTCCAAAACGGCTTACTTGTGGACACACTAGGATTTTAAAACAGCTAGTGTGCACGCACACTATGATATTTCGGAACGCAGCCTTGTGTTTTGTTAATCACAAAACTTAATCGACAGGTTAAAGAAATGCGTTGCGGTCCGACTGTTTTCAGAGTCTGGCATTGAAAATTTTACCTGTATATCTGAGCGATTCCGGCTTGTTTAAATGTATCCGTAACTTGAGGTTAAAAAAAAGCTCCTCGTACTAAATAAATACAGCAAGTAACGAGTGTTCGTGTGAACAGACTCAGATTGATGCGTCCTTATTGGACAATGTGAATACTCATCAAATCTAGTGCTGCAATTACTTAATTCTTAATTATGTTGAAACTGATTTCTAGGAAGGTGGGGTTACCCAAGCGCATCGAGCTGAATCCGATAGTCATAGTAAGTAATATCTGAGCCGTGTCTAGTCTGAAATTGATTTAGTAACCAAAACCCAAACAAAAAACACCAGTTTACATTCCACCGTTGATCTTATCTACCACCTTCGTCATTCGCCATTTGAGAACAGTAAAGCGTGCTTTGATGAGAGTGTGTGGTAAATGAGTTCAGATTAACAATGATAAAGTACTATTTCAACTATATTTGTCATCACTTTCCAGAGTAGATACATAAATTACTTTTATTTTGAAACTTTGTTATAGGATGCAATCAAAAAGAATGCAAATGGTGTTCAGGCGTCCACAATTAAGATACACATCGCAAAGCTAAGAGTTAAAAGAATTACCTTCGGATCGACAGCGACGGCCGACTGGGGCGTGGAGGACGTCGTGTTGCAACTGGCCACAACCTCTGGTGTTGTGATGCAACTAAACGGTATAGCGGAATCACCCTGCAAAAACAAAACACGATCAGTACACCGCAAATTGCAAAAAAAAATGTACAAAAAAAACTCATTTACTAGTTGAGAGTTTCCTACCTCCTCACCGACGACGGTGGACGCCCCCGGTTTAACTGATACATCTCGTTTTAGATTCTCGAACAGGAGAACTCTAAGTGCAGTTTTGTTAATAGCGTCTTTCCTTTTAATGTCATCACTGACACCCATCACTTTTTCTTTCTTCTTTTTATTAGTCGTAATCTTTCCTAGCGTAGTATCTTCGGGGGTGTTAGCTTGGGCGTTATTTTGCAATTCGTGTATCTGCAGGGATGGTTTTGGATCTTTGCTATGAAGAGGTATGAGTAAGCGTTTAGGTAATGTTAGAAAAACATAAGCATTGTTAGGAAGTTCTGCTAAAACATATTGTTCTTTTGACACTTTTTCTTCGGTTTCATTTAAACAAATGGCCAGTTCTTTAGATCCGGAATCTTCGTTACCATCTTCACAATTTTCTTCTATAGTTGGCAGCATTTTATTCGACGTAGTTACCCTACATTGTTCATCACACAATTCACCTTTAGATTTGATAAGATCTTCGACATATTTATCCTTATCTGGAATTTCCAGTAGCTTACTGTCATTGTCTTCTTTACCGGAGTCTTCGTTTCCATCTGTAGAATTCTCTTGGACTTTTGGTAGATTGTCTTCCGTCGCGGTTTGCCTTAACTGTTCATCCAGAAATCCATCTTTAGATGTGACGAATTCCTTACCAGGAATTTTCAGGAGCTTACTGTTTAGATCGTCTTTGTTATCGTGTGACTGTAAATTATCGTTTACATCTGTAGATTCTAGAGCCTGTAACAATTTTTCCTGAGTAGCACAATATTGCAAGAATGAGGTCTCAGCTCCCTTATGCGGACTCTTTGGGGCCATATCTGCCAATTCTATGTCGTTATTATTTTCTTTATAATATTTAATAGAGGAATGATCAATAGCTTCTATTCCAAAATCATTGCCTTTACATGTGTCTTTAAGATTGTCTGTATGATTATTAATACTTTTTAACGGAATTTCAATCATCTCTATATCCTTTATACAATCTTTATTATCACCAGATTTCTTATTATCAATATTACAAGCTGAACCATTACAGTTTTCTTCTTCACACACTTGTTCTCTGTTTCTCACACAATCTATAACAACGTTTTTAATATTATTTGCTTCAACACTATCTTTATTATTGCTAGAAGTTTGTATCACATCGGAGCTTCTATGAGGGTTTTTAATATTTATAACAGGTGCTTTACTTATTGTCATTTTTCTAATATTTCTGGGATTTGCTTTAAATTTTGTGGCTTGTAAATTATAACCTAGTTTTTCTCGGTATTCTTTTCTTAATCTAATATCACTTTTGTCTGTATCACATTTTTTTCTATTTACCCTGTACAATTCTTGACTCTCATCAACAATTTCAATTTCATTACTTTGAGATTCTTTCGGAACGTTATTAGTGGTTTTCTTTTTGGGTATATATTTAATAGAATCAGGCTTGAGAATTGGCACAATATTTTTTCTTGAGCTAGTGGGTTTCGATTGTTCTTGAACACTTTTACCCGGAGCAATATTTTCTTGAATAATGGGGCATGTATTCGTTGTATTACGACGATAGTTTGTATGGGTATTTGTTACTTGCGGTATGGTATCCGGGTTAGATTCTGGGCCATCCTTTTTGTAGACGGTGTGGCTTGGATTTCGATGCTGCGGTAGTCCGCCTCTAGTCATCTGACGGAACGCCTCTTGGTAAGCCGCCAAGCCCTCGTACCACCTATCTACCCCACTCGCCCACTGTTCGGAAACGGGGCTGATATGTTGGTGAGTCGTCGGCTGTCTGTGAGCGTGCTCTTCAAGTGAACGGTGCTTCGGTTGGTTCTCGCGTCGTGTACCTGATTTGTTACTCGGGCCGCGCGGTTTGTGAGTCTTACCTTCGAGGGGGGGTTTAGGTTTATCGTTTCGTTCGCTTTTGGGGTATAGTGCATTCATTAGTTTCTTCTGGTTGGGATGTTGTCGGTAAGGCGTGTCGGTGGGGACGCGGGCGGGGGAGGCGGGGGCCGTACGCACCTGGTTGGACGCGGTGGTGGTGGTGACCGCGCGGCCCGAGCACACGCTGCCGCTGCCGATTTCGAGAGTCGCGCGCGCCGTGTACGTCATCGGGAACACCGGCTTACTCCTTCTGCGAACAATCCGCCATTGTTACGACAGCGCACGCGAAACGTTTCGCGATATTTAAAGTTATTTGTATGTCGTAAATAAAAAGCTATTTTAACGTTATCTCATCAGAAATATTTGAAATATTATTATGCATTGTAAATATTGTAATGTAACATTAAATTATTTAATGTAAAAGACTAGTTTACTCAAATTAGTAGGTTTAATCAAATCGACTTTTTATTATATTAACTACAATAACTAAAACTAAATAGGTACATACGTTATTTACTATTTCAGGAACACCTTTCTAAATTTATTAGCATAAATTAGTTTATATTCTTTACGGATGTTTTAAATGGAATCATCGTTTTAAGTCAAAACATCATTAAAATAAGCAGTTAAGGTCGCATGTAAAAAACTGAACGCCGAAATTATTTAAATAATACTATAACGGCTGTATTGGTTCTGATGGGACTTTCACGTGCAGGAAAACGGACTTTAGGGAGAAAATATAGACGAAATGGGTGGAAAAAGGTTGTCAGAAAAAAAAACTTAATTCACACGGCTTGCGTTAGATTTTGTAATTTTTCTATCGATTTCAGCAACTTTTTTTCCTATACTGTCAACAAACATGGCGGCAAAAAATCAATTGAAGTGTGTGCATTGAATAGGGCACCTGTTGTTAAGCGGCTCCACCTCGGCTGGGCAGTTGGCGTCGCTGGCGGACACGCGGCGCTCGGCCAGCGGCGGCGGGTTGACGCAGCGGACCGTCGCTAGGTAGCGCGCGCCGCCGCCCTCCTCACCCAGCAGGAACGCTGCAACACGCACGCATGTTTCAGCGCCCGCCCGTTGATTTAAATCGTAAGAACAGGACTGACCGCTAAGGGACCCCCTACACTAGCGTCTTTCGAGCGTCGACGTCGTGGCAGCGTCCAATCAGTGTTGACGCAACGTACGACAGCAAATGCTGCTGCGCAGACTTACCGCGGATTGGACACTGCCACGACGTCGACGTTCGAAAGACGCTAGTGTGGGGCAGGCTTACACTTTTTCCACTAACGTGCTCCTAAAGTGGTCCTCATTAGACCGAAGTAACATTGTCGGCTGTCAAGAGTGAAGAGAGAAAAAATGAGGAAAACGATAAGTAGAGATATCCACTACTTGAGCCGAGCCTCTAAAAGCGACTATTGATAAGAGCAGGACGTCTACTACGAAAAACGATATACGATGTTTCGGACGAAACGAAACACGAACGATACGCAAACGATAAGCCTACTATGAAACACTATCGGATTTCAATGCTTCGATCGGATCCATAGACACATTTCGGAATGACTTCGTGAAACGAATGACTAAGTTGCTATTTACCGAACTTATAGAAAAAAAACCGGAAATCATTTTTAAAAAAGCAACAATAAACGTGCTTTTTTATTTTACTGCTTAAAACGATCAATACATCAAATTTTTAAGATTCTATGATATTTATTGTGATTATTTAATGTTAAAATAAAACAAATGTCTTCGTCAAACAACGAACTTCGTCGCCGATATCGGATCCGAAACGTTTTATAGTAAGCAATCCGCAAAACGATTATCGTATTGACGGATTTCGTTTTTCGTAGTAGACATCCAGGCTCCAATCGCAGTCTAGCGGCTTAACTTACGACTTCAAGCCATGGCTGAGCCAAGATGGATAAATAATGAATGTAAACAAAGCACTGACATTTAACTTTCTTTAATTAAATGTTTAAACAAATTACAGTTGGAATGTTTACATTTAAAATTCTTTATCCATTTTTACTCAAGTATAGTACATGCCGGAATTTCCAAACAAAACATAACATAGGCACAGATGCCTAGCTTAAAGTAGACAACTGACCAAAGAGTCCTGTACCACCAGGTCCTGCAGCTAGTACCGCGACCACAACCCTAAGGTTACTCACAGGTATCGACGCCAGAAGGCAGGCTGCCGCCTTGTATGGCGCGCGCGGAGACGGGCGCGGGCGCGTGGTGGCGCGGGCGGCGGGGCGCCGACTCGGCCGCCAGGGCCGCCACCAGGTCCTGCAGCGAGTTGGAGTGCAGCGCGTGCCGCGAGCGCCCCGCGCCGCCGCCCGCGCCACCCGCTCGCCGCGCCCCGCGCCCCGCGCTCACCCCTCGCGCCGCCGCCTCGCTCGCTTGGTCGTCCTGCTGCTCCACCTCCTCGAGTAACTCCTGCAATAATATAAAAGGCTAGTTGACACCACCGATTAATTGATATACTTTATTATGGCGTCACTGTTTACCTAACTCAACTGCCCATTTTGTTGACTCAATAAAAAATCAGATTTTTGTAGTAAATGATAATTTACCGGGTTATCAGGCTAAAAATAGGGTGTTAGATTAAAAAAAATATATGTAATAGAATTATTTATGAATGGTGTGGTGTCCAATTCCCAATTTGCCGGTTTTTGTTTAGTCGCGGCGGGACACCAACGACCGGACACCCACAGGATAAACAGACCTCATTTAGGGAGTCATCTCGCACACTATAAGGCCGGCTCGCACGGCTAGACATTTTTGGTGACTAGTAGTATTGTACCTTAAAACTAATTTCAACCGTAGTTAATGTTAATTTGAAACGAATGGATGATACATACAAACAAATGTAATTTAAATCTAATATCAATTCTTCTTCATCATCATCATCATCTCAGCCACAGAACGTCCACTGCTGAACATAGGCCTTCCCCAGTGACTTAAGCGGCCTGCATCCAGCGTCGTCCTGCAACCTTTACCAGGTCGTCTTATGGGTGGGCGTCCTACGCTGCGCTTGCCGGTACGTGGCCTCCATTCCAAAACCTTTCTGCCCCATCGGCCGTCAGTTCTACGTGCTATGTGCCCCGCCCACTGCCACTTCAGCCGGCTAATCCATCAGGCTATGTCAGCGACTTTTGTTCGTTCACGGATCTCCTCATTTCTGATTCGATCTCGTAAGGAAACACCGAGCATAGCCCTTTCCATAGCGCTCTGTGAAACTTTAAGCTTTCTTATAAGGCCCATAGTAAGAGGCCACGTTTCTGTTCCGTATGTCATCACTGGTAACACACACTGGTTGTATGCTTTCGTCTTTAGGCACTGAGGTATTTTGGACGAGAAGATGTTGCGTAGTTTCCCGAACGCTGCCCATCCGAGTTGGATTCGTCGATTGACGTCCTTCTCAAAATTGGACCTACCCAACTGGATCACTTGTCCCAGGTAAACATATTTGTCAACAATTTCGATGATAGAGCTCCCAACTGGTACTGGGTAGGGCGCAACATGGGCATTCGACATAATCTTTGTTTTGTCCATGCTCATCTGGAGACCTACCTGTTGGGAAACTCTATTAAGGCCATCGAGCATTGTACCGAGGTCTTCCAGCGACTCTACCATTACCACAATATTGTGACATGACGTCAAATTTGACGACCTCCATAGCCGAGAGGCGAGCACGCCGGACTATAAATGGCGCCGCCATCTTTGAGGTTCCGGGTTCGATCCCCGGTCAAGTCAATGTAGAAAACGAACTTTTCTATATTAGCTCGGGTCTGGGTGTTGTGGTACCGTCATTGTTTCTGATTTCTATAACACAAGTGCTTTCGCTACTTACCATAGGATCAGAGCAATTTATGTGGTGTTGTCCAATATTTATTTATTATTTATTTATTTAATATCGTCGGCAAACCGAAGGTGAGTAATGTATTCGCCATTAATGTTGATGCCGAATCCTTCCCATTCTAGGAGTTTAAAAGCATCTTCCAATGTGTCGGTGAACAGTTTCGGAGAAATAACGTCTCCCTGCCTTACGCCTCGCTGCAGAGGAATAGCTTTCGTGCTCTGCTCCTCTCGGAACGTCATGGTGGCGTTTTTATATAAACATTTCAGCACCGCCATGTACCGATAGTCAATATGGCACCGCTGGAGAGACTGTAGCACTGCCCAAGTCTCGATCGAATCAAAGGCCTTCTCATAGTCCACAAACGCCAAGCATAGTGGTAAGTTATACTCTTCGGTCTTCTGTATAACTTGTCGCAGCGTATGGATGTGATCTATGGTACTAATGCCTTTTCGGAAACCTGCTTGTTCGGGAGGCTGGAAGTCATCGAACCTACGTGCGAGACGATTCGTGATGACCCTCGAAAACAACTTGTAGACATGGCTCAGAAGCGAGATGGGTCTGTAGTTCTTCAGCAAGGTGTTATCTCCTTTCTTGAAGAAGAGCACCACCACACCTCTGTTCCATGCCTTCTGCGTTATTCCCTCGAGCAAGACGGAGTTAGAGTTTCTGAAAGAACTTTAGTACCGGTGTTCCACCCGCTTTCAGAATCTCTGAGGTGATTCCGTCATCACCCGGCGCCTTGTTGTTCCTGAGCTGTTTGAGAGCCATCCTAATCTCATATAGGCTGATGTCCGGGATATCTTTGGTATAGTGTCGGGTCAGCTTAGCTCTTGGATCTGCGGCTGAACTACTAACAGGTTTAGTGACCGAGGTGTATAACTATATAAGCCCATAGAACTTTTCAATCTCTCTCAAAACTTCGGCTTTTGTCGACGTTATACTACCATCCTGCGTCTTCAGCTTCGTCAGCTGGCTTTTCCCAATTCAATTCGTAATCATTTATTACTTGACTATAGTGTTCTAAAATATTTTTGAATAATATGGTAACTAAAATTATTCAAACTGTCAGTTAGTGTGGATGGGGTTTAAGTGTCTTATTGAAGTAATGTTAATAATACAAAATTGTATTATTCATAAAATTGGAAGAAAGCAAACTAATTCCTAGGATAGGTTTAAATTTTTAGGCCGAATTGTATTCCATATTCGATGAAAATCAGTCACGTCATTTAATAACACTAAGATAAGATGTAGTAAATGTTTATATTTAATTTATTTTATCAAAACTATAACGACCGCTGGGCGGGGTCACGTCACAGTGCACGTGATGCAATGTTTTTTTTTATTTGTTTAAATATTGGACAACATCACATACATTGTTTTGATCCTTAAGTAAGTAGCTAAAGCACTTGTGTTATAGAAATCAGAAACAACGACGGTACCACAACACCTACTACCAACACCGGAGCGTAGCGAGTCTTACTTGTTTTGTGACCAACACGCTAAGGAGGTCGTCAATGTTTGATTCATCTATTACTCAATGTTTCTAGGTAATGCCCTAAATTGTAATGTTCATATATAATTACTCAGATCATATTTTTACAACAATATATTCACTTAGGAAGACCTAATAATTAACTACATGATTTTAATTAGTGTAAAATACTTGAGGGTTTGTTTATACTCATGACAACAGAAAAGTTTTCTCAAGAATCTAATAACCTATCTCAACTTAATCCTTGTTGGTGTACGTTTGCCGTCCGCGTTTATGTAGAGTAATAGTTTTTGTGCAATACAAAATTTCGTAGAGATTGGTCAAGTACTTACTTGTTTATTGAGTAGTGGGTTTTCAAGATTTTTAAAATTTTATTTTACACAAAATCAACGGCCCTTTAATAACAGAGTTATGAAACTTACATGATATACAAACGGCCACTAACGGATTTAAATCTTATAGTTAGATACATTTTAAATTCTTAAACCGCCAAAAGTTAGCATCCCTGATCTCTATTGTTGTGGAATAAAAGCACATGCTTATAAACAAAACCCTAAAGGCGACCTGCGCACATACGGATTAGTTTAGAACGAGATTAAGGGATTTAAGGGCCTGCTTCACAATGGCTGAGTAAAGTTCTACGTAAGCTAATCTGCACAGTAAAGAATAGGGATATTGTCAATTATTGAAAAAGCATTTAAAAGCAAGCAAAAGTGCCTTGTCAACGTCAAAGTCAACATCCATATTTGTTTATTAGCTTGTTTAGAACTTTACTCAGCTATTGTGAAACAGGTCCTGCCAGACATCATTTTGTCTCTGTCATTATCAGACAAACTGACAGCTATAGAATGATGTTTAAGACGGGTTACGCTTGCGTGATTAAATTCGCTAATCCCGAGATGCGCAAGTGAGCCTAAGTATTTTACACTATTATAAAAAATTCAAATGTGGTATTATGAATTACATTACAGACCTTGAATAAATTGCTTTTGCCTTCTAGATCTTTGGGACATTTGTAGTTCATAGCCTCATCCAGGAGCGCGCGGAGCTGTCCGTCGTCCAGGTTCACCACTTGTTTGTTATTCTGAAACAAATAATAATAATATGTTAATTTTTTTTTTAGTGTACTTTTCATCACGAATTTACACTCCTTGGAAATATTGAAAACATAATGTAATATGATAACATTGCCTTTATAATACATGGATATAATCATAAATAAAATTACAATCATCAAAACGTTAAAGTTCTTGCAGAAAATGTAACGTGTTCAGGGTACCGTAGCGCGAAAGGAAAACACGGCATCTTACCTAGCATCACATTGGCCAAATGGGAAAAGATATTAAGTTGAAATTAATATACTAAGATTAAAATTATTTTGGCAGGCTATGAAATAACTTCGAATTTTAAGACAACGCAATCAAAAAGTACGGTAAAGCATCAAAATATAAAATATGAATACAGCTGACGGAACCCCCGCTCGGTTCATAAGTCTCTTTTACTCTGTCTGCAAATTCACAATAATATGGCGCGTGCAGTGAAAAATACAAAAAAAATGCATAATTAAGTAAACGGCGTTAATTGTTTTTTGTTTAAATCACTATAAAGTGCAAAAAAGGTATTACAATGTCCATATGAGCGGCGGCCATGTATCTGTGCGGCAATAATGTCAAGGCTAGAAAGTCGATGCCAGCCTCTCTTATCGGGCAGACCTTTGGCCGATGATGGCTTAGTTTACTCCTAATTACAGCACTAACGTTTGACATAACGATTTATGACATTGAACGAATAATTCTGCATAAAAATGAGCGGTTTCAATATTATTGGCTACATCGGAAGAAGGGCACGCTGTAAATGCAATACCTATCGATATCTGATAATAATCGATGTTTTATCTGTTTAAGAAAACTTTGCGAGAAAGAATAGTTCGTATTAATGATAAGTTTTTACTAGGTTATTGTGATGGTAGTAAGATGTGTTTTTTTTTATTTAGTCATTCACTTGCACTTTCTGTAGGTACGTACGTGTAAATGGTAATCCCTACTAGTATTATATTACCTACCGTAAAGAATTTTGAGTTTTGTGTGTAATATTGGAAGCGTGTACCTCGCTTCCAATATTAACACACAAAAGCTTAGTAATAAATTCTTTAGGGCGCGCGTTTCAATCCCGGTCAACTTGTACCAGAGTTGGTTGGGACCACGTTACTTGTATGCAGTTGGTTGTACAGAGAGCCCTGAGCGCGCTTTCTATATCGACCTTATAAACTTTAAGGAGACTTAAACTGCACATAAGTTGAGTGACTGGTGTATTGAAGTGCTCTCTAATGCCAAACCACCTAATACATAATTATATTTAAATATCGGGTGTAAAAAAAGGCTTAACGAAGCCGAATACTACATATTCTAATTATTATTACGATCATTTTTTTCTTTTACACTATACCTGGGAAATGACGGGTTACCGAGTTATTGACAGTCTAAGTTATTTTTTTTTTAAAGATTTTTACCTAATTGACTTCTGTAACTTCTGTTTGATAATACTAAACTTTTTTTTACAAAGAAACATGATCCGCTTACACACACAGGCATAGTCTGTGGCGTGGGCGCTATACATTGCGGGTTAGAAATAAGTTATTTTTTTTTGATACCTAAAAATAAAAGTCATTTCTAGGCATGGCAATGATAGCTATTTTTCAGTCATTGTCATATGACAAAATGATGATATTTTGTCATATGTAATCAACTGTGATAAATCATTGGCAATGATTTTTTGTCGCAGTGTCATAATGTAACACTTTTGCTATTTGTTACCTAAAATGAAATATGATTTATTGTGAACAGTTGCTCCTTGCTACTTTGCTACTTTTTTATGAAACTATTGTAGCCAAGTATGAAACTATTGTAGTTTGTCATATATAGTTCGTGCGCTACGTAATGTGCTATTTGTGTGTATTATTTAAGCATTTTTTTTAAACAATTAACTTCCCCTAATACTTGTACATGCTTGGGACTGACAATGTAAAATTTTTCATGTGATTTTTTTTAAAATCCTGAATGTGTGAGTAAACTTATTTTTACATTGGCGTATGCACCTATCACTCATCACCGGGCGACTAGTGAATTTAAAAACAACATCATTAAATCATAATTCACACATAAAACGAAATTTCATTGTAAACAAAACGAGCTCGACGTTCCCTACTTTAAAATCATAACAAGATAATCTAAACCTTACGGCGCTCAGCATAAAATTCAACAAACTAGAAGGTTTCAACCTGCCACTCGTAACAAAAATCATGACAAACGAATCTAAACTTTACGGTCATAAGTTTAAAGCTCTTAAAATGCTCAGTATCGTTATCGTTCGTCACCTATGATGGCATAAAAAATAGCACAGCATGTTTGTCTTTTTCTAACACGCATCTGTAGCAAATCATTCCTACTGCGCTCGCTAGACCCGCTCTGCTACATGTCATCAACGAATGAAAAGAAATTTGCGCATGACATATGATTTCACAGTCTTTGATTTGTAGCAGTCAATATGACAAAAAGTAGCAGGTGTGACAAATGATTTTCTAGTCATATGATTTTTCACCTGCTCCTCATGATATCGTCCATGCCTAGTCATTTCCCAGCAATTATTTTTTTTGCAATCTACTTTACAGGGTGTAAAAAAAGGCTTAACGAAGCAACAATTTGCTTCGTTAAGCCTTTTTTTACACCCTGTATGTAGCCACAAGGGTCTCTGTTTGTGTTTTATTTCATCAATGAAATAGTTTGATAGACACAACTCTCGAAAAGGTCACAAGTAAGAAAATTTTGATTTTGTTAATCATTTTTTTTTTGTACGTGAGCACCCTTAAAAATTTATTTTAGTCTGGTTTTTAGATATAATTACTTTAACAAAATAATATATACAATTCACCTAAACTTGTATGACTACTTACTAAATAAAGAAATGAATTAACCTAAATAAAAAAACACCAAAAAAACCTGCTTACTATAAAATCTTATTATAAAAATATCCAATTTCCAATAACAAAGGAAAATAAATACAGTAAATAAATCATTTATTATATTGAAAATTACCAGAGCTTATTAATCACGGAATCATTACAGTGCAAATTTTAAAAAAATCCAAGGTTCTGCACCTAGATTCTATACTATCTACATTTCGTCAAACCAAACCGATAATTAGATATTAAATTAATCGCAATCACTTTTGTGCATGAAGTTTTTTTTTTGTTTGTTTAAACAAAACAGGATTGAGGATAATAGGCTTGTGTTCACTACACATAAATTGGCTTGTTTCATATTTCTAATAATAAAGCACGGTACGGAGAAAACAAAAAACAAGGTTATTTTTTATTTTAAACAAAGATGTTCTATATTTTTCGAAAACAAATTCTTTAAAACTAGGCTTACAGTCACGTGACAGTGAACACCAATCAGAAAGAAGTACGTCACGCCATGCAAAACTTCGTTGATAATCTTAAAATTTTCGCTTAATAAATGGTTTCATTTGATAAATATCCCGTTTTTAGCAATCTCTGTCGGTTTTTTTTATCATATTTAAAATGACTAGTGAAAATTCACTATGGAATTAGGACTTACACAATTCGTTTTGCCGGACGTGACGTCATAAAGACGCTTTGACGGAGTCGAGCGTTTTCGTGGTGTATTTAAATTGATATTTTAACACGCAAAATAGATAATGTTAATGTTAAAAAATATTATTAATTTGTTTTAAATGGACATTAAGGAAAATCATTATAACCAAGTTTTAAAATTTTGTCAACTAGTCTATTACGGCATACTTAACAATAACAACATGTTTTTTAAATTGTGTAGTATTGGGACAAAATATTGTAACAGAGGCATTGGACAAGGCTAGAAAGTCGTGGACATAAAATATTGTTCAGTAGGTAAGTGGAATCGATCAGACCACGGGAAAACCGTACAGGGTTGGGGCAATAGTTTGGGAAAAACCAATTGTCTGTGATTGCACGATGTGCACAATGGTACGGATATTTATGAATGGTACTTAAAAATGCAAAAGTCAAATAGAAGGAAGATTAATATAAAACCAATATGTAATTATGTTCTAATTTGTCAGCCAGCAAAGTAACTATCTAGTTACCTAAGTTATTGGATGACAAACGAGCAGTCGCATGAGACCGCGACACAATTAACTGTTCTATTGTTGTCTTACGGTTTGCGTGGGAAGCCGCTGGATTCAGGCCGCTTCCAACTGGCCAATCTGGAAGTCACTGGCGGAGGCCAATGTTCAGCAGTAGACGTCCTATGGCTAAAATGATGATTTGCCTCGTTTTTGAGGCTGAGAAGTTCTGATTTGAATTTTTGTGTCAAGATGTCGTTTCTTAACGCGACTGAGTTGCGGATTGCTTTTGTTTGTTTCTAACTTGCAACTCCAGCAAATCGGCGGCCAGAGCAGTTCTTTTTTAGATCGCAATTCCAGCAAATCAGGTGCCGCGGAGGTCGTTACTTTGCCAGCGAAGTCTGCGCAGATAATGCCTGTGCGTCACCTTGGTCGCGGCACGATAGTCACGCCACTCGCCGTGCAACGCGTCCGATTTTCATAATAAAACACCAGATTACACCGATGCCACTTCACTACGCATCGTTACTCATACCGGCATATAATATTATTAACAATTGATTTCAAACATTTAACTTGATATATTTTTAGATCAGATCTGATGATAGGGGTTTATGAATGACCCAAGTCATAATAGAATTAATTAATTTCTTAGATGACATTTTTAATTTTGAACAAATTAAGTTTAAACACCGTTAGTTAGGGTTAGTCATTCCTCTTCTTCAAATTGTATGAAGAAAAAAAACTCTATTTCTTAAAAACAGTTTTATACAATAACAAAAGCAAAATCTTAATATAATCTTGAGAAAATATTTTATGACATAAGCGTCGAACGAATGACGAATACAAAATGTACGAGTCATCGACGTCATCGTTTGTTCACAAAAACAGGAGTGGGAAAGGCCTACTGACCCAATTATTTTGACAATACATTTTTACTCCACGTTATTTATACGATATGACATTTGTTTTACAGATTAACAATTAAAGAACATAAACTTTACAAGTAATGAAAATGCGGCAAAAAAACTAGTTTGCGCGGAAGTGTCATCTGGGTTAGGCAAACGTGTGTTTGACAAACCAAACGAAAATGATGGCAAATTGACGTTAATAACTTTGAAACAATAATTGTTTAATTCTTTGAATAGTTATTAGCATAATGACTTGTTCTTTGCAGTAGGAGAGAAGCAAAACAACAACTTGTCATGTTAGCAAGTCTAGCAACCCTACATTAAAGTCTGAAGCAGAATAATTAAATAAAAAAACCGGCCAAGTGCGAGTCGGACTCGCGCACGAAGGGTTCCTTACCATTATCTATAAAAACAGCAAAAAAAAAAAACACGTTTTTTGTATGGGAGCCCCCGTAAATATTTGTTGTATTCTGTTTTTTAGTATTTGTTGTTATAGCAGCAACAGGAGTACATCATCTGTGAAAATTTCAACTCTCTAACTATAACGGTTTATGAGATAAAGCCTGGTGACAGACGGACAGACAGACGGACAGCGGAGCCTTAGTAATAGGGTCCCGTTTTACCCTTTGGGGAGGGAACCCTAAAAACCGGCCAAGTGCGAGTCGGACTTGCGTACGAAGGGGAACCATTATCTATAAAAACGTCAATAAAACATGTTTGTTTTATGGGAGCTCCCTTAAATATTTAATTTAACTAAGTCGTTTCTGCAGCATTGGTGCCACGGTGGAACTCGTATTCGTAAAAACCGCGAATTTTAAAATTGTACATAGTTGTTGTTATAGCAATGTTGAAGCTCAAACAAATGATGTGAAAACAAATAAATTAAAATAAATATTTTTCTGGCTTAAATCGAAAAAAAATTGAATTTGGAATTCCTAATCAAACGCAAGATATTTTTGATTTTAAAGTTGCCAGTAATGAGTATCGGCAACTTCATATGTAAGGACCTAATATAAGAATCAATCAGTAGTTAGTATAGGATAATCATATTATCTATTCGTTAATTCACCTGTGTATACGTATTAGTGTAGCAAGCGTAACTCGCAGCCGCATTTTTATACTTTTTTGAGTTAGAAAAAAAAAGGTTAAAAAATTACTGATTATATTCTGTAAATAAACCGTTCCTTCTTACCCGATTGCGAAGAAAGTTATGTTTTAACTATAGGAGTTTATCATTGACTAATCTATTAAATAAATTCCATTACTTTTTAATGATTTTTATCTCTAATTTTAAAGTTCATTTGTCCAACATATAACGTAAAAATCCTTTGCAAGTCAACGGATTGGTTTTTTTTTTTTTTTTAGATGGGCTTACTCTTGACCTCAATCTAACCTCTTGGTTCATTTTAATTTGCTAATTCATCCTAATTAGCTAATTGACTTTATATTTTTAGTTTCCGGTTTTTAGCATTGCAAGCATGATAGTATTTTCCTTGTAATGGAAAATTAATTGGCATATAATTATAGTAACTTGAATGCTATATTAGGTAAAATAGGGTTTTTTCTGTAATTGGGTACTGTTAGATTTAAAATATAAGCCAGCCAGACCGTGTAGCGAGTAATTAAATTATATCATTTTAGTTTTCATGTTAAATTTATCCAATATCTTTTACAAAAGCCAACAACGGCTATGTAATTAGCGGTAGATGGTATTGATAAGCGGTGACACGTGAGACACGTCACAGTGCCGCTATGTCAAAAGTGGGATGCGTGAACGCATGCCAGCATTACCAAGCCGCTGACGAAAACGAGACACACTGTCTCGCACTTATAAACGTATTCACACGTAGCCTGATTAGTGAGTAATCATGAAAATAGGATCTTATTCTAGGCAATATGAATCACGGAGTCTATTCTCGCATTATAGATTCTGTAAGTAGCCAGGTGTGTAACTCAATATTACGTTTTTGTTTAAGTTTCGGTATTGCTTTCGACAAAAGCCGGTCCTCAGTGGAAAGCGTGTTTATCAGATCAGGCTAGGTTCGTTTAAAAGTAATTTTGTGTAACTATGAGAGTTGGACAAGTCTTTCACAATATCCTGGTTACTATTTCAAGCTTTCTCGTCCTTACGAAGGGTCAAGGTGTTTAGGGGTAGATGATGAAACTGTTTCTGTAGTAGACAATCCAACCCTTAATAATGAAATGACGCAACCTTGGCTACTCAAACAAGAACATAAAATTTCGAAAATTTGTTGATCAAGGAAAACCTGAAATTAGATGTACAGTAAACAGCACGTCGACCTACCCAAATAGTCAAAAAATCTCCAATAGATTTTCAACTTTAAGCCTGACGTATAGAGATCATTTTTAAATGAGAAAGTTTGACATTTTGTGGTAGGTCGACGAGCGGACCCGCACAACAGCTCGTCGACCAACAATAACTGTAAATGGCACAACTTTTTGCGGCATTGGTTTTCTCGATGGTATAAGCGCAGCTTGCAAAAGTTACTTTAATAATTAATTTATGCTTTCATAATACACTTTAGTTAAGGCAGTAGTGACTTGTACTCATTTGCACTGTTTCTATAATCTTGTGATTTTATACCATCGAGAAAACCAATGCCGCAAAAAGTTGTGCAATTTACAGTTATTGTTGGTCGACGAGCTGTTGTGCGGACCCGCACAAGTCACTACTGCCTTAACTAAAGTGTATTATGAAAGCATAAATTAATTATTAAAGTAACTTTTGCAAGCTGCGATTATACCATCGAGGAAACCAATGCCGCAAAAAGTTGTGCAATTTACAGTTATTGTTGGTCGACGAGCTGTTGTGCGGACCCGCACAATTCACTACTGCCTTAACTAAAGTGTATTATGAAAGCATAAATTAATTATTAAAGTAACTTTTGCAAGCTGCGCTTTAAAAATACAAACAAGAAGTCTTGAACCGTTGTTTTCAAATAAGTCAAATGCTGTTTACGTAGTGGCATTGCGTAAAAATGCTGAGGACTGAGACTGTGTAGGTAGTAGCGACATGTTTACTGCAAAAAATGCAATGAAGTCTGGTCAAGCGTAAAATTAAATGTGACTTATATTAATCAGTTCTTTTAGTTAGGGCTGCAGTTTGCATTTACTACTCGTACAATCACGTGTTGACCGATACGATCCTTGTAACACATTCCCGTTTTAGAAGTATGAAATAGCAAAAACCGGCTAGTGTGGAGTGACACTTGTGCACCAAGAGGGTTACCGTATGGGATTTACCAAAACAACTTTCTTATTTGAAGCATTAGAACAACAAACAAATCTTTAGTTTAGTTAGACCATTGACCCTCCTCAACTACACACGCAAGGATAAGAAGAAGAAAAACTCTTTTTTTCATTGTATAAATAATTCAATTAGGAAAAGGGAATGAGGATACAGAAATAAGTAGGATAATACGCCTAGGCTTATTTTAAATGAACCTTACCATTTGTCACAAGGCAACGTGGGTATTTTCAATTGAACCAGTGCATCTTGCCAGTTCTTATTTACGGAGCTGAAACTTGGTTATCAACAACCAAAGGTCCTATAGACAGCAGTTTAGCTCTACACCGTTACCCAAAGGGCCGTGGATGGAACGTAGGATGATAGGAGGAATTTTACTAGATAGGAAGACCAAACCAACAAGTGGTTGAGGGAAAACAGCAAAGTAGCAAGGGGAATAGCCAACTTAAAATGGTAATGGGCAGGACATGTAGCCAGTAAAACGGATCCAAGGTGCAAAGCTCTGTTAAAGTGCATATTTCTCGAAAACCTTGAAATCATTAGAATCTACGCGCGTGATAACACTTAATTTCAAGATATAGAGCAGATAATAGTATAGATAGTACTAAACTTACGTATCAAATTGCCTGGAATCTGGATCAACTCTTACGGATACTTGCTTGCAAAGGCAAGTTTGTTTGGTACAATGTCACGTAGTATACAGTCACCATCCAGTCACACAACGCACTCGATAAGTTACAGTTTACTAAAAACTATTAATATATTTTTTTTTATTAATAATATTCAAGATGTCAAAGTCAAGTCAGCTTTACAATGACATAGTAAATGTAAACGTTAATTTAAAAGTGAAATTACTACTTTACGCTATTTTTAATGTCTTCATTCATTACTATGACACTAATCACTTCAAGTTATGATTTACTAGTACAAACAGTACAATACAGTGAAATAACAGCATGTTGAATTATTATTTTATTTGTAAAATACGTTTTTTGATTTTTAAACTAAAACGTTTTGATAAGTCTAAGTATGTGTAATTGTGTATAATATAAATCGCAATCAAGTGTGTGTTGGGGCAGGAGGCATAATAAGTCAACTGATAAAGTTGAGTTAAATTCGCGTACAAAATATTTCGCAATTTGGCTTATTAAAGGTCATGTTAACATAAACCACATTACAGACTGGCCGGTCCAAAGCGCGAGACCTTAGTAACATGTTAATTATCATAATAAGAGATAATGGACAGATAGTTGCTGGCTCCTGTGATTGTTACGTGTTTGTTTATTCGTCACTACACTAACGATCACCATCGCATTTGTTGCGCGGACGTTAATACGACATTCCTTATCATAAAACTGCATTACTTATCTCTCGAGCGATAACGATATCACGAAGAAATTTTTTACACAAATTAAAAAGACGTGACGTCACGACGTTGTTTTTAGACTTAAAACATCTTTGTTTTTAGGTCTAAAAACATAAATAACTAATTTTATTATCTAAATTACTAGATGAACGTCCATAATATTTAAAATAAAGGCCCTAGTGTTATCTCACGCTGAATGACAAATGAATAGGTCTAAAATGCTTACAAACAGTCTTCCAATGTCTGTCTGGGCTAGGCTGGGATTTATGTTGTCGTTATGATATTTATGCGCGTGTCTCCTCGACTCGCACCCTGTATTATCGGCAGGTTTGACGTCACGGGTCCGTGCGTCCCTTGCCGGGACCTCCCTGAGGTCACGGTCGGGCCAGGAGCGTGGGGCGGGATCGATGGCTCGCCCTTGTGCCTATTATATCGCGCCGAAGTGCTTCCGCTTTTATTGCCTGCTCAAGCTTTTAAAAGTTATTGTAAAATTTGTTTTTCATGCATTAGATTAGAGCCTTCTATTCAAGAGGATTTCGGAGCGTATCGGCGAAGTCTACAACCATAACAATCAACCACATAAGTTGTTTGGGTGGTATGGTTGAATAAAGCTGAAAGACTTGAGATTAATGTAGTAGGTACAAAGGGTTTTCAACATGGAGCCTGTGAGCAGGAACCAGGTTTTTAAAATATGTTGTATAAATAAAGTACGACAAATCCTGTGGGCCTAGCACGAAAGTGTTTCTTTCGTTCGTTCGTATTAACCTAACAAATTAAAATGGCCAGTCTCATGTGTCAATCCTTTGATAAAATATGACCAACTCAATCTAGCCGTGTAAAAAAACCTTCATAAATTGTCAAACCTTTGATACGGAGGAATGGATGTTTTAATTAGATCGGATAATACGACCGACCGAACGATGCGCTTTCGTATTAGGCCGCTAGGTCGTATCGTAATGGTTACTTTTATCTAACTTTAAGGCTGCGTTTCTCTAGCAAACTTGAGGGCTAAGCTCGCCACGTCATTCAGTACATCATCATCATCATCGTGAATTCACCTCATAGTTCCCTTTTTTCATCAGCTCAACGTCACACTTAGGTAGTGAAAGTCGCTGATGTATGTTATCTTAACATTTCGCGGACGTATACAACATAATACGACTAAAATAGTGTACCATAATAATATCCGCATTGGCTTTGAATTAATCCGATTACAATTCCAGTTAAGCAAAACAGCAGCCCAACCTTGCAACAGGTTTTCGTTAATTTGTAATGTAATTATAACATTTTAATAGCGACATGATTGCATTGTGAATGTTGCGATGCAACGAAACAAACTATAGATAAGACCGTTACAGAAATACAAAAGACGCTGTTTGTTTCCTACTTATAAGTAAAAGACTACAGTTTAAGAACTACACTATTTGTTTTATCGAGTCGTGATTGCCATACCTATAAAATTTATCAGTTTTGAGATAATAAGTGAAAACGACTCCGTCGCTGTGGTTTTAAGTGGGCTGCGTGTCATTTATGAAACCACAAAGAGAAATAATTAGCATGTGGCCCTCTGACCAAGCCACCAAGTGAACAAGACCGATAACTGAAACCTGTGGAACAATTTCAATGGATTCGTATATTAGTAATATTGGTCACAGTCACAGTTCACACGACACGGGGACATGTTTTAATTGCATGGAGTACATCGGCGAATGAAGTAATTTGCTGACATAGCTGGCACTTCAGTATAAAATTACTATGAAGTAGGTTGAAAATGTATCATTATTTTTATTTTGCAATTTTTGACTACATAACAATATTTTAAAATTTAAAGTTTGTATGCCTGTCGCAGGGATTTTGTCAAAAACGTGATGTGAAATTATAATTACACTGATTATTGACAATGACGACTGGTTCGTATAATTTGACGGGCTCTTTTCAGTGATATTGTAATTTCACTGGGCCGCAATAGTGATATTATAATAAATCTAGGTTTATTATGAGTTGAAATTGTGGTGGGAGCCCCGTGTGTTCTGTCTGATTGGTCAATTGAGTTAATCAGTCGCCATTTGCAAAACAATAGTAGTAAACATTGGAGCGTGCCTTTTTTTAAATCGGCTTATTACATATTTTTGGTGTTTTATGAGGTATTTACTTGATTGTTCTAGTCAATATCTTAGAAATGAGTGATTGTGAGCATTTTTCACATTTTATTGAAATTTTTGACATGTTTATGTAACATATTCCTCTTAGTACCTCTTTGTACCTACCTGTGTTTCACAATAAAGAATTTATGAATTATATTTTGATTATTAGTAATTTTATTCCTTTATTATTATTTAAGCTTCATTAATAGCCATAAATTGAGGCCACTGACCAACTTATTACTACCAGTATTACCTTCTATTATGCTTATAATTAATAAACTTAATGCTTAGTATGCGATATAACATTTTTAGCATATTTTGATTCTTATATTTTATAGTATAGGTAGTTAGTACTATAAAAATAAAAAAAATGATTTTCAAAAACCTGTCTCTTATTTCCTAACACTATGTTTAATACTTGTAGCTCAGTTGGTTACGAAAAAGAACCAATCAGCGATCGTTCTGATAATCTAACGGCTTTCTTAAACCAGTGTTATTGTCAAAATATCACTGCCTTACAATTTCACTGTATCGGTCTAGTGAAATTATAATAGCACTAAAACAAGCTCGTTAAATTGTAAGTAATGCAAACGATTGACAATAATCAGTGTAATTATAATGTCACTAGTGAAATTATAATATCACGGCTTTAATAATATCCCTGCAACATGCCTTAAAATGAGTTTACAATACAGATTTAATCCTAAAAACAGATTCAATTATTAACTATAAGATCTCTTAAAATACAGGGAATGAATGTGTATTTGTTTTTGTATTGGCCTTTTTTTACGCCTACATTTTCATTGTTATATTAAAAAGTCATAATGTTAAAAGAAAACCCTTTAACAGTTTATTTAACCGTTCTGGGCTCTTGATTGTCCTACAAGCCTTGTACAATATGAATATTATATTATAAAGTATGCATGTTTTTAATATGCTTATACTCGACAGATTATGTGTAGTATAAATAATGTCTGTTTATCCTTACTTGTTTTATTTAGTAAAAAATATATACACGGACAAAATATATTATGGTCATAATAGTCGTCCGTCCGTGTATATTATACAAATGATAGGGTTGGAAATCATTGAATAAACTGATGAACGAAATTCAAAATAATGGTAACCGAATGGTTGCATAGATATCATACCATAAAAAATACCGGCCAAGTGCGTATCGTGCCCGTCGTTACCACAATATACAGGGTGGTCCAGGCCAGATGGATATAAAATTTTTTTTTGGTAGTCGGCTTAGGGACCTATTTGTACCCGCCAGGAAAAAATCCGCTTACAAGATATATTTTTTAAATTTTTAACCGACTTCAAAAAAAAGGAGGAGGTTCTCAATTCGTCTGAATGGTTTTTTTTTTTGTATGTATGTTACCCGATTACGCCGTTAATTATGGACCGATTTCAAAATTATTTTTTTAGTTTGAAAGGGTATACTCCCGAGGTGGTCCCATTTTCACCAAGTCAGATTCTGATGATGGGATCCCTGGGAAATCGAGGGCAACCCTCAATTTTTATAGGCACCCATAATGTTTTGCATATATTTTCTGACTCGTTGCTGATTTTTGGGTCTAGTAATCATCATGTCATGTTGCTGACCTGATGATGGAAGCCACAGAACTCCTTAACGGATAGGAGTTAGAAGATAATACTGCAATTTGTCGACAGAACGTATTTCGCAGTGTGTTGAGCAGACGTGGAGCTTATGAGGTACCAGACCGCCAATTTTTATTTACTTGGGGCGTACCCGCACACCCAGTAACGAAAAAAAATTTGAAAGTTCCTTTCTTAATTTAACCTGTTATTAACGCGAGACCTTATCCTATGGTTACGACACCAAAATAGCCGCCGTTCTAGTTGGAGTGTAGGTAAACCCTTTTCTTAAGACTTAAAAATTTTCGTCGAAAAATTGACCCTATATAACACCATATTTTTATCATACCATTGGATGGGGGGTCCATAGAGGACCAATATTAGTTAAGGTTACTTTGCTGTAAAGTAATTTTTGGCGAAGTTAGGAGGGAAAAAATAGAGGACTTAACACTTAAAATTGTAAAATAAAAAAAGTTTAATAAAAAACTAAAAACCGACTTCAAAATGAAACTAAAAAGCGAGAAATAATATTGACTAAAACATACCTAATCAGTTCTTTTCGGAGTCGGTGCGAATGAACACATTTTAACTCTCGATGGCTGGCATTTTGAAGTCGGTTTTTAGTTTTTTATTAAACTTTATAGGAATATCACCACTTTTTCTGAGAGAGCGCAATGTCTTATTTTTTTTCTGAGAGAGTGCAATGTCTAACTAAGCACCTAAAATAAAAAAACAATAGAATTCATTTTAAAAGTAAATAAAACATTAAAAGTGGTGATATTTCTAAAATAAATAAATAAACATATCTTGTAAGCAGCTGGCAAGCGTTTTTTTTCTGGTGGGTAAAAATAAGTCCCTAAGCCGACTACCTAAAAAAAAACTCATAAAATTTTTAACCAATTACTTCGTTTAAGTCACGTGGTCAGTTATAATGTTTTGCTCTATGAAAATTTTAAACGACTAAGTTGAACGATTATTATTCTTAAACTAACTGATCTATCTTAACCGTTATGATTTTCCTTAAAAGTTCATAAAAAAAGCATTATCAATACTATACAATTACTATCATCATGATTTTTTTCAGATTTTTCAAGCTATTAGTTTAGCTAGCTTTCAGAGGGGAGGGGACACCCTACTCGAACAAAAATTGGCACTTTAATGTTTAATATTTAGCAAACGGATCCCTTAATTGAAAAATAGTCTTAGCAACCCCTAAGTCATTTTAAAGGACCTATTCAACGATACCCCACACGATGGTGTAGACTACCCAAAGGGTAAAACGGGACCCTATTACTAAGGCTCCGCTGTCCGTCTGTCTGTCTGTCTGTCTGTCTGTCTGTCCGTCTGTCCGTCTGTCACCGGGCTGTATCTCATGAACCGTGATAGCTAGATAGTTGAAATTTTCACAGATGATGTATTTCTGTTGCCACTATAACAACAAATACGAAAAATTAGAAAACAATAAATATTTATGGGGCACCCATACAACAAACGTGTTTTTTTTGCCGTTTTTATAGAACGGAACCCTTCGTGCGCGAGTCCGACTCGCACTTGGCCGGTTTTATTTAAATAATTATGCAATAAAAAACGTGATAAATCATGCAACCCTGGTCAAAATAAGTTTATTTTTTTTAAGTTGTATAACGAATGATCAATAGTAACGACATACATTCTGTCAAAAAAGTTTCGGGAATTGACGATTTGTTTATGGTTCCAAATTCATAATTATATTTTTTTGTTGTTGTTAGATTGGCACAACTGTTTTCCATTTTGGCGCGGAGTTTGAGTTACATCTGATAATTCGATTAAATACAGTATTGTTTTTAGTTATACCATAACTAGTGTGTATTGCGAATTTCATAATGGACAAAAACATCGAACAAAGAGTTTGTCTTAAATTTTGCATCGCCAATGGGATTTCGTGTTCGGAGTCTCTGAAAATGTTACAGAAGGCTTACGGTGAATCGACTTTTTCAAAAACACGTGTTTATGAGAGGTACAAAGCGTTCAAAAGCGGTCGAGATGTGATGGAAGATTTGCCTCGCTCTGGTAGGCCATCAACGTCTGCTACTAAAGATTACATCGCAAAAGTGAAGGAAATAGTGACTGAAAATCCTCATTCAAGTTTGAGAGAGCTAGCCGTCGAACTTTCTGTGTCACACGAGTCGATTCGTACCATTTTAAATAATCAATGGGTATGAAACATGTTGCCGCTCGGATAGTCCCAAAAGACCTACATTTTCTCCAAAAATTCAATCGCAAAAGAGTCCCTGAGGACATGCTAGAACAAGTCAATTCCGACCCAACATTCATGAAACGCATTGTTACTGGTGACGAGACGTGGGTTTACGAGTTTGACATGCAAACTAGTGAACAAGCTTCGGAGTGGCGCGCCTTCCAACTGAACTGAAACCGAAGAAACCGCGCTAAACTCAATCGAAAGTCAAAGTCATGTTGACTGTTTTCTTTGACTGTCGCGGTGTTGTGCACTCAGAATTCTTGCCAAAAGAAAAAAAAAAGTATTATTTAAACGTTATGCGGCGTTTAAGAGAGCAAAATAGACGAAAAAGGCCAGATTTGTGGAATGAAAATTCTTGGATTTTGCACGCCTTCCCACAAGGCCATCATTTTGAACGAATTTTTGACCTAAAACTCAACAAATACCATCGAGCAGCCACCTTATTTACCAGATATGGCTCCAGCCGACTTCTTTCTTTTTCCTAAACTCAAATTACCACTTCGTGGCATCCGGTTTCATTCGGTAGAAGACATAAAGGAGAATTTGCAGCGGGAACTAAACACGATTCCGGAAGAAGCGTTAAAAAAAGGTTTTGATGATTGGATTATTCGTTGGCGTCAGTGTATCGCTTCTGAAGGAGCATACTTTGAATGTGATAAAATAAATTTGAATGAATAACTAACATTTTGTGTATTATTAATCTTTTCCCGATGACATCGACGAGTAAAAACCGGTAATATTCTAAGATCTGATTCTGATCCCTGAGTTTAACTAAAGCGAACCGATCGAATAATCGGTAATCAGACTTTACATAGCATGATAGACAGATACTCTTCATTGCACACAAAACAGTTACAGAAATATGTATAATTTACCGGCGGATTTATAGTTTTTGTATTTATGGTTTGATTGACACAGAATCTTAGAAAATTTAGTAAAGAGTTAGTATTGTAATGTAAAAGTAATGAGGCCTGGAAAACATATTTTTAGATTTTATATGAATGAATAAAATAGTTTATTTCGGACACACATGATATCCATATAAGTTGTTAGTATGACTTAATAACTATGTTAGTAATTATGTTTTACATGTAGGTACATCGGGTGTTACGTGGATTGCCACCCAATGTGCAAGGATAGGGCTATCAGATTTGCTAGCAATTACCTTCAGGAGAGTGTTGGTGCTGCCCCGCACTCTGCCCCACAGAGAGGCCGCACGCTTGCGCAGCACGGCGTGAAAGCCGTCGGTGCGGCAGGCGGCGAACATCCCCGAGGCGCTACAGCGCCAGGGCAGCCCCAACAGCCCCCTGAAGGCGTTGTTGTACTGAACACGCAGCGCACTGAAGGCTTTTTTGGTGTAGTTGCTCCATAGGTTACACGTGTACAATGTTTGGCAATATGTTTTGAATATTGTAATTTTTACCTCTCGAGAACAGCGTGCAAACCTGCGAGATAGCATATTTTCCCTCACCGACAGTGCCCTGCGTTCCCTCTCCATATCCAGGTTATCTCTGAGGTCGTCTGTGACCCAGTGACCCAGATATTTAAATTGCTTGACGGTTTGTAGAGGAGTACCATTAAGTGTTAAAGGCGGAATCGAGTAACTCTTTGTGCCTGATTTAAAAACAAGTAACTCACTCTTTTTAGCATTATATTTGAGTCCATGGGTCCCAGCATACCTTTCACATATTAATAGCAATATTTTTAGTGCATTGACTGATGGGCTCAGCAGTACCATGTCATCGGCGTAGCTAATATAAAATTATAACACGAAGTGTGAAAGAAACTTACTTATAGCAAGAAAAAGTGAGTTAAGCTTGTACCACATCTAGCTGTAACATCAGTATTGTTTTAATCTGATCTCCATGAATAAATATTTTGAATCTTTGAACATGATTCTTACATTAGCTGGATGTGTTGTTATTGCTACCTCACAAATAAATAAAAACTAGACGCGAACATTTTGCGATAGTCCTAGAATGATGGCTTCATTAAAATGCACGAGTAAAGAGTATTTCTGAGCCTAGAGCTCGAGCCGAGACTAGACAAGAATAGCCACAGTGTGAATTAAAATATGCTATCTACCATTATATGTTATTTCCAACCATTCTAACGCAAATAAAATTATGATTTTCTCCAATTTACAGAATTCAGAGTGAGAGAGTAGCAAGACTAGCAAGGTATTTAGGTATCATTGTGCAAGTGTTACGAAAAGAAATTCTGCTGCATGCGCTGGCCACCAAATTACCAAACGTACAAAACTAAACCGAAATAAATTAAAATCATTAATAAATGGTTTTAATCCAGATAGTAAAATGAATTTATATTAACTTTTCCCATTTTGTAACTGCATCTAAAGAAACTCAAATCTCTCATCGAAATTCGGCGTAAGATTTACTACCTGTCATTCATTCGGCCGCTGTGCGTTTCTTTCGGGTGGAGCGAGATAAGTCGAGAAGCGAAATAATCACAGATCACAAAGCAAAAATACAGTCAGTTATCTGATTTTGAGTTAACTACGGAGGTGTCCTAATGTGAGACAACTCCCCTTTCGACAATTATTTTTTTACTTTTAACCGATAAGTGTATTAATTATCATAATAGTTGGTCGTACCAACCTATATTAGTAAAATTTTAATAAGTATTGTCTTCGTATGGAAAGAAGCATGTACATTTTATAGGTGCCACTTACATGTTGTTACCAAAAAACTAAACAAGTTAACTAGAATAAAATAAATTATTTTTCCCCGCAAAGTTTCCAAATCTGTAGAGTTGGCTCATTAAACGAAAAGCATTAAGTTCAAAGGCAGAACAAACTACCTTATACGTGTGCCAAAGTTGAAGCCGTGGTGTTGGAGCTATGCCAGTTTTCGCATTTTCAGGTTAAGTGGAGATTCGGCAACTGATATTCTTTGAATATCAAAACAAATACGAAGGAAATCAAGGACTTTTGATGACTAAACATGACACTGTACACACATTTTAGAAGTGTGTGCGATGTGTGATGTTTATATGTAATGTGAAATATGTAAGTAGGTACCTCTGCTTATGTAAATAAAATTAATACTAAATTATATATTGCAGGGTACCTACCTAGTGCGAGCGCCATAAAACAACCATATTGTATAAATCGGTTGCGGGTTCGAATCCCGCGAGGGGCAAATATTTGTGTTAAGCACGAGCATTTGTACCTAAGTCATGGACGTTTATAAACGTATATAAATAAGTATGTTTATCCGTTATCTAGTCGCCATAGTACAAGCTATGCTTAGTTTGAAATAGAAATAGAAAATCATTTATTTGGTACAAGACATACACATATATAAAAATCTTATCAAAAAACTTATAAAATAAGTTGCGTAACTGTGTGTAGAGCCAAGTACCAAAATGGTATCCGCTCAGTATAAGGTCGTGACAGCAGAGAGCACGTCGCGACCACTGGTATTCTGCGGATGCCAGCTGAGATGAGATGAGGGCGCTGCCACCCAGATGTACATACTTGAATTTATACAAACAGTATACACAAACAAATGAAACAACAATAAAATTATTAACTTAAAACCGGAGTTACATGGTATTTTAGGAAAAGCAATTATATTATGAAATCTTTAACTTAACATAACATTTTTTCTGAAGAAATTATTCGTGTACGATTATAATATTGACTGGTGCTACTAGATTTTTATAATCAAGGTATTTTTTGCAAATGTAAAAGATACTTATTGTAGTTGTGCCTAAATGAATTTATTGTTTGACACCTTTTTATAGGCGGAGGTATGTTATTCTAGCATTTCGTGGCAGAATAGCGAAAACTACCACGAAATGCTGCAGTATTGTGACTCGGACATCCAAGGCGCACTGTAGACCTTACACTTCGGTGAGAAAACAATAGCAGGCATTTTGGACTCGCTGTATAACTTTTTTGAGCCATAGATGCATTCACCTATAACGGTATCAGCATAATTACGTTTTGATAATACTAAGGTTTCACATAGTTTAACTCTTAAGTCGACATTTAAGTAGTTGCGCACTTGGTACAGCACTTTGAGCCTATAATAACAATTTCCCACAGTTTCCAGAACGTGATTATGAAATCTTAGCCTGTTGTCTATAAGGACGCCAAGGTTTCGGGCTTTAGTAACCTGATCAATAGCAATATTATCAATTGTAACATTAGGATTAAAATTATTAATGGAATTTATTTGGACATTAGAACCAAGTATTATAAATTAAGATTTAAGCGGGTTTAGAACCAAGCAATTTTTACTAGCCCATGCATTAATACTAGTTAGGTCTTCATTGATTTTGCTAACAGCAGTAAGGGTTTTTTGTGGTTTAAAGGACATATAAATTTGTAAATCGTCTGCGTAAATATGATATTTACAATTTTTGATGCTATCAACTAAATCAGCACTATATAAAACAAAAAGAATTGGACCCAATATAGATCCCTGCGGTACACCTCTATTTAATAACGTAGGGCTTGAGACAGATAGCATCCCGCTCTCATCACAAACCTCTACGCGTTGCGATCGCCCACTTAGATAACTGAAGAACCATCGTAATGTGTTAGCGTTGAAGCCGTAAAATGTCATTTTAGACAAAAGGAGATTATGGTTTATTGTGTCAAATGCACGAGAAAAATCAAGAAGAGCTAAAATTGACCCACATCCCATGTCTTGACCCGATAAAATATCATCAACTACATCTGGTGGGGTGTGGTGGTTGTGCTGCGGCCAGCTCGAAATCCAGATTGTTTCTTAGGCAAGATATTTTTATCAGTCAAAAATACAGTTAACTGTTGGCAAACAACTTTTTCGATGATTTTCGACATGAAAGGTAGAATACTGATAGGTCTAAGGTCGCTAAGATCGTTTGGGTTGCTTTTTTTAGGGATTGGTTTAACAATAGCGTCTTTCCAGACATCAGGGAAGATGCCAGACTGGATTGACTTATTGACTATTGCTGTTATTACTTTAAGTGTTCTAGGCAAAGTTAGTAGGATCATGTCTCGCGAGATTCCATCTACGCCTATGGCATTAGAAGCAGAGTTAACTATAATTTTTAATATGGATGCTTCGTCAACAGGTTTAAGACTAAAGGCGGAGGAGGAGTTGAAACGTTGGTATTCATAATAGGTGAGATCTGAAATAGTGACACAATTGTTTCCTAGAAGACTAAGAAAATGGGTATTAATTTTTTCAGGATCATTTATATGTGAGGGAATTGGAGTATGCTTATTTTTAAAATCAACTACATTTCTTTCAATGTTTTTCCATAAAACTTTAGAATTGTTTGTGTTTTTGTTAATATTTTGCTGAAAAAATGCTGCTTTTTCAGCATACATAGCCTTATTTACTAATGATTTTAATTCTTTATAACAACGTTCGTTCTGATTCCTGTTTTGTAATACGGCTTTTAGTATGAGCTTGATCTCGTAGTTTCATCATTTCCCTAATAGTTGACGTTATCCAAGGGTAACTTTGATGTGTAAGACAGGACCGGAGCGTGGATATCATAGACATGTACTATGTAGGCGTTAAAGGAGGACACAGCCTCATTGACATCGTCACTAAGTAACTTCTCCCAAGGTATCGCATCAACAAGAGTGTTAAATATATCTTTGATTGGTCTGTAATGAATCCATTTCGGAGATATTTTGGGTTTAGTGTAGCGTAGTTTACACGATATGAAAGCATGCTTACTTAAAGTAGGGATATAATCAATTTGGGGTTAGCTAATTGGTGTAATTGTGGAAACTATTTTTTTTTTTATACATTGAATTCCATCGAGGCTGGCTTAAAGCAAAACGAATATGTCAATAATATTAAATTATGACAATTATACCAAGAAACGGCAAAACCTTTTAATTCCGTTTTTTTAAACCATGACTGAATCTTCATTCAGTCATGGTTTATAAACAATTCTTCAATGATTATAAAAAAAACTAAGAACCGACTTCAAAAATAAAATAAAAAGCGAATAATAAATTTCTAAACTAAAACATACCTAATCAGTTGTTTTTGGAGTCGGTGCTTTTGGACTCCAAAAATAACTGATTAGGTATTTTAGTTTAGAAATTTATTATTCGTTTTTTATTCGTTTATTTTTGAAGTCGGTTCTTAGTTTTTCAAACTTTTTTTTATTTCTCTATTTTTAGTGTTAGGACTTTTAACAATACTTTATCGTAATTGAGGATCTATCATTATAGAAGTCGTTTAAAAATATCGTGTACTGGTTTACGGCCCTAGTAAATAAAATTACTGTCTAGTACCTCGTAAGCGCCACGTCTGTCCAATACACTACGAAATACGAATCTGTCGACAAATCGCAGTATAATCTGTTGACTCCTAACCATTAAGGACATCTGTGGCTTCCATCATCAGCTCTGCAGTATTATATGCATACTAAAACCTTTTCCAGAATGTAACAAATACTTTTCTGAAAACCGCATCAAAATCGGATGAGCCAAACGCGAGAAATCGCGGACAAACATACATACAAACATACGGGTCAAACTGAGAACCTACTTTTTTTTGAAGTCGGTTAAAAACCGACTTCAAAAAAAAGTAGATGATTGAATCAAACGGCTATAAGAGTATTTCTTTGAAATCCTATTAAGATGATTAATTATAATGCCTGACTAATGCCTAAGTTTAGCAGTGGACGTCCTATAGCTGAAATGATGACATTGATTATGACACCATGCAATAATGATATTATTCTAGTAAATCTAAAGTTCAGAAGGTTCGCTTCCATAGAAACATTAGTTTGGACGCGACATGCACCTCTCCTATCAATTAACTCGTATTAATACAAGCGCGTGCATGGTGTTGTCAAAATATGGAATGTAATTGATTGGCAGCAAAACCGTAGGTATATTAGAAGGCGTGTTTGCGTAATAGCATGACCATAGCATCGCATAAAAGGTTTACAAAATGCCGACCTGAAAGAAAATTGAATCTATTCTAATTAGAATTCTACTAATTAGTAGAGTGGTATAATAATATGTCTGTCGCGGACTAATGTCTACAAGCTGCAAGGTTGGCCACAAGGTCTGATGAAGTGAGCTTAAACGGGCTATTTAAATTGCTAAATCTAGGGTAAAATTGACAATTATGAAGTCGAAACCACTTCAAGCAGTTTAAAGAAAGAACGTGAAAGTACTTATTTACTGCAAGTTTGCGTTGCTGACGTGTACCAATTGTATCAAGATATTCCATACCATATTTAACTCTTTAAAACTACGATACGATACGATACGAGGTACTAGCCCAGCCAGGATCAAAGCCTGCTCCGGTCAAACCGGCATACCAGGTAGCACATTTTATAAGGAGGGACACGCTCTGGGATGGGAAAGGACGGCCGACAAGCCAACCGGCCGCGCAAGTCGGCTGAAACCAGTCGACCACAACCAAGTAGATATGCATCCTGAGCCTGGTATAGGAAAATGGGTAAAGACGGGTTTATTGTTGTTAGGATTGAGCGTTGATGATGATGGGTTGGGCAATCTGGCCTTGGGTGTTGTGGTTTTTTCCTGATTATTATGTAATCTTGTTACTTGTTTGGCTTGCTAGTTGTTCTGCGTCATTGTTCCATAGGTGTTGTTTCGTATGAGCTGCTGGCGTCGGATTCACTGTCAGTTTCTCCTGTTTCGAATATTGTTTGAGCTGCTTGTCTCATCTCCTTTTTGTTTACGGCTAGGTGTTTCCATTTTATTAGGGTTTTATCATAGTATTACAGATCATGTGGTGAGAGCGAGTCCTTCCACGTAAATATGGGCCTGCCAATCTTTAGCCTATTTGCTTTAAGTTTTATAGCGCTGTAGAGTACGTGCGGCTTCGTTCGCAGTAATATATGACCGTAGTAGCACAGTCAGAGAAATTCTCTAAGTAATTGTCTTGCTCATCAGAAAGTGCTGTACTTTTTGGTTTTTCGGTGGTGATTTGCTGTGGCTAAGTATGTCTTAAAATGATAAGCTCGTACCGTCTAAGCATGGATCGGTTTGCTTTGGTTAGCGCGGCGGCCTTTAGTCCTGTGTAAGTCATTGTAGGCTCAATGATCATCTATATCTATACATATAATAAAACTGTAGAGAGGGTAAATTCTGTACATTGAAAATAATAAAAAAAAAACTCCATATTTAACTCTTTAAAACTCTAGAAATAAAACATTAAAGCTAAAACAATTTTTGAAATCGTATGCAGATTGTGTTCGATGTTTAATTTGTCTCTGTCGAAAGGCTTTTCTTGTGAAAACCTACACGGGTTTAGATATTTAACGATACTCCAAGTACCTCCAATTATGTATACGAGTATTCAATCTGTGTATGTATGAACTAAAATACAGATTTTACGATCTGGAGACGCAGATTATAATCATCCACCTAACTACGATAGGAAAGGAAAGGCTTTGCTATGATAAAATTTTACGGATTTAGTGTAAACATACATTTTTATACGGTCTAGCATATTGACCGGGTCTGTACGGATAAAAAAACAAACTAATAATCAGACAATAACACGTGAAATTTGTGAATATGCATTGAATTGTATTCTGTAGTTGTGCCTTTAAATAAATAAAATAAAAAAACACTTCCCAGTAAGGTAGGTAGAGGACAGCCTCTTCTAACAAGCACCAGAAGGGGGCGAGAAAGGTAGGATAAATAGGTAGCATTTATATGATAATGAAAAACACCCAGGCTTCGCGCGAAACTGTTATTGAAAGTGTTTTATAGATTAAATTGAGACCTGAAACATAATATGATAGTGAATAACAGTTTGCAAACTATAACAATATTATCATATCGATAAATTTTTCTCGTCTTTCGCTGTAACAAAATCAACTAGAGAAAATCAATCTCAATCAATCAAAAATCTTCACCAGAATCCATCGCGTCATAAGTCATAAAACAAAAGACCATTACTAATTACTAAAGCGGTAGTACAGACGCACGTCTATAATTATTGCGCATTAGTTTTGTCACTGCGATCTATTAAAATGCGTCTGAGTTGAAGGGTCCTTAAAAAAGATTAGGAATTCATTAAACCTTTATCTTGTGTCGATTATTAGTTTTTCTCCCTAAATTTTTCTAAGACTTCCCGGTTGTTTTCACCATACATCCGCCTCCACGATACCTAACTATGGATACCCCGTTTGTGCGTCTACATCTAAAAGTGCATAATTTCTGCAACATCATCAGATATTTTTACAAGACTTTCCACCAGTCTGCACTGAGCCCGCGTGGTGGATTATGGCTCAAACCACCTCATAGGTAAGGTAAGGCCTGTGCCCTACAGTACAGTGGGACGTATAAAGGCATACTTTACTTTTCTTGTACACCAGCTACCTACTTGCATTGTACGTTAATGACATTACGTGTAATAAACTGGAGAATTCACAGAAAATAACAACTGGAATCTCAAATTAAACCAGAAGAATGATGGAGTTTAGCGTGTTTGTAGAACATTTTTCGCTTGCAGTACTATAAATTTATTTTGAGACTGCATTCTAAACTGCTAGATTTTAAGTTACTATCCCTGTTGTTTAGCGCCAGACATGCCCGCCCGCGTATCCACATATTTATTACAAGGGTCGTTTAGCATTACCATGCCTTGTTATTGCAAATTTATTTGAATATGATAAGTACAATCTATCATATTATTACACCAGTGAACTTCGTAGTTCATTACATACAAAAGTGCAATTTCGATTGTTCGATTTCCTTTGAGTTTTACCAGTAATTACCGTAGGATAATAGGTAATAAACAACAAATATTGAGTCTCTAAAACCCGAAGCTTTATTCTTATCAATCATTACGGAACTATTGATAACATAATTTTACCTCAATTATTTTTTAAATTTGAAACTCGTTGACACGTTCTAAATTTTTTGTTAAAAGTTCAAGCTCATCATGCACTATTGTATAATATTCCAAAAGGAGAAGTCACTCGTACCGAGCTTGTCAATCACCAATAAAAAATAAAATTGGTGAGGCTGTTGTATGGCCGTCCTATCTATTTTCAGCGAGCCATCTGTTAAGTTAACGACATCACTTGTAAAAATATTACTTATATCACAGCTTATATATATTGTTTATCTACGTACTATGTTTACGGATCAGTACAATGTGTGAAGCATAACAGAGACCGGATCCCAAAAAGAAAAAAAATATATCCTCACGTTAAAAATACCACTTGCCCATAAAGCCGCGGAATAGAATGTATTCTTAAATAAGCTGGATAAACTGCCTGTCAGTCAATTTTCCCTAGAAATCTATCTAGAAATCTATGATACATGTACATCTTGTGTGAGTGTGTTCAACTCAAAGATTATCGTGGCTCTTAGGTAGGTACCGAGTACATAATTTCGGCTGGCATTGCTATATCTTGTAATTTTAAAAGTGATGTTCATAACAGTTTTTTTTTCTTTCAAATACGTAAATATTAAAACATCGAAATTAGTCCTGTCCTATTGTGTTGAATAATGTTGATGCCTGGCTCAAAGCAGGTAATGCCTACTACTTTTACACATCTCTGTTCTTATTCATTTTTACACAACGCGGAACGGTACATTTAGAGTTAGTTGAATTGTTTTAATTAACAACATTCACTGAGAAAATGTTATGAACTCAATTGTTTTGGTGGTATTATCAAGATTTATTAAAATGTATGTGTGAATGTAAGTAATGTAAATACTAAGGAATTTTAGAATAAATTACAATACAACTGCAATGACCAAAGATATAACCACAGAACTCCAATGTATCTCGTAATATTTTTGACGTAAAAAAATTTCGCGTTTACAGAAACCTTTACAATGACTTGTAACCTTTTACAATGTTATATTTAAGCTAGAATTATTGTATCAACAGTAGATAAACCTAATAAATAAATAAAAAATAAGTTTTGATGTATGCGAAACCTTCTTGGCCAATTGTCTTCTAAACACGAAGATGCATAGCAACTTATTCGGTATAAGTTAAGATACGTGCCAATGTGAATCCTAATATCAAGTAACGGATTTTAAAAAAACAAACATATTTCAAACAACTCTTTGCCAGCAGATGCGTACAAAGCTTTTTTTTAAACCACTTTCATGCAATGTTCCGGGAAGTCTTCCACGCAACGGCTTTTTCGTCCGCAGCTATCACATCTTTCGGTCAAGAAAATTGTATCATGTCGAGGTGTTCTTAGTTTATTTAATTAAGGCAATGAAATGTCACATGAAATTAGGCCCAATTAGGTCAAAGAAGTGCCCAAAAAGTTTAATCGGTATGCTGTCCAGTAAGTCAGACCCTTGTTTAAGGCTCCAAGTAAGTGTACTTGTTTTGTTATAGGCCTACCTTAGACGTGGGACAGTTCTCGGGAGTACTGTATTTTCCGTCAAAATAGATCGCTTACAACTGCATCTGCTAATTCACACGAGAGACTAAAAGTACCGCTTATAGTCCTCCGGACAACCGACGACATCGACAGGCATTGCAAAAAAGGACAAAGGTTTTCTTCAACTTTCAAGTAAAGACAATACATCATATTTCTGAATAAAAGCCTCCATATCGTCCGTTTTAATAAACAATGACAAGTTCTGAGCGGACTTTTCGGGTGTATTGTCCTCCATGGACAAAAGTCCTTGTTTTCAGACGGACCTATCGACAAGAGCCTAATAAAAAGGCATCCGTCAGCTACAACCGGGCAGTTTTGGTCCGACCCACCAGCGGGCGTGATCGGGCCAGTGCAGTGTCAAGTGCAAAAGGCACCCTACAAAGCGGCGACTCCGCCAGTGGTGGCGCCGACGCGACCAGAACTTCCTAGGCAGGCCGGACCGCTGTTGGGCTCCTTTTTAGCGGGCCCGACCTGGGGGTGACTGAACTCGTGAAAAAAAAACCCTCGTCTGCGCAGGCCTTAAAGCAGTAGCCGTTGGGTATCGTGTTTGGTCGCCTATCCATTCCGAATTAATATTACTTTAATTTCAAAAAGTAATCTTTACCGCGCTTTACATTGGTTGGTAGGCGCTTTGTTTCTGGAATCTGGATCATTGTGACATTCCTAAGATACCTGTTTTAGTGTCGTAAACACGATGGTAGGAACCTGCTTCAAATTTAGCAACCATATAAGGCACCATTCCACGTGGACATCGGACTTTGTGCTGCAACCGGCGCAAAACTATCTTCCTCACCGGAAGGTGCTGGTGAAAAATCACGTGAACGCTTACCGACCTTTGCAACGAGAGCTTAATCTCTTCATACGTAATTCGCGTATTCTCTTTAATTCATATTTTTTTTGTAAAAGACTTCAAAATGGGAACACTTTTTTTTCAATCTCAGATGGCTACCATTAGCGTTCGTTTACCAGCAGGCGCCTTACGGACCATAATCCATAATGTTAGACTGTTGACACCTATTTGTTTTTAGTTGTTTAAGTTGGGGCCTCAATCCAAAAACCACACTTTGGCTATACACATCGGTTATCAGACCTTCTCTAACTTATGGATCAGTTGTATGGTGGCCCAGAACACAACTGACCACAGTGAAAACAAAACTCCAGAGTTAACAGCGCCTAGCAAGCTTAGTAACTACTGGGTGCATGAGAACCACCCCATCAGCCGCGCTCGAGTTCCTCCTAAACCTGAGACCTCTTGATCTCATCATACAGGAGGAAGCACAGTCAGCCGCCTTGAGACTAAGAGCAAACGGACTATGGAAACGAAACATAGAAACAACGCACTCAAAAGTTCTGCAAGGGGTTCTCAAGGAACTACCACTCCTTGAGGCGCCCATGGACAGAACTCCGTGTCAACACATCTTCGATCGAAGATATAATATCCAACTCACAGAAGAATCAAAAGATAACTCTGGCATCAATGAAGTGACGATATACACAGACGGTTTAAAAACGGCATATGGCACCGGAGCCGGAGTCTTCTCGAATGATTTAAACATAAAAATTTCAACCACACTAGACAAGTTAAACACCATCTTTCAGGCAGAATGCATTGGTATCACCAAAGCGGCACAGGCGGTTGCAGCCAGAGACGTCCGAGACCTTAGCATTAAAATTGTCTCGGATAGTGCATCCATACTCCAACCAAGCCTTACAAAACAATGCTATAACCTCCGTCCTTATACTGGAGTGACACAATGCACTCTAATCCATTGCAAACACGAACAGAGTAGTTCTGCAATGGATCAAGGGACACAGCAACTCACTGGGCAATGACGCAGCAGATGAATTGGCCAAAAGAGGATCGAAGGCAGTAGTCAGGCCCAAATTAAAACGTGGCTGCGCGAAAGAACCAGAGAAACACACCAAACACAATGGATGAACAATGTAGGATGCAGGCAAACAAAAGATGCGATTCCGGTAGCATCAAAAAAGCTTGCCCGCAACCTCATCAGACTAAAGAGGGACAAACTTCGCAGGGTTATAGGAGTTATAACTGGCAATTGTTCCCTAAACAAACACCTGTTTAACATAGGAGTAACAGACAGCCCCATATGTAGAGGATGTATGGAGGCAGAAGAAATGCCACAGCATGTGCTTATGGAGTGGAGTACGGGAGTGTGGCAGGACAACGGGCACGGATTCTCCAATCACCGGGATCACTCCCGGGAGCCTTCAGGAGCCTGAAAAGGCTGCTGACCTTCTGGGAAGACCTGGGCTGGTTGGAGTAAAGGGAAATGATGTAGCACGCACAATGGCCCAATCAAGAGGCTAAGTGCGGAAACCTCCCAGCCAAAACAAACAAACCTATATGTTTTGCTGTGTCATTTTTTTCCCGATGATCATTTGCTCTTTCTATGTTCATTTGTTTTAATTGTTTCCCCATGGTTTATCTCAATATATTGAGAACACATCATTTTGGAAAATCAAAATTTGAAGACTTTAATATTTTGGATATAAAAATCAATATAAAATTGTAGAAATTCAAAAGTATGTTCCCAAAGGTAACGGTACCTTAGTTGACTTTTCAAGAATATCGATCTATTTGTCAAAAACGCATTGTATCATGAAAAAATCATAGTGCAAAATGTTCTCAAAGAAAATATTTTTTAATAAGATTCTGATTGCAAAAAAAAACGTGGGGGGTAATTTTAAATTAGACTGTTCCTACTTCATATGTAGGATTAATCTGCTCTGCTATAACTGGTTTTAAAAATAGTAATTAGTAGTAGACAGTAGTTGTGTAGGGTAGGACACAATAAATACAAAGGATTACTTTAAAAACTGAATAGCTTTAAACTTTTGTTAAAAAAACATGAATAGATTTTTTTTTTAATTACAAGAGCAAGTCTTAATTTTATTTGAACATTTGTATAACAGGCTCAATATTTCAAAATTGCAACAGGCACTGTGACATGTTTGTACACTCTGCCCAAAACCAAATAAACACATACTGTAAGCAAATTTTAATAAATTATTAGACAATAAATATTGATACTCTTCCTCTTACCAGAGATGTAAATAGCACAAGTACCAAATGTAAAAACCAGGTAAAATCTCAAAGTTAGGATCAGTATGTTTTGTTGTGGTTCTTTATTACATAAGAAGCTTAAAGTTAAATTGCTAGTTGTTAACAAACTTAGTTTAAACTTTATTATAATCAGATGATGAAATAGTTGATAACATTAAATTGAACTCTTATTTAATAACTTGTAATAATGCCAATAGGCAAAAATTCACAGAGCAAATATAACTAAAGTTCTGTCTTTAGTTAACACCAGCCACAATTCTAAGCAGTCTTCTAAGTTAAATATGCAAGATAGGTTGATTTAGGAGTATACAGCTTGTGGCTCAACAAAGAGGTAAGCCTGAAATTTCTGTTTAGGTCTTAAGCCTTTTAAGAGGGAGTACTTGTATCAAGCAAAGCCCAGTATCGGTAATTGTAATGTTAAAAACCAGACTCCACAATCCCTAATCACACTAGTGAACTTCATTGTCTGAATAGCATATGACTGAAGCTCGAAACGAACATCCTTGTCTATAAAATTGACAAGTTATGTAAACCATATATTAATAAATTACAAATGAAATAATTTTTATTACTTATATTTAGGTAGCTGTTTTAAATAATGGACTGAGTTGAATGGCATTGGTCCAGCACAGAGAGAGTAAAAGGATAAAAGAGGCTTTTCCCTAAATAGTATATGAATAGGCATCATTTATTCATAGTAACTTAAACAAAGAATAAGATAAAATTACAAAAAATACTATGAATATCAAAAGGTAAACTTGAAATCAGAGAATGAAAAGAAAGATATTCCAAATTATATTAAGATTTCATTATTCGCAACAATAAACTTATCAATTAATTTGGAAGAGTAAGTAACTTAATTTTGGATTTAATGTTAGCTTAGATTATTTTTCATAACAAATGTGCAAGTCATGATAGCATATTGATGTGATAAGCTAGCTAGTAGCTAGGTCTTTTTACTTAGGACTTTGAAAAGGAGTCAGTTTGATTGACCCTTCGAAGCCCCTTGATGACTGAGCATGTATGTAATATTCCCAGTATAATCCAGGGCTTAAAGGTCAAGTAACTAACTACACAGTAGTCCACAACACCAACTTCAGTCACAGGGCTCATCAAAAATATGGGTATTGTTTTAGTGTGTGTAAACAGACAACAGCATGTCAACCTTCTTAAAAAGTTTAAGGTCATCCAATCAATTGATTTTCAACTTTAAGTCTGACAATAGATATCAATATCAATTAAGAAAACATAAGATTTTCTCTATTAATTGGTCCTTAGAAATTATGATTTATAACCATACTAAACATTTTAATAAAAACCAATAAAACCAATTTATTTTTGCAAATAGGCTTAAACTAAGCACTTTTACATGTCCCATTGTTATTTTTTTCCCTACCATAATATATAATAATAGGTATTATTGAAGTGTTCAGTGTATCAGTAATGGGAAGTCATAACTATGAACAAGTTTCCACAAATTGTATAAGTTCTGGCTTGAAGACCCTAGTGATGTAAATACTTTCATTATTAATTACTGAAGCGGTGATCTGCTGTAACACAAAAAAAACACATGCAAAAATGTGTCATAATGTAGGCCTCCAACATTTTACAAACTGTTAGAAATATATGCGTATGTACCTAGTACTGTGTACAGTTTACTAGCATTGTCATGATAACGTTAGGTACGTAAATGCATTATTTTTTTGACATATTTTAACCTTCGCCATTTTTACCTGCATATGTAGTTTTCACACACTTGCATTATAACAGAAACTATAAAACTGATATCAATCTAACGTAACTATAAAACGTTAAAAAAGAAATAAGTAATAAACAGAATTTTAACAAATTTAATAATCAAATTCAAAAGACATTATTTTTGCTCACCTCGACATCAGTGTTGGCAGCCGTATTTGAAGGTTTGTGATCCGAATTGGTATGCTGGTCAGTAACGATGCTTTGAAGAAGTTTGGAGTCATCATTAACTATTGTTGTGGCACTCTTATCCGGGGCTTTCGGTTCCTTATCATATTCCGGCGGAGGAGCCATCTTGAAGGAAGAGCAGTCAGATGACACAAGTCTTATGACTTTTACACACCGAATCACTCTCTACCCCGTTTTTAATATAATAATACACTATCTAACTATTAAATCATCATGATTTAGTATTTTCCTACAACATATCTAAAGTTCTTTTATTTTGCAAAACCGAATTCATCATTTTCGACAGCTTCCGACTAACATTTTTAACGACTACACTAATGCCCTCTATCGGCGCCGAGAGGTACAATTTTCTAAATTTCAACATGGAAATAAATCGCGTCAAAGGGGGCGCTACTATTAAGTACACCTGTCAAATGCCTAACTAATTGCATGGATTTTTATAGTTCCTATTTTGAACACATTCATTACAATCCTTGTTGGTCGCCATCCACAAGAATATGGCAACACAGAACTGACAGGGATACCTGAGCTATGATTAGGGCTTCAAGTTATTGTGTTGGGCTAACAGCCCATTGAAAGCTCAATGTAATTTCGATTATGATTAAAACTAATTGCATTTTTATCCGTGTTTACTTGATCTGCCATTGCCTCAGCCTGGTTTGGTTTTGCAAATGTCATGAGAAAAAAAAAGTTTTATTGATTTTTGATAGGAGGCCGCCCGCAAATTCGCAATTTTACGAAAGCCTTTATTTTTTGGAATAAAATCTAAAGGTAAAAATGCCTGAAGTAAAAGAAAACATATTTGTGTTTGTTCCCAATATTATTGGTGAGTTAACAATCATTGTAATTTACGTTTTGAATAATTATATTTCTTTTTTCTGTATGTCACCATTGTTTACAAATGTGCAAAAAAATTGTTTCAGGATTTGCCAGGGTCGTTCTTCTTATTATATCTCTGTACTACATGCCGACACACTGTGTGGTAGCTTGTACATGCTACGTTACTTCAGCTTTGCTTGATGCTTTTGATGGACATGCAGCTAGATATTTTAATCAAAGTAAGTCTTGTATCTGCTCTTGTAAGGAATCATATAATTTAATTATATACTTAGTAATTACACCATATTTGGAATAACATTGGACTTCACAAGCTTTAAAAATGTAAATGTATCTAGATCAGTATTGTATTCATGAATAATTACATTGCCAAAGTTATTTGCATGTAATTATTGTAGGCATAGTTCAACTTCAACAACTTTAATGACTTCGCAATAAACTAAAATAAGTTCAGCAACACTAACCTGATAATAAAGAACTATTGTTTACTTTAGGGTTTAGTCTTCCAAGTAAATAAGCTTATCTTCTTCTATTATCTGAATGAGCTATATAAATATTAGGTTTTTTTATAAGAGTTTCAAATATTAATGTAGATCATATAATAATTAGGAATCTCAAATTGGGGTTAAACAAATACCTATGAATGTTTTTCACTACAATGGAAATATGCTGAAAACTTTGGGCTCTACATTTTTGAAGAAAAAGTGTTAACTCAAAAGTTATTTTTATGGCAGCCTCTTTGGTATTTCGCTGAAGTATACTCTTTGAGGTTCAAAGATCCTTACATTAAGAATCCATCACTTAAAATTCAATCTGTATTTGATATCCTGTATTTTAGTGTATTGCTTCAACCCCATATAATTGTAATTTGTTTAATTAAAATATTCTGCTGTAAACATTACTGAAAATCTTATTACAATTTATTTTCAGGCACCAAATTTGGTGCAATGCTGGACCAGCTCACAGACCGTGCAGGCACAAGCTGCCTCATGATGACCCTGGCGACATTCTACCCCAAGTATACCTTCTGGCTCCAGTTGTCTATGGCCATCGACATCACCGGCCACTGGTTATACTTGCACACCACTACCCTGCAGGGCAAGACTTCACACAAGTTCATTGACATGTCCGGAAACCCCATCATGCGCCTCTACTATATGAACAAAACAGTACTGTTCTTCATGTGTGCTGGGAATGAAGCCTTTTATGCAGCTCTCTATGTGATGTACTTCTATACTGGACCAATAGGTAAGTTTAGCTACACATACCTATTTATAAGTTAAAATCCTTTGTTTGAGGCTTTGTACCACATACATGACTGTTCTGATTCAGGAACAAAATCATCCAACTTCATTTGGCTGTGGATATGTCGTGGCCCAATCTTAAAATTAAACAGTTAATGATATGACCGGCCATTTCATAAAATGGTCGTATTTCATATAACGGCAAAACAAAACTGGCCATATTGTTTAAACGTCAACGTTTGATGATACTACTCTGTCAAGAAAGTACCGGGAAAAGATTAATAATACACAAAATGTTAGTTACTCATCCAAATTTATTTTATCACCTTCAAAGTATGCTCCTTTAGAAGCGATACACTTACGCCAACGAATAATCCAATCATCAAAAAATTTTTTAAACGCTTTTTCCGGAATCGAGTTCAGTTCTCGCTGCGAATTCTCCTTTATGTCTTCTACCGAATGAAACCGGGTGGCACGAAATGGTAATTTGAGTTTAGGAAAAAGAAAGAAGTCGGCTGGAGCCATATCTGGTGAATAAGGTGGCTCGATGGTATTTGTTGAGTTTTTGGTCAAAACCTCGTTCACAATGATGGCCTTGTGGGAAGGCGCATTATCGTGGTGCAAAATCCAAGAATATTCATTCCACAAATCTGGCCTTTTTCATCTAATTTGCTCTCTTAAACGCCACATAACGCTTAAATAATACTCTTTTTTTATCGTTTGACCTTCTGGCAATAATTCTGAGTGCACAACACTGCGACAGTCAAAGAAACAGTCAACATGACTTTGACTTTCGATCAAGTTTGGTGCGGTTTCTTAGGTTTCGGTTCAGTTGGAAGGCGCCACTCCGAACCTTGTTGACTAGTTTGCATGTCAAACTCTTAAAACCACGTCTGGTCACCAGTAACAATGCGTTTCATGAATGTTGGGTCGGAATTGACTCGTTCTAGCATGTCCTCAGCGACTCTTTTGCGATTGAGTTTTTGGAGAAAATTTTGGTCTTTTGGGACTAGCCGAGCGGCAACATGTTTCAAACCCAATTGATTATTTAAAATGGTACGAATCGACTGGTGTGACACAGAAAGTTCGACGGCTGGCTCTCTCAAACTTGAATGAGGATTTTCAGTCATTATTTCCTTCACTTTTGCGATGTTTCTCTCAGTAGCAGACGTTGATGCCTACCAGAGCGAGGCAAATATTCCATCACATCTCGACCGCTTTTGAACACTTTGTACTACTCATAAACACGTGTTTTTGATAAAGTCGATTCACCGTAAGCCGTCTGTAACATTTTCAGAGACTCCGAACACGAAATCCTATTGGCGATGCAAAATTTAAGACAAACTTTTTGTTCGATGTTTTTGTCCTCGTGAATTTTCAAATTCGCAATACACACTAGATATGGTATAACTAAAAACAATACTGTATTTAATCTAATTATCAGATGTAACTCAAACTCCGCGCCAAAATGGAAAACAGTTGTGCCAATCTAACAACATTTAAAAAAATATAATTTTGAATTTGGAACCATAAACAAATCATCAATTCCCGAAACTTTTTTGACAGAATGTATGTATCAACGTTTGGCCATATCATTAAAATAGGTATAAATACGTTTACAAGCTACTGGAATTTGTTGAATATTTTTTTTTCAATAGAAAGTAAAACATTATAAATATTTGCAATTTTGAAAGAAAACGAATAAATAAAAGATTTAAATAACCTAACTAACCTCCCAAATTACGTGTCAAACTCCAAGACTTTTAACGTTGAGCCTCTTTTTCGAGTGACTTTCGTAAAAATCACCTAGCTTAATGTCTTAACGATTAATTCACTGTTCTTCTATTTACACAATTCACTTTCACAATTCACAAGAACAGAATAATGGTCCGCCGCCTTGTTACGCACAATAACAAAGCGACATCAGCGCCTCTACCGGTGGATTATATAACTGTTTTAAGATATGACCACCATAACGTTTGGCCATTTCATGAAGTAGTCGATCATATCGTCAAACGCTGACTGATTCATTGATCTGGGCTATCAACATCATGATGTGGCCAGCGGGTACTGTGCCGCATCATGAAAAACGACCATTTTTGGTTTTGGTTGGCCAAATCATGAAGTGATTAATTATAAGATCGGGCCACGACAGATAACAGGTGCTTGGAAGACAGTTAGCCGAACTTGCTGGGTGTATAGGTAGAGCTATTATGAGAATTTACCGATATTTGTTAACCACCCTGTATAATAAAAACTGTGTTCACACAATTTAAAATAAACAGGATTTTCAAAAATTGTAATGTAAGTATTCATATATCCAATTTCAAACTGTATTGGGCTATAATGTTTTTAATATCTATTTCAGTGATGGGTGTGGGACTTTTCAAATTGATAGCGCTCATAAGCATGCCCATAGCAGTGGTGAAGACTGGTATTACGATCCTGCACATGGGCGTCGCTTCCCTAAACTTGGCCACCATCGACGTCAGCGAGCGAGCTGAGATCGCCGCCAAACAAACTAAATAAGAGCATAATTACGACGTTAGGTTCACTACATTCTATTAGGTCGTCAGTCGCCAGAGCTTGTAATGGCTATGAATCTTTAACATGCCCTTTTATTAATTTTCTACACATAATTCTGTTGAGATAAGAACAGTCAGAATAAATATTAAAGCTACTTACTGAATATTCCAATACATTTAGCAATGCTGTGTCAAATTAATTGCATTTAAGAAATATTATTTATTATCTAACTATAATAATACTACAAATTCCTATTCTTACTACCCAATTGTAGTAGATGATGATTTGTTACATGCAGTCATATTTTAGTATAGGTATAACTTTTTGTTATGTATTATATTGTTTGTGTCTAATATTATAATCGGTCGGTGTTTAGTTATAGATGTTGTTAGTGTTATTAGTTTAATTATGTAATAGTGATGATGGCAGAAGGGAATTGAAATGTTTTTGTATATTCAACGGAATAATAAGGATTGTTCTCAAAAATGCAAAAACAATAGAATATGTGGAAAGGCATTGGCTCAGCTGTATTATGTCTATGGTATTATGTATATTAGCAGGGTTCATCATTCGAATATTCTTAGCTGAGTGAATAAGGGTTTAGTTGACGTTAAACTTGGTCTCAAGGGCACTTGGCCCAATACATCAAAAAATTTGAAATCTAGAAAAATCTGTAATGTATGTAATAGTCTATATTAAGAATTTTATAATTCCAAAGAATTTTTAAGAACAATTAAGTAATAATTAGGATAAATAAATATTATTCCAAACCCGTGAGTATGATAGCTCCTCTATTTTGAAATAAAGTTTTATTATTGTGTCTGTGATTGTTCATAAGTAATATATGAATTACTAACTTAAATTGTTTGTTATTTATTTCATATACTGTAGAAGAGCAGACAGGCTTTCGTGGTTGTTTTCGACAATCAATCATATCATATCAATAATCAGTGTACTAAGTTGTGGAGAAGTGCATCGACTACCACCGCCCATAAGGCGTGTTCTGGGCGAAGCGGGCGTCCGCGACCGACTACTGGCCGATGGCCTTTTGCGAACCCGTCTACACGGCGACGCTAGTACAATCGTGTAGTACTTTATTTGTCAGTAAATTTTTGATGACTTGTCAGTAATGATTTCAATCTTGGTTTAAAGAAGTTGAATTTGAGCAATAGAATTAACTTTCTAAAATTAAAAAGTGTTAAATTTAAGCATATAATAAAATAGGCAGTAAACAAATTAAGCTATTATTCTTTGAGCAGTACCGACAGTTACGAGCGCCGTTCAGTAGATGGCGTTGACTAATCGGAAAAGACTCCGAGATGACAGATTCGTCAAGATCATTCAAGCATGTTAAGGCCTTAATTGTTTTTTTTCGCTGTCAAGTTGTTTAGGGAGGCATACGCTTGTTTGAATTTCTTTTGGCAAATTTAATTTTTCCACTGTTTTTTTCCACCTTATTTAGCCTTTTCTTTTCTTACTTTTTTGTGCTTGTTTTACGTGCAGGTATTTTAATTACACTGTTTAACCCATTGTAGTAAGTCGTACAACGATGAACATTCCTCCTGATCCACCTGACCCACCGGATGACATTACTATGTCACCTCCGGTCTTCTCATCAGATTCGCGGTCTCTGATCGGAAGTTCGGAATCAGGGTCTACTTCTCCTCCGCTCTCCTCATCTGATTATATGACTCGGACCGGGAGACCGGACTCACGTAAGCATAAAATACCACTAGAGCCTCAACAGGATAACCGTCAAAAAAATGCATATATCGCGAATGCTTTTGCATCTACAGACAATTCTCAATCATTGTCTCAGTCTCAGACAATTTACACGCATCCAAGCTTTACCGATTCTCGCTCATATAGCCAGGAAGATCGAGGTCCATTCATAGTTCATGTTTGTCGCGTCGAAACCCACCCTACCGCTGGTACCGCAATCCGCCCACTTCAATTCGGCCAGTTTCTCCATAAACACAATGTAAGTCACATTGTTAAAGATGGCGTCAAGAGCGTAGGACGTAATAGGATGGCCATTGAATTCCTAACAGGTCAGGATGCGAACACTTTCGTGACTGCACAGTTTTTGTCCAAAAATGGCTACAATGTAATTATACCTACATACAATTGTACCCGCATGGGTTTGGTTCGTGGTATCCCAACCGAGTCCGTGGTATCCCAAAGGCTAGAAGACTAAATAGAAAATCATCTTCAAACGGCTCCCCCTCTTGGTTGCCTACTCAAACCGTTGTGTTAACTTTCTCAGGTCAGTGGTTGCCAAAAAAGATTTACTCCTACCACACATCATTAAATGTTGACACTTATCTATTACCTACAATTCAATGTCACAATTGCTGTCGTTTTGGGCACGTTAGGAATCAATGCAGGTCCGGTCCTCGCTGTTTTCGGTGCGCTCAAAGTCATGCTGGTGATACGTGCCATTTACAGGAAGAAGATTCTACTTGCTTGCACTGTTCTGGTAGACACTTCGCTATAAATGGTTGCTGTCCTGAACACTCAAGACAAAAGCAGATTAAACTTCTGATGTCGGACGAAAACGTTTCTTATATGGAAGCATCAGCTCGCGTTCCCCGAGTTAGGCGCCCGTACAGTGACGCTGTTAAGGATAAGTCCCTTACAGTGTATGCCACTCCCCCCCGTACAGTGCATGCAACTCCTCTCTCTCCAACAAAATCACCGACACACCCAGCTAGTCTTTCGAGTTCTCGTAGAAAAACTATCTTTCTCAACTCGCACTCGTCATCCTCCTTGTCCAAGGGTTATGACAGACATGCGCACCAAACCATCATGAGTAACATGCCATCATTGTAACGTTATCGTTACATGTTTACATAAAATAAAAATAAAAACTATTATAATATTTAAATTTCTTTAATTAAACTACTTATTTAACTATCTAAATTAACTTATAACCTAATCTAACTAATTTCAATACGTAACATAATTTAAAAACAAATTATTATCAACATTATCGACATTATTCGTAATTGCTAATGGTTTATCTATGCGCGGCGCGGACCCCTAAAGTGATTTCTATTCAATCCTTTGTATCCTTTGTTCTGCAAACATCGTATGATGTTTGCGGGGGGACGCCTTCCCTGCCTCGGCCGCGAGCTGCGCGAGCGCCGGCGGTCGCGACACACTGAATTTGTAGCATACGAGCACGGACGTGTCGCTCTCTGCGTCTCCGTACTCCATTTCGTACGTCTTACGACAGTGACTTTGCAAAATTTTAATTAGTTATCCTGCATATTTACTTATTTAAAAGTGTGAGGAATCCTCCCCGATAGGGTAAGTGATGAACAGTTACCTTTTAACGCTTAGTTAAGTAATAATACCTTAGTTTATAATTATTTGCTGGCAGGTCGCTGATATTTAAATACTTAATATTTAACTGTCGTCGATCTTGTTCTTTTCATCTATCCTATCATAGTAATCTATTTTTTATTGTTGATTAATTAACCTTCTTATAGTAAATTCACTCGTAATTAAATTAATTCCAATGCCATTGGCGTACTATTTTTTATCCAATTGTTATTTAGCTGCATTTGGCGTAATTCTCAGCTATTTCCATAATTTATTGTTTTATTTTTACTGTGCTTGTGCTCCGTTCTGATTGCGATCTTTTTATCTTACTTCACCTCACGTTCTACCCTCTTACATAAACCGACTTGCTTGGCTTGGCTGTAATGGTGGTCGCAATCAGAGGAAACGCAGATACAAATGTGGCTTGAGCTGGTGTTTTGATCCCCAGGGAACGAATCTCGGGCTTAACGAGCTTTGGGCGTGGACATCGGCGTGTCCACTTACGGGCTGCCCCTGGACCGCCGTGTCGTCGCACACTCCACCACCAGCTGCGTTCTCCACCTTCGGCCACCATCCACCTTCGGCCGCTCCGTCAGGGAAGTTCGGAACCGAAAGCAATCTGTCAGTCGGGCCTTCACCCACGCCCTGTGTAAATAATTACTTAACTTTCTGCGAATAAATACTTCAAATTATCGTGTACGCTTGGTTTTGGTCATTCCACCTACCCCCGTGACATCATCTCTCCCCAACGGTTGTGCTTATCAAGATAATGATTCAATTATTGAAAACGACCAATTGATAGAGACAATGCTTGCTATGTTGACATCGATAATTTTGAAATGGAATGACGCATTACCGCCCAATGTCGCTTTTAAACTCTCAACCCTTTTTAATTCTCTTCCTAAGGAAGTTTTAAATCTTAATAATAACTCGCATGATGAGCACCCTTCAGTTTCTCCAGTGGAACTGTAAAAGTATTCGTCACAAAAAAAGTGACTTATTATTTTTATGTAATAAATACTGTTTGGCCGTCGCTGCCATTTCTGAGACGTGGCTGAGGCCTGGTTCTCTTTTTAGAGTTTCAGGCTATGCATGTTTTAGGGATGACAGAGATGATGGATACGGTGGTTGCTGTCTTCTTGTTAAGAATTGTTTTATTTTCTCCCTTTTAAACATCCCCTCTCACAGCACATCTTTTAATGTCGTGACTGTTAGAATTATGGATATTTCATTCTTATCTTTGTACATTCCCTACCCTTCAAACTTAATAATTTCTGATTTACGTAATATTCTTTCATCTCTGCCTTCTCCCATATTTCTACTAGGGGATTTTAACGCTCATCATGTAGCATGGGGTTCGCGCTCCTGTGACTCTTTCGCTTGTCAGCTTATTAACTTATTTGATGAATTTAATCTGTGTATCCTTAACGACGGTTCTCCGACAAGACGCGTTTCACCATTTCAAGACCCACGTTCGGTCGTAGACCTTTCAATTTGTTCTCCCGTTCTCGCGTCTCTCTGCTCATGGCGAGTTTTACCTCAGTCACATGGCAGTGATCATTTTCCAATTATCATTTCCAAGCCGCTTTCTGTCTCCTGTTACATCCCCTCCACCCCTTCTCAAATACAAAACTCACCTCGCGGATTGGTCTAAATTCACAAAAGAAGTTGAAATTGGTCTTAAAACCTCGAATTCCAAAGTTCCAATAGATTCGACCAACCTTTCTCACTAGATGAACTTCATTGCGCTCTGAATGGTTTACGTGACACTTCTCCAGGTGAGGACGGTGTTCCCTACGCCTTCTTGACCCATCACGGTTCTGCGGGGGAATCGTTTTATCTAGATTAGTTAACTCTATATTTATGACTGGTATTATTCCGGAGTCTTAGAAATCTCAATTAGTCATTCCCCTGTTAAAACCCGGTAAAAACCCATTTGATGCCCCCTCGCATTAACACTGTTTGGTTTTCGTAAGTCTAGAGGGACAATGGACAGTTTAGGCATTCTAACAACGGACATACGTACCGCATTTACGAAGAATGAGTTCCTCGTGGGCGTGTTTCTAGACATTGCATCTGCGTATGATAATGTTCAACTCCCGGTGCTTAAACAGAAAATGCTTCGACTGAGTCTTCCAGAAAGGCTTGTTCATCGCGCGTTTAATTTGCTTTCTGGCAGATTACTGAAAATCCGTAGTTTTGGTCATTCACTTCCCTCAAGAAATGTGTTTCAGGGTCTCCCGCAGGGTTCCGTTCTTAGTCCTATTCTATATAGCATTTATACCTATGACCTTGAACAATGCGTCTCATGCTTTTGTAATGTTCTTCAGTACGCTGACGACCTCTGTTTATATTCCTCTGGTAATGCAATAGAAGACATAAATTACCTTTTAAATACAGCATTAAGTTACTTAAAGCGGTAATGAACAGGTTGAATTCTGGGCCAAAGAGGTCATAGAGTCTGGTTTGGCATACCAATCAAACTATGCCAATGATATCCTTTCCCTGGCTTGTAGACATCTCGCAGAAGATTGGCAGTCAAGGTGAAACTAATCGTCAAAAATCAAAGACCGTCGATATGGTGATATCCAGCCCATAATCCCTCAAAAACCATGGTTTAAGCATAAGTTTTATGATAAACATGTGATATCTACAGTCTGTCGATTGAGGATCGGTCACGCTTGTACTCCTTTATTTTTAAGTAAACTCCGTATCAGAGATAGCTCGATCTGTGAATGCGGCCTTGATGATGGTACTGACCATATCTTTTTTAGCTGTCCAAAATATAGCGTTTCGTTGTACGATTTTTTGCCTATTAAAATCCCACGTCCAATTAACTTTCAATTCCTTCTTTCTTTTCCGTCTTCAACTGTTGTGAAGTATTTATGTAATTATATTTTTATGAATAATATTAAGTTATAATAATTAATTGTTTGTATAAGTCAATAATGATGTATTAACTTGTGTTGTATAATTTTTTCTTACTTATTGTTGTTGGTTTTTAAGAAAAGGCTACGTTTTTGTTTTGAAATTTTCCCTTAATAGTACTATTGATTAAATATTGTATAATTATATATCTATGTTCTGCCTCCCCGAACCAGACATTGGCGAAATTATCGGACCGTTCCCGGACGGGCACGATTCTATACCCGCCACATTATAAAAAAAAGGCCTTAAATACGTCCATAGGCTAAGTAAAATACGTCCTACTGCAGGGCACCACAGGCCTCACCTCAACACGAGCATGAGGTAGTAGTACTTATGTTATGGAGTACTTATAAATTAATTAAGTAGCTAAACTTAATGACGTGTACACAAAAGTCTATTAGCCAATTAGCTCGTTAGTTACAATACATTGTTGTCCACGTCGTCACGTAGCAGCACTCACTGAATGTACATACAAGACAGAGGTAAGCCTCTTGACAAGTTATCAGCCTTGATAAAGACAGCAAAAAATGCGTACGGGAGACAATGTGTTGTGTCCTCTTCGTCATGGTGTATGAAGCAGAGACATGATCAGTAACCAATTGTTTTTGTGTGATCAAGAATAGAGATCACATAATCGATTACTTTTCTTGATAACATCATTGACTAAGTAAAATGATAACATGAAATAAACCGGCCAAGTGCAAGTCGGACTCGCGCACGATGGGTTCCGTTCCGTACCATTATCTATAAACGGCAAACAAACCATGTCTGTTGTATGGGAGCCTCCCTTAAATATTTGTTATTTTAATTTAATTATTTATTTTACAGCATTATACAGCCTGACAGACGGACAGCGAAGTCTTAATAACAGCACAGAGTTTTTAATTATTGGGTCCCGTTTTACCCTTTGGGTACGGAACCCTAAAAACAGTGCTGACTAACCTTATTATAGCGAGAAACAAGGGGCGCAATGGCTATGGGCTTTTTCAACTGACTATACAGGGTGTACAAAAGAATAGGACACTCCGTAAAACCACGTGATCAGCTGGTCCATACAAAAACTTTATCTATTGGAGCAACATCGAAATCGAGTTTTTTTTTTGGGCTACCTACTACTTTCTTTTGGTAGTAGCATCTGAAATTCTGAAAGTAAAATCACGATTTCGTTCGAAAAGTTCTTGTATATGTGAGCAACCGACCACGTGGTTTTAAGGAGTGTCGCATTCTTTTGTACAGTGAGTTTATTAGAATGAATTTTATTGGTGTAACATTTTAAGGGAATCCGTCGGGTCAGCTAGCGTCTCGGTAGCTTAGTTGGAGAAGCCCTCGCCCGGTATGCGATTTTTTTTAAAGTATTAAAAATCATAAATAAACCTAGCATGTTAATTGCTAAATATCATATTTTAAATTATATTGCACTAATAAAAATCATGGGGTTTTTTGGGGGAATTACTTCAGAAGGAAAAAAGAAATATTTACATAGTTAAGTATTTATTTATTAATCGAGTTAATAATAAAATATGCAATGTATATCATAGACCAGATACAAAGCATTTAAATAGCATTACAATAAAAGAAATCTTTAATTTTATGCAAACAGAACGAAGTGGTATTAATACTAAACATAAAGCACGTTTGTGAAAGGAATATAATTGTGTTAAAATAAAAGTATTTTTAGAGTTATCCCTTAAGGCTGCTCATTCCCGCTCTCATAATCTCGTCAACGAGGAGGAGGTTGCTGGCGATCACCGAGCAAGAGTTTAGGATTTGTTTCTTGACGATGTAATTGTCGTATATACCTAAATCTGTAGGCTTGATAGCTTCCCCTGAACTCAGGTCCAAACCAATAGGGTCAGGGCTAAGACGCGACTCTTCCTGGAGTTTGACAATCGTATCCTGAGCGTCGTAGCCAGAGTTAACTGCTAGCGTCTTAGGGATGACCAGCAAAGCTTCAGCATAAGCTTGAATGCCTAAACGAGATTTGCCCTTGACAGTGTCTTTGTATTTCTGCAGCTCCATGTTGGCCTTGATCTCAAAGGCGCCGGCGCCCGCGACCACACACTTGTCGTCGATGGCGTTGTTGATGGCGCGCAGCCCGTCGCGGACTGCGTCCTTGATCTGCGTGAGAGTGTGCTTGTTGGGGCCTTTGATAAGAATGGTAACAGACAGAGGGTTCTTGCACTGCTCAACAAACGTAAACTTATCCTCCCCAAGAATGTGTTCATAAACTAATCCTGCATAGCCGAGGCATTCCTCAGTGAGGTCGTCGACGGAGTTCATGGCGGTTCCGCCGCAAGCTAAAGCCAGGCGCTCCATGTTACGTCTCTTGGCCCTGCGAAGAGCCACGATACCTTCTTTGGCCAATGCGTCTAAGGACAAAGGGTCGACACCCTTCTGATTGATAACTACAAAGCTTTTGTCAGTGCCATCACAGAGCTTCTTCTTCAGAGCGATGATCTAAAAAGGTAAAAAAAAGACATTTAAAGCAATTGTCAAAATTTTAGTACTGGCCACGATATTGGCTTGTTTATTATTTGTAGTAAAATAAACTCATTCCCACCTTCTTGACTCGTTGGTCAATAAAGTCTCTCTCAGCAGCCACCAGTTTTTCTCTATCCTCCGCTGACTTGTAGAAGAATCCAGAATTGACCTCCGTCTTCTCATACTCCAGAGAGACATTGCATGTGAGGATGTAAGCATTTTCGACGCGCTTAGGCATGTCTGGGTGGCGTGCGCCGTGATCCAAAACTAAACCTATAAAAGAAATAGGAATTGATTCAGGGAAAAATCACCACAGTAGAAATGCCGATAAGTTCTTTATTTAAAAAAATTGTGTTCATAAACAATCTTAAGCAGTCATGAAGCTGATTATCATCCAAAACGAATTTTTACCTCTAACAAGGGTGGTCTCAGTAGCTGTCTTGTGCTTCATTTCCATCAGCTCCACCATGTGGAGGTCCACAGGCTTGTCCGACACGCGGATGGCGAGTATGGCGTCCACGCATGCGTCGGTCAGGACATCCGCTAGTTTAGGATGAACCTTAGTAATAAAAGAACATAAATAAACAAACAAGAATTCCACATTGACTGCAAGTTGCCTGGTTCACTTTCATGTGTGGTATGGAGTCTATATTAAATTCATAACATAATACTGGATTATAATAAATGTTTAAATTCCTATTTGGACAAGAAAATTAGGCCTTCTTCAAAGTGGCTGATACTCCTTGTTTCATGTTAACTCCACCCAACAGCATTTTCATGCAATTTAAAAATTTTGCCTTGACATAATTCTCATCCATTATAATTTGTCTATGTTATCAATATTTGTACAATCTTTGTCGATTATACTCAACTGTGAGGATGCCATATTGTTAGCTTCTTCCAAAAATATATGTTTCAATAAGTATCAGGTTCAACACATTTAAATATCTCACCTTTGTCTTGAGAGAGGTTCTCGCAACATCAAGCAAATTTTCTCTCTTTACTTCTATCGGGATCTTCATCGATTCCAGAATTTCTAACGCTTTGGTGCGGGCCAGATCATAACCTTCCGTGATAATCCTTGGATGCAAACCTATAAAACACATTAATACTTATTATTAGGCAGCCAAATAAAACAACTGATACTTGTTTTATATTTAAATGTCATTGTATTATTCTAACGAGAAAAGAACAGTTATTCAACTGCAATGTAGTACCTTCACTGATGTAAATATCGGCTTGCTTCAAGAGTTCACCAATGAGTAACACAGTAGAGGTAGTCCCGTCGCCGGTAGCATCATCCTGTGCGGTGGAGGCGCGCGCGATTAGCGACGCCGTCGGGTGCTGAATCTGCATCTCGTGGAGCAGCACGTTGCCATCTTTAGTGATCTTTATGTCACCCGCCCCCGACACCAACCTTATCGTATGACGGTCATATGACTTTTAAGATCAATTTTTTCGTTAGTTTATAAATCATAAAGGTAATACTAAACTGCAATACGAAAGTAGTAAATGAAAATGATCGAAAATAAATAAAATAATCACTTTTTGCAACTTATTTTAATAAAACTTACATTTTCATTGTGCCTTTTGGTCCGAGGTTAGTTCTCATCACATCTTGAATACCTTTTGCAGCTGAAATGTTTACGGCTAATGCTTGAGCTGCACGCGCAAATTCGGCTTTTGGATTTAACAAGCTAATGGCAGACATTTTAGTAATAATCTGAAAATAATTTTATTGAAAATTCTGATACACGAGGTATACACATACAGTTAAATGCTCTGTGGTATACAGAAAAACAGGCTCCCACTAGTGGTGTGCCGAGTACGGCTTGACTCAAATCAGATTCGATTCCTACTTTGAACTCAGGTACTCAAATAGCAATTTATTTTGGTTCGAGTACGCCGGGCTTGATTCCGGTACTCGAGTCAGGAAGAATCGGTTTTGTACTCGCTGATTCGCTCTCTGTTTATTCAAGCAATGAAGTGAATGATGCCTAATAATACAAGTTTAAACATAAAACTTTAAAAAAATATTTTCATTGTAAAAACCTACATGCTGTTTGAAGTTTACTCCTTTTTTATTTTTCCTATTTTTTCTAAAATCTGTATGAAACTCGAGTTCTAAAATCAAATTTGGAGGCTATTATTTGGCCCCAAATCTAGACTCGAGTACTGGACTCGACATTTATAAATATTTTACAAGCCATTCAATGGCGAAACATGCCGGACCTTTATTTTTATATTATCTTATGTACGTCAACAGCACGTCGACCTACCCCAAAAGTCAAAAATTCTCCAATAGATTTTCAACTTTAAGCCTGACATATAGAGTTCATTTTCAAATGAGAAAATTTGTCATTTTGTGGTAGGTCGACGTGCTGTTGTCCGTACCATGTTTGATGTAAATAAATAAATTTGAACATTCGAATACTTCACATAGAACTCGAGTACCGCACTTGAATCGCGGAATCGAGTCATGATTCAAATATCATAATAAACTGAATCAAGTTGACTCAATCCACCGAAACAGCGACTAATAAGCACATCACTGGCTCCCACCACAACAGATTATTCCATAAAGGTAATATACCTATATTAACTTTATGGATTATTCAGAAGAACTCAGAGTATGTCCCACTCCGACCCAACTAATCCAAATATATCTGTCGCAGTCATATTGTATAATTCGTCTTTATAGAAACGGCGTCCTTTTGTAAACGCTCGCTATTTTGTAAAATGCGTAGGCGTTACTAGGCAAATAATGATGCTTTTAATCGTAAACGTTTTGTGAAGGTTCTCATGTTAGGGTAACCATGATTTAAGGACAAATTAAATACGTCTACGGTTTTGTTTTGAAAGTTGAAATTGACAACATTGATTAGTATGAATTTTAATATTACATTGGGATTTATTACAAATTAATCTATCTACCAAGATAGGTATAAAATGATTAAAAATATATATATTTTACACACAATATTCCGCGGGTGTCCGTCGAACACAGGTTTCTATGGACAGTTTATCTTTTTAACGTAACGTAAGTATAACCCTAAGAACTTATCATTTTTTCTAGGTTTTTTTTTTGTATTTGCTCCTGTTTAATATTTGTAAAATATATTTTATTATCTATAAATATCTTTAAACACACTTTTCTCTTGCCTTATGCACTTGTTTTCACTTTTATTTTCAAAAGAATTATCAATACGCTACGCCATTTTTATTGGTTTAACAGTAGTAACTAGCGTCACGAGTAGTAGAAGGGTGCTTCTTCGAGCAAGGCATTCTTTGGTGATTTGAGTGGCAATTTTAAAATTTAATATTTTTTTGAAATCGACCTCTGTATCTTAAAATATACGTAAAAGTACTGATTTTTATGGAAATGGCACATAATAGAGCGATATACTTACAAAGATAATCGAGGTTAAAAAATTGGAGGCCACGCAAATCACAAAACACTCCACGAAAATGTTTTTTTTTTTAATTCAACTTTCTTAGACAAGTTATTAAATGTTATTTCATATATAAAATAAGTTATTATGTTATCAGTTGAAAGAAAAGGGTAAGTAACTAACACAGAAATCGTTTTTTTAAAGCTTTTATCTAAATTTATATAAGAATCAATCGTGCATTATTTATTCTTTGTTAAAGACATGACAAACCTATAACACTATAACGTTTATAATCTCTTCCCGAACGCTGCCCATCCGAGTTGGATTCGACGATTGAACTCTTTCTGGAAGTTGGACTTACCTAGCTGGACTGTTTGTCCAAGGTAAATATTATAGCGGTCAACAACTTCCAGAGTAGAGCCTGCGACTATAAGAGGAGTGGGTGCAACATGGGAGTTAGACATGATTTTCGTCTTTTCCATGTTCATTTTAAGACCCACTCGTTGGGAGACTCTACTGAGGTCATCGAGCATTGCTCCAAGATCCTTCAGGGTCTCAGCCATGATCACGATATCATCGGCAAAACGAAGGTGAGTCAGGCACTCGCCGTTTATGTTGATGCCAAGTCCTCTCCAGTCCAAGAGCTTGAAAGCGTCCTCCAGCGCTGCGGTGAATAGTTTCGGGGAGATTACGTCTCCCTGTCTTACACCTCGCTGCAGCTGTATCGGTTCCGAGCTCTCGTCCTGGAGACGTACTGACATGGTGGCGTTTGTGTACAAAGACTTTAGCACTTCGATGTACCGGTAGTCAGTTTGGCACCGCTGAAGAGATTGGAGCACTGCCCAAGTCTCGATCGAATCGAAGGCTTTTTCGTAATCCACGAACGCCAGGCATAGTGGCCGGTTATACTCTTCTGTTTTTTGTATAACTTGCCTGAGCGTGTGGATGTGATCGACGGTACTGTAGCCTTTACGGAAACTGGCTTGTTCGGGAGGCTGGAATTCGTCAAGCCCGCGACAAAACCCGAAAGTTATTTCATTTGCATAGCCAATAATTGATTTGCGTGGGTCAAAACTACCACGTAAACCACGCAAATCACGACCACGAAAATCAAAATAAATCCTTTATTCTTAAAATATACATAAACCTTTTAAGCAAATAAACTGTGTTTTGAATATAGGTTACGTAACCTAATATTTGTTCGCTGCGATATTTTATTCAATAAATAAATTTACAGACACCGGAGAAAATTGTACCACACAAATCAAATTTTTGAGAAACCATACCCATGCAACGAGGTTCTTACCTTAATTTTTCGGACACTCGACGCGTCATCACACAAGCACTCTGCCAGGCCGTCAGAGCGCGACTAGTTGTAACGTGAATTAGGATGAGGCAACATCCGGTCGCGAAATTAGGGTTTTGCAAGTGAATTTATAATGATCCACGCAAATCAGTAACTACCCCGGGACAGTCACATTTTAATTTTTTTTAAATAATGTAATTCTTTTAGAACTACGGTCTATTTTTTTATATAATTGTCAACTTCTTATGACTTAGTATTTTTTTTTTGGTAAGCATGTACCGTTTAGTTTAAAATATATAATTTAATAAGAGACCAGATCGGGGTTTGGGACACTCCACGAAAATCAAAGAATCGGGGTATCTTATTTTTTTAATGATATTAAATAAAAAGATAATTGAATAATAATCAATGACCCAGTTAAGATAGGATTGGAAGTATACCCGAAAAAAAAAGTGGCTAGCTGACTTTTCGATTTCCATTATTTTTAGGTGATGCCGCTTAAAAAACGTGTCTCGAAGAACGACCCAGAAATAAAACAAGTAAATACAATTTGCCGTAACATTTTGTAAACGGCGTTTGAATCGTTATGGTGGTTAAACGAATTATTACGAAGTGATGAAGCATTTTACAATATGCCTTTGGCAATTTACAAAACAGCCAGCGTTTGCAAACGAACGACGCCGTTTGTATAATGACGAATTATACAATATGACTGCGACATATCAATCAAATAATTCGACACCAGAGACGACCCCAAACTCACTGATCAAACTATGTAGACACTATCCAGTTTAGTGTTGTAAGGCTCGGTCTATACCCAGCCGGAAACCGGACCGGGTTAACGCGGATTAAATCCATCGCTTAAGCAATAAGGTCATTTTTTGAACAGATTCTCACGGATACTAACGGATTCCGGCAGCGTATAGACCAAGCCTAAGAGACTTGAGTCCTAAAGTCTTATTATAAGGGGACGTTCTTCATAAATAATCGAGTCTGAGTCCAGCTCAAGTCAGAGTCTTTTAAATAAAGGCTTGAGTCATGACTACGAGAACTCGTGTCGTGACTGAGTATTTTCAAAAGAACTCGGGACTAACTTTAAGGCAGCGTTCGTTACCACACGGGCCACGGCTACCACTGCTCATCATATCTATAAAGACTCAAAGGACTGAAAAGACTCAAAGGACTCAAAACACTCATGGCTCGCGAGACTAATAGTGTCGACTCGAGGCATGAAAAATGACTCAAGTCTCGAATTTAAGACTATAGAACTCAAGTCCTACAACACTTATCCAGTTCCACTGATCAAGCAATACTGTAAGTACTGTAATAATCTGGACAGGCAGCTCTCAAATAAAATTATTTGATTAACGCAGATTATCGCCATTTAGCTTACCGCTAGGTATAGGTACAGGCAATGCGATGGATTGAATCCGCGTTAACCCGGTCGGGTTTCCAGCTGGGTATAGACCGAGCCTAAGGGGGAACAGGGTTTCAATAACTATTCAAAACTATATTTATTTTTGCTAGGTGGTTGTTTTGTGACACACGCTAGAACCACTGATCAAATAAACCACGTAAAACTTTGATTTCTAAACGTTTGTGTAATGTCAAATTAATGTCATGTCTGGCTTGTCATGTAGGTACTAGGTACCTCTATATCCATTCCTGTTGGTTGGCGAACAAAAATAAAGTTCTATTTTAAACCTGAGAACTTGAGATGTAGCCACGACAAGAACACGCGAGAACTTACTAGAACTGAGACGACGAGAGACGTATTCCAGATTTGTGTCTGAGTGTACTATATAAGCGCTGCGAGCAATCCTTAACAAGAGTTTGATACTGAAAAGTAACCAAAATGGTAGTTCACAACGAAGAAGGAGAAACATACAAAAACAAAGGCAATGAAGCTTTCAAATCGGAGAAATACGATGAGGCGATACATCTGTACAGTAAAGCTATCGATGTCGCTGAGAAAGATAGTCGGGACTTGGCCACCTACTTGAAAAATCGAGCTGCTGCCTACCTCAAGACGAAGGAATACGAAAAAGTTATAAAAGATTGCGATGAATCCCTACAAATAGTGCCTGAAGACCCTAAAACGCTGTTTCGTCGGTCACAAGCTTTGGAAAGTTTGGAAAGGTTTGAAGAGGCATACAGAGATGCCAAGACCGTATTCACAGTTGATCCCTCCAACAAGGCAGTGCAACCAGTTTTATCGCGGCTACACGCCGTCGTGCAGGAGCGGGCTCGGCAAAATGCGCAAACCAGCAGCAAGGTTGAGCAGATGTTCAAATTGGCATTTGACATTAGTGAAAACACAGAAAAAAGAGAGAAAGCCATGTCTAACCTCTTGGTGCTTGCCAAAGAAAACGCAGGTGCAGACATCATGCTAAAAAATGGAGTTGTCCATAAAATACAACAAGTGCTCAAAGTGGAGAAGAATGTTGAGATATACATCAATGCAGTACGCACCGTCAGTCAGCTATGCAAGAGAAGTGTTGAGAGGACTCGAAGCATCATAAAAATTGTTGGCATTCCTTGGTTTCTGGAAATCATAGACAGCACTAATGAGGAGAGAGTAAATGCAGCCCAGTATTGTTTGCAAGTTATACTTAACACCTTTTCAGGCATGGATAACAAAAAGGATAGTACACCTGACCCCAAATTATGTGAAGAAAACAAAAGTGAAATTGATGTGCTTCTAACTTGCTTGACATACTCCATTACAAATGCAGTTATTAGTGGTCTTGCTAGGGATGCCATTATGGAGTTAGTTATGAGAAACTGTCACTACAATGCACTTAACTGGGCCTCAAGGTTTGTTGAAATTAAAGGACTGCAACGGTTACTGGCTGTATGCAGTGAGCTGGAGGAATATAAATATGAATCTGCAATGAACATTACACCATCATCAAGAACTATTGCAGCTGCTTGTTTAGCACGAATTTATGAAAACATGTACTATGATGAAGCTAGAGAAAAATTCAACAGCCAAGTGGATGAATATGTTAAGGACAAACTCATGTCTCCTGATCTTGAATCAAAAGTTAGAGTAACTGTAGCAATTACATCCTTACTCCGTGGTCCTCTTGATGTTGGAAATTATGTCATTTCTAAAGAAGGTATTCTAGAAATGATCCTGGTAATGGCTCAAACTGAAGACACACTTCAACAAAAAGTTGCATGTGAGTGTTTAGTGGCTGCCGCATCTAAAAAAGACAAAGCAAGATCCATAGTGAATAAGGGAGTTGACATACTTAAAAAATTGTATACATGCAAAAATGATGCTGTGAGAGTCAGAGCCTTAGTAGGACTTTGCAAAATAGGAAGTTTTGGAGGAGATGATGCCTCTATCCGACCTTTTGCTGATGGTTCGACAACAAAGCTTGCTGAAGCATGTAGAAAGTTACTAGTCAATCCTGCTAAAGAAAACGATGTCAGGAAATGGGCTGCTGAGGGCCTTTCTTACCTCACATTAGATGCTGATGTTAAGGAAAAATTAGTTGAAGATAAAGCTGCTATTCAGTCCCTTATTGAACTAGCTAAAAGTGGTGATCAGTCTTGTCTATATGGTGTTGTTACAACTCTAGTTAATTTATGCAATGCATATGAAAAACAAGAAATGTTACCTGAGATGCTAGAACTTGCTAAGTTTGCTAAACACCATGTGCCTGAACAACATGAATTGGATGATCCTGACTTTATCAACAAAAGGATTACTGTCTTAACCAAGGCTGGTGTAACATCCGGTTTAGTTGCATTGGCAAAAACTGAGAGCCACAACTCAAGAGAATTGATTGCAAGAGTTTTCAATGCTATTTGTGCTCTGCCTGAACTGAGAGGTATAGTGGTTCAGCAAGGTGGAGCGAAAGTTCTCTTACCAATGTCATTAGAAGGCACTGATAAAGGAAAGAAACAAGCCGCACAAGCTTTAGCCAGAATTGGAATAACAATTAATCCAGAAGTAGCTTTCCCAGGTCAGAGGAATCTAGAAGTAGTCAGACCTTTGGTAGCTCTGCTCCATCCAGATTGTACAGCATTGGAAAATTTTGAAGCTCTAATGGCACTGTGTAACTTGGCTGGAATGAGTGATACCACTAGAAACAGGATTCTCAAAGAAGGTGGTCTATCTAAGATTGAGCATTACTTGTATGAAGATCACATGATGCTTCAGAGAGCAGCCACACAATGTATATGTAACTTGGTTCAGTCTGAAGAAGTTATAAAAACTTATGAAAGCAATAATGACAAAACCAAGTTTTTGTATCTTTTGTGCCAAGAAGAAGATGTTGACACAGCGAAAGCTGCTGCTGGGGCCTTGTGTGTATTGACGTCAGTCAGCAAGGTGTGCTGCAGGAGGCTGCTGGATGTGCAACCTTGGGTGGAGACTTTAAGGTGTTTATTGGCTAATCCAGACAAAGAAGTACAGTACAGAGGTACTTATATGCTGTTTAATATTATCAAAGATGACAAAGATATTGCAGCGAAGATATTTGAAACAGATGTCATGGAAATATTGATGGCATTGACAAAACTTGATGATACTGAGTATAAACAGACAAAAGAAAATGCTCAGAAATGTCTGGATGCAGCTGAAGAAATGGGAGTCATAAGAAAACCAGACCTTAGTAAGGTAGAAGAGGCTTTACTTGATCCATTCAAAGAAGCTGAAGTTGAAGAAATCAATGAGGAAGATGCTGCTTAATTTTCCTAAAGTATTTTATTGTAATACATTTTAACATAATTTTTACAAATATTAAATTAAATATGAACACTTACATAATTATTATTGTAAAGTTTTTCAACTATTAAATTAGGTTGAACACTTAATTATTATTATAAGTTAGTTGTGTTAAACTGCTCAGTGTGTAAAATAAAAATAAGTAAGTTATCGTTATGTTAAACTATCAATAAACTTTAATTATGTTTCTAACTATTTGGTTTTTATTTTTTTCTCATTCTTATTAAATACTTACCAGTTTTTTCTAACTAATTAAGGTAAAAATATTTACAGGCATCAAATTATATACAAAACTTAATAATAAAACTAAGACGGAATAAAAAGCACTTTAGTTAGTCTATTTTTATGTTCTATCTATGATTCAATGGATTCAGTTATCTTTTCTTAAATTAAATTTGTTAAAAATCCTGCCACATTAATATATTTATTAGTTTAGACCACACAACCAAAAAGGGATTTAAATACTCACACAACACAAAATAATAATTAAAACTAAGACAGGAATGAAAGCACTTTAGTTAGTCTATTTTTATGTTCTATCTATGATTCAATGGATTCAGTTATCTTTTCTTAAATTAAATTTGATAAAAATCCTGCATATATTTATTAGTTTATAGATCACACAACCAAAGAGGATTTAAATACTCACACAACACAAAATAATATTTAAGTATTCATATGGAATATTTTTTTAAAGTTTACCGCTTTTTTATTCCAATCTTTCCAATATGGAATACCGCGTCCTTCCCCCTCCGAGTTCCCTCCCATTCCAACCATTTTTAAGTAAGAGTCTTTTATAGTGTCAATTTTGGGTTAAAATAAATTTTTCACGCTTTTTTATAAAAAAATGTTATTTTTGACAGGGTTTTCTTTCAAATTGATAACTTGTTAAATTATTGTACTTAAAAAAATAGTAAATATTGTTTTAAACCATAATTTCGGCTAAAATTGCAAAATATAGAACGGACTTTTAAACGTTGTCGAAACGTGACATGCAAGGCACCTTTTAAATGACAGCTTGATTTGGTTTGGTTTCCGCTACTGTGCTATTGTGCTATTTTTTGGTTTTTGATATTAAAATCGCAAGATAATGTCGATTTCTACTGCTACAGGTAAGCCTTTAGTGTTTACTCATATTTATTTGCATAAATTTCCTTAAGAAATTGTGTGTTTACCATCAAACCTGGTCAAGTAAGGTTTTCGGAGAAATGCTATGGAATCCCATATGGCGGTCCACACACCACATGATATAATGACGCTATAAAATAAATGAAAATATTGTTTTTGCATAAGCCATTCATAAATACACACTTTGAAGCCTATACTTATAGCTTGAAAGTATCACTGTGCCGCGTTTAGGTTACTTTGATTATTTCGTTTTTTCTGGATTATCAGGCGTCCTCTCGCGTAGAGGACGCTCTTGGCGGGTGACTTGACTTGCACCTTCACCACCTAAATAATTAGAATCCCTGTGTTACCGTCGGTTTTTTTGAAAAATAGGCGTTATTACTAAATCATTTCTTGGTAATATTTTTATGTTCATTTTGACATTATGATTGGTTTTCTCAGACAACTCCAATATTGGCTTCACAGATGAACGAACTGAAGGGGATGACGACACGTCACAAGGAAGCCAGCCAAAAGATGACAGTAGTGACTCTGAAAATGAAAATGAGAATGATAATGAAATTGAAAATGAACCTCAGAGCCAAAATGGAGCCACCCTTAGCCCTGAAGTGCATGAGATCACCAGTGATGATGATGAAGATGGAGGTGTGTCCAATGATGATGATGACTCTTCAAATTCCAGCACGGACAGCAATGATAGTTCTGAAGGTTCACAACAAAGCCATAAAGCAATTGAAGAGAAAAAATTGGAAGACCAACTTGAAAATGGTGATGATGAGTCTGATATTGAAGAAGTTTCCATGGAAGATCCATTGAACCAGACTCAAAGTAAGTCTAAACCTATAGTAGTCAGTGACACTAAAGGTTTGGCTGAGCTGGCCTCCAAGCAATCCAAAACGAATGGTGATCAAAAGGAACCTACTGTTGTTATTATAGATACTAATTCCATATTATCAGGAAAAAGTTCTACACCACTCCATCCTAAACCAAATGCATCAACCAGTGCAATGGATGCACAAAATTTATGTCAAAGCATTGCAGCTCGCGGTACTACAATAACTCCTGTAAGTAGCAAGAATTCTCAAAATATACCAACACAGAATAATACCCAAACACCTCAACCCCAACCGAACATTCTGCCGTCTTTGACAGACGATATGTTTGTTGTTGAAGCACCTTCATTCATAGTTCCTTATGTGTATGAAAAGCCTTCCGTAAAACCCTTCAGAGAGTTTGTGGATAAACTAGGCAAAGAGCTAGAGGAGCTGAAAATAAAAGAGGATCAAGAAAAATTAGAAAAAGAAAAGATTGAGAAGGAAAGAAAAGAGAAAGAAAGGAAGGAAAGAATTGAAAGAGGTGATGTGTTGCCTGAGGAAGAGGAGAGCGTTAAGAAAAAGGAGGAAGAAACAAAAACTACTGAAGATGAGCCGGTGAAAGAGAAGAGAGAGGATAAGAAGAAACGCAAACGGCGCACCGAGGAAGATGATGACTCCTGGGATGGTGAGTCAAGCTCTGACTCAGACGAAGATGTCATTAGCGATGATGACACAGTAGTTATAAAAGAAAAGGATGACACAATCGAGGAGATAAAGGATCCCATCAGCTTAATTGCTAAGGGACTATCAGGTAAATCGGACAGTTATTTTGACTGTTCTTTAGGACAGTTTTTTATCAATATAGGTTTAAATTTAGTGCAAGAATTTGTGCAAAGTGACTTATTGAAACAACAAAACCGTAAGCTATATAGAGAAAAGAAGTCTGGTCGCAGCACACGTGCCACTGAAGCTGCGATTGTATCTCTCACTCAAAACTTGGACTTCAGCAAGAGGACAAATGCTCCTTATACTTTGCAACAAAAAAGATGCGAGTTTTGTAGTTTTAAGACCGAGTCTATGTTAGTTATGGCTCATCACTTAGAAGCACCTCATATGAGAAACAATATTTATAAATGTAATACATGTGCGTTTGAAATACGCAGCCCTCACGATATATTGTTTCATATGGAAGCTGAACACAATATTAGGGGTAGATTGGAGAGGGCACCTGCATACCAGCAGTGTGCCAATTGTCATTTCGAGGACAATAGTAAAACTAAATTGGCACGACATCTGATTGCTTGTGCCAAAAAGTTCAAACCAGAGTTTAACCTCGGCCCGCCCCTTGAGTGGGAACCACCAGCAAAGATACCAAAGTTGACCAGAGCAAGGAACAATATGGTAGGGCCCTACCAAACTACTTTCAATAGGGCTCAAGTAGGTATGAATAACCTGGGCCGGCCTCCTCTCAATGTGTCGTCCGTGATGTCAGGCGGCATGCCGGTGCTCGGCCGGCCCCGCGGCCGCCCGCCGCTCGCGCCTTCACGCCCGGCGACTGTCTCCGGAGTGCCGATCATTCGCAGTGGTCTTATGATTATGCACAATACGCCTCCAGCAGGCACTACCATTTCTAACTACCCCATGGTCCAGAATAACCAAGCTAATAATGCCACGCCAAAAATATCAATCACCCCTCTTCCCCGCGCCCCACAGCCGTCATCGTCTCAATCATCTCAGAACTCCAAGGCTACTTTTGTGATATGTGAAATCTGTGATGGTTACATAAAAGATTTGGAGCAACTCAGAAACCATATGCAATGGATTCACAAAGTGAAGATTCATCCTAAGATGATCTATAATAGGCCACCTCTCAATTGTCAAAAATGCCAGTTTAGATTCTTTACGGATCAAGGTCTTGAGAGACACCTTTTGGGCTCTCATGGGCTCGTGACCAGCTCTATGCAGGAGGCGGCGAACAAGGGGAAAGACGCCGGAAGATGCCCAGTGTGCGGGAGGGTCTATCAATGGAAGCTGCTGAATCATGTTTCCAGGGACCACAATATGACTCTTAAGCCGGCACACCTCTCTTACAAATGTACGGTGTGCACTGCCACTTTTGGTATGTACAAGCAATTTGAAAATCACGTGTATTCTGCCCATAGTGTAGTGGCGAAACGTGTGATGGACAAGAGTAAGTCCAGCACGCCGTCTAAGCCTTTGGATTCGGATCCACTGCTTAAGCCGCTAAAGATAAGCGATGAAATAACTATTATACCGCAACCTGCAAAATCGTCTCTTACGATCACCGCGAAAGGTAAATAACGTTAATGTCGAGGGCGAGTGCGCGCGCGTCGCGATCGAGACTGCTTCTCCGGTAACGCACTTCCGCGACTTGAGCAGTATTGTGTAAATAAATCTAAGCTATAACATTCTTATTTAAAATATTGATGTTGGGAATATTGGAGATATAGTGACAATTTAGTTAATGAAGTAAGTGTGAATGTTATTTTTAATAAATAAAAAAACAAATTACAGTGTAACTTAAGATGTAAATTCAGTGTATAAATTTATTACAATATAGATATGCAACAAATTGTATTTTGTGAGTTACAAAGTAGTATTGTCTTTTCCACTATCTACTTGCGGCTTGCGCGCTGCGTGATGTCCGATTGTCACAAAATATTGAAATAACAATAAATTCATGTAAACTTGTAAAGATCTGTAACCTCACTATGTTAGATATAGCGTGAAAGGCTAGTGTATGAATGCGCAAGTAACACGAACTCTTCTTCATAAACTCGAGTGATGTTATTTATTTGCGGAACCGATCATGATTGTAATCTAAAGGTCGGTAATTATTGTTTGCCTATTTTTTAATTTAATAGTTGGTCAATCGTTTCAGGATTATTGTAAAAATATAATTTAGGTAGAGACTTTCCATTATGAATGTATAATAATAAATCATGATTATTATAGATTACTTAAGGAATTAAGTTAATCGTAGACTTTAATTTTAATTTAAGATTACCCGTCGTTTTAATTGACAACTACCATTTTAAACACTTCCCCAATCCCGCAGACAGTTTCCTATGAAATTGCTATTCAATATCACATCGGTCTTATTTATTCTGATCTCAGGTCAACAGACTGGAATGTTGATTTGGTAAAAGTTTACTAAATTGTTAAATGTACTTATAGAACTGAAAATGATGTATTTTTTTTATTTAATAAAAAAGACCATTGTAACTAATTACGTTTTTTATTCATTTATTTACGTAAAGTGTGCAAGTACTTAGGCGTTTTGAAACACGTTATGTAACTAAGACACTGTGAAAAGATAAAAAACAGCAGGTGTGCACTACTGCTTACTGCTGAGCAGCTTTCTATTGATCTTTTTTTTATAGTCTCTTTTTTTACAGTTACGGTTACCAAATCTGTATTTGATTTGATCGACATCGCATAGCCACAGTCATATTATTCATGTTATTCTCATAGGCACATTGCCGCGTAGGAAGGTAAGTAAGTAGGTACGACAACGACACGATTTTAAACACAGAACAAGTAAGACTCGCTACGCGATTTTAAAGTTTTTGTCGAGCTGAGCTGAAATATGTATTATACCTTAATAATTGTTTTGATATCTATCATCTGTTTATCCGAATTATTATTAAGGTATTGTTCGTTTCGTTTTGATAATTCACTAAGCATCTCGAAGCTAGCATCATGAAACAAAAAAATATACCCTAGTAGGTATTTTTATGAGTTCGCCAAAATTGAATTGATCATAATTTAGGAGTTGAGCGAAGCCGAGAAGCTGTCGGAGTCTGTTGCCAGCTCGCCAAGGACGCCACGCCACGCCGCAAGTCGCGGGCCCCCCTACCTAAAGTACCTGGCCGTTGACCGGTTCGTTCCCGCCACGTTGCTGACGAAATTACGTCACAAAAAATATTTCAACACAAGACTACCTAAGTGCCTAACGCCAAGCTAGGTATTATAAAGATAGATAATGGTTGATTGTAAGTACTTCTGCCTAATTTGTAAGACGAGTCATACTTAAATATTCAGGGTACATATGGTATGTAAGTATGTAGGTACGGCAACGGTACCTACTAAAATAATAGATGTAGACAATTATGCCATAGATAGGTAGGTATACATAGTATATACACGATATCCGACCAACCGATGTATACAACGCCTAATGCTATTCAAAGTTTAGTATAAGAGGCTAGTATGAAGTAACTTTCTTACAGGCGCTTGGTTCGTTACTTTATGTTTATTTTACTTTTAAGTATATTTTACATAGCCTATGCTATGTACGTAGGATGAAAAGTATGAAGTACCTACCTCGCTACCTAAGCCTACCGCGACGAGACGGATCGATACTAGTAAAGTTATAGTCCATGAGTAAAGATGTGGTTATACTATCGTTTCAGCCTTTAAAGCCGAATATTAGGAAGGAAAAAGGTAGGTATATAGGTACTCGAATTCCGGCTCAGTTATATCCCTGTGGTATCCTGTTTGTTAAAGAAGTCGAACCAAAAGAGTTAGGGTGGGTTATTTTTACCTTTTACCTGTAATGACGAAAGGCAGAACTTTTTCTTCTTTACCGCAATTGTAGCGAAGCATAAAAAGCCTAAACTAAAAATATGACATTGAGCAGTAGAATAAACTCCTCATAGGAAGTTAACTAATATAATAGGATCAAGAAAGTAATAGATATACTTGCAGTAGCGTACCGTAGGACTTATCTAGATGTGGGGGAAGTCGCATCAGTGGCTTACTAAAGACCCTATGTCACCTAGATACGTGTAACCCAAAATAATATGAATAAAGATTTTGAGTTTCAGCTAGTATTAAATATCCACACTGAAGACATAGCGTCGCTCGCTGAGCGTCGTTAGAGAAGAAAGGTTTTTGAGTGGACTGACCTGGAACTTCCAGACGTAATGCGGGAAGTCCTACCTACCAAATTGATGACAGTCGAGGTTGCTGAAATCAGCTGGATGAAAACGGCATTTAAGCTGTGTGTACACTGTGGAATACTACGGGAGAAGCTTATGGCCAACAGTGGACTTCCAAACGCTGGTGATGATGATCATACCGAAGGTTAATAAATAAATATTGGACATCACATAGGTTACATATTGCTCTGATCCTAAGGTAAGTAGCTAAAGCACTTGTGTTATTTTTATTATCAGAAACAACGGCGGTACCACCACAACACCCAGACCCGAGACAAAATAGAAAGTTCGTTTTATTATTGACCCGACCGGGGATTAAACCCGGAAACTCAGAGATGGCGACTCCAATACATTCTTATTAGTGAAATTTTAGTAAAGTCAACACCATCATCATTTTAGCCACTGGTCGTCCACTTCTGAACTAGGTAGGCCTCCGCCAATGACTTCCTGATTGGCTGTGAAAGCGGCCTGCATCTAGCGGCTTCCTGCAACCATTCTTAAAAATACGCCTCCTGAGCTTTACTTGTGGTGCGGAGTTTGCAGCGTAGATGGGCGCAGGGTCATATCATAAGGGCGCTAGGTCAAAATATTGTCCTGAAATAGTAGCTTCAAGCTGGGTTAAAATAATAATTAGGACCTGTAAAACAGCTTAATAAATTCAGATCTATTTCTGTTTTATTAAATTGTTTGTATTCCACATCATCAAATCCTCGAAGCGCTACTAAGTTGGCTAACGACTCTCAACTACATTCAATATAAGTGAGCCCAACTCGATTCAAGAAGTTCCATTACCTATTATCCATCTAGCTTCATCGCATGGATAGAGCCATACCCTCATTGTTCTATCAACAGACCTATTTTACCTTCTAATGATGTCATTGATAATTCAAATGAGCTCAATAAAATTGGCGTGTCAACAAAAGACAAAGATTGCCCCTGTCCTTCTCTTTCCATCATCAGACCTGCTTTATTATCAAATAGTAATGTATGGTATGAGACACATTAAAACAAATCAAATGATCCAAAACTCGAAGGTTTTAAGTTATCATCGAAAAGTTCTACCTCCTCCTCCATAATCTCATCAGACTCGTCGTCACCATTGTGCAAGCATAAGTGGCAGTGGGCTCGCTACAACAACCATCCGTCGCAGAATCGATGAAAGGTGGAGTAAACGGGTTCTCGAGTTGAAGAGTTTGAGTTGAAAGCCTTGGCAGGTCGACGGACCGACGACCTCAGGAAGATGGGTGGCGCTGCTGGCGGTGGCTGGATGAAAAAAGTGGGAGATCGTGCGTGCTCTGCCGGGCTCTTTTGGGGGGGCTTATACTTCCATCAGTGGACAGCAATAGGCTGACGTGACATGTTGATAGGCCCTCTTCCAGGCACTTAAGTACAGTATATTAATTCAATTCAATTAATATTATTTATACGGCCCAAAAATATAGCTTTGCCCTACCAACGCTTCAGGACTGCATATCGCCTGGTTATGAGCAGAGATTCGGAATTCACATTACTTTCGTGTAAGTACTTACATATCGCTTTTGATTGCAGCATTTGCAGACGCGCGCGATTGTTCGTTAGGACCGCGAGGTTCCATACGTTTTCATAAAAATAATTACGCTGCGATAGTGTGCGTAAGGTAGGTGCTAGGTACTTCCTACGCATACTATTGCGGGTAGTACGATGGGTGCGGTGCAGCTAGGAGCGCGAGGCCATCAGTGACTGCGTGTACTGTAGCAGTGCAAGCTTGCAGTGTTCACACAGGCGCAGTCACCTTAGAAGTAGGTTAAAATTAGTTAAGTTAAACTATCGACAATAGCAACACTACTTGGTAGGTATTATAGGGTCGTCATTCATAGGAATGCTTAATCCGGGTAGGAGGTACCATTGGTACCAACTATGACATGACTTGATATTCTAGGTTGCAGCAATCAGTGGCTGCGCAAGATCTAAAATGTATGTGGGCAAGGTACATTTTGCGAGACCCTCTGATCGGGCAAAAAAGGAAATATCCTCTATATATTCTATATTTTATATAAACTTTCGCATTTACGTATAGATAATATTAGTGGGATTTCAGAGCAGATTTTATAGTATTTGAGGTAAATACCAGTACCACAGAGAAAGAATAATACTACGTAACCCACCGTTATTAGATACAGGCAGCGTATTAGAAATAAGCGCGAAAAAAGCAAGCACGATTTTTTTTTTAGTTTTAATGTTTTAATGATAGGTATTTCATTGTAGTGGAGTATTGTATAAATGTAACAGGAAAAGTGCGAGCGAAGCGAGCTCAAAATTTTTGTTGAGATATAATATAGATAGCTAAATACTCTTTATTGCACACCAAACAAACAAGTTACAGTTGATATTTACAGAAAGATGTAAAATTTAGGCGATCTTATCGCTAAAAAGCGATCTCTTTTAGACTACCTCTTGGCAAGCATTATGATGATTATGGGGATGATCGAATAAAATTGCAAATCTATTCAAAAGATGTTATAAAAGTGATTAAGAACATGACTGGAGGTAAATCACCTGGCCATGACGGCTTAAGTGTTGAACATCTGCGACATGCGGGCTGCCACTTGCCCAGAGTTCTTGCTATGTTCTATTCTTTATGTCTAAGGCATAGGTATCTTCCTAGGGACCTCATGAAAACGATTGTAGTGCCAATTGTAAAAAGTAAGACTGGTGATATTAGCGATAAAACGAACTATCGTCCTATTTCGCTGGCCACAGTGATAGCAAAGGTGCTTGACGGTTTGCTCAATTCACATCTCGAGAATCTGGAACTACAGCCCGTACAATTCGGATTTAAAACACCAGTCTATGCTTGTTTCTTAGATCTATCTAAAGCCTTCGATCTGGTTTCTTATGAGGTCCTGTGGGATAAACTTAGAAAGCGTAATTCAAATTCAAATTCAAAATATTTATTTCAGGCTCGGCCCATATAGTGTTAGTAACAATTTAACTTAAGACTATTGTTAGTAAGCAATACATCATGATAAAATTAAATAAATTAATAAAATTAAATTAAATTACACATTACAAATTACAAATATTATTTCATTATTAAACATTATTTATTAAAGTTATTAAAGTAATAAAACATTTTCATTTTTGTGTGAATTAACACCCATCTCTGAAGGAGCGGTGAATTCCATCGGTCTACAAAAACCTTCAGGATTTTGTTGGTACTGCCTCGGAGACGAACCAGTGCAGAGGCGAACCGTTTTCTCATTATTGTGGCAAATCCATCAGTTCGCGCCTCCGCGAACATCCCGGATGCGCTACATCGCCAAGGCAGCCCCAACAGAACCCTGAAGGCATTATTATATTGGACACGTAGATCGCTGTATGCCCGCTGCGTAAAACTAACCCATAGGCTGCACGTATAAAATGACTGGCAGTATGCTTTGAAAAGCGTCAATTTGACTGCTCTGGTACACCGCGCAAACCTGCGAGCCAGCATGTTGCAGCGAACAGCCAGCGATCTACGTTCCCTCTCAATATCGAGGTTGTCCCTCAAGTCCTCAGTGACCCAGTGGCCCAAGTATTTAAAGCTTTGAACCCATTTCAGAGCCTTTCCACATAGACAAATTTCAGGAACTTGAGTATAGTTCAGCGATCTTGCTTTAAACAATAACCATTCGCTCTTACTGGTATTGTACTTAAGCCCATGAGCCACCGCATAAGACTCGCAAATAGAGAGGAGTCTCCGCAACCCACTAACAGATGGGCTCAACAGGACCATATCGTCTGCATAACTGATGTTATTCATACAAATCCCATCAATGTGACATCCAACATTGGCGCCGTTGAGTCCACCCATCAGCTGGTTTATGTAAAGATTGAAAAGTCGGGGAGAACTTAAACCTCCCTGTCTCACCCCACATTTCAAATCATACTCATTGGAGTAAGCTTCCGCCCATTTAACCATATTTTTCTGACTTCTATACCAATATTGAAAAATTGACACAACCTCTTTCGGCACTGTTGTTTCTGAACTAAGCTTATGCCATAACAGGTCGTCCAAAAAACAGGCAAATATTGGCGTTTTCCTATCAGTGTAGTAATGAACAGTCTGCTTGAGACACAATATATATAGCACTCTCGGTAGATAGGCCAGGCCGGAACCCAAACTGATTATCGTAGAGCTCTATGTGATCGGCTAGTATCTTATCAAGCGGACTGTCCAGTACCTTCGATATAATCGTAGCCAAAGATATTGGCCTATAGTTGGCGATATCAGTCCCCCGTCTTGTTCTTTATTACTGGCACTACAATAGTTCTAGTAAGCTCCTCCGGCAAATAACTGTGACTAATGCATAGGCTAAAAAACATAGATAGCACTCGTGGCAGGTGCACACCGGCATACCTAAGATGTTCGATGCTTAAGCCATCGTGACCGGGGGACTTAGGTACCCCGCTCCATTCGTCGAATGACATTCCTGACCTCACTAGCGGTAAATCTAACAAGTGGGTTCCCGGTAACGACAGGTCCAGCATCGCCCATCCTCGGAGCCTCTAGTAAAGGTGGCTCAACCTTGAAATACGCCTGAAATGCATTCGCTATTTCAGTCGGCACATGCACGCCTGCAACGCTCACTGGGACGCCCGGCCTATGATTCAACCTATTGGTTGATTTCCAAAATTTGCTAAACTGTTTTTTCGAATGACACTGAGCTATGTTATCCATTTTTATTTGTTGCTGACTATCCTGACAAAATTTGAGTTTAGCTTTAAAAACTTTTCTTGATTGGCACATGTTATCGTATATAAGGCCGGACCTAGGTTTTCCGTACAGCAGTCAATTTTTATAATGAAGTCGTGCCTCACAGTGAGCATTGCGAACGTGCGTGTTCCAACCTGATAAGTACCTTCTATCATGACGGAGCCTGCTTTTAACAAAACATCCCTCAGCACCTTCCTTAAGAATACCTATTAAATTTTTATACATATTATCTAATAATAAATAATGGTCAGTGTTATTACATAATCCGTCTACACAATTACTACACTCATTAGGAAAATCAATTAGGCGAAGTTTAGAATTACAATATTCGCCATACAAATTAGTTTGATGTTGGTCCCTTTCCCCCCAAATAACTTTGTTATTATATGAGACAAGTTGAAAACACTTAGGTCTTATAAGGCCAACATTACACTCTATTAGTAAAGGAATGTGATCAGAAGAGTAAACATCATAGAGGACAGAAACGCTAGTCACCAAGGGCCGAGCGGCACTAGTCATAACACAGTGATCCAACCACCGCCGGGATTTATTAGCCGTACTTATAAAAGTGTATGTGTCTGTGGGTAGTAGTTCCATGTCTACGCATGACCACATTTGTTCATCACAAGTAGTAAGTAACTCACTCGAAAATCTGGTACCTGGATGGGCGTTGAAGTCTCCCAGCACAGAAACACTTTCCACGCTACTACTCTCAACTATTTAGATCACTTCACTTAGGCACTCCGTAAATTCCATAATATTGTCCGCACAGTCGGTTGGCATATATACGGAGAATACCAATAAGTCAAGTGAACGTTGTTAAATGGGCAGATAGCTTTTCAGACGAGTACAGATTGGAGTGTGGTATGAGGCAAGGTGGGATCTCTTCGCCGACGCTTTTAAATGTGTATATGGACAATCTGATCGCCGAACTTAGCAGCATGCAGGCAGGTTGTTACATAGATGGAGTTGCAGTTAATAACATAAGCTACGCTGATGACATGGTGCTGCTGAGTCCGTCGATTTCCGCCCTTCGCAACTTGTTAGGCGTGTGTGAGCGGTATGCCTTAAATCATGGTCTTAAGTACAACATAAAGAAAAGTGAGCTTATGTTTTTCGGTCTTGGTGATAGTAATCCTCACGTTCCCACAATTTTACTGAACGGTTTCCCTCTCAACAGAGTTAAACAATTCAAATATCTAGGGCATATTGTCACCTTGATGACCTTAGGGACAACGCTGACATTGAACGTGAGCGCATGCGCAGCGCAGAGCGATGGCTGTCCGGGGTAACATGTTGGCTCGCAGATTTGCTCGTTGCTCCATTAAAGTTAAATTAACACTATTTAAGGCATATTGCCAATCGTTTTACACGCGCAGTTTGTGGGCGAAATTCACTCAAAGGGCATACAACGCTCTGCGCGTTCAATTTAATAATGTTTTCAGAATGTTGTTACGGCTGCCACGCTTCTGCAGTGCTTCGGCGATGTTTGCCGACGCGCGAACTGATGATTTTTACGCGATTAGACGCAAACGAATCTCATCACTATTACACAGAGTGCGTGGTAGCAGTAACGGCATTCTTAAAGCAATATCAGATAAGTATGACTGTCCAATCCAGTCCATTTTAATGAAATTTGTAATTGGGGCAATTAAATAATACAATTTAACCTATCAAGCTGCAGTTGCCCCACCGGTTGGATCACATAATAGATTTTTTATTGTGTCTCTTGACCTTGGCCTGACAGGTTAAATATCCAATGGCTACTAATATAGTTTTAAGTGTGTACTGACAATAATTTGGATCATCATTGTAATCTGTTTTATGAATAAATTATTATTATTATTATTCTCTACAGGCCGAAAGCCTCTCGCCTCTGGGGCGGTAATGACCGGCAGTGGCACAGTTGGTCGGGATCAGTGCAAAAGAGAGAGAAATCGGCGGACGATGCGTGCAGTATCAAGTACCACCGCTTTCTGCATCTTTGCTGGAAGCAAGCCGCCGATGAATCCCAGCCTTTTTAGGTGTGAACCTAATGTGGCTGGGATTAACCCGTTTGCCGATATAACAATTGGTATGATTTCAGTGGACGCCACTTCCCACATTTCGGTAACCTCGTGTACTAGGTCCAAGTACTTGCGTTGCTTTTCGGTCTCGGCCTTCACAAGGTTCTCGTCGTGAGGGATAGTGACGTCCACTAAAAACACCTTCGATTGCGCCCGGTCCATCAGCACTATATCAGGCTTACTCGCAAGAATAGTCCAGTCAGTAATGATGGGCCGGTCCCAGTAGAGCCGGATACTGTCACTTTCGAGTACTGGCTCCGGCGAGTACTTATAATAGGGTAGTCTCTGGCTCACGAGACCGTAGTTCAGGGCGAGCTCTTGGTGGAGAATTTTATCTGCTTGATTATGCCTGTTCAGATACTCAGTGTTAGCAAGAGCCGAACAACCCGAAACCACATGACGGAGTGATTCTCCAGGATGGCGACAGGCCCGACGAATGTCCACTGTGCCATCCTTTATGATGTACTTTCGGTAATTGTTCGTCCTGATAACCTGGTCTTGTATCGCACAAGTAAACCCCTCGGTTTCCCCAAAGAGGTCTCCAAAGCGCAGTCAATGCACGGAAGCTTTTCGGTCCACGTGGGGCTCGTGTAAAGCCTTGAAAAACCGTCCGTGCAGCTCTTTCCCTTTCCATACGGTCTCGCGATCAGAGACATTAAGTATCGCCGGCGACTGCCATGACTCGTTGGCCAGATCAAGAGGGGTGAGTCCTTTATCGCATTCTATGACATCACAATGCATCGTCGGTCTTTGCCAGGAAATACGCTCTGAGGCTAGATACCTCGCGGTCGTGCATGGTTTTAGCACTTAACAGGCCTCGACCACCACATTTCCTCGGGATATACAGCCTCATGACCGACGACCTGGGGTGATGCATTCCATGTAGTGTCATAGTTGTGCGGACTTTCCGATCCAGAGCGTTTAGTTCGGTCTGAGTCCCATCTGAGAATGCCAAAGGTGTATAAGAGAATAGGCATAACCCATCCGTTATAGGCTTTGACCTTGTTGACCCCCGACAAAAAACTTATTATTATTATTATACACATTGCACGAGCAAGAGGCCACGGCAAGGCAACGGCGACAGCATTGGCGAATGCGCCGGCTGCAGCGTCACGCAGAATGTATTGTTCTATTCATAATGTATAAAAGCCGCGAAATACAACTGCACTTTCATACATTTAGGCCTCCACCTTTGCCATAATCTGAATAAAATAAGAAGTCTGACGGACAGGGATAATGACGCGGAATTAAAAATTTTGAGAAAAAGGGTGAATTACGTTAATCATGAAGAGCAAACACATATTGCAAACAAAATGATTACGAGCCCTATATATTTTTAAAAGTATCGCGCCGTTGTTAGTAAACACCATGCAACTCAGCCAAAAACCGCAAGCGAAGCGAGCGCGAAAAAATTACGCGAATACTACAATATAGCTCCTTAAACTGTTCTACAGCTCAAGTATAATTTAATGAAAAATCCAAAATCACTCCTAGTTATAATAACAAATTCTAGGGTGGGCACCGCGCCGCACCGCACCTCGCGGGCAAAGGCCCCGGGCTGGCGTCTTTAGACATACTCTGACTAATCTGTTACACATACAATAAAAAACAGTATGCTGTTATAAATTTTGTTTAATTTGGTTGCTTTACTGTAAAATTACGGATCCTATATATATTACAATAGGCATTATTATAATGTGTCAATATTATGATGTCAGTAAATATTTATTTTGATTATTTTTGCGAAAATATAACATTACAAAGGGTGACGACAAAATTTTTGAGGCACCTAAAATATCTTATCATTTATCTTAGGCTCGGTCTATACCCAGTCAGAAACCGGACCGGGTTAACGCGGATTCAATTCATCGCATAAGCAATAAGGTCGTTTCTTGAACGGATTCTTGCGGATGCTAACGGATTTCAGCAGCGTATAGTAGACCGAGCCTTAAACTCTATAGAAACTTGTGTTTCGTGTATTTTGGTGAACGAGTATAAAAAAAGTCTTGTTGCTAAAAGTTTACAGATTATTTATTATTTAAGCGTATTTTATGGCTCCGACTATACCCATTCGGAAACCGGTCCGGGTAAGTACGGTTTTAATCCATCGCTTAAACAATAGGGTCGTGTTTTGAACGGATTCTCGCGGATTTGATAATGTTCGGGATAATGATTTTTAATAATTATTATTTACCACCTTCTCAATTAGGTACTTATTAATTCATAAAAATTAATCCATTCTAAAGTAACATAACTTTATATTATAAAGTTTCCGAGCCAACCATCTCCAGTCACCAACACAGACAGACCCAGACCAATAATATTTGAATTTATTTACAAATTTATGTCTAAGCAAGCAAAAAAATAGGTATTATGTTTTTTTTATTTCATAATAGCACTAATATAAATAATAACTTTTTCTTATGCAAAAAGAAAATGTTTGAGAATATAGCTGAAATAGTTAACACCTTTTGTCCTTTACAAAATTCAACCTTCTAACTTTCCCTCGATTATATTTACGATTTTTGCGGGTTATCGCCCAGTATTTTTTTATCATAATTTAAGACAATTCACCTGAAAACCAAATCGTACCTACCGGTATTTCTTGCAGTTTTAGGCTTGGACTTTATTTTTTTTTTAAATTTTATTTATTTAGGACAACCAACAAAACATACACTTAGTACATCAATTTCACTTATACGGATATCCGTATATAGGTATATAGGTTTCATTTTAAAGTGAAGTCTTTATTATAGGCTGCCACGGCAAGCAATACAATCATGTTAACTGTGTATTATTAGCCTAAAATAATGTTCCACATCAAATCACAGGCATCTGCATCAGCCCTGCGATAATTGGCACTTATCTTGGGTTCGAAAATAATTTCACTGATGCAGAGCCATAAGACAAGATACTAGTATAATGATATTAAGCTTCTTTTTTAAATATGATATCTTATCATATTACATAGAATTTCTGGTTCACAAAGTTATAGATTTAACAAAGGCTCTCAGTTTACTAAATATGTCAATGCTAGTGCCTTTAGAGACCTTATTGTATACATTTTGCATGCGGTTCACAGAGGAAAAGTGACCCAGATTACTTTTAAACGGTTTTGTAGCAAACAAGACATATCTGGAAAAGCGAGGTAGTTTACGTGGTATATTAAATTTGATTTTGGATACCAACAGTGGACAGTCTATCTGATTGTTGATCAACTTATGCAGAAATTGTAAAACGGTGACCTCTCTACGACTTTCTAAACTCTGGAGCTTAAAATGTGCTAAGCGTTGCTTATACGATGGTAGTTCCTTAGCCTTAGATGTTGAAAAGCTAAATGCCAAAGAAATCTCTTGTTTACTGATTCAATTCTTTTTTTGTATACATCATATTTTGGTGTCCAAGCTGTGCTACAATATTCGAGTACTGACCTAACAAGACAGTTAAAGACACATATTTTACTGTGGGCCGACTTAAACTCTTTACAATTACGTAGTACAAATCCTAGCAATTTAAAGCTTCTATTAACAATATTATCAATGTGAGTCCTGAACATCAGTTTATTATCAACGATGACACCTAAATCTCGAATTGTATCAACCTCCTCCAAAATATGATTACATAATTTATAGGAAGAGAAGTGGGGGACTTTTTTTCTGGAAAAGTGCATGAAATAGCATTTTTTAGAGTTCAGTTTTTTTAAGTTTTTTAAGTTCAGTTCTTTAACCAACCGGAATCTGTTAGAATCCGCTAGAATTCGTTCAAAAACGACCTTATTGCTTAAGCGATGGCTTGAAACCGTACTTACCCGGATTTCCGGCTGGGTATAGTTCGGGCCTTAGACTCAACCATACTGACGTATATTAATAAATAACCCTGTAGATCTTAATGAAAGCCAAAAGGAATGTTTCTATCTTACACATAATAAAGAGTCTGAATTGAATAAAACCTTATCATAATACTGGCAGAACTCATCGATAAAATTTATAGATAGTGTTAAGCTTAGAGCATGTTGGTTGAATGCTCTAAGGTGTTAAGCACTATCTTCGTTTATTTGAAACTGAAATCACACTCGTGCATGGATAAGTTGTCCTTGTGTGTGAATATATTTGTGTGCGTCTAGTTTAAGCTAGTGTTAGATATTTTTTGTTGTGTGCGAGCGTAGCAATGACAACCAAAATGCGTTAGTGTTAATTTACTATGTGTGCGTTACTCCCTGCCCCCCGCAAGAAATGACAGACTTTTTCGCATAGAAATTAGCGAGCTTGTCGTCTCCTGTTGCTTGAATGCTCTTAAGCTGGAAACATACTATCGGACGCGGCTTACGGACGCGGCTTACAGCCGCGACTTAAAGGAATCTAGGTATTGAATGTACACTAAGGTGTGCAAACCATCGGACGTAAGTCGCGGATGTAACCTTCAGCAATCTGGCGCGCTGGATGTTTCTGTAAGCCGAAAACGTCCGCGGGCGGTATGCACGGGGCGCGGACGCGTCCGAGCGTCAGAAGGACGCCGACTGCGCGAGAGCTCGCGCGTGCTTATTGATTGCATGAACATTTTTATTATAAGATAGCTAGCGATTTGATAACGTATGCGAAAAAGAAACCCGCTTATCACCGTATTCAGTATTATGTTACAGGAAATCTCCGGGACCTGGACAAGATTTATTTAGGGTTCCGTACCCAAAGCGTAAATCGGGGGCCTATTACTATTCCGCTGTCCGTCTGTATGTGGTGCGGCATCTGATAGCTAGACAGTTGAAATTTTCACAGATGATGTATTTTTGTTGCCGCTATAACAACAAATACTAAAAACCAAAATAAAATAAATATTTAAGGGGCTCCCATACAACTAAAGTGATTTATTTTGCTCGTTACTAATGCTCCGCTGTCCGTCTGTCACCAAGCTGTATCTCATGCACCGTGATAGCTAGAAAGTTGAAATAAATATTTAAGGGGGCTTCTATACAACAAACGTGATTTTTTTGCCGTTTATATAGAAAATGGTATGGTAATGGATCCCTTCGTGCGCTAGTCCGACTCGCACTTTGCCGGTTTTTACAGATAATGGTGCGGAACCCTTTGTGCGCGAGTTCGACTCGCACTTGGTCGGTTTTTTTGGCCTGGATAATTGTATTTTGGATTAGCTACTATTTTTAAGAATTTTCTTTCAAAATCTACTAAACGATACCGATTTTCTACTGAAATTACTACTAAATCATCGTCCTCTTTGTCACAAATCTACCACAAACGTAGAAATCTACTTAAAGTGGTCACACTGATGGCGTCCGCAAGCAACGTCCGAAAGACCGTACACACTTATCAGTCGCGGCTGTAAGCCGTGTGAAGTAGTCAAAGATAAAAAGAAAATGGGTTTGAAAGCGCGTTCTGTCACGATACAGTCACAATTTTTTTTTATTTGATTCGTTCCATACGAAAAAAACTAATTATTTTTTTCTGCATAAACTAATGACTTATGGATAAAACTGCACTGGACAATAGTTAGGGGTAATGAGCTCTGTTCATTGGCATTTAAAAAATATGTAGTCAAAACAGATAGTTGGTCCCTAAGTCACTCAAATTTTAGTTTCGACCCACTGTGCGTAAGCGCAAAACCAACCAACTAAGACAGTCACACACCACACAAATATCACACAAAGCACAAAATAGGGTTTTATTTACCTACCTACTGCAATGGATTCGTGTTATGTGCTTTTAGCGCAATTCGGAACAAGAGGTCCAAGTCTGACACTTAAATGTCAAAAAATCAACTGTCAGGTGTCAAACTCAATCCAACATTCTTTCTTTTCTGACTGATTGTTTCGTGTGGTTTCGTGGCTGCAGAACTGTAAGGTAGCTCATTTATTGTTTCTAATTTTTATCCTTTATTTTGATTCAATTTTCAAGTTACATAACGGAATAATTTACAAAACAACTGCAGAATTAAATCCCATCCCATGCAAATTAATTGGAATGAAACATGTGCCAATTTTTCCCACGTGTTTCTCACGCACTGAACCATAATTTTCCATAATCTCTTCTATTTTACGGCGATAGGCACATTATCAATCGATAAGATTACAGTGAAAATGGTCATATTTCCTTTCGTAAAGTATTTTTGTCCGTTTTGTGCAGATAAGAATGTTTGGTTAGGTCGCTTCGCCACCGAATGCGATAAAGTTCGCATTTAACGTGCTTTCTTTGGTCCAATATTGATTTTTAGAACTACTTAAATATTTAATGTATAAATGTGATGACAATAACACGAGCCGAAATGTGTTGTATGATAAACACGTGATATCAAATGATAGGGCTGATCTCTCTTAATAAATTTGTATGTATGCAAGAAAGTACTTTCTTTGTTATAACTTAATTTTTTTTATATTTACAGGTAAGAATGAGTTGGGACTTCTCAGTAAAAGTAAACTAAGGTAAGGTCTGCAATATAGCATTCCCAGCCTAATTTTATTTTTCTTTTAATAATACTTACTTATATTCTTTCATAAAGTATTTCCACTTTGTGCAGATAAGAATGTTTTTTTAGGTTGCTTTGCCACCAAATGCGAATACTGACACATTTTACGACTTCTGTAATCTTTTGTGTCAAGTTCAATATTGATTTCCAAGATTAAAACATAATAATGTGATGACAATGACACGAGCCGAAATGTGTTTGTATGATAAACACATGATATTAAATGATAGGGCTGATCTTTCCTGCTAAATAGTTACATTGATTTTTTATTTACATTGTTTTAAGTTCTTTAATTTCTTATTTACAGGTAGTAAGAGTCGAGAATCCCATGTATAATAATATTTACGGTAAGATCTCATTTTAACACCCAAACAGTGAACTGTGTTTTGATATATAAGCTTCCTCATATTCTTATGATGTTAATAAACACGAGCCAAAATGTGTTACCTTGATAACAACATGATATTTAATGATAGGTCTGATTTTATAGTTAAATCCCTAAAGCTTGACAGATGAAAAGAATATTTTTTAAATTTAAATCATAATTTGTTCCCAGGTATCAACAGGAGCTGTTTGGTTCAGTCTAGTGTACATATTAATTAATTGATTATGTAACTAATTTATGTAAGTAAATCATAATATGTGCTTTATGAATTGTTTAAAAATAGGGTTTTTTTAGAGTTGTTTTACTAAGCTACCAGACTAAAAATTTAATTGTATGATTTTGAATGTGAAATAATAAAGACAAGTTGCTAATTATTATTTTTATTTTATATCTACGAAAACTATTTGTGAATGGGTCATTATCATAAATATTCTCTATCGTAATGTAACTATTATTATCTTAGTGATTCATTAAAACTATTAGCCTTTCATTTTTATGCAATAAAGCTATTAAGAGGATTATCCTATCATTAAGTATACATTATTCAATAAACGGTATAAGATTGTAAAATTGGTTAGGTATTCATGTCAACCATTATCATTTTTTTTATCAGTAGGTATCTAAAGTTTATCCAAAGGTTGAATGGTTTAAATATTGTTATCCTTGGCAATGAACAACAATTTTAAGTAATCTATGAAATGACAGCTTCGTGCGCTATAATATCTATCCAACCACCACCCAGTCTATTATTCTGTGACCCAGCCAACATTTAGTGATCTTATGAATTGAACAGGTAGGTAGGTATTTACTAAACTGGCTCTTACTGCCGACATCATAAATCTGCCTATTACAAATGGTTGACAATTATTAGCGTTAGTTACTGGGTTGGGTTCCTTGGGTTAGGCACAATGGGCTGGCTTTGCAAGCGAATGGTGATGTCCTGCAAGACCATGTTGGGCAGAATAAAGTCCTCGATGCTGGTCGCCGTGTTCGATGGCCGGTCGAAGGGGAAGCCCATGGCTCTCCGGTCGGGGTATAGGCTGTCACGGAGCCCGCAGAAGCTGGACGCCTCCTTACAGGTAACTTGCCTGCCGTCGTTACGTTCCACCTGTGGGGAAAACGCTTTAAGTCAATGGTTAGAAAAACTAGGGACGTGAGAAAATGCTATCATCTACATAGAAAACCTGGGATAGTACGCATGTAGCTGATTTCCTTGTATCCCCCTTTTTTCTCTTGATTTATTGTTATCGCATTCTGTACTGTGCCCTATTACATTTTTTGTGACTGTTCACTAAATAGAAAATCAGCTGTTATGAAGTAGGACGAAATGGATTTTACACAGTATAAACAATAATTTCATTCAGTCAATACATAATATGCTTTCAATGTTGATTTTTTACCTTACTTAAAAATGCAGGGTAAAATTAAATAAAAGGTGAATTATTTGAGAAGTAGATTCGCCCTATATTTAGTAGTAAAATGATCTTGAATAAATAAAAATATTAGACAACATCACATACATTACATTTCTCCGATCCTAAGGTAAGCAGCTCAAACACCTGTGTTATTTATACAACATACGTATCTACATCGAACCGAATGGAAATCGAACCTTAAGATAGCGACGCCTGTGACGTGCTCGGCTACGGTGGTCGTCAGGTACTAAGTAGCTGTAGTAGGCCACTCACCGCATCAAACTCATAGTTGGAGAGCATGACGTAGAGCACGTAGCGCGCGCCCGCCTCGGTGCCCTTGGGCACGAGCATGTGCTGCGGCCAGCCGCAGCCGCAGAAGTTGAAGGCGGCCAGGTCGCGGCGCCGCGGGTCGTCGCCCTGCACCGACAGGTCGCGGAACGTCTGCTCGAACGGGATCGTGAACGTGGACTCCGTGGACTGGCGGACGATGCTATTCTGGCCTCCTTTCACTGGGGGCGAGAGAACAGAAATCTAAATTATTTATTTCTGCAAATTAGCCATTCAAGGCACTTTTACATGTCCCAATATTTTTTTTTCCTACCACCCCGCTTCGGGACTATATATCGGCTGGTAAACTTGTCATAGATAGTGTTTAGTTAGCCATGGACCTCATACCCTGTAGAGTAGAAATTACATAATATACCAAGATACCCTTCATTGCACACCACACAAAACAAACAGTAAAAAAAAGACATTATAATGGTACAACAATTTAGGCGGTCTTATCGCTAGAACCTATATCTTCCAGACTTTTATTCGTTGAATTTGCCACCTTTTTTAAAAATCTGTTCTTTCTGTACTGTTTTGGTATAGGCAAGAGTTGTCAGTACTTTTGTCATTTCATACTAAATGTAAGTGTAAAATCACTAACTAGTTTCAGAGAAAGATGGTCCGCATTGCTGCTATATATGGTAGGTAAATGCTCGATGAGTATCTAACTAACTAGCCTGCAGTTATCTCAGTAGGTAGTTCTCTTCTTAGTAAATACTTATATCTACTTATCTAGTGTTAGAATTACTTATTTGAATCGGTATGAACCGGATGAATGCTAAACCAGACACGGGGCGTAATCAGGGGAAAGGCTGATGATTCATTGATGACGTCATAAAATCTTATGAGCATGTATGTGGTCTGCATATCTGTTGTTATGAATAAGGGTGAACTTCCTACTGCCTGTGGGATATCTGCACAGTGCGAGTGAAAGGCGTGGAGTCTGGTGACTCGTGGGCGCTAGTTTTCGCTCTCCATACACCGGCATGGTTCTTCAGCACTTCTCCCTCACTGCGCCCTGAATTTAATGTAGATAAAAATGATAAAATTAGGTTACGTACATGGCGTGACAAATCTGTCCATCTCAATGAACATCTTGCGTTGGTCGGACAGTATCCAAGGCTGGTTGCGCTCATCAACCTTCGGGGAAATGAAGATGCGAACTGTAGTGCGCGTCGCGCTGCCAGTGTTGTTTACATTAATTCTGAAATAATACCAGATATCTATGAGTGTTAGACTTATTAGATAGAGCTATCAATATATTTTTAACTTTCTCCAAGTTATAGACTAAAGCTTAGGTCAAGTTTTGTGACTTGTAGATAGATAGATACTCTATTTTGTACACCAAGCAAAGTTGTAATGTTTGATGGGTTTGTTAAGGTTGTTTTGAGTCGTTGAATTAAGTTTCAATGTAAATTGAGCACTCACTTTACGTGGACATGTGCCCTAAATCGGACATAAATACTTACATAATAGAATCGAATAAATAAAAGCAGAAATTACGAGTTTTACAAAAAGGAGTCACGACGGCACGACTGATATTTATTTATTATCTAATTTAATTTCAGCCATACGTCCACTGCTGAACATAGGCCTCCCCTAAAGACTTAGCCTTACCTACGTATGCAATGTTTTTATAAGCAATCACTTACACGTATTGGAAAGGCTTGTGGTTTAGATGTGTGAAGCGCGCGTAAACGGGGCCACGGTTGGAGAAGTCGAGCCCGCGCGACAGGTCCACGTCGCTGCTCATCCAGAACGTGTTGAGCTCGTTCTGTTGCCGCGAGCCTTGCGTCTGTATGGCGGCGGATACCACCTGCACGCCTGGATTGCTCAGCTGTACCACAAAACATTGTGCTTAATAACTTAATTCAGGGACGTAGGCGCCGTAGCCAAGGAATTTTATGTTAGGTATTCTTAATCTTCGAGTGCCTGTCCAACTAGTGAAGGTCCGGTACTAGTACTGCAAAGCGTTAACGGCCCTTGCCCTTGCCTTCCATTGGTTAAGTTAGGTAGGTGGGGTAAAATTTGTTAATTTACCTAATTCCTTTTTCCAACCCATACAGGAAGCAATGCAAAAACACTACACCGACCGTGGTGTTTCCATGATGTGTTTTGCAGCTATTTTTAGGATCTAGATTTAAAAGTTATTCCGCCCAGCAAGAAGCGAAGGCAGAATAACTGCAGGTATGCTTTTTGCAGATAGGTAAAAACGTACGTAGACAACCGTTTAAAACGAAATTGAGAATATCGGCACTGGTAAAGACAGAAATAAGTAAGTATAATATTATTGTGGGACGAGTGCCGGTCGTAACTTCCCGAGAGCTGGGCGAAGGCGATGCCCAGGCACAGGGCGCAAAAATTACTAGACCCGAGCATGGTTTTTGGTCATTCATGGGCGCGATTATAGAACCTTTTTATTAACTAGTATTTTAGGGTGAGCTTTTATCAATTAAACAAGTATATTATTACCTCGGACTGGCTGTACGGACGGACGAAGGAAGATTCCTTGTGCTTCTGGAAGATGTCGTCGATGAACGAGTGCCAGCGGTAGAAGAACGGATCCCGCATCGTTGTCGCCTCGTCCGCCATCACGCTGAATGATTCCTTTAAGCATTATTTATTAGGAGTATTCATATATTTTTTGTGATTTAAAGTTAAGGTAAGGTGGAAAAAAAATCGATAAATAAAATCTTAAACAATTATATAACAAACTAATAAAGAAAGCTAAGACAAAGCTTATTATATTTTCCGGCAACGCAGCTTTTCTTACGTCACGGTACGCTGATTAATATCGGCTGGTCACATCAAAATAAATCTTGAAGCAGCATCATAGTTTATAACTGCATCAGTCTATTTGAGAGTATGTCCATCAATGAACAATGTTGATTTAACATAATGATTATTTAACTATTAGCTGCTAATCATCACTGGTAAACTGTTCTGCTATGATTGGTTAGCACCACGGTAGAATTAAAGAAGATGTTTTTTAACTCTTTTGTGCTTAGCACGAGTCTCATATCATTTCATAACAGTAGCTGCTGCGTACGAGACACGAAGTATTAGTACCTACTATAGTAGATTATACTCACAAGGTAACGGTGATTAGGGTCGTGCATATAGGCGGCGAAGCTGTGCCCGTTGTTGTGCAGGCTGCCGTACAAGTCCCGGTTAGGGGACAAGATGCTGGATTCCATCATATTGCCCAGGATGTCGATGTTCAGTTCCATTGTCCTGCCGTTGGGCTGGATAGTACAATGTATTCGTTTATAAATATTCGGTCTTATAACGGACCTAAGGTTAAAAACTAGCGGCTCATCAGCAACTAGGTTGCAACCAAAAATAAAAAATAAACATTGCTATGAATATTCGTGTAGGCGTTCTTTTTTCACTCTACACTCTCTCTGTTCTTTAAACTCTTTTCTCTCTGGCCAAGCTCGTATAAAAAATATGAGACTTGATGGTTGAGTTTTTAGTTGTACCTATTAATACAAATATTTTATTTACTTTAAAAAAACAGCAGACTTTTTAAGTACCTACAGGTGCTTTTTAAGGTTCTTCTTTGTTAACATAAATAGTTATTTTGGAAGCTCGTGGAATATTGCGAATATTTTTGAACTACTAAACAATTGTTCAAAACCTGGATGATACTTACAAGTCTGACCATGCCAGTAGCTATCGCTTCTTCAATGTTCGTTCTCCAATTCTCCATGTCCTGAACAGTGACTTTCAGGCCGTCGACAGGGCGGTCCAGGTCTTGCCACACCATGTTGGACTGCCGTGGTGGCCAGCCGCGAGATGACGTCAAACTGTCCAGCTTAGGGAAATAGGCTTCTGGGATTGGTTCCCTCCAGTTGCTAAACCTTTCAACTCTCTTCAAGTTGTTGTTGAGACGCTCGCAGTTGTATCTGCAGACATTGTTGATTAGTTCACGATATTGTTCCGAAGCAGTGGTAGGGTAACTAATTAATGAATATTTACCAGGTCTTAATTATTTGCATACAAGTTTTTTAACACTCAAACAATTTCCTCTACAGGGGGAGATACACCCGAAGGTATTACCTACTATCTTTTATTCGATTTGAGAAGTTAATTAGATTTACCGAGCTATGATCTGTTGATGCATGTAGAAGAACAGTTCGCCGCGACGGTCTTTGGCGACAATAGCTCTGTCGCTGGCGGTAAAGGGATAGACGAGATGCCAGTGCCAGTGGTGTAGGTTAATGCCGATATCTTCTCGCCAGTAGGCCAAACGATGTTCTTGCTCTAAATCTGAAGCCGTAAAGTCCCTCGGTATAATGATGGGAATTCGCTAAAAAATAAACATTTTTCAAGTTACAAGAGTTACAAGCTCCGGAGTACTCCGGATATCAAAGCCTAGTGGTTGCGGGTACGAATTCCGCAATGGGCAAAATTATGGGTAAAACAAGCTTTGATTAGTTTGGGGCTAGCTAATTGGTGTGATTGTGGGAACGATTTATTTATTTATTCTCGTAGACATGGTACCTGTTACATTACAATCAATACTCTCATCAATATTCGTGCAGCAGTTCATCTATATCGGTGACGCTTTCAGACGATATTAAGTTTTTCAATACATTTTCAATACAACTCTGCGTAGGATGAAACGTTTTGACATTGACATTTACAATCACTGTCATCGTGCGACTCGCAGGTACGAGCTGTCAGTGTCACTGAATCACTGAATATTCCTTTACACCTAAGTAACGTATGTAAGTATTGACATACAGTTTATTAATAAATATAGCTATTTCCTGCCGTATTTCCCATTTTTTCATGCCTTCTATATGTTTATCTTACAAAGAGGGATCACAAGTTATTTAACTGTAAATTTGAGTTTTAATTTGTAGAGTATTGTTTTAACTTTGATGCGGTTGTTTATAATGTGGAACCGTAAAATGAAACGCAAAATATTGCAAAAGTCACGTAGGCCCTCTGAAATATTCGCGCGTGTTATTGTTTTCGTGTTGAATAACCTACGCGAAAATAAGTTTAAATTATTAATAATCGTTTTTAATTCATTGTTATTTAGTGTTTACAAATGGAAGATTTTATTAAAACTCCAGGCGTGGTTGTAGTTCGAGCAAAACCGAATGGGCAAAGGAAAACTTTTAAACCTAATGTTCGCTCATTAAATAAAATACCTGATGAACTATTAAATGATCCTCTTCTGAATAGAGCTTGTGAAGCTTTACCACAAAATTATAACTTCGAGGTGCACAAGACAATATGGAGGATAAGATCTCTGAACACAAAAAGAGTTGCACTGCAGTTACCAGAAGGTAAGATATAAGACTTATTTAAAAAAAAAAAATTGACTTTATAAGGCTCTTGAGTTCTTTAATTTCATGGAAGATTATGTTGTTTCCAGGACTAACAATGTTCGCTACCACCTTGTGCGACATTATTGAGACGTTCACTGCAGCTGATACTGTGATAATGGGCGACGTGACCTATGGAGCGTGTTGTATCGACGACTACACGGCCCTCGCGCTCGGCGTCGATCTGCTCGTGCACTATGGACACTCCTGCCTCATCCCCATAGACCAGACAACTGATGTCAAAGTTCTCTACATATTCGTTGACATAAAAATAGACCCCTCACACTTTGTAGACACTATCAAACACAACTTTCCTAAAGGAACACATCTAGCATTAGTTAGTACAATACAATTTGTCACAACTTTACATTCTGTAGCAAAGAATCTCCGGAGTGATGAGTACACTGTAACTGTGCCCCAGTGTAAGCCACTATCACCTGGTGAGATACTTGGCTGCACTGCCCCTAAGCTGTCTGCAGATGTCATAGTGTATCTTGGTGATGGCCGATTTCATTTAGAATCAATAATGATAGCTAATCCCAATATTCCAGCATATAAGTATGATCCCTATGACAAGAAATTTACATCGGAACAGTATGAACATAAATTGATGCAAACTAATAGATTGAATCAGATAAAAACAGCTGAGGAAGCAAGCAGTTTTGGACTTATACTAGGAACATTGGGGAGACAGGGTAGTCCAAAAGTAATGACAAACTTAGAAAAACAAATTAGAAATACTGATAAAAAGTATGTCAAGATACTTTTATCTGAAATCTTCCCAAGCAAACTAGCACTATTTAATTTAGATGCATTTGTTCAAGTAGCTTGCCCAAGATTATCAATAGATTGGGGGACAGCATTTCCACGGCCTTTGCTTACCCCTTATGAACTCTCTGTATCATTGGGTAATAGTAAATGGTTGACAGAAGGGACTTATCCTATGGACTTCTACTCTAATGAGAGCTTGGGGCCTTGGACACCTAATTATAAGCCTGTGCTATGTTCTGGGACAGACAAAAAGTGTGACAACTGCTGTAATGGTAAAAAGTAGAGTGATACATACTGGGATATTCTTTGGCACTACGGCAGCCATCTCCCTGGCCTGGGAGAACACCTGGGAGTCCAGAAACTTTGATGGGAATGTCTCTGCGAAGCTTGGTATCTTGACATTTCTTGTGTCACGCCTATAAAATAATAGATAGTTTGACCATTTTCATAGTAAACTTAAACTTGTGAAATTCAGGCAACTTTAATTTAATGTAATAACAAAATAATATACTAAAAGTACAATATGTTTAATTACCTGTGCATAAGAGCAACAGAGTAACAGTAGTTGAAGAGCTGCGGATTGAGGTTGGTCCGGGCGTACACACATGTAGACAGAAGCTCCTGCAGCTGGTTTGTGGGAACAGCTAGAACATATAACACGAAATTACACTTTCATAGACACACTACTTAACAACAAATTAATTTATGTACCTGTAATTTAATTTAGCTTACCTTTTAGTTAGATTAATTTGATATTGATTTATTAATATAATAATATTTTTTACTAATCTAAGTATATTTTTATTTCATTTGTTAGCTAGCACAATATTATTGGAAATAGCATATTTCAGCGTTTAAAATTGACTGTCGCAGTGAAGTTACCACACATTCGAGGGAAATAAAACTATGTGCACATCCAAATCTGTTCAGCCGTCATTTAACACCCAATTTAACTTAAATAGTAGCATGATCTTCATGACGGAATTAAATATACAAGGTGTACCATAATAAACGCAAATCTTCATAGAGCTGATTCTGGTGCTCAAGTACAACAACTATTATTATGGGACCAACATCAAATTCTTAAAAAAAATGAGGAGGTGAATTTTTATTTTTGCGTTTATTATGTTACACCTGTTTATACTTACGCTAGTCCTTATAAATGTTATCAGACTATAATAATATTTACACATAAGGATATCGATGACTTCAGTGGCCATCTCTTGGTGTCTCGGCAGGAACAGGGAGAAGTCTGCGTCGGTGGGCAGCTGCGAAGCGAGCCGGAACTGAGGCACTTTGTTGAGGTTCTGCAGCGGAATCCTCTCGCCGGCATCGTCACCGAAACGGTCGTTTAATTCGATGCCATTGCTCTCGTAATCTTTTGGCTAGAAGGGGCGATTGGAATTCATTCAGAAACAACCATTTCAAAATTTTGAACTTTTATCCGAGTAATTTATTTATACGCCCTCAGCCTATGCGCGCTCGCACACTCTTAAAAAAAGTCCATACAAGAAGCGTATTTTTAAAGCGTTCGCATACTGAATCCTAAAGTATACAATTTTCCTAGGAGTTTGAATGCGAATTTGAGTGCTTAAACTTTGCGCCTCCTTGTTAGGTTTTTGTTTAATGACTAGCTGGCCCGGCGAACTCGTACCTACTAACAGTAATTTTTTAGTCAGTCAGTTTTCGTATGTTTTTTATCATTTATTCTGCTATTCGGGGCGGGGACAAATCCCATAAATCATAAACCATGAAAATCGGTCCAGCCGTTCTTGAGTTATATGTGGTGTAACATACCCGACTTTGTTTTATAATTATATAAGATGAAGCCTTCTTATTTGGCTAGTGTGCAAAACCACATCGGCACATCATGTATAAGGCTAGGTATAAAATCATTTCATGCTCTCGTACATCCCTTTTTTTAGGTAGGTACGTTCCATTTTTGCTTGTTCGTAAAAATCGCTCGGGGGAAAAAGTGCGCGCTTACATCTAGCACGATGTCCACTATCTACCCTTAAAAAGTTAAATGCTCTGTGACCCACACTTGATCATGTTATAATATTTAAATAATTACCTTAATAAACATTTACGAAGAGGAGTGGCTCCAAATTAGGTAGGTACCTACTTACTACGCTCTTATGGGTTCAGGAATCGATCCAAGTTGAGCGTGATAAATGTGATAATAAACAATTTAGTAAAAGTTTTCATATCTTACCAGAAGTTGCTCAGTAAGCTGGAATAGAGCGTCGTCTTCGCCCTTTGGTGTGATTAGCGGCTCATTCGGGCGATCAAACAACAGCTCAAAGCTTTTTGTAACGTCCGCCATTTTGTTAGAACTTAATTTTAAAAAGTATACTAGTGTTTGTTCCCTTCACACTGTGAAGAGGGAATATGTTTGTTAAATGCTGGGGTGAATATTTTATACTAGGCATCCGGAAGACCAGTGCGGTGCGCAAAAAACCACAACAATTATCTACGAGCAGTCTACGTGACGATTGTTTGGTCTAGTTGTTTGCGCTCCGGTCTATAAAGTTGCGGGTTCGAATCCCGTTTTTTTTCACGGGAACCATTATACGACGAGAAAAACACCAGTATTTGCCTGTTTTCTGGACCTGTCAAAGGCTTTCGACCTGGTGTCCTTTGAGGTCTTGTGGAATAAGCTATAAAAGGAAACAACACTGCCGCCTGAAGTCACATCCTTGTTTCAGTACTGGTATGGCAATCAGAAAAACAGAGTAAGGTGGGCAGGTGCTCACTTCGATGAGTACGGGATGGAGTGCGGGGTGAGGCAGGGGGGGTTAAGCTCGCCCCGCCTCTTCAACCTGTACATGAATCGCCTGATCAATGAGCTTAGCAGAACACATATAGGTTGTCACATTGATGGAGTCTGCATGAATAACATGAGCTACGCAGATGATATGGTTCTGTTGAGCCCATCGATTGGTGGTCTAAGGAAACTTGTGGCTGTCTGTGAGTCTTATGCGGTGTCTCACGTTACGGACTCAAGTACAACGTCAAAAAAGTGAGCTTATGATGTTTAAATTTAAGTCTATCAACTACTCCGAAGTTCCGGGAGTCCCGCTCGGTGGTAGTCCTTTGAGCTGGGTGACGAGAAATTTAAGTACTTGGGTCATTGGGTCACTGATGATCTCACGGACAACATGGATATTGAGCGGGAGCATAGGTCGCTGGCTGTGCGATGTAATATGCTGGCCCGTCAGGTTTGCACGATGTACGAATGCAGTAAAGATAACTCTCTTCAAAGCTTACTGCCAATCTTTCTACACGTGCAGCCTTTGGGCTAGTTATACGCAGAGGGCATACAGTGTTCGCGTGTCCAATATAACAACGCACTCAGGATACTGTTGACACCCCTCTGCTGCGACACTGGGTAAAGCTCCACACCGGATAAAATTATTATCATTATGTTTTCTTTTCTTTTTATTATTAATTTATCTCCATACTAACCCTTAATAATATAAGTTAAGTTTTACTAATACTATGGAACCTGTTTTCTAAAAATAAATAAATTGAATTAATCGATTACGTGGCTATAAGGAGTGTCTTATTCTTTTGTACACCTTGTATTGCGTTTAAATTTGGTTTGATCAAAAACCTGTTTTGTTCATACGCATGGAAATGGACAAAAAGAAAATTTCATCCAATAGAATGGTTTAACAGAAATTTATGTTCGTTTGAATTTTTCTGTTTATTGCGGCCGCTAAAAGGTTAAACAGTAAAAGGGCTTAGACAAGGTGGCAATCGTTCCGCTTTCCTGCTCTTAAGCGAAACGATATCAAAATTCGTCGTCGATCGTCAGATATGAATGAATAAAAAGCGTTTATTTGGTACAATTTAAAATAATTACAATTCACTTTTTACTTAATTTATAAACAGTCATGTACCAAATAGGCCTCTGCTCAGCATATGCCGAGCGAGTTCTGCGACGCTGGATTTCAGCTAACACCTCAAGAAAAATGAGTGGCCCTCGAGCCCTACAAAAACAGATATTATTTACTTATAACATTTTTACAGACTATAAAAATATATATATAAAATATACCTATGATATTGTTATAGTTAACTCATATGCAATGATGAATTTAGCTATATTGTATCGCTACGGAACGATTGCCAATTGTCTAAGCCCCCAGGTAATAAGACACTCCGGCTGTAAGAAAAACGAAAGAAGTTTGTATTTTGGTATTCAGTGTTAAGCAAGGTACTTAATAACGCCTTGCGACTTTAGTTGATGGCTATTATGATGGCACCTCAAGCTGATAATAATATGCCTCTACAGCTGTGTTGTCTATTGTTATCAACTTGTTTTAATTATATATTATAATAACTATGTAAGACATTGATTTATTTGGTATATTTCACATACTTGAATTGCTTACCATTAGTTAATAGGTAGGTACCGAAATTAAACTGTAATGACTATTCAACATGTTAATTGAATACTAAAACTTTTTAAAATTAGAGGTCATTGAACTGAATTTTTTCGCCTCCCAAACAAAGAAAGCTATTTTTAAAGTAGTCAAATAAATTAATACCTACTGCATTGTAAAAATTGAACTTTAAAACCTGGCCTTGTTTACTCAATATTATATTAGTGTAAAATAATATTTGAAAATAAATCATAGACAAGTTGGTCCCACGGCCCTCTTAACCACATTCTAGATAAATTACTATCATCTGTGGTGGGTGACTAAATGTGTGTGAAAAATATTGTTATCTTAACTATACAATTTATTTATTAACACTGTTTAACATTAGGTAAATAACTCAACACTAAAATAATTCAAATCACAGAAACTAATCATTGGTACTTGGGGATCACTTGCAATTGTACTAGTTATTCATCATTATTCTTAGCTATTTTTCAGACAGAAATTTGCATACACATTCCAAAAACTTTTCAGGCTTCTGACTGTGAACCCAGTGGCCAGCACCTTCTATGAACACTAATTCAGCAAGCGGAAAATATTCTTGGATTTCTCGTAGATCATTCTTTCTGTAATATAAATAATGAGTATAATAATAAAATAAAAATTAGAAAGTGGGGTGGACAATGCTGAACTTGCAACCGAGGAGGACTGATAACTTATTTGATTTATAAATTTATGCGCATTAAAAAAAAGACAGGAAAGCAATTATAAAATCTTTTTTGGGACTTAATACATTGCAGATACATTGAACTAATATAATTAGTAAGTGGTTTTTAGAAGGGAACTCACCCAATATAATCGGACAGGGAGCCTCCTACAAAAAGAGTGGGGCCACAATACTGCAGGCCCCTCAAATTGGAAGGAAAATTAGAAATATGAGACTGAAAGTTGTCTTTCAGTGCAGGTATGTTTACTCTCCATGTGTACGCTCCAGTGTTGGTCTGTACAAGGTTTGTTATGAGGAAGTTCCTCAGGTTCACATCAGGAGTGATTCCTTTCAACTGTTCGTCCGCCAGCTTCCTAGCTTTTGACATAGCTATACCAGGCCTGATAGCCACCGAGGACATTGCATCAAACAGATTTACCATTGAAAATATCTGAGGACTCGTTTTGACAGGTGAGATGTCCACCACTATGAGGCTTGATACTAAATCGGACTGGAAATAACAAAAAATATTCGAGTTATAACAAAAAGTTGGATAGAATGTTGTGTACTACTGATTGGAAAATAAACAAAACTACGTACAACTTACACAGAGCAGTGACAGCACCATGGCGGTGCGGCCGCCCATGCTGTGCCCGAGCAGCGACACCTTGGACAGGTCGAGCTTCTTCAGCAGCTTCATCACGTCATGCGCCATGTGAACGTACGAGTGCTGCGACGAGTGCCTACTGTCACCATGATTTCTAGCGTCTATGCTAATCACTTTCCTTCCAGTTGTTCTGTGAATAGCTTTGCTCATACTGTTCCAGTTATTCTTAGAGCCTAGCAGGCCATGTAAAATGACTAGAGGAGGCCGCGATGAACCAACCGAATCAGCTGTGCTTTCGTAAGATGCATAGGCCAATTCTACTGTATCAGAACTTTCGATATTGGACGTTATATGTCTTGGACACGTACCTAAACAAATTTTCAATGAATTTAATACATTTCTTGGACCTAGTTTTGTAAGTAACATTGTATTTTATTGTGTTTTTATCAAAAGAAATTTTGAAGATTGTATTTTTGACACCGCATATTTTTTATTATGTCTCTGATAACTGTCATGATGACTTTTTTATTTTTAAAACATTAGGTTTGTTTGTGTCTTTGTGATTTCGCCAAATATGCTTTTTAAGCAGAGTCCATACGGTCACACTTCACACACGCACGGGACCACTTCAGCGATGTTTTTTTTTTACTTTTACAACATCATTACATAGTAGGAACAGCAGGTATGTAAACAGCATGTCGACCTACCCAAAAAGTTAAAAGTTCTCCAATAGATTTACAACTTTAAGCCTGACATGTAGAGATCAATTTATCGAGTTGTGAAAGGTCGACGAGCTGTTGTCTGTACATACTTAAGGCAGGAAAGTAAGAACGCACAGCACAGCCTACGTCAGGAACCTAATACATATTTAATTTCTATTTTATCTCATTCTCACTCAGTTCACTCGCAGCCAAAAATACAATCAGAAAAATCAAAACGTGTGCGCTATAAGTATTAAGGTTAGAGTTTAGGATGTAACTGTAGTTTAGGTAAATTGAAATAATAAAAAAATAATAAGAATTTCAATATTTTATTTTTTAGATAGAAACTGAGTGACTATAGTGAAGAATGTAGGCGGATCTTCAGCATGTACATTGTGGCCCACCCCAGACACGTATTTTAACTCCGCATTAGGAAAATATTCCTTGATACCCGTTATATCACTGGGCCTGAAAAATTGAATTACTGTTACAAATTCGTCATAATCAATCAATATGTTTCAGGGTTACATTGCATCTTGCAAGCCAAATCAAGAGCGACTCAGAAACAGTAACTTTATCGATCGAGTAAACAAATAATAATTCGTATATCTATCAGAAAGTTACTACAATAACGTTCCTAAATACTTTATGCCTTAGTATAAGATTGCCTCCACACCGGGTATTTTTTTAGCATCGTCCTAGAGACGTTCTCGTGATATTTTACCCATGAACATGAACAACTTTTACTATGAACTGAGTAACAAACATTTATTTACTATTTGGTAACAAAATATAAGATCACTAGATTTTTTCGCATTTTCTAACAAAATTACTATTATCTACCTTGATGATAGTAGTGTACGAAAGATGCCGCTTTTTCACGATTTCGATAGCATAAACTAAATCGATGATTAAAAATGTTTAAACTTAAAGTTAAAAAGTAGGTACGTAGGTAAAAACAAGAATTACCTATTAAGGCACGTGTTATTGCTAAAATTTATTCTAGTTCCAGACAACCTTTACTTCAAATTTAAAAAACTTACGGAATATAATTAGATTTCTCTCCGCCAATGAACAAAGTTGGTCCATTATATTGTTTATTTTGCATATCTTTATTAGGGAACGATGCAATTGTGTTGAACGAATGCTTGAGGGCGCTTAGATTGCACGCCCACCCAACAGTTTTGTCTTTTTTCACAACTATGTTCATGAGTATGAAATGCATGCCTTCCATATTGTCGACCACGCCAGAGGCTAATATTTTCTCTTTGGCAGCGTTTCTAGCATTGCTCACGTTAGTTATCCCGTTGAAGTCAACGGACTTCATAGCGTCTATAAGCCGTGGGAAGAAATCGTTGAGGATACCAGCTGTTGACACTGGCGATATGTCGACGACTACTAAACTTGCTACTTTTTCCGGCTAAAAGATAGCAACAAATTGTATTATATATATCAATATATACAAAAGAAAAGTCCTGTCTTAATTATATAAGTAAGAAAGACGTCCAAACGATCTAGCTCGTTGCCTAATTAGCTAAGCACGCTAACGACATATTTAACGACCGTATTGGGTGTAGTGGTTCGCGCTCCGGACTACAACGCCTGGCAGTTGTAGGTTCGAATCCAAATCGGGTACTTGTAAGTGTGATGAGCACGAACATTTTTACCTAAGTCATGGATGTTTAAAACGTATTTAAGTAAGTTTATCCGTTATCCAGTTACTTAGTTTACTTAGTTTGGGGCAAGCTAATTGGTGTGATTGTGGAAACAATTTAATCAATTTGTTCAGAATCTGACGTTTTGTCTGAGAGACACAACCAACATCCCTAAATTTTACAGTCAAGAAGACGACTGATGCTTTCGTTTGGGATTTCTGAGGGCCTAGGTGAGAGTTCCACAAAATAATCGCGTTACTAACATTGATCGAAAAGTCAATGTTAATTTATATGACGACCTCCGCAGCCTAGATGCGTACACGCCGTACTTGGCGTCGCCATCTCTGAGGTTCCGGGTTCGATTCCCGGTCGGGACAATGTAGAAAACGAACATTTCTACATTGGCTCGGGTCTGGGCGTTGTGGTACCGTCGTCGTTTCTGAATTCAGAAACAGCGCACAGGCGCAACAGGTACGGACGGACACAAGTGCTTTAGCTAAGTACTTTAGGATCAGAGCAATGTATGTGACGTTTTCCCATGTATGTGATGTTGTCCCATGTATGTGATGTTGTCCCATGTATGTGATGTTGTTCCATATTACTTTTCGATCGATTTAAGTGACTTGATTGTTTTGTGCAACTTGCATTGGCGCCCTGATGCCACAGACAGACACATGATACACAACAACAGACATGTCATATTTAGATCAACCCCTTTTTTGTGTCAGGGGTTAATACAGACAGCACCAAAAGCAGGTACTTCGAATACGTAATCATAATAATTTCAAGTCGCGTTTTAGTGCTTTTTCTCGATTCAACCGGCAAGCAAACCGCAAAACTATGAGGTAATTTTGAGGTTTGCGAGGAGATACGAATTGCGAGTTCCTACGTGTTCTAATATGGGTTGGCCAGATTCAGTTATTTAAGGTCCTAAAGGGCTCACTTACAATGATAATAATAGCAGTGCTTTTCAAATTTAAACTTACACTAGCTTTAGCCTTCGTCTTTTTTTGCATTGCACAGAATTATCATACACAATCATGATACTTAAAAAAAACTTTTCTACGGGGATCTTGTAATATCGAAGATAATTATCACAAAAATCTTCGACCTCAGGTGGGACTCGAACCCACGTCCCATCGCATGCCGGGCGAGTGCTTTGCACTTATCTTCTTCAATTAAACCTTTGCGATACCTGTACGAATGGAATTGCTAAAAACAAAAATTTTCTTGTAATATTATTTTTTATTAATTAAAAATACCTAAATTGTTTGTATTAAATTACTAATAAAACCGGGTAATTATTGAAAGTTAAGGTAGCCCATATCACCCACGTCCATACACGCACAACGAACTATCTAGCCAGGTGGGCCGCATCATTACTGTTTTTAACCGATTTCTAAAAAAGTTGGTTCTCAGTTTGACCCGTATGTTTGTATGTATGTATGGATGTATGTTTGTCCGCGATTTTCTCGCGTTTGGCTCATCCGATTTCGATTTCGATGTGGTCTTCAGAAAAGTATTTGTTACATTCTGGAGAAGGTTTTAGTATGCATATCATACTGCTGAGCTGATGATGGAGGCCACAGAACTCCTTAATGGTTAGGAGTCAATAGATAATATTACGATTTGTCGACAGAACGTATTTCGTAGTGTATTGGGCAAACGTGGCGCTTACGAGGTACCAGACAGTAATTCTATTTACTGGGGGGCGTAAACCAGTACACCCAGAAACGAGAAAAAAAAAAACTTTTTAAAAATTGAATTGGGCATTGAACGCAAGACCTTATTATCCCATGGTTGCGACACTTCTGTATAACGATATTTTTAAACGACTTCTATAATGATAGATCCCTTATCACGATAAAGTATTGTTAAAGTCCTAACACTAAAAATAGTGAAATAAAAAAAGAGGTTTTAAAAAACTAAGAACCGTCTTCAAAAAGCGAAAAATCTAAACTAAAACATACCTAATCAGTTATTTTTGGAGTCGGTGCGATTAATGAACACATTTTAACTCTCCATGGAGCACCGATTCCTGAAAATAACTGATTAGGTATGTTTTAGTTTAGATTTTTTTTTTTCGCTTTTTAGTTTATTTTTGAAGTCGGTTCTTAGTTTTTTAATAGGTTTCTTAACGAAACAGGCATGACATTACACTACCTACCCAGTGGCCTTCGAGCTATTGATCTTTCGAGCTAACGAACGACCAAGCTACTAGTGAACCTTCGAGGTATAGACATCGAGCAAATGAACATCGGTGAAATGTTATTCGAGCTACAGTAGGGACCCGTGGCGTGGGTTACGTACGGGGCAAAGAACTGACGATACGGCAAGCCAGGGTGCACCCCATGACTTGGTCTCTCGCATGAGAAAAAAAAATATGCGTGCCGATTTGCGGCTGACCGGATAGTAGATTCATAGTACCTACGTGCTGTCTGGTACAGGTAGGTACCTTAGTCAAGGCGAAAACCATGCCTGTTCTTCCTCCCATACTGTGGCCTATTATCGATGCTTTTTCCAAAGGGATCTTGTCCATCAATTTACCAACATCCGCTGCCAAGTCTACATACGAGTGCGAGCCGTCATGGGGACTCTCCCCGTGGTTTCTCGCGTCGGCCGCTATGACACAGGTGTTCATTAAATTAGAGATATTCTTCGACATGCTATCCCAATTCCGTTTCGACCCCAACAATCCATGGAGCACGATCACTGGGGTCGCAGAACTGCTACATTGCCCATGGACTTTGTACGCTAAGTCGACAGCAGCAAACCTTCTGTTAATGTACACCGTTTTGATGTATTTGAAGGTCGTGTAACTACACAACTTTCTGTTTAGTATTATCTCCATTCCATGCCTAAACTTTGGATATTACTGTAAACTATTAAATAAAAATGTTTTTTCTCTGACAGTTGATTTGTCAAATATTTTGCCGCGAAGAGAAATGTAGTGAATTAGCGCATGCCACTAATCAAATAAAACGCATGCGTGTGATTTTATTATCTACTGATCACATAATCACTTACTACCCACATAAAGTACTAAATAATAAATTAAAATAATTATATTACAACATTATACACACACCGGCATATTTAGCCGTTAGGCATATTTAGTAGTTAGCGGAACACAAAAAAAAGTCCATAATTAAAAAAAATATGGTTTTATTTTAAAATCTACTCTCTACACTTCTTTTGTTATTTAAAGTTTCATTTGTTTTAATTAAAATGAGATCACATTAAGGACACATTTTGCGAGTAAAGGCTTTATGTGAAAAATGGTAAATTTTTGAACTTTTTATGTAACCGGGAAAAGGGAAAATTGATATTAAAATAACAATTTATTAAATTAGAAAAATGGTGATTAATATCGCGTATTTCCTCCACGTGCTCTTATTAAAGTTTCTACCCGTCTAGGCATACTGAGAATGATGTTATCGATGGTCTCCTGGGATAGTCTCCGCCATTCCTCAACTACGGCGATTCGCAGTTCACCCACGTTGGCAGGAGCTGGAATTCTGGACTTAACTTTTCTTTTCAGCAAGTCCCAAACGTGCTCTATTGGGTTCGTATCCGGTGATCTCGCTGGCCACTCCATAACAGTGATATTCATATCATTAAGATATGCTTGAGTTACCCGAGCGGTATGCGGCCGAGCATTATCCTGCATAAAAACAAAATCGTCACCGATATATGGGGAAAACGGTACGACATTTTCTTCTAAAACTTCTCTGATATAGTGGTCTGCAGTCAGACTCCCTCTGTCAATCACTACCAAGTCTGTGCGAGCTCCCAAACAAATGCCCGCCCAAACCATTATTGATCCACCACCGTATGCAACAGTAGTTTCAAAATTTGTCTGAATGTATCGTTCTCCTTTGCGTCTGTATATTCTTTGCCTGCCGTCAATTTGATTTAAGAGAATTCTGCACTCATCACTAAACAATACCTTACTTCATTGGTTCGCGTTCCAAATTCGATGTTCCTGAGCAAAAGTGAACCTGTTTCTACGATGATTTACTTCGAGCCTTGGAGCCTTTGCGGGCACAAGTGAACCCAAACCAGCTTCTTCAAACCTTCTTCGTACCGTACGCTCACTTACGGTTACACCCCGCACTGCTTTTAACTCATGTCGGGCTTGGACGACCGTCAAACGGGGGTTCCTACGTACACGAAGCCGTATGAAACGATCATCCCTACTCGAAGTGCGTCTTTTTCTGCCTTGTCCTGCTCTTCTCACATAAGTACCGGTCTCCCTGAACCGTTGGATACTGCGATGGATCGTTGAAACTGGTCGACGAAGATCTCTGGATATCACTCTGTAGGTTTGACCATTTCTTCGCATTTCGAGTGCCCTGGCAATCTCCGTTGGGGCTCCGTAAGTCAGGCATAATTCAGTCCTCAACTCCAAAAAGATGCGTTATTAAAAAAAAACTAACAAAAAACAGTATTTCAATGAAATTTTAAATCAAACTCAGAAGGAAGAAATACTCTAAGTTCGCTCCAGATAAGGTGTATTTGAATAAAATTAAAACAATTGCATAAAATGTGATGTTCAGTTGTTTTCTTAATTTGAAATTATTGCTTTTTAAATTAAATGACGTATAAACCAGCCAGCAACCTTATATGATACTGATATCAAACTTTTTTTTATGTTCCGCTGCCGGTGTGTGTATAACTCCACACAAATCAATGATAAAGAAAGGATAGTGCAGCATTATGCTGCGGAACTCTTTTGAAGTTAAACTTTTTTATTTATTTTTTTTTCCTGGCCACCTATAATAATTTTCTTTTTAATTAACATTTTGAATGGGCATGTCTGTCATGTAAAGAATGTCTGTCCAAAAGAGAAAATGGAGAGTTGTGTGGTTGGCTCGACGCATAATATATCGTAAAGTTCATTACTGTATCAACAAAGGACCCGGTCTACGGGTTCTCCCCCCTACCTGCCGAAGCGCTAGCTTTAATAAGCACCAAATTGACCTGCTACGAGTAGGTGCTAGTTCCAGCACGTACTTGTTTATATCACCCTGTTGCGTTGAAAAGGAACGACCCTGCGCTAGCAACGACTTCTGCGAGGAAAAGAGACGATTCTACGATAGCAACGACTATTTAATCCGACTGCAAAGGATAAGGGCGACTATCCGGCGCCGGCACCTTCGTTATTGTTTTTTTACATTTCGATAAGCCCGTTCATTGTAAATTTTTTATATAAATTATTCTGTAAACCGGTTTGGAATTTTATACCTCTAAATTCTGTGTAGTTTAATTTGTTGTTAAATAAATAAGTTTTCTTTTGCGTTCTCAATCAAAATTCCCACGCAAGCCACACAACACAAAATATTTATTTTTTTTGTTCCAATTTTAATTTTATTTTAATTATATTTTTTCAAGTTCATTTTCTTTTGTTATTTCATTTTCGTATGTGTTTGGTGTGGCCTTAATCGGTCGCACCAAACGTAGCATTGGCGCCCGAACAAAAGTTAAATTTTTTTGGTGTGTGTGTGGTGCTCATATCGAGCAAATTAGTATTTAGTTACTTTGATATATTCTGTAAACTTGCGCTATACCTTTAGGCTTCTCATTTTCACACATATTTCATTAACTCTACTCTCTACCAATTCAGTACACTGTACAGATCGTTACTCAATACATTTTTACATACAGTAACACTTCACGATCTGCCCACTGGTGGATTTCACGTGGATGGGACATAGTTCGGGAGTTTCGTAAAACTCTTCGGAGTCTTCCGTGTCTGTGTTCTTCCATTGACTCAGTGTGTGTGCTTCGGGAGAATATCCTGCCACATCACACAAACCGAGCAGGTAATTGATTCATGGTGTACTTTCCTAGGGTCTTTGAGACCGCTGAACTAGAGGTACCCAGTCTCATGAGCCGAAGACTTTACATTTGATTACGATTACATACCTCCATTGCATTACTCCATTTTTATCATTTTTTTTTTTTTTTTGTTTTGTTACCTAGTTCTTTTTCTCGGCTTCTTTGCGGGTTTTTCTTTTTTACCTAAAGCCTAGTGCACACATCATTGTTGCAGATTAGCATTAATTTTATTATTATTTTCCATTTACCTCACTAATTTAATATTATATGGCAATCTATTGACAACTTCCAGAATGATTGACCCTGGTTCTTTTGAATCCCCACGTTGCGAAAACCCATTTTTATCTAGACCTCCCCCGATACCTCCTAGGTCATGGCAGATTCCACCTACTTGTAGTATTCCCTCCCCAATCCGTTCTGATACTGTTAATGCCAACTTTTATAAAAAGCACGTAAATTTATCTAAGTGGAATCTGACATATTCTGGCCATGGTTGTGTCAGGGAATTTTTTATTTGTGTTGAAGAGAGGAAATTAGCTGATGATATTCCTGATGAGTATCTGGTTGTTCGATTTCATGAGCTTCTTTCTGATAATGCTTTAAAATATTTTAGGACAGTTAGACAGCCAGGTCTTACTTTTCAACTCCTTAGGGATCTTTTTTTTAAGACTTTTGGTCCGACAGACTTTGATTTTGTGACTGAACAGACTATTCGGAGCCTTAAACAAAATTTTGATCAACCTATCCGTGATTTTATAATACAAGTCACATATCTCAATAGTAAGCTTTCTACTCCTATTTCTGATTCGAACCTTTTACAAATTATTATTCATAATATGCATGCAAAATTTTTCCCTTGCCTTTCGGTACATATATTCTCCTCTTTGGCCACCCTTATTGAGATAGCTTCTCACTTTGAGGAATTTTTACCCTCTGCTTCTTGCCCTACATCAATATCCGAAAACAGTCAGTCCCCCGTCCTTACGTGTTTGAAATGTAGTGGAACCGGCCATTATTATAGCGACTGCTCAATTGTACCCGGTCCAGTTTGTTTTAAGTGCCACAATCCTGGTTATATCACCAGAAATTGTCCTAAATGTAACCCAAGAAATTGCCAAAACCACCTACGGTACGATTCTCGTCGTACAGTGTCACCGGTGATTACGACAGACACTTTAGACAATCGCCCGTTTATCGAAATTAATTTAAAGGGTGAACCTGTTAAAGCTCTTCTCGATTCTGGTGCTCAAATGTCTTTAGTTAGTGATGCCTTAAGTCAACAACTTGGTGTTTCAATTGATTCTAATTCCTTAGTTCCTTCTGTCATTTCAGCTAATAATTCTCCTATTGATATTTTGGGTTCTGTTGTTATTCCTGTTATGTTCAATGGTGATACTGTTGATCATAGTTTTTTGATTGCCCGTAATATGTCTTCTCCTGTGATTTTGGGAATGGAATTTTGGAATAAATTCGGTTTGACTTCTATTTTTAGCCAAGCTTTTAACAAACATGTTAAAGGAAGTATGTTCCTGTCCTCTTCTGTTCCTCAACCTCTTTCTCAAAACATTTGTGAAGTCCGGTATATCCATCCGCGGAATGTTTTGACTCCTAAACAGGAACTCCAACTTCAAAATGTGATTGGTGAATTTGATGATATTTCATCAGAAAAGATTGGTCTCGGGAAAACCACCTGGCTTTCTCATAAAATCAATACCATCGGTTCACCTATTCGACAGAGGTACTATCCCCTTTCTCCAGCTAAGTTAAAAGTTCTCAATGAAGAGATTGACTCAATGTTGGAATTAGGTGTCATTCGTCCATCTCGTTCTCCATGGGCTAGTCCAGTTGTGATGGTCACAAAGAAAGATGGTACAGTTCGTTTTTGTGTCGACAGTAGAAAACTAAATAGTGTCACTGTTAGGGACTCCTATCCTCTTCCTCGTATTTCTGATATACTGGATAACCTTAGGGGTGCCAAGTATATGACATCCCTCGATCTCCGGAGTGCTTTCTGGCAGATTCCTTTAGCAGATAAGGAAAGCTGCGAGAAAACAGCTTTTATCGTTCCTCAACGTGGTTTGTTCGAATTTGTAAGGATGCCGTTTGGTTTAACAAATGCCGCTTCTGAGATGCAACGACTGACCGATATGATCGTCAATTTTGAATTTACCTCCACCAGTGATGACTGTGTCTTCGGGTACGTTGACGATCTGATCCTCGTTTCCCGTGATTTCAGCAGTCATTTAGCCCTGCTTCGCAAGGTTCGTGATCGTTTGTTACAGGCTGGCTTGTCTATCAACATCAAGAAGTGTGAATTTTGCAAAGGGGAACTTAAGTATTTGGGTTATATCGTTAATGAAAAGGGTCTTCAAACTGACCCAGGTAAGCTGGACACAATAAGGGATTATCCTGTTCCCATGACGGCTAAGGCTCTACGTGGTTTTATTGGTATGTGTTCTTACTATAGACGCTTTGTTAAGGACTTTTCTTCTATAATTGCCCCACTTACCGCCTTAATTGGTCCTAAGAAGGGTAATGATCCGATTGTCTGGAATGAATCATCCGATAGTGCTTTTAAAAAACTTAAGGATGCATTAATTAATACTCCTGTTATTGGCTGTCCTGATTTTTCTAAACCGTTCATTTTACAATGTGATGCTTCATCTGTTGGCCTAGGTGCCGTTCTCTCTCAAAAGTTCGAGGATGGTGAGCATCCTATTGCCTTTTATTCTCGCTTATTTTCTAAAGTCGAACGTAATTACAGCACAACGGAGCGTGAACTTTTAGCCGTTCTTGATTCCATTAAAAACTTTCGGTGTTATTTGGATGGAATGCAATTTACAGTTATAACTGATCATATGGCCCTTAAATGGCTCCTCACGTTGAACAATCCTTCTGGTCGTTTAGCTCGTTGGGCGACTGTTATCTCGCAATATTCTTTCGATATTGTTCATCGCAAAGGATCTCAGCTGGTTGTTCCAGATGCTTTGTCTAGAGTCCATATTAACCCTGTCTCCTACGATCAAGGTCTTGATCAAACTGATGATCGCTGGTACAAGAAAATATTTTTGGGTACCCGTGATTCCCCACAAATGTTCCCAGCGTACGCTATTCAGAATGGCGTACTTATGAGGCGTATGCCTGTCGATAGTCCCTTGTCTGCTGATCCTTGGCGTATTGTTCTTCCCAAGGAGAAGGTTGATGAAATAATATGGGAGGTTCATAATGACTTTCCCTCGATTCACCCGGGAGTTACTAAGACCTACCTAAAAATCAAAGAGCGCTATTATTGGTCAAATATGTTTCGCGACGTCTCTGAAACATTAAGCAGGTGTGATTTATGTAAGGCTTATAAAATTGCTAATACCCGACCTCGAGGGCAGATGTGTTATCCTAAGGATGTTACTCAACCTATTCAAATTATATCTATAGATGTTATTGGGCCTCTACCCTTGGCCTATTACGGTTTCAAGTACATTTTGTCTATGGTCGATGTATTTTCTAAATATGTTTGGCTTGTTCCTTTAAAGAAGATTGATGCCGTTTCCGTTGCTAAAGCATTGGAAGTAGAGATATTTTATAGATTTGGTATTCCTCACTCAATTCTCTGTGATAATGCTACTGTTTTTCGCAGTAGTCAATTCAACCGCTTTTTGTCTTCATTTAGGATTGAGCCATTTTATACTCCGTATTATACTCCTCAAGCTAACACAGTTGAGAGATATAATCAGACAATTGTTACTTGTTTAAGTATTCTTGTCGAGGATAATCACAGGAATTGGGCAAAGTTATTACCCAAAGTCAAACTATACTTAAATTCTTGCATAAATCTCGCTACTGGTTTCACTCCTAACTTTCTCGTTTTTGGTAGGGAGGTGTCTTTTCCTTCTCATAGTGTTAATAGTCAGACTCAGAGCTCTAATTTGGCCGAGAGTCGGACTCAGCATGCCTCTAATCTTTCTTCCCTTGCTGAAATTTACGCTAAAGTTTCCGATAACCTGGCGATTTCGTTTTTAAGAAGCTCTCGTGCTTACAATAGAAACCGACGTGATTTAGTTTTGAACGTCGGTGACACTGTATGGAGGCGAAATTTTTCTAGATCTTCAGGTGCTGATTTTTTCACTAACAAGTTTACACCTCGGTTTGTCAAATGCCAAGTTATTAGGGTTATCTCTAGAACTACGTATTTTTTAAAAGACCTGGACTCATCTCATACCGGACAATACCATATTAAGGACATTCTTAAGTAGTATTTCCTTATTATTGCTTTCTTTATTTTTTTTCGTTTAGTAAAATATTTCTTAGTTTATTAATCTTGTTCGTATGCTGTCAGCTTTCTAAACCGCATTATGGTTGCTTACTTATTTGTTAGGGTTGCCAACTTTTGTCATAGGGTTGTCAACCTATTAATGTTAACTTTTTTTTTTTTTTTTTTTTTTTCTTTTTTGTTGGAAAGGGTGTGCTGCAGCATTATGCTGCGGAACTCTTTTGAAGTTAAACTTTTTTATTTATTTATTTTTCCTGGCCACCTATAATAATTTTCTTTTTAATTAACATTTTGAATGGGCATGTCTGTCATGTAAAGAATGTCTGTCCAAAAGAGAAAATGGAGAGTTGTGTGGTTGGCTCGACGCATAATATATCGTAAAGTTCATTACTGTATCAACAAAGGACCCGGTCTACGGGTTCTCCCCCCTACCTGCCGAAGCGCTAGCTTTAATAAGCACCAAATTGACCTGCTACGAGTAGGTGCTAGTTCCAGCACGTACTTGTTTATATCACCCTGTTGCGTTGAAAAGGAACGACCCTGCGCTAGCAACGACTTCTGCGAGGAAAAGAGACGATTCTACGATAGCAACGACTATTTAATCCGACTGCAAAGGATAAGGGCGACTATCCGGCGCCGGCACCTTCGTTATTGTTTTTTTACATTTCGATAAGCCCGTTCATTGTAAATTTTTTATATAAATTATTCTGTAAACCGGTTTGGAATTTTATACCTCTAAATTCTGTGTAGTTTAATTTGTTGTTAAATAAATAAGTTTTCTTTTGCGTTCTCAATCAAAATTCCCACGCAAGCCACACAACACAAAATATTTATTTTTTTTGTTCCAATTTTAATTTTATTTTAATTATATTTTTTCAAGTTCATTTTCTTTTGTTATTTCATTTTCGTATGTGTTTGGTGTGGCCTTAATCGGTCGCACCAAACGTAGCAATAGGCACATGGCGCAAGAAACAAAATTACACAGGAGACACATTCAGGATTTAGAAGCATCAAACACTGATCAAATAAACGATGTAGAGCATCAAACAAATGGCTGAAACTAGGTTATCTCTTCCCTGAGGCTTTTTGATCTCAATTCAAGATCAAGTAATTTACACCAAAAACTACAGAAAATTTATTTTATAACCTTCTGCCTTAGATGATAGATGTAGAAAATTTCATAGAAACCCGGGAACAATCCAACATAATATTATAATTAACGCTTGTCTCATATTAACTTAAAACGACTATACCTACGCATCGCCACAACCAGATTGCACATTCTGTCTATCAAAAACTCGCAATTAAACACAAGCTGCTACCACAAGGTAGAGCCGATTACCAATACACACCCAAAGCCGTTCAGGAGAGCCCCAGTCACAGATTGTACTTCGACAGAGCCATTCTAGCTGACAAAGACATAACGTTAGTTGAAAAATTTCAAAAAATTGCATACCTACTCTACTTAGCTTAGTACATGTAGTAGCCGTATCCAATACCCACAATATGAAGAAATCCATATCTGACAAAAATCATAATATATATTCAGAGCTGAAGGAAGAGATCACTAGAATTTGGAACTTAAAGTGTACATTGTGCCACTGGTGCTACCTTTCGGTATCTCCAGCACTGGAGATACCGAAACATTTACAGTTTACACCATACTTAGTATTAAACTGCTAGAATTGCCACAACACACCTTTATCATGCACCATGCAACACATGCCGTATAGAACGTCGATTTTTCCAGGACGAACCTGCCATATCTACATATCAGTTGATAGTTAGTTAGTTACTTATACTTATAATGGGATATCTAAAAGGTTCTGTATATTTACCATTTGATTCAAAGAGCTATGATTTTTTCCTTGTTTTTATAACCTTCGCAAAAAAAAATTCAGTTAAAATATGAGTTATCTTTGTAGTTTTATTTTAATTAAATTAAAATTTCTTTGTAGGTAATTATTAGGTAGGTACCAATAACAATAATGTAAGTTTTCGGCAATGCATAATTTAATTGAACAGTCACTTCACATTTCTTAAGAATTCTAGCACGTGCTCGAGGAACGTTTGCGGGTCTTCGACGTGCACATTGTGCCCAGTCCTGGGCACGTAATGGATGACTGCCTGCGGGAAGAACCCCCTTATCTTCGTGAGGTCGTCTGGACTGGAAAAAAGGAAACCAAGTGACGAAACAAGAGACGATACGCAAGGGCTACACACATATCCTGACCGGCATTAATAGACAAAGCCGTGCGGCAAAATTAAATATATTTGTAAATAAATAAATCGTTTATTTGCATAAAACACGGTATAAAATGATGACATTATTCAATAAAAGTGCTCGCATGTTTGGCTCATAAAATAGCATGCAAATCATTGTTGGATTTATGTAGTAAGATGCTTCGAGTCGCCTGTTTGTTGACAAATAGTTCGGAACCGACAACATTCATAATAGAATTTATTTTATTTGATATATTTTAATTGTTTTTTTTTATTTTTTGTAATAAGATACAAAGTTTGTCATAATATAAATTGATAATAAGTCATTAGCTCGCCAACCAAGCTGCCAAGCGTGGCAAGAATGGCAACAACCCCCCGATGACAGGAGTCACTGGGGGAGGCCTATGTCATATGTTCAGCAGTGGACGTCCAGTGGCTGAAATGATGATGATGAATTAGTTAGAAGATGTACCTACTGTAACTTTGCATGCTATTTGTAATAGCGAAAAATGTGCACTCCCCAATCATGTAAGATCCTTAAATTACTATGTTTAAAGCAAAAAAATATTCTTATTCTTAAAAAAATAAAAATACCGGTCCGATTCTGTGTGTAGCCGCCACCCTAAGACGTCGCGTCTTACAGTCAAATTACAGTTTTTAACTGGGAAAAGAAAGAAACTAGAAGCTTTTTTTTTGGTTCGCAACAACAGTTTTTAACCGACTTTAAAAAAAAGGAGGAGGTCTCAATTCGTCTGAATGTTTTTTTTTTTTTTTGTATGTTTGTTACGCGATTACGCCGTCAATTATAGACCGATTTAAAAATTGATTTTTTATTTTGAAAGGGTATACTCCTGAGGTGGTCCCATTTACACCAAGTCAGATTCTGATGATGGGATCCCTGGGAAATCGAGGGCAACCCTCAATTTTTATAGGCACCCATAATGTTTTGCATATATTTTCTGACTCAATGCTGATTTTTGGGTCTGGTAATCATCATGTCATGTTGCTGACCTGATGATGGAAGCCACAGAACTTCCTATGGATAGGAGTTAGAAGATAATACTGCAATTTGTCGACAGAACGTATTTCGCAGTGTGTTGAGCAGGCGTGGAGCTTTTGAGGTACCATACCACTATTTTTTATTTACTGAAGGCGTACCCGCACACCCAGTAACGAAAAAAAATTGAAAGTTCCTTTCTTAATTTGACTTGTTATTTACCGCAAGACCTTATCCGATGGCATCGACACCAAAATAGCCGCCGTTCTGGTTGGAGTGTAGGTAAACCCTTTCCCTAACTTAAAAGTTTTCGTCGAAAAATTGACCCTATATAACCCCTTATTTTTATCATACCATTGGATGGGGGGTCCATAGAGGACCAATATTAGTTAAGGTTACTTTGCTGTAAAGTAATTTTTGGCGAAGTTAGGAGGGAAAAAATAGAGGACTTAACACTTAAAATTGTAAAATAAAAAAAGTTTAATAAAAAACTAAAAACCGACTTCAAAATGAAACCCATCTATGCTCTAGAGCAAGATTGGGGTCAAGAGTAAGCCCATCTTAAGTAAAAAAAAAAAAAAAAAAAACTAAAAAGCGAAAAATAATATTGAGTTCTTTTTGGAGTCGGTGCGAATGAACACATTTTAACTCTCGATGGCTGGCACCGACTCCAAAAAGAACTGATTAGGTATGTTTTACTCAATATAATTTTCGCTTTTTAGTTTCATTATGAAGTCGGTTTTTAGTTTTTTATTAAACTTTTTTTATTTGGAGAGTGGTTTAAAGACAATTCCCGTTAAGGTACGTACGTACGGAATGAAATCCGAAAGCTGCCCTCCGACAAACAACGATGGGCCAGGGTAACTTTTGCCTTTCATCTCCGTTGGAAAGGACGCGATGTAATTGCAGTTTTTGATAAGCGCGTCCAAATTGCATGTCCAGCCTATCGTATTGTCCGATTTAAATTTGATGTTCGATAGAACCGCTCGCATGATCATTTCATCAGTGATAACGCTCTTCAGCTGTTTTTTAGCTTGCTTTTTCGCTTCACGAATGTTCTTCGGGCGCTTGAACTCGACGGAACTCATTGCATCTAGCACTTTAGGAAAGTATTCTGTAAGCTGTGGGGGTGACGATATCGGTGATATGTCTACCACTACTAGAGCGGCAACTTTTTCAGGCTGTAAGAATTTTATTAGTTATTTTACTGTTAAAAGTTAAAACTAAAATTATCTGGATTAAGCGATTGGTAATTTTTATCTCGTAAGGAAAATGTACTTAAATTAAAAATAATTTACGTATGTAATTTAGTTCTCTTGCAGAGTCACTGGCATTAATAAAATCAAAGATAAAATTGGAATACCTACCATTTGAGGACTGCATATAAATTTTCCCGGTTCATAAAATTAATGTTTAATTTATTACCTACAGATTTAAATGATGGCACAGATAATTTTAGCTGTTTATAAACATGACTGAATAAAATCGCGACTCACAGCTAACAGAGACACGCACATGGACGTCCTACCTCCCATGCTGTGGCCTAGGAGACACGCTCTGTCCACCGATAGCTTATCGAGCAGCCGGATAACGTCTTCAGCCATCTCGTTGTAGCTGTGGGAGCTGTTGTGAGGACTGTCTCCATGGTTCCTCTGGTCCACCACTACCACTGACCGTTTCGTCATATGCAGGAGCGTCTTGCCCAAACTCTCCCAATGCCTCTTCGAGCCCAGCAAGCCGTGAAACAAGAACAGGGGAGGCGCTTCATCATCCACATCCAGTTTACTGTCTCCGAGAATTTTGTAAGATAAACTAACTGACGGTCGAGTGACTATTAGGGTTGTGGACAGTACGTGTTTCAGTAACGTGGCAAACGGGACGAGAAGAGAAGACAGTCTCCATTCCATATCCATTTACTTATTCTATCTATTGTATTGAAAGGCCATTACTGTGAATTTTGATTCAACCGATTGGTGTCACTTTATATACCTATTGTCATTGCCAGTTTCTTTATCTATGGGCTGGCTGCTAGTTATGGACAGTATCTATGGTCACAAAAAAGTTGAATATTAACATTTTATCTTATTTTCTAATGAGACCCAATGAGACCAAATGAGACCCTCGATGAAATGAGATTGATTATGTAGAACTTTATCTACGTGTTTTATGACTCAAGCACATGCAGATGTGAGTAAAGCTCATATATACTTAAGATTCGCTACTATGGTAAAGCCTTGGTAAGGCTAGACAAGTCCAAAATAAAAAGTCAAGTTAAAAATTATATTATAATAAACATTGGACAAAATCACATACATTGCTTTGATTGATCCTATGGTAATAGCTAAAGCAATTTTGTTATACAAATCAGAAACGACGGTATACAACACCCAGACCCGTGACAATATAGAAAAGTTCGTTTTCTACATTGACCCGACCGGGATCGAACCCGGAACCTCAAAGATGGCGACGCCATATAGTTCAGCGTGCTCGCGTCTCGTCATACTAAGTAATCATATAAATTACGTATTATTTACTTGTTTCACCATAGTAGACTACGTCACAGCCAGGCACAGAATCATGACAAGCCCCTTACCTGCTTTTTAGGGTTCCGTAGTCCTGACAAGGAACCTTTTAAATAGTTTCGTTATGTCCGTTTGTCTGTCTGTCCGGGGTTTTGATTAAAGACTGTTGGGCATTAGAGAGCTGTAATTTTGTGGAGGTATGATATATCAATCCCGCCAACAAAGTGGTAAAATAAAATCTAGCTCCCATACGTAACGTGGTGGAGATGAATAGCCTTTATTACCCCATCATTGAATAGGTCCTTTAAAATGACTTTAGGGGTTACTAAGACTATTTGTCGATTAAGGGATATGTCGTTAAAATTATAACGGTTAGTTTGACGGCTATTACCCGTTCATTATGTATTTGACTTCTTACCTAATAAAAATCCTTAGAAGATTACATTAAAAGTGACTTAAATATATACAATAAAGACTCATTTGAAATAGGTATACATAATTGGTAACGATGGGCAACTACGGAACCCTTTTGCACTGCGCGTGGCACGACACACACACAATTGCCCGGTATTTTCACACTAAGATTGAACAAAGGAGCAAAGGCAGTTCAAAAGCAGGCCTGCTATAAGAGCTATTAAAGAGTCTGGTTATATGCCACTTTTAACAATGATGGATGAGCTTCTACTTGATGAGATTGCGACGCGATTCAAAATAGCGAAACGTAAAATGCAGTCAGCAGCTATGCTGCTACCTATGCTGCAACTGTGGCACAAGCACGTAGGTAAATGTTAGACCGAAGTATTTTGGTAGCCATGCAACACATGGCATATTTACAAAGTCCTTCCTGTTCATTTTATGGTATTACTTACTTAATTGTGACATGTTGAAACGCTAAGTGAAATTTCTTTAAAAATTTTGCATTAGGGAGGTAAACAAATGGAAATACCTAACATTCATATTATACAGGATGTACAAAAGAATAGGACACGTGCTCTGCTGGTACACTACAACAACTTAAATAAATAATAATAATAAATATTGGACAACATCATATACATTGCTCTGATCCTAAGGTAAGTAGCTAAAGCACTTGTGTTATAGAAATCAGAAACAACGACGGTACCACAACACCCAGACCCGAGACAATATAGAAAAGCTCGTTTTCCACATTGACCCGACCGGGGATCGAACCCGGAACCTCAGAGATGGCGGCGCCATTCCTATGAGAGCAACATCAAAATATATTTTTTTACAGTTGCTCCATACATTTAAATAAAATAAATAAATAAATAGTAACGCAGAGTCTCGTCTGACATCTGTGGGTAGAATCACAGCACGTCTTGATACCACGTGCGGATTTTTACCACTTCCTTACCAATTTAGAAACGTGGAAAAAGTGTTAAGTCATTGAAGTGGAAATGGGCGGGGCACATGCTTAGAGACACAAGTGAAAAATTGACTTGTTTAACAACAGAGTGGTACCCTCAGATCAGGGAATCAATATTTCTATGGTGGTACCCATAGAAATATCTGATCTGAGGTGGTACCCCAGAGAGGGTAAGAGAGTAAAGGTCGACACGAAAGAGCAAGCGTTGGGAGGATGACATAAGGAATATGGCTGGGCCAGTGTAAAATCTTTGGAGGAGGCCTTTGTCCAAATATAATTATTATACATGTATGTCAAAACAACATAAAGTTAAATCGAAATCATATTGGTAAAAACCATAAAAATAGTAATAAAGGCTATTTTATTTATTCATTTTAAGCAATGTGCACACACTGTTCTGTAATAATTACTAGTGCTCCACCAACATAACGTGCTGCATAACATATTTGTCTGATTGTGTAAAATAAATAAAAAAACTCATAAGAAGTAAAAACATAAAGAAGTTTATTTATAATTATGTACTTTTGGTTTTAGACATGGGTAAGGATAATTAAAGAATTACCATATGAGACATAGGTGAAAAAACAATCATTTTTTACTTCAACAGGTTTATGTGCGTCGGGGTTTTCTTAGCCATAGAAAAAACGAAACCTCAAAGATGTGCCCGTCTGTCACAATCAGTACTTTAATCACTGTTGGAAATCGTGTTAATTTGTCTGATTGTGTAAAATAAATAAAAAAAACCCTTACGAAGTTAAAAAAAAGAAGTCATAATTAATGGACTTTTAGTTTTAGGCATCATGGGTACCACAATTATTAAAGGGTAAGTATAAAAGGATTATCTTTCTAGAAATGTGAAAAGAAAAACAAATATTCTTTACTTTAACAGACTTTATGTGCGTCGGGATTTTCACGATTACTTATTAATGGTAGGCAACACTTATCGTGATCTGATCCGTGACGTAGTTTAAGCACAGAATATTTATAGCGGGTCTTTTTGTGGTTTACGTCTGCCTCCATTGTTTGTTAGGGTCCAAACATCCAAGTGAAAAAACGAAACCTCAATCAAACAATGGAGCCCTTCTAAAAAATTGACGTCCTCCGTAGCCGAGAGGCGAGCACGCTTGACTGTATGGCGTCGCCATCTCTAAGGTTCCGTGTTCGATTCCCGGTCGGGTCAATGTAGAAAACTAACTTTTCTATATTGGCTCGGGTCTGGGTGTTGTGGTACCGTCGTTGTTTTTGGTTTCTATAACATAATTGCTTTAGCTACTTACCTTAGGATCAGAGCAATGTATGTATGTGATGTGATATTGTCCAATATTTATTTATTTCAAATTCACCACCTAAAAGGGTGTTTGAAGATTTTTTCCTTCTAAACATGCCGCAGCAGAACATTATGTCAATTGTCATTGTTGGTTATTATTAGTTTCCTATAACACTTGAAAAAAATCATCGACCTCAGGTGGGACTCGAACCCACGTCCCATCGCATGCCGGGCGAGTTCTTTACCAACTAAGCTACCGAGGACGTCACGTGACAAGATGAAATTCCTCAAGTCTTTTTTTCTCGCTGTCAAAGCCAGCGTATTCTGATCAATGTTCTAGCTATATGTATAGCTGAGTAGTATACTACCGTCAACAGTTCAACACCCTATAGAAATATTTTTACAAATATTTGACTATTGGTTAAGATCAGAAATGCTTAAACATTGTAAATTTTTGTTAGCAATTCCATGCAATGTTTAATTGAAGATAAATAACAATTGAAAAATATCATCGACCTCAGGTGGGACTCCAACCCACGTCCCATCGCATGCCGGGCGAGTGCTTTACCAACTAAGCTACCGAGGACGTCACGTGACAAGATGAAATTCCTCAAGGAGTATTATATAAATATAAAAAAAAATTAAAACAAAATTCAACAATTGTTTTTTCGTTACATAATTTTGTAATCAATTCCCTAAACCCATAATAATTTACTATCATTTTTTGCTAGCTGTTAAATAAGGTGTCTATCTATATGTGGAAACTTGTAATTGGCTATACTTCATCTATAAACACTACTCAATTGTAATATTAGCTGTAAGTTTTCCAAAAAGTCGTAAAATAAAGTAAATATACCTATCTCGTATGCCTTGCCTCACCTGATGATTGACTGGAAGAAATGTGGCTTAATTAGGATAATTACTGCCAGAAAACCAACAAACTTACGAAAACTAGTAGTAGATTTCTTAACATAATACTTAAATAAATGAAGACGACAACCGTAAAAGTTGAATTGAACATAAAAAACTAAAGAGTGGCAAAATATATAAACCCTTAAGTATTTTGCACAAACTAAAATTCAACCTTATAGACATTCATTGCACTTTAAAAATCCTTTGAGTGCAATAAACCTTACCTCCCAGCTCTGTAGAGTTTACTACGTTTCAGGCACTGTCTATGTCTGTTCTAATTTTTGTATAATTTCTTTCTATTTTAGCCACCGGAGTCCAGGTAAAATGGTTTATTACAATTAATTGTATTCATTAAACCATTCACGATTGTCGGCCAAAAGGTTTTCGTCGGGTGAAGCAACGTGTTCAATCTTGCGGTTAGCGCGGCGCGGCGAGCACGCTCCAAAGGTACATATTTCATTTATTTATTTATACTTTGCAAACAGCAAACTAAAGTTCAGTTCAAGTGATTTCATAAATAATTAGTTGCGTATAAGTGAAGCGGTATTTATCGTGCAGTGGGATTTCATGTTTCATCGTCAGTGACAATTAATTTACATTTGAATGTAAAAAATATTTGTAGAATTGTGATCGCATTAATATTAGTTGTATTGTAAATTAGGTATCCTAATTTTAAAAAATCCATTAGATTGCCATCAGTATCGAGGCAGTCAAATATCCTTTTTCTTAATGCATGCCATGCTCATTTAAAAGGCATATTTTAAAGTAACCTTTTTAAAATGAAGACTAATGTATATACTTTAATAATATAGTATATAATATAATATATTCATTCTTCCATTAAACATACATTCTAATGAAAGATTTTAATTAACTAGTAAGCAAAGGTTTTAAAAATCGACAAAACTGTGATTCGGCACCCGTGTAACTATGAATAATTTAATATAAACACAATATACATATATGTTTATTGTCTGTATTAAAAATTACGTTTGCAATAATCATCCTATTAAATATTGGGTTATAATAATATCATCTTCTTGTAATGCCTCTCCACTACTGGAGGTTGGCCGTCCTCCGCGAATTTCTCCCTATCTCTCGCTAGCCGAAACAGTTCTCACAAGCTCAATTTCAGTCCACTCTTGAAATTTCTAAGCCACGACTGTATATATAATAAATCAGTATATATAATATACTGATTGATTACAACTTCGAAATCGTTGCAAGCTCATTGCGCTTTCACTCACTCGTTCAAGCCGGGAATTCGAACTTGGAGATCTGGATCAGTGAGCCAGTATAAACTACTGATCGACATAGTTTACAAATAAAGAATTGATCGAATTTAAAATGGATTTAGTGATCGTGATCGTGGTACAAATATTATAAAAAAAACATTTTTATTTTATGATCGATTGATTTTTTTTTAGCTCGGACGCTAAACAGATGCATCATAGTGTGCGATGCGGATATTATTGTTAATTAAATCATAATCGTTATAATATAGGTAAATAGCATTTTACTTACTGTGATCTGTGCCGATACTTTACCCATCTATTTTTATCGGACTGCATTACATATGAAGAGTAATTTTTGTATTCGTCTACCTAAGTTCAAACAAGTTTTAGGTCTTACAGATATACTACTTAGGTAAACACGTTATTTGCCGTAATACTTAGGTACTTTGATGTTAGGCTATGTAGGTAAAAATGAAGGACAGCTCAGTACAAATATATTGAAAATTATGCAATGCAGATGGGCTATATAGTCAATGAAGTCCAACACAGTAGTCTGATAACTTATTCGTATTAGAATCCCAAAAAATGGAAACGGCTAATGCCGAAATATCTAAGCTCAAAATGTCTATGGTTTAAAATGTCAAAGTTGCTAAATCCGACATTTCAATTCTTTAAAACACAATGATTTAAAATGTAAGGTTAAGCTAAAACATGGACTAGGTTCACTCGGATGGGTCGATTTGGTCGCTGTTCCAACCAAAGCTTACCTAAATGAACCTTGCCTTGTTATATTAGATTTAGCAGAAGATATTTGACACCACGGTAGGATTAGTTGAACTCTTCTAAGTTGGTTGGTTAGAACAGCAATGACAACATCAAGTGAGCCGAGCGACCGATGCGACTAGCTCGCAATTTTCTACTCAAAATTTAATTCGTTATTTTTTAGGGTTCTGTCAAAACGGGACCCTGTTACTAAGGTTTCGCTGTCCGACTTTTTTTTTAAGGCGCTGCGCGGAATGCGCCCATCCAATGTCAATGTAAAAATTAGGGAAACGGAAAGTCGGATTTGGATAAGGATTATTAGAAACTAACATGGACCGTGATAGTTAGACAGTTGAATTTTTCACAGATTATGTATTTCTGTTGTCGCTATAACAACAAATACTAAAAAGTAGAATAAAATAAATATTTATGGGGGCTCCCATACAAAAAACGTGTTTTTAGGGATACATTTTTATAGATTTTTTATAGATAATGGTACGGAACCCTTCGTGCGCGAGTCTTACTCGCACTTGGCCTGTTTTTATTTATAATTTCTGAATTCTGACCATAAGTGTCTAATACTTTTTTAGACATTTCAACCTTTTGAATTTAAAACCATTAGATATTTAAATGTATAACATCATGACCTTATACCATTAGCCATTTCCATTTTTAGCATTCTAATTCGTAGGCACTTCTAACAGCTCATAGTGACAATTAGTTTTCTATCAGTATTTGTGCTTAGCTTCGGTATGGGTTAGGTACATATAGTTCATTCTTAATACCGTTTCTGGTGTTAGTAAGTTTTGCCTGCCTTGTTCTAAAATAAAGAATAATAGTATGTAGCAGGTAAGGTAACATGCATGATGCAATTCATTGATTTATCAAAAGCACTTAGATAATGTGTGTCGCAAATGAATCTCTAGGTAATCTCGAAAATACAGTGTTTGTTGTGACTTGGTTGAGAAAAATACAACTACTTAGTTTAAATACATTGCATTGTATTCGCCCAAACGACATGTTCTGCAAGAGAGTAAGTTACTAAGTAATTTTTACCTCATAAACAAACATTCGAGTTAGCGGTGAAGATGGTTGTGATTGGGAAACTGTGAGTGGAAGGACTGGGAGGACATCTTACAGAATATGTAAGCCTATTGATGACTAAGTCAAGAGAAAATGCATTAAATACCAATACCTTTAAAAGCTTTAAAATACTTAATGACTAAGTCATCAAATCTTCGAAGTCGATTGACTTCTAATTACCGTAATTTAGAAGTATCTAACTTATTAAATAAAATTTGCTTTAAGTTAACATATCTACTTTACACTTACTTATAAAGTTTGTAGAGAAGTCTTTCCAGTAAGTAATCAAATACATACTTCTTTTGGGAATGACTTATATAGCTACTTCCCATGGATACATAAAATTTTGTCAACATCATCATCGAGTTGATTTGATGATGGGGCTTAAGAGGTGGCAGTGTTTGTATTAAGATAAAATTATTTAAAAAGATTCATTTATTTATTTATTCGTAATTTGAGGAAATGAAACTACAAACTAAAAAACTTGCGTCGGCATAGCTAATTTATAAAATTTAAATGAGTGGCATGATACTATGACCTGAAGACAGAGACTTACGCGGTGAAAATGATCGACTGAGCTGTTAATTCAGTAAATAAAAGACTAACTACCTAGTTACTTAATATATTTTTTCAACACAGTTGCTCGTAAATTGACTTTTATAACACCGTTTTTAGTTTCATAATTCATCATATTACGCACTTGTGCTATAATAACATTATCGCACTTGTGCTCTAATGTAAACTTTTTTTAAAAATCCAGCAAAAGTTTATGTCTAAGAACATTGAATATTTTACCAATATTAAATTATTTTAGGTTTAATATGACAAATAAATATTTCATTTAATCAAATTGTATATTAATAAACACGAATTAACTTAACTATCATTTTTAGAAACATTAATTTATAGTTTATTTTATTTTTTTAATTGCTGCTACTCCGGCTGAACAGCCAGTTTTTTTTTCCTGTACCATAATTGAATCTTTGCGCGCATCGAAATTGCGGCGCGCGAAAAAAACAAAACTTACGTACCATTTTTCCTAAATATTTGGTAAAGTTGTTGCTGTTTGGTTAATTACCCTAAAAATGTCTACTTTAAATAGTGAAGACGATTAAAATGTTATTCAACCCCGTCGGAAATACTTATCGAGGACGACAAAACGCAAGTGATAGCCTGTTGCCGCCAAAGTCCAGAGAAAAACAGCAAAAACGGAGAAGGTATTTTAGGTTTTAGTTTGGTTTTTCCTCGCAATTGTGTTGAAAAACGTCGCATGGAACTCGTGTGCATTAATTATTACACACTCGGCTTCCTTACCGCGCTTACAATAATGCCTCGTGGTATAATAATCAACTTTGCACACTTGTATCATAATTTACTATTAAATATGTAATTTTATAAAAATAAACAGAGGTATACCTACATATAATATCAAACAGCCTTTTAACTTTGTGGAGCCGCCACTTTTTAGGTATAAGTAGACGGGATGGAAGACAAATATAATATCTTAATTAAATTGATTTTGAATACAAAATTTATTGAAAACATAAAGAACATTAATTATTTTTATTATTTAGACTTCGTTATTAGAATATTTTAATTCTGCAATAATTGATTTTGATCATGTGCTGATCGAATTCCATGTACCTAATGTGATGTATTTTTTGTAAATAGCTTTCCCATATATTAGTCAAGTCATTGGCCCCTGAATTAATTAGGGACTACATGAATATTGATCGCCGTTCTACCGTTATTGTTCAATATTCTTTACTGGCATTTTCATGAATTTGCTTTGTCATACTACAGAGTCGTTTCAAGTCCTACGAGTTAGTACATGATAATAGGTCAGAATAATTTTGTTAGATTAGGTATTGATTAAAATTCGGAGCCAGACGTTTAAGAATGTTTTAGTTAACTAAAATCCCTTGAATTTGCTGTAAAAATACACCTACTCCGAAAAAAATCGCACTAGACACATTGATTACAATTTATATTTTCTTATAAAAACAGATAATCTCTACCAATTTACCCTTGAAAACAGATTCGTTGTGTCTTTATTTTGCATTAAATCCTCATTTTATTTGCAGACCACCATCGAAATGGGGACGCTTGTGGAAAACATAACACAATACTACCAATATCTAAACCATGACCTGGCCGGTAAGTTTCTTCCATTTTTGAAAAACTTCAAAGTAAAACGCTACATACGTATTTAGGTACCTACTTACTTGAATATTTTGAGTACTGTAAAATACTATCTCTATATTTTAAGTATTGCGTATGTATAGCTTAAGTATAGCTAGTCATGAAAAATTTAAGTTTTAGACCTCGAAGGGTCACATAGTTAGCCGACATGTTGAATTGAAGGTGCCAAAATTTGATCTTTTTAGGATTCCGTACCCAAAGTGTAAAACAGGACCCTATTACATTTCATTTCATTTATTCATTTGCACACCATACATTTGCAAGAGTAGGAAGACAAATCGTTTTATAGACCCTGTTGGACACAGCAAACAATTTTGGATTGAGGCGAGAACGCAGTTATTTTATTAAAGTAATTATTAACACAAAGTTGTTGAGTATTCTTTTCGCATATTTTATTAGAATCCCAAACGCACTTTCAAATATTATTGTATCCCAAACGCACTTGCAAAATGATAACCTGACAACTGAAGGATGCGATAATGTTAAAGAGTAAGAGAACTTTATATGCTGGCAATGGCAAGAAAGCGAGCAGATAGAACAGAAAGAGGTCTTCTCCCGAAGTAGGTAGAAAGGGTTGATTTATTAAAATAATTTGGAATTTGCCAACAGACCCCCGGACAAACGGTTTCCCCCTGGTATCGAACCCACTGCCCATCATAGCGATCATGTACGGGTACCATCGTTTCGTGCGTTCCTGGGGGCCCGCCTTCATGGCAAACCGGCCGCCCTACAACCTGAAGAAACTCATCATCCTCTACAACGTAGTTCAGATATTCTTGTCGATATATCTAGCTATGCAGGTGAGCAAGAGAATTTTTTTACTGATTCGTGTTAAGTTTCAAGTTTCTTAAACCTTGCCCCAAAAAATCGTGATTTAACATCACGAACTTTGATCAATAACTAATGTACCCATATAGTATGTAGGCACTAGCACATATAGTACTGTACGTTATACATTTAAGACAAATAACTAAGTTAAATATAAGAAAATTTATACAATACTCTTTGTTGCGCCACAAATGCAAATAATACAAGTCAGTAGAACTTATTTTCAAAAAAATATTTCTAATTTCAAAACTGCGCATTTATCAAGCGCATCAACTTTATAGCATTCGCTACATCAAACGTTATTACAACAGTACCTAACCAGTTTGCTGTAGGCGCCTGAAAACGGCTTCCTTTACGTAAGAGCGATGTTAAAGCGGCGCGATCGCGACCGACGATTAACACAACAATAATAATGCGCGGAGGTCTCGAAATCGAACATCACCTTCGATTAACGATTACACATTTTTAAATTGCTGGCACTGAAATGCAGTTAGGGAGGTCATCACACTGCCTAAGCTAAGCTAGTTCACCGCTTTGATTTTAGAACTTACTTGGACCACTCAAGGGCAAGGTTCAGCAGGATTTCATAACGAGGGTTATGCTAAAGCAATTAGATAGGTACTTATTCAAAGCCTTAAAGTATCATGTTTGTAGGTTTACAAAATTTCAAACCGCTTTTTCTTTAAAGTTCTTCGAAAAACAAAAAATCGCATGATTTTCTTAAATAGATTACTTTAATAGGTAGAGTCGTCTACAGAAGTGTTTTGTTATTGATGCCACAAAAGGTGATTGAAGCCTGCCTTTCTCCGCTGATCACAACCCGCGAGGCTGAAAACAGTGTAACATTACGCGTTTACTAACCGTGTAGCGAGAAACAATTAAAAGATTTCGTCAGTCGTGAGTTCGAGTCCCACCTCAGACGGTCGATTTTATAACGTGATAACGTCTTCTAAATCGGTGACCAGCTGCCCGCACGAAAAATTGATCCGTTCCGCGTACAAGCGAGAGCGTACGAACGCGATAGAGAGGCACGATCGGCCTAAGCGTTCGGCTTGTGACGCATCTATTTCTATTCTACTCCATAGGCCGATGCGTCTCAGCATCAATGTTTTCTTAAGACGTTATCACGTAAACGTCTACAAATGGACTTTACAGCCAAAAATTTTTTTTTCATGTGTTAAATCAACTTTTTCTTTTGTTCCAGTGCCTGACCCGGCTGTACCTGCCGGGCTACTACAGCCTGTGGTGCCAGAAGATCATCTACGAGGACACGCCACTGGAGCGCGTGGTCGTCAGCCGCGTCTGGCTCTACTACATCATCAAAATCATCGACCTACTAGACACGGTGTGTGATACCTACAATGTTTGTAACAGACAAGCCTGAATGGCTCAACATTCATTATGCGACCGTCTGGTGTAGTGGTTCGCGCTCGGACTACAAACCTAGAAGGGTCGCGAATGTTTGTGTGATAAGCACCAACGTTTGTATCTATGTGGTATTTAAGTATGTTAATTCGTTATCTAGTCGCCAGTACAAGCTTTGCTTAGTTTGGGGCAAGATAGTTAGTGTGGTGTGATCGTGGAAAGCATTTATTAAATTATTATATTATACATACTTACATAATATGTGACAATAAAACCAGTATGCTTTTAGCAAGTGATAGAGGTCACACATCTCTCTCTCTCACAGGTCTCTTGTGGCGGCAGAACCAAGCGGGCACAAGCACGTTCTTTTTTTTACAAAAACATGGCGATTAGCAACTTTCTGGAGCAAGGTTCACCCTTTGAAAAGTTGACAGTATAAGAAGTACTTACAAACTAAACAATAACATTCTGATTGAATACCTTCATTATAAATTTCTGATGTAATTTGACGTGATGCCAAATTCTTCTATAGTAAAACACACAGTAACTAATAGGTGTACTATTAGTAGTGGTGACTTTAGGTGTATTATAGTAAACCAAACGAATGTTACAAAACTTGACCGCTAATAGAAATCAGCGCGGACGTCCGATCGGAAAAATTGTCCGTCGGGAAATGCCCTTATTCCGTTTGTTTTGGTTAGGAAACCACCAGTACAACTCATAGGCGTTGCAAAAGAAATGTAGATTCATCGACAAGAGTTGATACCCGTATTTAAACTTTGACAAACACAAATACCTATGTAGAGCTAACGGGTTACTTATATAATCACATCGGGGCTTATTAATATTTTATCAATCAATTTCCAAGAGCAACGGGAGAAACCGACACTAAAGCTAGAAGACCGTCAACGTATAAAGTTGCAACTTATAATGTGGGAACGTATAAGTACTGAACCTACATATTTTATAATAAAATCCAGGGCAGCACGCATGCCATTGGTTCCACTTCAGTGCTTCGGGCATCAATCCTAGCCTAGGTCGGATCAGTTGCAACCTGCAACAAGTTGCACTTGCTCGTATTTTTTATTAAGTAACTTAGTACAATCACTAGCAATGAAATATAAAAACACTTCGTAACTTATTCCGTTATGATAAGGTTTAAAATACGTATACGTGGTTTTTTTTTATTTACTGTAGATTATTTACGTGAATACAGACGCACATCCATAAAAAAGCTGCCATGGTCTCTGATCGATTAATCTATATTTACACTCGCTTGTCACTAACCCAAAATTATATTTTACAATGACCTTTATGATTTTCAGGTATTTTTCGTATTGCGGAAGAAATACTCACAAATATCATTCCTACACGTGTACCACCATTTGGGCATGTGTATGCTGGGCTTCATAGGAACTAAATATGTACCAGGTAAGTACCTGGAAGCATCTACTCTACATTACCTAAAATCCTTTTAAAATAGTTATATAGTTTCCTCGCGCCTCGGTACAAGCTACATTGAGGTCAAAAATAAATAACAAATCGACTCTTAAGTAAGAATGAACTAGTTCCAACTTTCAACGTACTAAGTCCGCCTAATAATTATTGCGATGGATGCATTACTGCAATTTTACTGTTGGGGAGAAAGCCGAGATTTGCCGACCACGAATGAATAAGTATAAGTTTTAGATATAATCATAATAATGGTTATGGAAACCTACTTACCATAGTTGCAATGTTTATTATGATCTCATGTCATTAGATTCACGCTTAGTATTTATCGAGTTGCGTCATGATAAAAGAACCGGTATTTTATAAATATAAGGTGTAAGTGAATTAGTGTCAGATATTTTTTAGGAGTAGCTTAGACTATCACATGGATCACATATAAGATAAATTTAAAATTATAGAACAAACTTTAATTCACGCACCAAGTAATATGATATTATGATGAACAGTGTAATATAATTATTTGAGTGCATGAATGTGATTCTGGACAGATTATGAATCGGCTAGCGTTGTGTGAGTAGTCTACTTGTGGTGTTTGGGTACATGTTCAGGATGATGTAGATTCTTTATTTTAAACTTTTTATTTTTTTCGATTTTTCTATAAATTTAAATTTATCTTATATGTGATCCATGTGATAGTCTAAGTTACTCCTAAAAATATCTGACACTAATTAACTTACACCTTATATACAGTAGGAAAACCTAGAGTTTACACCGAAATCTGTAATTACACTCGCGAGCAATGAAAAAGTTCCACCCATGGTTTTAATGGTTTTAATGGTTTTTAGTAGTAGAAGTAATTTGTTGCTATATATGTCACTGGAACTTTTTCATTGCTCGCGAGTGTAGTTTACTTCCTTTTAAATAATTCTATTGCTTAAATACATTTTTACATAGCTTTGGGAAAAACGCTAAAATTGCATAAGTATTTCACCGCCCTTTACTTATTTACTCTGTGCGCTTGAACTGTGCGAAAATCGTCCTTCTTGTTAGAACAAGGTGTAACAGCCTGCACGATCTAAAAGGGGTGATTTAGGTGTAACGAACAACAACTTTGACAATGAGATCAAAATTGAATGGTTATCCTAATGTCGTACCGCCTAAACAAAGTTCACCTTCCCGAATTAAAGCGTAAACCAGCTGACATCTAGCTGTTTGTATTTATTTTTTGTTGAGTTTTCAACCTTACAAAACTTGTTGTATTTGAGCACCAGCATAATTACTTTTTTGGATCGAACAGGGTTTTTGGACCATGTATACAGGGTGTACAAAAGAATATATGATACTACTCCTTAAAACCACGTTATCATCTGCTGATATAGAACAATTTTTGCTTATCGAAGCAACATCGAAATAGTGTTTTTTTAGATGCTCCTTTTTACTATCGTCGAGGTATGCGAGTACCTAAGTTTAAACATATAGAGCAGCTAAAAAAAGTATCGATTGCGATGTTGCTCCCATAGAAAAAGCTGTTGTATATGACCAGCTGATCACGGCGTGGTTTTAAAGGATGTCTTATTCTTTTGTACAACCTGTATTGTATACCTATTGGTGTCTTATTTATAGTTAAACAGATTCACCTCCTTAAATTTAGCTCTTGCTTTGAAAGTAACCTTGAATATAGTATGAAAAAAACTGCAGCACGCACGTACCATTGGAATAGAGCTGACTATGTGTCCTTCCAGGTGGGCACGGCATCATGCTGGGCTTCATCAACTCGATGGTGCACGCGGTCATGTACAGCTACTACCTCATCTCCATCGTGCGCCCGCAGTGGGTGCGCCACTGGTGGAAGAAGTACATCACACAGCTGCAGATTGTAAGTATTTACATATGTAAAAATCAAAGTCAATATCGTAAAAAAAATCGAACTTCCTAAAGTGTCTCGTTTAGACGTGCGATGATGTCACACTCATATTATCACACTGCCCTTACAATATGTCAGAAACGAAGTCCTCTTCTTGCGTAAAAACAAACGCCATAGGCTACGCCAGTGCTCCGTAGTTTGAGGACCCGAGTGTCTTTACCGCCTTTCAACTCTTACCCTATGTAGTGGTAGGTGATAAAAAAACGAGTCAGCTCTTTCTTTACTTGTTTAATGGTAACGATAACATAAAATGGCGAAGCTTTCTAGCACTTATAGGCGACAGATAAAATAGCTGTTTTAATGTTGTAACAGACATAAACAGCTAGACTATGTAATAATAAGGCGCACTGGCTGCACTAAAGAAGCCGAAGCTTTGCTACTTACCAGCACGGAATCAGATCCATCGCCAGAAAAAGGTGGCTTTGGAAGCGCACTTCATTTCTTCAACAACCTCAATGCGCGAATCGAGTCTTAAGGTTTTGGAACTTTATTTCTCATTAGAAAGTACAATAATTCACTTCCTATTTAGAGACCGCACTTAATATTTTGCTTAACAAAAAACCGGGTAGAATGTTAATAAACCATTAAATCATGAACGTATTCCAGCTGCAGTTCCTGTTGCTGATCCTGCACTTCGGGCACGTGCTGTTCGAGCCGTCGTGCGAGTACCCCAAGTGGATCTCCTTCATGTTCCTCCCCCACAACATCTTCATCCTCTTCCTCTTCTCCGACTTCTACATCAAGGAGTACATTTTAAAGAAAAATAGAACTAAGACTAAGTAGGTAGTAAATTATTATATTAATATAGGCGCAATAATTATGGGTTTTATTTTTTTCCTTAGTTAATATCGGCCTGACTTTTGTAGTAGGTACTTCCATATATTTCATCCCCTATTTTGAACCCCAAGGTTTTTCTTCAAATATTTATGGGACCATAGGGTTAATTTCACAAAGATCGATTAAAGAAATTCTTTAGAATTTTAAAACTTTTGTTACAAATCAAAACTATAAACTTGCTTTTGTTGTGTAAACTGTGCCTGTGCTTACACTTAAACCTCAAATTCAAAAGGGTTTAAAATATATAGTTTTTGGGGGTTGGGGTATTGAACGTAAATCAATCAATTAACAAATAGGTATTTACAATTTGATAATATTAAAATCAATTGATTTAAGAAAATATGTTTACATCAGAATACTGAAACGATACAAGTAGAGACTCAGTTGTTGTCGCACAACTCTTTCTTACGTCTAACTTTCTGCATCAGAAAATTGTACAGAAAAGGAACTGTGATAATAATTCTCTAACACAAATATTTTGAAACCCTTGTTTGCATTATAAGTAAGTATGTAAATAGTACTTTAGTCGAACAATCTAATAAAATATACGCCCATCGATTGATAACCCGCCTAGTCCGAAGTCTAAACTAATAAAAACAACTTCAAATGAGATTTCTCAGTGAATTTCAACTTGACGAATACAAGTGACCGAAATAGTTTATAGTACGACAACATATAATTTATATGATAAAAGTCACTGGACAAAAAAACCTTAGGCATTAGGTACTTGCATAGACTTAGAATTCGCTACGCTTAATTAACTATGGGTACTCCTCGTCCCTCTTCTCGGTCATTTTCTCAGTTAGAAGTTTGTCACTTACCTATCTTATACAAACGCGCGTCGCGTGCTTTGTCACGAACCACGATACGTCACATCCCAAATTGGTTTTTTTAATAAGCATTGTGCTGGAACGGCCTTTACTTTTTTAGCCATTGAGGCACATACCTTTGCTCAAATTAATCCAGCCCCTCTAGCATGTGCAACAAAACACGATATGATACGATATGATATAGCGATTTATTGCATTTTTTTTGTCAAAATATGAACTTTTATCAAAAAAGCGTGCATAACCATGACGTCACCGGCACGCTCATGCTTACTGTTTCAATAAAAGTTCAAGATGGCGGCTATGTCATCATATTTTGAAAGTAAATAGGCGATAAATCGCTATATCATATCGTATCATATCGTGTTTTGTTGTACATGCTAGAGGGGCTGACCTGATCAAGTCGACCTTAGCTTTAGTTAATTTGATATGCTTCGAAAAAAAATATATTATAGCTTACGTTTGTATCTATGCTCGAGTAATGGGAAGATAATAAATAATACTCGAATTTTCGTAGATTATTTATTTGAAATAAGTTCATTTGCCTAGCTGAATGCACTCATTGTTGTGTCTCTACGTAGTTTATTTGATCAGTGGTTGTGACCATAGAATAATTGTGACAATGACATCTAATGTCAAAAGCGAATAACCTAACTTTTTATACTGTAACAGTTTTATAAAGTATTTCGTTTATTAAAATGACTTTGTTAAGGTTAAAAGCGGCGCCGTTTTTAGTAATAGAAGATGACGTAAATAAAAATAACATTCCATTGTTACTGGAGTTAGCTCCGACCGATAAAAGCTCAATACATTTCTTCTGCTACGAGCAACCAATTTACCTTTGGAAAAACGTATTTAAAAGCCAGCCGAATGTCGTATATCATGAAGAATTAGACAAAGTTTTACTAGACAAATACGTGAGTGAAAAATGCTCTGTAATTATTGATTCAGTAAATCAAATGTCCTTAAGCTTAGGTTGGAATGAGTGTTTGAAAGTAATCCAAAAACTTACTAGCAGTCCCAATGTCAACAAACTCATTCTAGTACACCACACAGACTGCTTGTCATCCGTATCGAAGTTTAGAATGCATTTGAATCATTTAGCAAGTGCAATAGTATCTTATGATGATGCATCTAGTAATAAAATACATGTGCTCTTGAAAAAGGGTGGTAAAGTAATCAAAAGCACTGAAATGTTATCCTACGATGTAAGAACATCAACACTGAAATCAGCCCCATTAGTAAAAGATAAAAAAGTTGAAGAAGAACCACAGAAACCTTCACCAGAAAATCTAACTACATTCAAAATAGAAGTGGACCAAACTGATAAACTTGAAAAGTACAAGCTTCAATTGCCTTACATGAGCAAGATAAATGAAGGGGAAAGCAAGATCTTTTATGAACCTGATGCAGTAGATGATTGGGACGAGGAAGATCCTGATGATGACTTGGACATATGAATAAAAATATATTTATATAACTGCTATTTACATTGATGAACTGAATTTTTTTATTTTATAGAAAGACATTTTAATCCAGATAGGAATAACAGATTAAGTTGCTTGTTCTCTTTGCAATTTCTCCTCTATCCTCATCCTTATTTTCAGGAAGCTAACAATAAATTTTTTGTCCCCTTAAGTCCCTCCTAAATTTGAAGGGCATACAATTGATGTTTTGATTATCCATTCAGTCTTCAGCATAAACACATTTAAAGTTATATTTTTACAGCTCATGCCTTGAATAAAAAATAATTTGGACCAAAAGTCATTTCTAGAGAAGCAAATGACTTCAGATGAGCCACTGGGATAGCTCATCATCATAATTCATTCAATTTATTTATAAAGTTGGGATTCCCCTCAAACTCTATAATTTTGTTTTTCAATGATAATCATGATAAAATATTATCATGTTACAATTTTATCCTTTACTAAGTAGACTAAAATGTATATAATCAATTAATAATTATAATGAAACTTTCTTTTATTTTGTAAATAATTGACATTATAGAGGTTGTCATATTATATTACTACACAATTGCGATAGCACTCTAGAGATTCTTTAATTTTACAGACAAATAGGAAAGATGGATGGAAGGAAGGGTTGAGAGTTAAGGTGTACCAAACAAACCCTCAATTATAAAGAGTTCACTTTTTATTTATTTTTTTGCTATGTTCTGTTACAATTTTGCGATTTTTTTTTTCAATTTCTTTGCCACGTAACTTATTACATTACACAATATCTAATAAAGTAGAAATCCAAGTACGTGGAAGTTAATTTTTATTAATGACACCGTAATTATTACATCACCATATTATCAACTCTTAAATTATGTATCATAATTACTCAATCAATGATTAATTTTCGCGACCTATAAAACTAAACAATCAATAAAATGATAAACAATTACAACAGAGAATCAGTTACGAAGCTCTAAATCGCCACAGACGGTTAAAATAAAAATAATCGTTTTGCCATACTTGAGATGTAATAGCAAATAATATTTGTTACGAACGAAAAAAATTAATTTCTTGCGACAATAAATATTATGCAAGCCGATATCGAACACACAAGCCCAGACAGATTAAAACGGGAAAACGTCCGCTAGCAATTTAACACTGCGAGTAACGAAGCGTCGCGCGCGGGCGCCGCTGCCGGAGCGGCGCGCGCGGCGAAACAGTAAGCTCATCGACACATAATAATGCTAACAAAATATACGATAAAAATGATTTACAATCTCATAACCTAACAAAAATCCTTTGAGTTCATATACAATTTTAGTCTGCACATTAAATACCGGGGCACACATAGGGGATTAGTGTCGGGTTTGGAGTTACATGTACAGTGGGCGCCTACTCGCCCGAGAGCTCTTTGAGCCGCTCTTCCCGCGGCCGCGCGCCGCCGAATATTGACGAGGCCTGGCTGGTCGACGCCAGCGAGTTCACGGGCTCCTTCACCGTCCGCGGCTCTAGTTTCAACTTTGGTCTGCCTGTGGTGTCTGCGAAAACGAACACATTCATGTCTGTTTTGATAAAAAACAAGCTTATAAGTTTATGTTATTATTTCAACCCTTTTTTTATTTACGGAATAAATATTTAATATGTACTAATAAAATTTCCATTTTTTCTTTTAAAGACTTGCATTAAGAGTGTTCTGTGCAATATTTTAGGTGTACAAATAGTTAGTGAAGTCTCGAAAATCTTGCGGTTTTTACTAGTGCTAAGATATTAATACTTGCCAAATTTCAAGACTTTGTCTATGAAAAGTACTCTAGGTTATATTTCCTTGCGAGTTTAAAAAATTGCGGCATAAACAGCCATATGTTATGATTATGTTGAACTTTGATTTTTTAAATATCATTAACGAATTGCAGTCCTGAGTATTTGTTATTAAATCAAAATTTATACCTCCACACGTTTTTGGTAGAAGAAAGGTTATCGACTGACAGGAACTGACAGGACATACATTGTATACATACAGACAGCGGGCAACAAAGTGATCTAATAAAGAAAAAATAGAATAAAAGATAGTACCTGGACGCGATGGCGGCATATCATCGAAGTTGCGCCTCGGCGGGCGCTGCGGAGGTGGGGCGGCTCCGCCCCCGGCGCCCGCGCCGCCCCCGCCCGCCCCGGGGCCCCCGCCGCCGCCCCCCGCGCGCCCCATGCGCCCGCCCCACTCGCCCCCGCCGCCCCCGCGGGGCTCCTCCGAGCCGCCGCGTGACCCGCGCCCGCCCTCGCCCCACCGCTCGCCGCCCGCGCCGCCGCCGCCGCCGCCGCCGCCACCGCCTGACCCTCGCTCGCGGTCTGCACAATCAATGTTCTTGAGTTAATAGGCCGATGGGAAGCCACATTAGTGTAGATCAGACATACAGGGTCACATTCCAAGGTAGTGAGTGCCAATTTTTTAAGGACCACTCAGTATCAGTAACTAAAACGATCTATGTAAAAAACAAACTATTTATTTTTATTTTTTTATTATGACTATCCGCATTTAAAAGATGGTACGCGTGTACTAACTAACTCTGTGCAACATAGAATTGCAAGTTCAATGCAATAATAGTCACAATGGCGCGCAAAAACAAACCTTAGCCTTTTGGATGTAAGGTACATTTCTAACAGAGGAGCGCCCGCGAAAATCAGAGGTTCATATTGCCACAAATACCCTATTCTGCAGTACACATCTAGATCTTATTTTTTAAATTTAGCACTACCTTGCAATGTAATCCTGTGTCCACCACTCGATCATTTGTCTTGAGCGCATACGTCACGATGCGTTACCGAGCGGAGTGGGAGGGAGTTGGTGCCCGACTACCGGCCGAGAGGTCCGTGTGCGTGGTGCTGCGTTAGCGAGCCAATTAGTAAACACTTCACACTCTAAACCATTTATCCCGATAGGTGTCGCTTTGTCTCTGGTTTTGCCCGTACAACTAGTGGCACGAAAGTTGAGCGCTAGGCAAAAGTTGCGCTGAAGATCATTACGATTACGTGATTAGCTAGTCGTGTTAGCACCTGCACCGTCGGCTGTGACTGGTTATTAGCTCCACGCACACGCGTCTCTGATAAGATGATCGTCTCGTAGATGCGCAAAGCGATCCCCGCACTCTTTGCCCCAGTGCTCAACCGAAGCAAGGCTATGACTAGCCCTGCCCCATTTAAAACCTGAGAACTTACAATCTAAAAAACTGAAGTCACCCAATCATTAGGTGATCTCATAACTTGGGAAGTAAAAATAATTTTAAGTATGATAAGAAATTTGTGAAAATATTTTTCATTTATAACGAATATTTATATTATTATGATAAACTATAACTAAAGTAATAGCGCAATATGTTGAATACCTTAATTTTTCATTTAACATCCAAGTTAGTGAATGTGACGTGTAGTCAGTCTTGGTGTACGGACAATGTGGTTGAATGACATTTGAATCATGTGTGTTAATAGATGAACTGTGTTATTGGATAAAAAACAAAAATACATGAAAAGAACACCCCAAAGCGATAAGAGACCTTATATCTTAAAAGATGAGAAAGATTGTCATTCACATTTTTGGTTTCGCAAGGATGAATTTTTAGCTTTTACTTAAAAACACATGATACATGAACAATATGATATATTATTTGACAAACATTTCGTCCCTGTAACTTGACCTTCGACTTGACTGAAAAACTGTTCACAATCAGTATTACATATTACTAAAACATATAATACTATAATAGAGAAAGCAGACAACAAAATCACCTGCAGTACTCAATGACGACGTGATTGACGATTGAAGCGCGGTAACGCAATAGGCCCCGTGTTCGATTCTTAGCTCAAGTTATATACTTTTATAGAAACAAAGATTGCAGTTTGTTTATTTTTCTGGCATACAAAATCTTTGAATGCTGACCAAATGTTTAAAATACTGATTTTTTGTGGCTAACCAAATTTTTATACGGTTCATTCAATTACTTCTCTTTAGAAAAGTTATTATTTTTCCTTGTAAAAACTGAAAATTTGTGTGTTGTCTGGCTCGTACTGTTGCATCAATCAAACAATAAATAATTTGCATATCACACCAATTTTAATAAATGATTTTTCTGGTCAACCGTTAATTTTACAATGACCCACAAAACTCGATATGGTATAGCGATTTATCGACACCCTACTGTCAAAATATGAACTTTTATCGAAACAGCGATCATGACCGTGACGTCACCGGGACGGACATGCTCGCTGTTTCGATAAAAGTTCAAGATGGCAGCTATGTATATCATATTTTGACAGTTGGGTGTCGATAAATTGCTATATCATATCATATCGTGTTTTGTTGGTAATGCTAGGGGGGCTGAGATTTCCCACAGTCCCAGCACACCCAGAGCTACGACAATTCTTTTTCAAACTGACCCCCCTTTTGCATTACCACACACACATTTGACATAATGCATATGAAAAGGTTTCAGTAGTTTTAGTAATGAGGGTATTAATTGAAGATAAATAACACTTGAAAAAAATCATCGACCTCAGGTGGGACTCGAACCCACGTCCCATCGCATCCATCCATCGATGATTTTTTTCAAGTGTTATTTATCTTCAATTAAACCTTGCATGGAATTGCTAAAAACAAAAATTTATAATGAGGGTATGTTAAAAAAAACCATCATGCCAATACTATATAGTATGCAAGGTTGTCAATCCATGAAAAGTAAAGAAATAGGAACATTATTATTGAGAAATTATGTTTCGAAAAGTTATTATCAAGCACACCAACCAACACACAATCAAGATTATGATAAAAGCAACAATATGAAGTTATGAATAAAACTGATTAATTTTTGTAAAATTAAATGTTGGGATATTTTACCATTTATAAACTTTAACTTATTTCTGTAACAAAATTAATCAGTTTTTACTTAGTTTACATTATTAAAACCATATTTATTATAACTCACATTATCCTCCTTCCAACATTTCTTGAAGGGAAAAAAATTTAATTTAGTGATATAACTGTGACCTTAAAATTACATTTAAAATGTTAGTTACTTTTCTTAACAGGGCATCATAATTTTTCAGGATAATGATTTCTGTTTTTTTTTTTAAATCAATAGTTTAGGTAGCTCTTAATAAAAATACTTGAGGGTGCAAGATGTCCATAATGCATCGTTTTTGCACAGATTCATATACTTCTTCTGCAAAGAGTTTCACTTTCAAAGGCCTATACCATAAATATGAGATAACAATGTAAACTAAGCGGCAAGGTTAGTAGTGCGGTGTTACCATGTGTGAACCCTCCACCCTGATGGCGGGGCGCGCGGCGGTCGGCGGCTTCGAAGTGGTCGTACATACCGCGGCCGCCGCCCTCGCGCCGGAACCCGCCGCCGCCACCGCGCCCGCCGTCGCGCCCTCCGTCGCGCCCGCCGTCGCGCCCGCCGCCGTCCCGCCGCCCGCCAGCGAAACCGCCGGGCCTGCAATGTTACACTTTATTACAACTAGCAGATGTTGAGCGCTGGGCAAAAGTTGATCTGAAGACTATTACAATTACGTGATTAGCTAGTCGTGCATCGCGCCTGCACCGCCGGCCGTGATTGATCGTTAGCTCCGCGCACACTCGTCTCTGATAAGCTGATCGTCTCGTAAGATGCGCAAAGCGAGCCCTAGCGCTCAACATCGATACCTTCACCATCGCCAAATTACACAGAATCTTGATTTATTGTAATCTGTGTAATTCTGATGTTTAAGCTATATTACTGACAAGTTACGTCCGTCTAGTAGCTTTTACATGAAAGAGTAACAAACATCCGTCCATAAAAAACTTTCACATTTATACTAGTAGGAGGACTACTTCTGTGAAAGTAGACATGTTCCAGCCAATAAAGACAATTCCTATTACTGAAGTCCTTAGCAGCTTGATGGCTAATTATGAATAAAAGGTTAAGGTGGGGTTACAGTAATAAGACCCATAATAATGAGAAATAGAAAATTGCAGACCATATAGCTGTAGCTAGCAGGCAAGACCTCTTAGGCTGGGTTGCACCATCTTAACTTTAACCATAACTGTAACTATAACCGGTGTTTCTGTATGGATTTTGACAGTCTTTTGACGTTTGTTAAAGTTAAAGTAAGATGGTGCAACCCAGGCTTAGTCTTAAACTTTTAAACAGTTTTATGGTAGATCATATGTATGGTGCAAAAGCCTAATCCCAAATCAAAAATCTTTGCTATTTTTAGGATTTTATAACAAGTTTAAAAATGTTTGGATAACAAAATAGGTTTAGAAAAGACAATATGCAGAGCTTTGTTTTGTATAATCACAAGGTATAATGGATTGTTACTCACCGGTCACTTCTTTTCTCTTCAGCAACATCAATTTTAATAAAGTTACCATCTACATTAAGAGCGCCATTCATCTCAATCGCTTTGACTAAGTCCTCGAGGTACTCAAACTCTACATAGCAGAAGCCTTTGAATTTGTCTGTTTCTCTATCCATTACCAACCTCACATTTTTTATAGATAGATCCTGAAAAACAAAAATGATTATTTCAGCCTTTTACCTTAGAAGTATTTATATTTTTTTGACTGCATTTTATTATTTTAATACTCTAATACCAATAATATATTTAGAAACTGAGCAATAATTTACAGAAGCCTAGAAGTTATCTGTTCCATAGTTAGCTAACGATGTTTGAAGTAGACACTAAATGATATAGGTACATAATCACATTTCAAGGATGTTTAGATTTTGGAACAGATAACAGTCTAGAGTAAAAAGATTTTTCTAAATATTTATAATTCAAGTGTAAATACCATTTCGGTTTCAAGACAATGGCTTTTTATCAGTAAGCCAAGTCCATCTCTAATATTTATTAAAATAAAAAAAATAATTAAAATGCAGTAAAAGTTAGAGAAATTCCTTTCACTTACAGGGAAAATTCTGTTAATATCGCCTTGAATAATTCCAGAGGGCAAGTTTCCGACATATGCCTTGTATGGAGGCTCGGAAGGGAGCGGGCGGCCACCGAGTGTCCTCCTGCCGCCTCCGAAATCCCTGTACGCATAACCACAACCATGAAAATTTATAACCTAAAAAACAACGTACCAAGCTTTCCTGGACGAACTATTTTACACTGAAGTCAATAAGCACTATAAAATTAACTTTTAAACCAATAATAATACTGAAACCTTACTAAAAACCGCACTTTTATACAATGTTAACGCTTCCACAAAACAACGTAAATTAGCGACTGGTGGCATTCCAAATCTATATAAACACATAGTTTTCGTCTTATAAGCATGATATATGTAATTTAATATAATAGGATAAACGTTTTTAGTAATATTTTTACAATAAATACCTGGGATTACCATCGTCAAAACCACTACGTCCTGCCATGTTTGGAGACTAGTGATGCTACTGACGCGGGATTTCTGTAGTCAATTTCAAATTATGTCGATATTTGATTGTGTTTTGCGAGCGAGACATAGACAAGTACTATTTCTTTCGCACAAAATTTCGTCAGCCAAATATGAGAACTAAATATGTTTTTAAGGTTAAATCGCTGAAACTTGTTTGAAATGGTTATCTTCTAATTTATTTTAGTAAGAATACATTACCTATTTAAATCTGTCCCTGATATTTGAGCTACAACTTGACCAACACTACTTACCGTGGGATTTTTTTTCATCACCATGTCTAGGCCGGACTTTTACCAGCCGGAAGTATTATTTGATCAGTGCAGCCGAAATACATTTAACCCTCAATGGCCGGAATCCGTTAGAATCCGTTTACAATACGACCTTATAGCTTAAGCGATGGAATGAAACCGTACTTACTCGGACCGGTTTCCGGCTGGGCTGGGTATAGTCCGAACTCCAAACCAACATCGCGGGCCTTTCACTGCACGATTCGCATGATTCGGTGCCTAGCGCAAGTTCCACAATACAACCAAGTCACTTATATCGATCGAAAAGTAATACAAATTAACGTTGTCTTTACGATGAAAGTGACGTGTGATTATTTTATGCAACTCGCACTAGGCCCCCAGAAAAAAGTTTTTGAACCTTCGGTCATTATCATGAGTATAATGACCTCCACTTTATGATATAATCAAGAATGAAATAAAACGGAGCTAAGACTCAGCGGACCGCATCACTTATTAAGCAGTCGGAGTCTGCCAAAATCCGATAAAAAGATATATGAAGCTGATGGCCTTCGTTAGATCGTGTGACCTAGCGACGGATTGAATCCGGGCTTGTCCGGAATTCTGTAGCAGCAGGCCAGCTGTTTCCGGCCGGATTGAATCCGGGCTTAACCGAAGCCGTTTCTGGCTGCTTTTGTATCATCCAAGAATAATGCTTATTAGCCTTAGAGCATTCAACCCGAATGCTCAAAGTTATTAGCAGATAGCAAGCAGGCTTTAGAGCTAGATAGAGCCCATAGCTTGGAGAGTAGCATGGATGTAATAGTCACTCAACAACTTTGACTATAAATAACATGACATACATTACTAGTAGCTCAACTCAAGTGTAGTGTAAAATATATTTTTAAAATGACTATTAACCTGGCTTTCTGGCGTTGTTTCATTTTCTTTTCTATCCTTACAATAAAAAACTAATGCCAAAGTGACACTTGGTGACACTGACAGATATCAACTGTCAATTAAACGTGGATAAAACTGCCTGCTGCATGCACAGTGGCCTGCACACATGGGATTAATTCTAGAATTAATATAAAGTTATGTGAAATAACATTTATTTATAAAGGTTACACATCATGGAGCTAAAAGTGCTAGAGGAGGATCTCGCTGATAACCAACAAAAGAACGTTAAAGTTACATCGTCGGTCTTAGATGCTTTTGATTTACTTAGAGCTGAGAGAGATGATCAAAAACTTACCGGTGGCGCTAAAATAATTGCTCAATTACATAGCAATGAGGTACGTATCATACTCTTGTATTCACTGCTCCTCTACGTTTATTTACGTTCTTAAACTCGCGCCAATGATGATATTTATGGCATGTTATTCATAACCTCTAAATTATATTAATCAGGTTTGACTTTATCTATTATAGCTATAATTACTGTTGTTGTATACATATTTGTGCAACTGAACGCCCTTTACAAAGCGACAGTTTCTCTATTTTAAATTGCGTAGTTACTGACTAACTAATGTTAATGCATTTTATTATATTTTTAGAATGATAAAGATTTCAAATATGTCTTAAAACGGCTGGTGAGGAGCTTAGGAGCCAACGTGCCTGAAATGCGAACAGGCTATTATGCCACTCTTGTCACAGTTCTAACCAAAATAGACAATGTAACTGTTACGGAACTGCTGACTTTAGTGAAGAAAGAGCTGCATGCAAGCAATACATCAAAGAGTGTGAGTATTATAAAAAACATAAGATAATAAATAAATAAATAAATATTGGACAACATCACATACATTGTTCTGATCCTAAGGTAAGTAGCTAAAGCACTTGTGATAACACAATAAAGAAATCAGAAACAACAACGGTACCACAACACCCAGACCCGAGCCAATATAGAAAAGTTCGTTTTCTACATAATATTAATAAAAGCCTTAATTCAAACATTTTTTTTGTATACATATTTTCTTACTTGCCGCCTGTCTGTGTATAACGGCCTCCTCCAACTGTGACCATTTATCCTCATCACCAGTTACTCTCGTCCATAGGCTACCTGCTATAACCTTTATCTCATCAACACATCTCTTATTCAAGCAACAAACATAGTCTTTTAAATAAAAATATTTTTTAAATTGTAACAATAATCATAATTAACATTACAGGAAGTAGGTGATGTAGCTCTTGGTCAAATCCTCGTTTGTGGAGCAGTGTTTCGCTCGGGGCTCATGATCAAAAGTTCAGAAGAGGAACAAAAAGAGGTGATAACACTACTTCTGACTGCCAGCAAGAAGAAGTCTTACCTCAGTACTGTTGCTTACCTGCTGCTCATGGACTTTGTGAATCATGTAAGTTAGCAATCATATTATTTTTTGCTTTAAACTCATTTTTATTTACTATCAAGTATCATTTTTAGTCTTGTTATTATTTAACATTTATTTTTTATCTTTATGATTACTTACTTCTTTTTTGTGTAATCATTTAGTCTAGCCGTGGAATTCAAGAAACATTCAGAAATGCACAACACAAGTTTTACTTAGTTTTTTTTTTTTTTAATTAGCCCCACAATTCATTTGGGACCCAGCCCCCCTAGCATGACCTACAAAACACGATATGATATTAAATAGCGATTTATCGACACCCTACTGTCAAAATATGAACTTTTAGCGAAACAGCAAGCATGACTGTGACATCACCGGCACGGACATACTCGCTATTTTGATAAAAGTTCAAGATGGTGGCTATCATATTTTGACTGTTGGGTTTCGATATATCACTACCTATATTATATCGTGTTTTGTTGGTCATGCTAGGGGGGCAGGATTGATAACAGTTAAAATTTCCTAAGAAGTGCAAAAAGTTGACATTTGATTTAATATTTTTAACAATGTCTCATAAATTAGTAAAATAAGTAGTTGTAAAGTTTAAAGTATTACCAATGCATAAATAGCGAAATTTAGCTAATAGCTCAAACCTATCTGATGATTGGATGTAAGTTGTTAAAAATCCTTCTTTTTTAGCTAACTGAAGAGCAATTCTCATCAATTGTGTGGTCAAATGTGAAACAAGACTTCAAAAAAGAAATTAAAGAACACACATTAGATACACTATACTTCCTCATGGTCATCAGCAAGAAGTTCCCAAGTAAAGTAAAGCTGAGGAAACTAATTGGAAACCCTGAATTACTTTGTGAAGACAATATTACTGATGTTTGTGAAAAACTCTTGGTAAGTTTCTTTCCCAACTACCTAATGGTTGGGTTTTGCCATGAAAATACAGAAAAAAATGGTTATTCAAAGCAGCATTGATTTGACAACTGGGCAACAATGCAACCTCCTTTATTACAATTTTTTTCTTTATTTAATTTGAAACGTCTACATTATGTTGTGTTTTTTTTCAGGCTGGTATTGATTATAACACAGTTAATCATCCTATCTATCAGGAAGTTGGGGTGCAAATGGCCAATTCACCTTATTTGCAGCTATTCTGGACCTCAGGGATAGACAGTCAACTAACGAAACACAATAGGAATAGAGAACTTGCTTCATTGCATATACTGAATGCTATACTAAGCAACCTTACTGAAAAAGTTGAAGTAATACCAGAATTGATCAGTAAAAACTTTTTCAAGTTATTCATGGATTGGTTTAAAGGACTTCAAACAGCAAGTAAAATAAGAAACAAAAGAGACAATGAAGATGATCACAAAATAATGATCAAAAAAGAAAAAGAAGTGCTTCTGACATTAACTAAACTTATGAAGTCAAAAAATATTACCAACCAAATAAGAGTAGATACTTTAAAGAAACTACTGTTCAACCCGGGAGAAATGAACTTTACAGAAGCTACTGGAACCAGCCTTGTCAAATCGATCATTTCTGATTTAGAAAAGGAGGGTGTAAAGAAATTGGCTAAGTTATTCAAAGGTGTTCTACTGAACACCTCAAAGAAAACTGTAAAAGAAGATGTTGAGAGAAACTGGTACAATAATGAAAGGCTGAAGGCGGCTGAGCTACTGTCCTATTTAGTAACTCATGAAACTGTTAAAGACGATTTAGAATTCAAATTAACTTATATGAAGCTATTGATGTGTTTTGGATTCTTTAAGATTGGTGGGGATGAAAATGTGGCCATCAGTACTGATCTTTCAGGTGATTTACTTTTTGTCTTTATTGCACACCACGCAAAATAAGCAGATCAAAAAAAAAACCTAAGTACACTTAGAAAAAGTTGCCTTTTGAATTGAATCCTCTAGAAATAAACGACAGGAATTGCGCTCATGGCAAACCACAGCGCCACGGTGCCAGTTGGGTCATCGAATATCTTTTAAAGCTTAATTTTTAAACATCGTCATTTTTAAATTACATGAAATTTTCATCTATTTTTAGATTTATAATGAATAATAAATAAGCTTTTTCGTATTTCAGGTGCCATCAAATCGTGTTTTTATCGATGCTTCGCCTCGCGTTTTACAAATGTCGACGACCTTTTGTCGGTGCTGTCGTCACTATGCAGTTTCATTAGCTCTAGTTTAGGAAAAGAGCAGATCCGTACAAAGTTAGAAAAACAATTTCCAAAAGATAGCATGGAGTGCTGGGAAATGGTCACTGAAATCTGCCAGAACATTGAGAAAAATGACCATAAATCAAAAGTAGATAAAGTTTTCCTCATTTTGCTATATCAACTTGGTTTATTTTTGTTCTCTGAACCCACTCACACTAAAGTTGCCAGGAGTTCAATAAAGGAATTAAAAAGTTGCTATGATCATTACAAAAAAGAGCAAAAACATAAATCTGGAAAAATGAAAGGAGTTGATGCATCAGATGAACCAGAATGGATAGAAGTGTTGATTGAAGTTCTTCTATCTATTCTGTCTGTGGAGTCGAGTGTTCTGCGTTCTGTTGTTCAATGTGTATTCCGACTTCTCTGGGAGTTCCTTACTCCAACCTCAATCGGTCAAATAGTATCGGTACTAGACCCAGAGAGTGAGTCCAACCCATTGACCCAAGGTGCAGACTCTGATGATGATGGTGACTCCGACGACGCAGGAGAACAAAATGGTGATGAAGTTGCTGAAAAGAAAAGCGATGAAGAAAGTGGTGAGAGCGACAGTGAAACGGAAGAAGAAGATGAGGATGATGACATGAAGATACCTGAACAACTAAAAATGGCTGTACAAAAAGCACTAGGTGGTGCTGCAAATGAAAGCGATACTGAAAGTGTAGACGCTGATATGATTGACGAGGACGAAGGAAAAAAACTGGACGAAGCTCTCGCAGAAGCTTTCAAACAATTTGGCCAAGGTAAAGGAAAGAAAACAAAGAAAGAACGAAAAGATAAAAAAGCACTGTCAGACTTTCGGATAAGGGTTCTTGATCTTTTGGGTATTTACCTGGAAAAAGATCCTTCCATGGACATTTGTTTGTCTATGATCGCACCACTAACCAGGTGTTTGGAATTTTGTATACAAGACAATCAGTTCAGTGAACTGGAAAACAGAGTTCGGAAAACCATTAAAATTTTAACTAAGATTCGAAAATTTACATCGACGGAGGGAATCGACATCGACATCTTGTGTGACTACTTAAAGTCTACAATAGATAAAGGCGCCAGATCGCATTTCTTGTTTCAAGCTGTAGGTGATGTCGTTACATTTTTCGCCACATTTATAATCAGTTGCTCACAAAAGATCGAAGTTAAAAAACCGAAGTCACCCAAGAAGAAAAAAACGAATTCCCCCTTAGTAGACATTTTAAAAGAAGCCCTAAAGAATTATTTTCAGAATCGCAGCTGTTTGCTTCCGATCATATTTTTCCACAACATATTGCAAATGGAATGGGATGGAAATTTCGAACTTGTGCCGGTCATAATAGAGAATATTTTCAACAATGATGTTAGACAATTCCGTCGAAACGAAGGCTTGGAATTAATGGCAGGGTTTTATAAAGCTTTGAAAAGAAACAAACCAACATCAGATACAGCTTTAAGCAAATTATCTCTCTTGGAAACGCAATTCGCAAACACTCTGACGGAAACACTGAAGGGAGATTCAGGTTTCGAAGTGAAAAATAATTTTTTTGTAGTACTAAAGAAGTTGATAAACACAATCAAAATGTTTCACGAAAGCTCACATATTGAGAGTAACCTAAACATTCAATTGCTTTTAGAAATTGTGGGTTCTTGTAAGGGAACAATAAAAGCTGTTAAAATTAAGACCCAGACCAATGAAGATCAAAATCAACAAAATAAAAAGAAGAAATCAAAGAAAAAGAAACGAAAATTTGAAAAGATAAATGGACACAGTGAACCACAAGCGAAAAAAATTAAAAAATCGTCTGAAGAAAGTGATGATGATTAACTAAGAATAATGTTAGTGAATTATGTATATATAATACATAATATTTCAAAAAATATTTTTTCATCCCTTAAGTCTCCTGAAGTCCTTCTTATTTTAGTTAGAGTTTAGTTCTTGAACTACCTAGGTGATGTTATAAGTGAAGTGATGAATGCAAAAACTAATTGATTTTAAAAACCAGCAATGAATCGCATGGAACGGAACGAAAAAAAAAGTGTTTATCTGTGAACCATATGTTTACTTGTCAAAGTCATACTTCTAAACTTTCTACTAGTAGAATCGAAATACGAGTGGGTCGGACCACTCGTTGCAGAATTCACAGAATGAATTTTAAAAAATAGCGATCTTAGTCATTCGCATGCGAATCTTACCATTTCGTATTCGAATTGGAATTCGCATGATTCAAAATACGTCTCCTGAGGGCCTAGTTCGAGTGCCATAAAATAATCACGTCGATTACTGTTAATTTTGTATTACTTTCAATCGATTTAAGTGACTTGGTTGTTTTGTGCGACTCTCACTAGGCACCCAGGGAGGTGATTTATTACCTTAAAGCATTTGAATGCTCTAAGTTTATTACTCTTTGGGGCCTAGTGCGAGTGCCACAAAAATCACGTCGCTGACTTTTTCGAAAAGTCAATGTTAATTTGTATTTCTTTTCGATAGATTTAAGTTTTGTGCAACCCGCACTAGGCACCCAGTTATCATTCGATTTTTAAAACTTTCGATGTGATAAAGCTTACTCCTTTTTGAAGCCCGTTAAAATTGTTGTGCATTTGACTCTCCGCATCAATTAATTAAAAGCATCATAGTAGTAGCCGGAAGTAAGTTAATACAGTAGTAGTAGCACGTATTTTTTTAGAATCCATTCAATAAACGGCCTTATTGCTTGAGCGACAGATTGAATCCCCCGGGGCCGTTTTCGGTTGCCGAGGAAGAGTCGAGCCATTTTAGCTCGACTTTAGGCTCGGTCTATACGCTGCCAGAATCCGTAAGCATCTACAAGAATCTGTTCAAAAAACGACCTTATTGCTTAAGCGAAGGTTTGAATCCGCGTTAACCCGGTCCGGTTTCCATCTGGGTATAGACCGAGCCTTATGAAAGCTACCCAACTAGAACACTGATCAAATGAACTCTAGAGTACGGCTAGTACACGGACGTAATAAAAATACGGACGTAACATCACATTAAAAAATGTGAAGCATGCAAGCTACTACAATTTCGTTTGTTGTACACATAGATATAGAATGTAGCGAATGCTAAGTCTATGGTTGTAAATGATCTACCTACACTCACACATACACACTAAGTCCGACAACCCGCCGCCATTTCGCCCCGAGTGACAGCGCCACAGACGACACGTAGTAAATGCGTTCGTTGCGTCAACGATTTATTTTTCAAATATGCCGTCTTGTGTTGTTAAATCATGTAAAAACTACATGAGTAAACGTAAAAAGTCACATGGAATCACCTATCACACGTAAGTTGTTACGATTCGTGATAAAAAAATACATGTTTTAAATATTTTGAATGCAACAGTGTTGTCACTTTATTTACGGGAAAATTACCCTAAAGGTGGGAAAATCTATATTTGTACGCAACAAACTATGTATGTGACTCTGAAATCAGATTTCGTCAGTTTTTGGGTACCGTTTCTCAAAAGTAAAATAAAAGATCCCCATACTTTTAATATAAAATATCTCTTACGTCGTTTTCATAGGTTTCCTAGAGACAAAAATCGTAGAGATGACTGGATTTTAATTATTCGAAACTGCAGAGGAGAAAACAGTTGGAACCCATCATCTGCCAGTACCGTGTGCAGTACACATTTTGATGACATAGATTTTATAACTACAGCTAAGGGGCTACGTTGTTTGGTTCCGTATGCCGTTCCAAAAAGAGTAAGTTTTATTGTATTGGAATTATTTGTAATGAATTTAATATTTAATGAGCTGCTTCTATTCTTATTTATTTTAATACTTGCAGTTACTTTCAAACTCTACAGAAACACAAACACAAAGCTCTTTTTCACCTATATTGCAGGTATTGATATTTTTGAACAATGTACCTATATATTTAACATTTATTGCTACCAATGCAACATAATTTTTTTAACGCGTTTTAAGATGTCACCGAATGATGTTAGAGGAATGGCAAACGATCAACTACCGACGTCATCGTCGAGCACGATATCGTCTTTACCGCAGGTATAATATACAAAACAATAGTAAAGTGATAAATAATCTGTATACTAACTTAATAGAGTTCAGGATAGTTAAATATTTTAATACAATAATATTATAAGTGTGAATGTTTGTAAGTTAAAAATTCATCTCTGTCTTATAATGTGTAATAAAGGGTATGGAACAAATTATCTTAAATATATCTGTTACTTCTTTTAGGTGCCTGTAATCAAGGATGAATTTAATTTGACTGGATATTGCCGACTATGTGCCACTTCCATCTGTGATGGCACGTTAATAAACGTTGAGAGTGATAACGTTATGAAAGAATTAGTTGTGAATATGTCACAGAGACTGAATACCAATATTGACTTCAGCCAAGAACATCTGCCAACAACCGTTTGCTCTGTTTGTGTCAAGTCATTGTATACATCTTATGATTTCGTTGCTGGTATCGACCTGGCACAGATGACTCTAAATAAAATATCGATGCAGAAACACAATTATCAGATGCCAGTAAAAATGAATCAGGACACAAACGTGGATTTGTCGAATATATCTTTACAGCAGGTATATGAACGACACAGAGAACTAAAAGATTTTTAGTCATTGTTAAATATTTTATCAGAATAATGTTTTTTTTTTTTCATTAAGGCGAACAACGGATCAGAGGCATGTTATTTAGATGAGCCTTTGTTACATGCATCAAGCGAAACTTCATCACAACAAGTTTGTATTTTTTTAGATAATGCTTTGTAATTGGAACAATTGGAACTTAGAAATTTTAAACTTATTTTATTTTTTAGCTATCACCGAAGATTGAAGCAGCACTACGACCACATTTAGTTAAATTAAGTCCGAATATTCCTTTGATGCTTGACTCACCCAGAAAACGTCGACTGAAGGATACTCTCCATAAAAAAAAACTAATTATTGAACAACAAAAAAAGAATATAAAAAGATTGAACCAAAAAGTTAGGAGATTCAGAAATCGGAATGAATCACTTAAGAATATCCTAAAAACCCTTAAGGAAAGAAATTTCATCAGCCCCGATCTATACAACACTCCTCCTCCTCGCATCGGTATTCTCACTGCTGAGGGTCGTGACCGTGTTCTGATAGAGTTATAGTATTTCTTACTGTTTGGCGCCAGCCCGTTCTGTCCTCTGCTGCCCGAAGAGCATCGTGGACGGTTGTGTCAAGAGTGGCGCGAATTTGGTCCGTCCAATGCGTCGGGCTCCTGCCCCGTGGTCTCTTTCCTGGCACTTTCCAGTGACAAGAAATCGCTCGAGGTTGTTACCGTCCTTTCGCGCTATGTGTCCAAAGTACTCGAGGATCCTACGGAGGCAGATGGTGGAGAGTCTAGTTTTGATTTTGAGTTCTTGCAGGATTAATACGTTGGTGCGGTGTGCTGTCCATGGTATTCCGAGCATTTTTCTCCAACACCACATCTCGAATGCATCAATGCGGTTGCGGTCAGCCTTCCTTAAGGTCCATGTTTCTGCGCCGTACATAAATATCGAAAAGACTAGGGTTCGCACAAGGCTGTACAATATGCTATACGACACATTGAATGAAAATGTTGTTGCTGCCGACTTGTTTAATAATTTTAATCGCAAAAAACTTAGAGACAAAAAACTAGAATATTAGGTACTCCCATACAATAAAAAAAAATTGCCTAACACTGAATTATTATTCGCCAAGAGCATAATATGATTACATAAGACAATCCTTTGACACTTGCTTACCCCACCGGAAAACTCTGGCCAAATGATATGGTCATATTAAAGGTGAGCCCGGGTTTACTGAAGAGTCTTTCCAAGCATTAAAAGCAAAAGCTGAAGTTAGCCAACAACATCGACTTTTATGCTTTTGTGTGTTTGATGAAGTATTAAACCCCAAAAGCTTTGGGATGGTAAAAAAAATATAGGCTTCGTAGATATGGGAACTGGAGTCGAAGAGGGTGCTGATTTAGCCTATCAAGCTCTGGTTTTCTTTCTCGTAGGTATAAATGAACATTTTAAAGTACCCTTAGGATATTTTTTGAGCAACGGTGTAACGGGGAAGCAGAAAGCAAATTTGATAAAAAAATGTTTAATTAGATGTTTTGAATCAGACATTGATGTTGTCAGTTTAACGTGTGATGGGCATGCTACTAATTTAATAGCACTAGAATTACTTGGTTGTAACTTAAAACCGGATACTTTAAAAACGACATTTAAACATCCATCCAATGACTCAGAAATAGCTTGTTTTCTTGACCCAAGCCATATGATTAAGTTAATAAGAAATCAACTTGAATCAAAAAGACGATTCGTTGATTTCAACGATCGTGAAATCTCCTGGGATATAATAGAAAATCTTAACAATTTCAAGATAAAGAAGGGTTGCATTTGGCGAACAAATTGACAAAAAGTCATATTAATTTTAAAAACAAAATTATAAAAGTCAATCTAGCAACTCAAATTTTCAGTACAAGTGTCGCCGAATGCCATTAACACTTGTAGAAAAATACTAAAAATACACGAATTTGATGACTCTGAGGCAACAGAAGCTTTTATCAAAAAAATTAATGATATGTTTGATATTTTCAATAGTAGAGCAATGCAAAGTTTTGATTTCAAGCAACCATTATGGGCACAAAACAAAAGCAAAATATTTGATTTTTTAAATGATTTAAAAATTAACTTTAAGGAAATAAAGATATAAATTCTTACTAAAAGAAAAGTCATTACAAATGGAAGACCAGTTTTTAATAACCAGATACTTAAAGCCAATAGTTGAAACAAAGTGCAAAACAGGTTTTCTTGGAACCCTAATTAATATAAACAGTCTTCAATATCATTATGAAAAATTGATTGATAACGGCAAATTGGTATACTTACCGACATAATACTTAGCCAAGAATTAAGAGGTACTGAATTGGAACAATTATTCAGAACACAGAAAAAATGCTTACGGGCAATCTGTGGTATGTCACCTCGTGATTCTTGCAAGCCAGTATTCAAACAGCTACAAATACTGCCCTTACCGAGTATGTACATACTAGAGGTAGCTACTTTTGTTAAAAATAACTTACACCTCTTCCAAAAACGTATGCATATTCATATCAGAAATGTAAAAGATCCAGATCGGTTAGTCTATAAGAGTAATCCAAAACTGGCTCATTATCGAAGACAATGCAATGCTATGTGTATTAAAATTTTTAACGCAATACCAAGAGATATTAGGGATTTGCCGAATATATTATTTAAACGCAGACTTAATATTTGGCTAAGAGACAAGAACTTTTATAAAATCAGTGACATCTTCATTAAAAATCATCACATTAGGACATAAATATATTTTTTTGACATTACAATGAATTGACTAGATAACAATATAACTTTTGACATTATATTTTAGTAAAATTTACATTTAGTCTATTATATTATTTTTTTTATTCAATAAATGATGACCAGATGACATTATCTTAATTAAAATTTGCATGCCACTTTATGGTAAAACATGTGCTCCTTCATTCATTAATATAAATTGTACCACCACTATAACCATGTTTTGAGCAAATAAATTTTCATTTCATTTCATTTCATTTCAAGATCACTTAGAAATATTTTTCTCTTCCATACGGCTTCAATGCGATAGTAATGACAATCCTAATGTTAGACAATTTAAGGGAAGCTATAAAAAACTTTTAACATATTTGGAATTACAATGTGTTACTACTGGCAACTGTGTACCCTTGGAGAAAGTTGCAATCTTAAATTGCAGATCTAGTTCCCAAATTACTAACTCTACCATTCCATATCTTCGCCATGACGAAGAGGAAGATACTTGCATTTCTCCTCTTAACCTCTTAGATAAATGTAATTCCAATTTAAGTGATCTTACAAAACAGTTGGAAGTAGAACAATTTAACGATTGCCGATATATTATAATTGGCTATATATCGGGCAATGTAGCCTATTCATTGCATAAAACATTGAAATGTCAAGTTTGTTTGGCTCAATTAATAACCACCGATATTTTGGATTTCCATAAATTGATTTTAAAGAAAAACAGAGGAGGATTGAATTTTCCATCTAAAGACTTATTTGATATATGTTGTGTTTGTGAAATTGTTATTAGAAAGTTGGCTAAAGAAAAAATACAAATATATAGTAATAAGCAACATATGTATCTAATGACAAAAATTTTGGAAATGTTCATTGACAACAGAACAACTTTTTTAAATATAGAAAATATTCACGCCATAGCAGGAGCAGATTAAAGAATAAGTTTAATGAAATGCATTATTCAAAAGTATTTGAACGTTCGGTTCCATCATATTTCTAAAATAGAAAGTATTTCCCGTACATTAGACAACAAAAGACAAGTGTACAAAAAGTTGACACAACATAAAGGATTTTAGCGCATCTTTATTAATTATAATAATAATATACGTACTTTACATTATTATTATACCATTATGATATATGTGGTAAACGAATTTTTGATTTTTAACCCCCGACGCAAAAACGACGGGGTGTTATAAGTTTGACGTGTCTGTGTGTGTTTGTGTGTGGGTGGCATCTTAGCTCCCGAACGGATGAACCGATTTTGATTTAGTTTTTTTCGTTTGAATGATTAATTAGTCGAGAGTGTTTTTAGCTATGTTTGATGAAAATCGGTCCAAGATGGCCGCCGTAACAAAATGGCGGATTACATATTTTTTGTTAAACTTCCTCAATATCCATCCAATGAAAGCGCTGACTAGTAGAATTTTTTACCTTTTTCAATAACTTATTAGCGTCGTGGGGTTTTCAAAATTTTTCAATTTTACTTTTTGTTATTAAGCGGTATATTTTATAGATAGTCATAGCCTTATCACTAATAATGTCATGTGTAAAAATATATTTCTTTATACGTAACATGTGTTTTATTTTTTAGCACACTTGATCATAAAAAATATGTTTGGTAGGTCAACATAGATCAACCGTTTATATTTCTGTTAAAAAATATATGTAAATGACATAAGTTAACTGAGATCGATTGGTACCACCAAACAGCAGGGAAATTGATGGTTTATATAGCAACCCTTAAATCATGCACACAGCCTAAACGGGCGGCCATTATTATGCTTCACATAAGGTTAGACGAGGTTACGTCCGTATTTTTTTTACGTCCGTGGTCTAGTAGTAGTATTTATTTATCCACAAAGGGAAAGGCGATGGTACAGAGCCATACAGCCAAATTTTGAGAACCAGAATAAAAAAATACTTGTGTTGCACCGTGATATTTTTTAATCGAATCTGTCATTTTGTCTGAGCTATGCAAGAATGAGCTCAAAACCATAACCGAGGCATTTTTAGCGAGGGACAATTTCTTGCAACACTGCACCGGAAACAAGCTGCAACTCATATGTTTCACAACCTGCCCAAAACTCAGCCAGCCATCTTTTGTGGAAAAATCATTTGTTTCGTGTCGTCAGGGTAAATTTCACAATTGTAATTAATGTCAGAGCCACAGTCTTCGCTTTTATTAAAAAAGCAGCTAGCAGGTATGTGTTTAGTGCGTTCAAAAATAATTTGTCGAGTCACTTTCGCACTGAGCGTCAAATGACTTGTCGTGGAATCATTGACCTTATCGGGTCGAATTTTGGCCATCCTAATGATTCGGATGATAATGTAAGGTAAAAGCTTTCTTCCCACTAGATAATTGATGTAAATTACAACAGGCACGGGCTGGTGGGAATAAAATCAATAGTGGTCATTATGACAGCTATTCGCTGCCAAAGCCAGAGAGTAGATTACACTTTCGAAGTGTATTTACGGTTCAAACTTGGCAATGATTCACGTTAATTTTATTTAGCTGCAAAATTTCAGCATACGTAAAATTTAGAAAGCGTAATTATTTATGTGTCGTCGAAACTTATGAGATAAAATGATGTTTTTCAGAACTGAACAAAAATCCAGTGGAAGGCTTTTCTGCTGGGTTGATAGACGACAATGATATTTATAGATGGGAGGTTCTCATCATTGGTCCTCCGGATACATTGTAGTGAGTAACAAGTATTGTATAAAATATAAAATTTGTATTAGGTATCTATGTTGTAACACATGGCATGGTATTTTTATACCTGAATACTGTGTTAAATGCCATGTTCATGACAGCTATGCAACAATTTCTAAATTATTACATCTTCTGGTGTTTGTCTATAGACAATTAATTAATTATTCATCAACTTGCTTTATAGTGAGGGTGGGTTCTTCAAAGCACACTTACATTTTCCAAAGGAGTATCCTCTGAGGCCACCACGGATGAAATTTGTTACTGAAATATGGCACCCAAATAGTAAGTAATTCTATTGACCTTTCTAAATCTTTCATGGGCATAATATTTGTTTTTTTATTTTTAATTACCTATGCCCAGATAAAAATAGCAATTTATAATATTGCTACATAAATATTTAGTGTACTAGTGTGCAATCATGAACAATAGGGATAAAGTCAGGGTTGTATTTTTAAAAATATAAATCACTGATTTCAATCAAGCATTTGATATTTTTTGGTAACTGTTTCAAATAGGATCTTTTTTCCTACCAACTCTCATCTTGTGTCGGTTTTAACGCAATAAGTACTAATGTACTAAACCTAGACCATAACATATTTTAAAAGCTTTTTCAATATGATCTAAATACAATTTTTAAGTTCTTTGGTAATGTTTCACTTTTTAGTTGAAAAGAATGGTGATGTCTGCATATCAATATTGCATGAACCTGGAGATGACAAATGGGGTTACGAGAAGGCGTCAGAACGGTGGTTACCGGTGCACACTGTGGAGACCATTCTCATAAGTGTAATCTCCATGCTGGCTGATCCTAATGATGAGAGTCCTGCCAATGTTGATGCTGCGGTTTGTATTTTAATTATTTCTATAAAAAACTATATTTATTAGTATTAGAGGTTTTAATTTAAAGATTTACTTTTCAATTTAAAGAAATATGGACATAATAGAGTTTAATAAATGGCACCGGTCTTTATGGTGTATTTTATCCTGGTTGTTACTTAAAAAAATACAGTCAACACTTACCTCCCTATATTTTAGACCACCTCTGTAGCCGAGAGGCGAGACCGCCGGACTTGGCTTGCCATCTCTGAGGTCCCGGGTTCAATTTCCGGTCGGGTCAATGTAGAAAACTTCGTCTATATTGTCTCGGGTCTGGTTGTTGTGGTATCGTCGTTGTTTCTGATTTCTGTATTTATTTACTACATAATATTCAAATCAAATTCTGAAAAGTCAGTTGCCTGTACCCACTACTATTTATAAAATTAGTAGCTATATAGGATTGTACAGTCAACAGCACGTCGACCTACCCTAAAAGTCAAAAATTCTCCAATAGGTTTTTAACTTTAAGCCTGACATATAGAGTTCATTTTCAAATGAGAAAATTTTACTTTTTGTGGTAGGTCGACGTGCTGTTGTCCGTACTAAAGTGCTTGTGAGTAAATAATAAAATAAATATTCAAAAATAATTATACCTGTGCAACAAATTGTACTTTTACATTTATTCAATTCATTATTTAATGTAGGTAAAACAAATATTTACACCTAGCTAGACCCTAAAAGGATGACCAATTTTTCTACTTACATATTTAAAAAAGTAACATATTGAACACTAACAAAATGATAATTAAATTATATTAATTTGGGAAACATGGCCTCCATGTAAAAATATCTTCAGAGGTACTTATTTTGCATGTACTGTTTTTATTTTTTCTGTGAATTTTTTTTGTATTTATCTGACTTTCATGTTGTTTGTATCCACAGAAAGAATGGAGGGAACGATATTCGGATTTCAAAAAGAAAGTTGCCAGATGTGTTAGGAAAAGTCAAGAAGATTGCTTTTAGGAGCGTGTGGGGGACTTAGATCACAGATTATGTCGTTGGAAAAGGGCCTCGTGACACCACAATCATAAAACACATCATCATTCGGTACTAGGTCGCAGCGCGCGCCCGACGGTCACACAGACACCGATAGACGCATATCACTTGTACGAGTGTGCTCATTCTGTTTCTTTTTGCAGAAAGAATGGAGAGAATCATATTCGGAGTTTAAAAGAAAAGTAGCACAGTGTGTGAGAAAGAGCCAAGAGGATTGTTCCTAAGTAACAGTGCCCTTTTTCATTAATTTAGTTGGATAGTGAGTGTTTGGTGATTCAGTTAGGACGTTGAGAGCAGGCCCAGTGTGACCCTAGTGCAAGCCCCTCCATCTGGGCCAGAGACAATATTGAAATTGATTTAAAAATAGATACTTATTGTAATTAAATGGTATCGCTGCCGTATTTTATAAATAATAAATTAAAAATAGAATTCAAGGTCTTTTTCATCTTTTTTAAGACGTGTTAGCTAGCTATTGTTATAATAATGAAATGTGTATGGTAATTTTTTTAATGAAAAACATCTGCATTTGTTAATTTTCTTCCTCTTATTATGGTAAAGTTTGATCTCTGTATAGTAGAAACCAAATCTGAAGATGCATATGTTATCAGCAATTATTATTTATTACAGTTCTCATTTTGTAATATTGTTGACATGCAATTTATGAAACATAATAAACGAAAAAATTGTATAAGATCTTAAAAATGTATTTGCATGTAAAATGGTAGTTACCGAAACATTACGATGGATATGTACACATTGGTCGCTTCTCTGAAACACAATTTTTATTCTAGTGCTAATTTTAGTAGTAAATTTAAAACCTAACTATAATTTTACTGAATAAAAAAAAATTGTAAACTTAACATTGTATCCATTCAACCTTGCCCATTATGGTTCTTGCTAAAGTTCGATGAGTTTATGTGAATGAAACTTTTGATTGTAAATGTATATTGTTATTCAAATCTTGAATTGTTTGCCTTGTCAAAAGAAAATATTAAATCTTTCTCTCCCTCCCCTTCAATAGAGCAATATTATTATCAATGCTGAAACATGCATCAATGTCTGTTAATAAATATTGTCATGACTGAGCATAGAATCAGTCAGCAGACATAAAGTATAAGAATGTTACCATTTGCAAATATCATAATATGAATGACAATGAACCCCAAATCACATATTTATATCATCGAACAGTTATTTGTGACGTGTGTATATTTTTACTGTGTATGTATATTTTTTGCTATAAAATTATAATGCAGTGATAATGCTATTTCATTTGCATTCCTCTTAAAATTCCTTTAGTTTTCAGAAGCTAGTCCATAACATATTATGAGTATAGCATTTATATTAGGCCACTTGATTAAAATAAACTAAAAAAAATGACATATTTTTTTAAAAAATTGATAGAATCAGGCGTTACTTTGCGGAAATCCATAACTAAATAATTATGAAAATGTAATTATTTTGCTTACAACTTCCGCTTAGTTACGCCGGCATAGGAACCCCAATTACACCACCTGTAACCCACAATCTGAGGAAAATCACAGGCACATGCAAAGAGCACCGCCCTCCCTCCCTCAAATTGCATGCGAAACAGACGAATGCAAAAGTTAGTACCCAACACCGACATAAAAACCTCGACGCGCGTTTCGCCACTTCACGTGGCATCATCAGGACAGATGTTGTCGCCTCGGCTGCGCTTCGACGACTAAACTGTGAGACTGGCGAACAGGCCTTTTATACCCCCTCTCCACCACTAGTTTTAAACGTCACTCGTAACGTTACGAGTAACGTTCATCGTTATTTGACGGTTGTTTCTATTTTGTTGGTTAGAGAAGATATTTAATAGTGGAAAGTTGGCAAAACCGACCTGTTCATTCAACACAATAAAGATAATACGCTTACATTGTTGAATGAACAGGTCGGTTTTGCCAACTCTCCACTATTAAATATCTTCTCTAACCAACAAAATAGAAACAACCGTCAAATAACGATGAACGTTACGTTACGAGTGACGTTTAAAACTAGTGGTGGAGAGGGGGTATAAAAGGCCTGTTCGCCAGTCTCACAGTTTAGTCGTTGAAGCGCAGCCGAGGCGACAACATCTCTCCTGATGATGCCACGTGAAGTGGCGAAACGCGCGTCGAGGTTTTTATGTCGGTGTTGGGTACTAACTTTTGCATTCGTCTGTTTCGCATGCAATTTGAGGGAGGGAGGGCGGTGCTCTTTGCATGTGCCTGTGATTTTCCTCAGATTGTGGGTTACAGGTGGTGTAATTGGGGTTCCTATGCCGGCGTAACTAAGCGGAAGTTGTAAGCAAAATAATTACATTTTCATAATTATTTACATATTTTTTTATTTCTATATATTGGGTGTAAAAAAAGGCTTAACAAAGCCGAATACCACATATTCTACGTATTATTACGATCATTTTTTTCTTTTACACTATACCTGGGAAATGACGGGTTACAGAGTTACTGACAGTCAAAGTTACATGATCCGCTTACACACAGGCATAGTCTGTGGCGTGCGCGCTATACATTGCGGGTTAGAAATGAGTTATTTTTTTTGATACCCAAAAATAAAAGTAATTTCCCAGTAATTATTTTTTTTGCATTCTACTTGGTTTTATGTATAGAATTCGTGGTTTAAGGCTTCGTTAAGCCTTTTTTTACACCCTGTATATGTGATGCATATTTAAATGTCCCAAAATAAATTTACTTAATAATTTAAGCAGCTAGGTATTTATTAAAAATTCATAACATAAGTATAACTATAACACAATATTATTCACTGTCTGAGTTTTCAGCCAAGACTACACCTTGTATAGCTCTTGGATCAAAAGTACTTTCAAAACACCTTTTAAACACTGACTTTATCATTGTCTTTGATGTTGGGGACCCTGGTATATTGTCACAATCCATGACATCCTTGAGATTCCTATTTTGAAGATCCAACAGATTTGCAGCACCATTTAAACTGCTGTTACATGGTCCATTGGTCTCATTGATGCCATTGTCTTCAGGTATGTCAATAAAATTAAATAAATGGGAGTCCTCATCTAGACATTTTGAAATGTCCGTTTCTAGATGAGGCTTTTTTCTTGCAGAGTCATAAGTGCTGGAATCTTTTCGTTTTGTCTTTTCTGTTTTAGTTGTGTTCTGTGTGGATGTTGCTTGAGTAGCACTGTCTGGCTTTGATGTAGCCAACACAAAATGTGCTTCAAATGTTGTTCCATTATGTACAATAAAGACAGCTGGCCGTCCTGTAGTTTCAAAATGTAACTGGAGGGGCAAATTTAATGCTTCAGCAAAAGCTAGCAGTGCCTTGAACTCCTTTAGTGTGAAAGTAATAGTAGTCTCTTCTCCTATGGTGTAACTGTCGAATTCTGCTGGTTTGAGGCTTATCTGAGTACGAATGATCTTCAACAAATCTATGTTATTATCAAGATAGTTCCGCAGCACTAGTGACTGTGAAGTGGCCTCAAGTGTTACTTGATCATCTGAACTTTGGAAGTTGCCCAATGCTTCTGATAATATTCGTTGGGGTGATGTTAATCTGAAAAGTTATTTGATTGGGATTTTAAGATTTACCAGAGAAAAAATCATGATATTATATTAATAAAAAAACAATTTTAATGTACATACCTATTAGGTACTAAGTCCTTAGTGTAAACAGCCTGCATTGCTTTGCAATCTAATATGGATATAAAATGAGTCTTGACTATGCCATGTTTGCATTTCAATTGGAAGATTAGTTTACATGACTCTGGATCAAGTTTTATTTCTAAATTTTCAACTTGTTTGTCCATATGGGTGGGCGACTTGAATGTATTTAATGCAGATTTCATTGAAATTTTACATTTTAACCCTTCATTATCTTCAGTAGAGTAGTAGTTATAGTTAAAGTACGAAAAGAATGTTTTGTTAAACTTCACCATAGCGTAGGCCGATTCTGCGGCATTCAGTGTTCTTAGAAGTATACAATCAGGAAGGGACTCGAAGTACAACTCATCTCCAAATCTGGCCAAGGCATGCACAGTCCTACCTAAAACTAAGCCTAGGATGTTTAATATATATTTCTAGGTAAAAATGGGAGAACAGTAATTCTAAATTGGCAGTAATTAATTTAAAAATACCTTTGACATTGGCGCCGGGTACGTGACATTTCATCTTGGTTTTACTGGCTTTACAAGTATTTTTCCCTTACAAAAATATACACAAATATTTAATAACAATTCCCTAACATCATTGCATTGAATTAGTGCTTTGTTTTGTAATAATTAAAATAAATAAATAGAAGATACTGAGAAGTAGATTTAAGCATACAAACAAAAACAGATTATTTGTATTTCTGTCTGTCAATAGTGTCAGTAAAGTGACGTAAAGATACTGACCTGTATTAATACCTGGACTTGTAAATGATGTGGTCCGACAACGAGTTCCGATTTGAACGTTAAGTCGAAGAACAAACAATAGTCAAGCTCAGGCTCAGCAGCTATGGCCTAGTGCGAGTGCAACAAAATAGCCGCGAGTCGCGATCGCGAAGCTTACTTTTCTAAAAGTCCATGTTATTTGTATTACTTTTCGATGTTGAATGCTCTAAGTTTTCGATCGATTTAAATGACTTGGTTGTTTTGTGCATCTCGTATCTAGGCACCCTGCTCAAGTTTTTTATTGTTCTTATGCGATATATTTTAGGCGTAATCTGTCTAATCTATGATTATTAATGTAGTTTATTTGATCACTGACTAAAAAAGTTTCTAAAAAAAGTAAAATCTCAAGTGTTATTTGATCAGTGGGTGCCCGTTTACGTAGGTAGTTTATTTAATCAGTGGTGGGTGCCTGACGTAGTATTATTTGATCAGTGGGTGCCTGCTCTGACCACAGATTGACTAACCACAGATTGACTAGAGTATGTCTAAAGGCACTGATTAAATAATACTATCTATCTAAAGGCTCTGACTAATCTGTGGGTGCCCACAGAGCATTTAAATGTGGGTGCCTGTGTCTACCTACGTAGTATTATTCACAGATTAGTCAGAGTATGGTATTATTTGATCAGTGGCCTGTGTGTTGTCTTGTCAAGAAGAATTGTTTCAGTAAAAATTAAATGTGGGTCAAAATAACTGTAAAGTTTGGTCGCCTCTAATAAAAAATAATTAAATAATTATCCAGCCATCTCGTCGTAACCATGGGTGTATCTGGTAAGAATCTTGTCCTTATATAAAACACAACGGACTGGACTGGTTAATAATTTATTAATTTTATGTTTAAAGTGTTCAATGTCGTTTAGATAGGAATAAATGTCATTCAAATTTCACTTAAATCAGTAAATTGTTCAAATAATACTTGAATAAATATTTTTTTCCTATAAAAATCACACCATTAATCTAGTCACAGAAGTAAGCAAAGCAACAAGAAGACAGATAAATATACATAAACTAAGATCTCATTACACCTGCTCCTTGTGGTACATAAGCCATTAAACGAAGCCGGTGGTCCTATTAGACTCAACCCCAAATACTGATAAAATTTTGGCTCTGTTAGAGTCTGTGATCATGATAATAAGGCAAGTTTATTATGTAAATTGCGACCTGTGGTGGTGGGACCAATGATAATTTGGTTGTTTAATTCTGTAAGTAATTATTATTTTTTCTACTGAGACCTGTGTTCCTTGTTCTGTGAAGTTCTCATTTCCTGGGTCTATACTCAATACCTTGAAGTTTCTTATACATGTACTATATGACATGTGAAAAGACTTTACCTATTAATAGGAATCACATATTTTTTTTCATGTCCTTTGCATGATAATTCCTCTTTGTGTTCCTCCCTATTATCCCACCATATTCCTCTCCCTACCTCAATAGTAACCGTATTACATATCAATATTTCAGAAATATATAATATTTTATCTATATTCATTTCTTCTAATAATATAAAAATATAAGTTTATTTAATTCATCGACTACAGGATAATAACTATACTGATCCTATCCTATTCTGTTTTTCCGTACCTTTTAATTTTCCCGTACTTTTTCCCTACCTTTTACTCCGTCCGTGGCGAATGCACTAGTCGTGGTAGCCAATTAACAAAAAAAAAAAACTAACAATAGAAATGTTGAATGTTAAATGGCCTAATAAGACTGTTTGGGTGTTGACAAGTTGAGGAGATCATAACTATTTTATTTTATCTTGTAACCTAATCTGATCCATCTACGTCTTTGACTAAACATAATTTTGGCTTTCACCAAATTTCTCTAATGTTCCTCTTAATGATTGTTTCATTGATAAATCACCAATAAAATCAGGAATAACTTTGTATTGCTAGAAATATTGTTTGCATAGCATTGTCAGTGGGAACCTAAAATAACATTTATTTTTATGGGTGCCCCCCATTAGGCACTATGCTTGAGTCGCCCACAAATGTTTGCATGGGTCCATTGTTATTCAATTGTTATCTTTTTTTTCTGAGCATACAGGTTAATTGAATTTTTATGAAATAGAAGAAGAAATAGAAGAAATAGAAATAATTTATTTGTATAAAACATGGTAAATGACAGATCATAAATATTTTAAAATACATAGATTCACATGTTTCGCCATCATGGTGGCATGCAAAAATTCATTGTGTAAATAATAATAAAACTGGAACATTAAACATTTGAACACATTCATTAAATAACCTCCACACACATGTCAAAAAATAAAATAAACGAAACTCAATACAATGTCAAAACCATACAATTATTCATTTAATGTCAAAAAATTCAGTCAAATAATAGAAACAGCTGTTATAAGCCAATTACATAAAGATTTATTAAAATTATGAGTAGGCAGCTGACATATTTGTTGTGGAATATTATTATAAATTTTTATGCACATTTAGAAGCTATTCTTTTTGAAAAAAGCACTAGAACTGACTTGAGTCAACAGTCGAGTTGTGTCTCTCGGCCTCAGTCTATGGTTGACCTCGTTATTTTGTTTAAAAAATTTAGGATAACCTCGCACGAAAGTTCCCACTTCCAAAATGTAAAGACCTGTCAATGTGAGTAATCTCAATCTTTTAAATAATGGTCGACAAGTCTCACTTGGGCCTGCTCCACAAATTGCCCTTACACATTTTTTTTGTATTATAAACGCTTTAAGTATGTCAGTTGAATTTCCCCACAATATTAGGCCGTACCTTAGTGTTGAGACCACATAACCATGATATAAATATAAAAAAGATGTAAAACATTGAGGTATAATGTACTAGCGTACTAGAGAACACATCTCGAACTAAATGTTTCAGTCAAGCATCTTATTGGTAGTATTGAACAATCAAGAAGCAGTTTTGACAACTTCAATTATTGACACTGACTAAAGCTTTGTAGTCCACTGGACTACAATTCTGCCTGCCTAAAGGTTGTCTGGAAGAGATCGCTTTTTAGCGATAAGACCGCCTAAATTGTACATCTTTCTGTAAATATCAACTGTAACTTCTTTGTTTGGTGTGCAATAAAGAGTATCTATCTATCTATTATTTATACCTCAATGATGTAAAATAACATATCCTACCTGTATGGTTTAATTTGTGAAACCTGTAAAAATAGTTTAGAAGAAGAAACACAGAAAAATAAATTTTAAAGTATTATATTTGGTATTCCGACAGAGAAATGGTTTTTCGAAGATTGTTGAACTTTTGATGACACAATTGTCATCCTTAAAAATCTACCACAAAAATATGCTTTTGAAGTTATTTTGTTTTTACATACCTACTGCTTACAGTATTTTTAACCGACTTCAAAAATAAGGAGGAGGTTCTCAATTCGTCTGAATGTTGTTTTTTTTTTTGTATGTTTGTTACGCGATTACGCCGTCAATTATGGACCGATTTCAAAATTTATTTTTTAGTTTGAAAGGGTATACTCCCGAGGTGGTCCCATTTACACCAAGTCAGATTCTGATGATGGGATCCCTGGGAAATCGAGAACAACCCCCAATTTTTATAGGCACCCATAATGTTTTGCATATATTTTCTGACTCAATGCTGATTTTTGGGTCTGGTAATCATCATGTCATGTTGCTGACCTGATGATGGAAGCCACAGAACTCCTTAACGGATAGGAGTTAGAAGATAATACTGCAATTTGTCGACAGAAGGTATTTCGCAGTGTGTTGAGCAGACGTGGAGCTTATGAGGTACCAGACCGGCAATTTTTATTTACTGGGGCGTACCCGCACACCCAGTAACGAAAAAAAATTTGAAAGTTCCTTTCTTAATTTGACTTGTTATTTAACGCAAAACCTTATCCTATGGTTTCGACACCAAAATAGCCGCCGTTCTGGTTGGAGTGTAGGTAAACCCTTTTCTTAAGACTTAAAAATTTTCGTCGAAAAATTGACCCTATATAACACCTTATTTTTATCATACCATTGGATAGGGGGTCCATAGAGGACCAATATTAGTTAAGGTTAATTTGCTGTAAAGTCATTTTTGGCGAAGTTAGGAGGGAAAAAATAGAGGACTTAACACTTAAAATTGTAAAATAAAAAAAGTTTATTAAAAACCTAAAAACCGACTTCAAAATGAAACTAAAAAGCGAAAAATAATATTGACTAAAACATACCTAATCAGTTCTTTTTGGAGTCGGTGCGAATGAACACATTTTAACTCTCGATGGCTGGCACCGACTCCTAAAAGAACTGATTAGGTATGTTTTAGTCAAAATTTTTTTTTCGCTTTTTAGTTTCATTTTGAAGTCGGTTTTTAGGTTTTTAATAAACTTTTTTTATCTTAATCTTACAGTATCCTCTGAAGGATGTAACAGTATGAATAAACTAAAATTTTATCACAAAAGGTGTTAAATAATATTATTAAAATTCCTTGTTGTGTTCAAAGTTTATTTTAATAAAAAAAAACTAAATTACTTGTTCAAGTAATTTTGGGGTTTAATGAAATACTTTTTGAATCCTTGTTCATTTTTGAGAAATTCAAAATTTTCTATAGTAGAGTTGGAGACATGCCAGGCCATGATAAGCTTGCACGCACCGTCCGGCTCGGTGCAATACTCCATGGGCAATGACGAGGCTAAGGTTCTGGATGGATAATATGTGTATTCAGATATCACTCTCAGGCCGCATTTATCAACATTTTCTTCTAAACTCCTGACAGTCCCTGGAAAAAAAGTTGTTGTTCAACCTAGATTTCTCTTTACTATTTTATGTTTTTTTTTTAAATATTGGACAACATCACATTAATACATTGCTCTGATCCTGAGGAAAGTAGCCAAAACATTTGTGTTAAAGAAATCAGAAACAATGATGGTACCACAACACCCCGACCTGAGACAATACAGAAAAGTTCGTTATCTACGTTTTCCCGACCGGGGATCGAACCCGGAACCTCAGCGATGCCGACGCCGTATAGTCCGGCGTGCTCGCCTCTCGGCTACGGAGATTGACAAATAAATATTATGTCGTTCATGCTTATTTAATAGGCTTGTACCTCATCAATATAATTTATATAAAACACACATTTATGTGTATTGGACTGGTCAAATCGAATCAAAATCACTAGATCAGCACTATATTTTCTAATGATTGTATTGTCATACAAATGTCAAGCATCTACTCACAAAGTTTGAAGTTAAAAACTACTTCCAAGATTTGATTACTACTGAACTAACTAGGTATTAGTTAGTTAAAAGCGAAGCTAATAAATATGGATCTAATTACCGGTGTGTGCAGCCGCCACTTACCATTCTGACAGGTGTTATTGATGATTCGCCTCGGCACGCTCATGTACCGCTCGAGAGTGTTGTTGAAGGCCCTCTTCAGGCAAAGGAAGTCGTCCTCGGTGTACTCGAGCCGGCGCACAGTCGGCATTGTCTCGTATTTAATGACGGAGTTGAATGCGCAAGGGTCCTGTTGCGACGAGACCTGTAATTTGTTTGTTAGTATGCACCAGGGCCGGATCCTAGGATTCCTAGAGTGGAGCGGCGGTCGCTTTATGCGCCTGGTGACACGGGGTGCCAAAAAAACAAAATAAATAGGTCTTTGTTGACATGTTAATGGCCAAAATTTCAAACAAGGGGGCCGGGCGTATCTTCAACGTTTATATAATAAAAACAAAGATTTAATTCAGTCACATAAGCTCGGATAGTCGGATACATGTGGAACAGTGAAGATATGCAACAAGACGAGTACCTAAAGTTTCGTATTTCAACGGTTAGTTCATTGTTCTCATCAAGTATCAGCTGTCAAATAATCGGTACAAAACATTACTGAATCAAACGAACAGGCGTTTGACTGGAACGATTGTCTGGGGGTAGTGGTGAAAAACGCCCCCGATAAAATTCATCTGGTACCTTTTTACACAACCAAATTGTTACTTACTCCACACATTTATAATTTTTGTCTAGCGCATATTTATCTCGATGCATTTGCATAGTTTGCTTGCATAGTCGAACTACCATTGTTGTGCCTGACCTGACCTAAGTTTAACTACCAGTTCTACTACCATGTTAGAAATTGGCTGTTATGATCAGGCTTCACCTGCGTGACGCCTAACGTCCAATAACGGCATGATTAGCGTACATTAATTAATGCACTAAACTACGCGCTAAATGTGTGGCCTCACTTATTTGACGTTTGATTCTAGCGTAGCCACAGATCACATCTGTGGATACTAGTTTTTAAAATAAAATAAAAAGTTTCCAAGAACTTAATACTTTTCTCATTTTGTCCACTATCCTAACATAATGATTATGCACTTCAACATTTATTTCACGAATAGTTTTTGAATTTGACAGTGTGTTATAACATGTTCAGTGGTAGGTGTAGCCACAAAAACGCATTAGACGCCCGCTTAATCCATTTGATGTGTCGAAAGTTTTATAAAGTTACCGCCGTCCGAGCTATAGCCTAACTTCTAATGTCATTAAAGCAAATTAGCAATTATTAAAAATTAGCGCGTTAAGACCAGCCGCAACTGCGTACTGTATATGGCTACTAATGAAACTAATGGCTTTAGACGCAGGTAAAGCCCGTCCAAATGGGTCCCATTATAATATTCTACATTTTTTAACGACTGTAACATTATAGAATGTAATCAATCCTTAAAGGTCATATAGCAAACGGCTGTGCGCTGACTAGTCAGTAACGGGTCACGTACGCTTACGGGTACCGCATGTAAGTCGATCTGATAGAACGTATATAAACTCTGACCTCTTGGCCGATGCACTTGGGAACAACAGTGTCCTCAAAGGGCATGGTGTGCGCCTGCGCACGAACCACGCCGTTGCACAGGCTCCAGGCGCCGTCACGGATCACGTACGATCGCGGCGTCCGGTCCAACGTCGACACTAGCACGATTGATGCGCCTGACCTGCCAATACAAAACTGCTGTAACGCTCAGGAAATATTGTTGCGATGGTGTTAGTTCTTCAAATGCTTTTTGAGGGAGCACAAAAATTCACCAAAAGTGCTGTAGAATGCTACGAACCCTCACTCAGCGCTTCAATTGGCTGTTTTTTTGTGGTAGTGTAGGCATTTACCCAAAATCTGCTTATATCACGAAGTCTAAGTTAGAATCATTATTTTTTTATGATAATCTACATGAATCAAGTATTATTATTTCCAGTTGTTATGTCGATGCTTTGAGCTAGGAAAAAAATATTATTACTAATATAATACGACGACCTCTGTAGCCGAGAGGCGAGCACGCCGGACTGTATATGGCGCCGCCATCTCTGAGGTTCCGGGTTCGATCCCCGGTCGGGTCAATGTGGAAAACGAACTTTTCTATATTGTCTCGGGTCTGGGTGTTGTGGTACCGTCTTTGTTTCTGATTTTTATAACACAAGTGCTTTAGCTACTTACCTTAGGATCAGAGCAATGTATGTGATGGTGTCCAATATTTATTTATTTATAATATCTATTTTTTTTGTATTTCAAACATAATAAACACATAATTTTGAATGTGATGTTATAAGATACCTCCCATTGACAATAGCGTCTTTCAGCATGTTTTCACGCTCCGACACTTGTATTATTTGAGCTTTCAGCGTCTCCGCCAACATTCTGGCACTACTGAGAGTAGTTTCCAGTTTCGCTTTCAAACTGGTTGAGCTGAGATCATTATTCGCTGCGTTCGAAGCAACGTATTTCTTCATCATCTGACTCTGGAACCGCTCTGTTGATTCCGCCACCACTGGCACCATGCGGATGTGCTCGTCGTCAAAAAGGGCTGCGCCGCCGCCACCGTAGTCGCTGATCCTTCGATGATTGTCTTTGCTGTAAATGGTTTTTGCTTCTATAGACGGTCTAACTAAACCTGTTAACTTAATCATGTTGTAGACATTTGCTTATTAAAATTATTTAAATTTAATATACATAAGTAATTATTTTAAATTTATATCATTATATGATGAGGTTTAACACTAGTAATACTAGAGACTGTACTGATACAATATCTAAATTTAACTTACAATTGATCTTGAACTGGAAACATCCATTCTGCAGCCTATAAAAATAAAGAAAGGCATTTTTATACTTTCCTTACGGTCATGAAGATAACTTCTTGCCTGTGTCTATTCATCCGGAAGGCTTATTATAAAAAGCATCGGCTAAAGATGAAACAAGTAGTTCCGGAGATAATATAAAACAAACTTAACCTACTTATCCCACTAATATCATAAATGCGAAAGTTTGTAAGGATGTTTGTGGATCAATCAAGCGTAAACATCTAAACGTATTTAGAAGAAATTTTGCACCCATATGTAGAATATGATCTGGATTAACATATATATAGAATACTTTAGGTCCCGGTTAAATGTTCCTCCTGGACAATTTTCTACATTTTGTTCTTTATTTGAACGTTTTGCGTTTTGACATCATACGAAACATTCTGTAGTCCACGCAAACGAAGTTGCGGGCGCAGCTAGTTTATTATAATTGTCTTCATTCTTACACTATGTAATGTTTTATGCCATCGTTTATAAACCAGTTAAATGGCTTTGGTTTAGCAAAATTTCAGGTATGTATGATACATGCACACATATTAATATCATTACATATCATCATTAGTTTTGTAGTAGATTGTAGACACAGTAAAGTTTTCTTACCCAGTCACAGGAAGTTAAATGAAAAATGTAAGAGAACACAGCAACTTTTCCACCAAACATCTTAGACCCGTGCTTCCACTCCGGTGTCTCCACAATGTTGGAAAACCTTCATTTGTTTCTCAAATTGTTTGCAAACTTTCTGATAAGAATAGACCAATGGCGATTGTTCTAACCTATTGTGTTGATTACGGTCGAAAGAAAAAAATACACAGGTGTGCATGTATGGCCGAAAACAAATCAGATTTTTGAAATTTACACATTTTATTTTTAGAGTTTATAAAAAAATTGCTCAGGCATAAATTTCCCTTTTGCCCGTAATTTAACTGCTCTCTGTTAAATTACACACATTATTAATATGTAATAAAAACTATATTCTAGTTTTCAAATGAGTAGTAGTAATAAGTACGGCTTGTTTGTATATGTAAGATCCAATAGACGTGTAACTTTATTTTAGCAAGTATCTTCTTTGTCTGGGTACCTGTTTTTTATTATATTAATATAAAAAACAGGTTTAGTTTTGGGGCTAAACAATTGGTGTGATTGTTGTTAGAATTTATTTATCGTTTTCATGTCTAAATCAGTTTTGATAAAAGGAAAATTAACAGGACGCAATTTTATACCGTGAAAAAAAACCGAGTATAATATAAAATAATAAACCCAGTAAACAATAATTAGGAAGTCCTTTTTTACGTTGATAAAGATTATTATTCTAGCAAGTGAATCACTGCTCTCTCACTTCTACTGCATTCTTGAAATCATGGATAAGTTTAGCTTATATTGTAAAAGGTCGTAATTATAGTAAAATAAACATGCACAACTCATAAGGAATTTTAATGGAGCGCGAGCGGTTTCATTGTGAAATGTCACTAGCAAAAGTGACATCTACAAAATCTAGTCTACCTGCTTCTAACCCAGCGAATAATGATCAGCCAGTGTACAGGTTTCCCCTTATGGTAATTTGTATTTTTTCTCCATTTCGCAGCAATATCTTTTTGAGTTATCGAAAGTAAGATACCGCGACATTTTCGTTCTTGTTTTTCCCACTAGGCTATTATTGCATTTTTTATAATTGTTATAGCGGAAGATTTCGTGAATCAGCTATTGACTAAAGAAGCATCCGAGCAACCTTCAGACAATGTGAAACCTGAAGAATTAGAAATGCGGTTGCCAGATGACTTTGACGAAGAAAAATTCGATAGGTAAGAGACTTTCTACGGAATTCCAAACTCAATAACTTACTAGTTTACTAGTTGTAGGTACATAATATAAGTAGTCATGTGTTGTGTAATCATCGTGTTAGCACAAACCAAGTAAGTCAATATTCGCAAGTCATCTCACTATACCGAGGAATTGACTTGTCAATAATAAATGAGGGCTCGATCGACGATCGAATATCACGTAACTTTCCTGTCTATTCTGTTCTACTACCTAATAATGAAATGAGCTTGCAAGAACTTGTGAGTTCCTGACTCCTGTAGTGTAGTTTGTTTATTGAAAATAGCTTGAGCAATTTTGTCGTTTTAAAGTTTCATATTTATTCAGAAGTTTCAAAACGGATTTTTTCGCGGAGAATGTTTGATTCGTGATTGATGTGATTTTTACGAATAACAAAGTGAAGGAGGACCAAACTTTATAATGACATTGTCTAATGGAATGTGTATTTACAATAATAGTCAGCTAAAAAGCAACTCTTAACATCGTAAAAAACGAACTCTTCTATTCGCCCATGAACGCAAAACGTCCAGAGTTATATTCGGGTCCATTAAGAAACCTAAGACCACGACAGTAGGTAAATTGGTGTGTTGTTTGAAAAAACCAATCTATTGAGTTGCAGGCTTTTTATAGGTACTTAGCAATTTATATTACAATTATTTCAATGATAAATGCATTTTCAACCAGTACCTAGTACTTTTTTGTTTAAATGTCAGGCCCACGAAAGCACTGTCCAAAAAATTAGGAAGACTGAAGAATATTTCCTCTTGCCAGGGGCCGTCGTTTCTACTGGGAGCACAGCTACTCGTTCTCGACTTCGATGCTGCTGGGGCTGATGGCGGTGTTCGCGGTGCCGTCCATCCTGCGGGTGCTGGTCAGCACGCGCCGCTCCAACTCCACCTTCACGGCGTACCGCCGGTACCTGTCCACGCTGCTGCACACGCTCACATGGTTCGAGTACGAACTGAAGCCGGGTTCCAAGTAAGACTAGACTATTTACCTACTAGTTTATTAGTACCTTTACAATCTGAAGCTGGCACAAGCCATTATTAAGTTTGGGTCAAAGTTCCTTCTTAACTTCCATGAGATGCAATGGAGAGAAGACTGGTAAACCAATAAGTTTTATTGTCGAAATCTTGTGTTATTTCTATAGATCTATCTCAGTCTAGGGTCCCGCGTTGGAGGGAGAAGCATAATCTGACTCTCACTCAGGACCACACGCATGCAAGGAAAACATTTGTAGGTGGGGTTAATCTCACAACATCAACAACAAATTTGAGGGCGCAGCTTCCCCCAAACAATGGCCCATCTCTTAACGAGTGCCTGCTCACGCAAAGGTTTACTTCGCGTTAGTAAAAACGCTGTCCATATGGCAGACTATTGGAGTTGCCTTTTATACGAGAAGAAAATACTATAGCTTCGGTCTTCTCGCCTTACAATAAATAGGTAGATAGTGCCCTTCCCCCCGCCCTTACTACCCACATCGCTAAGTGGTGCGATTTAAATTGCAATATTAAGACTCAACTTCTAACCAGGCTAGTTGACACCACTAATGAATTGAAATACTTTTTTTGTGTTGACAAAACGCACCTCTGCTTTATAATTAATTTGTATGGCGATATCAAGCTTTGACGTCATTGTTTATCGGTTTCAACTGCCTATCATTTTATTGGTTTTGAAGCAAACAAAAATCAGATATTTCGAATAATTGATAATGTACCGGGATGTCGGGCCTGAAATAAGGGGTCAGATTTAATAAATGATGCCAAAGAATTATTTACGATTGGTGGACACAACCCAATTTAGGTCGTACTTTTCTTAACAACCTGTATTAACTGAAACGATGTGACTATTCTTGAAGATCCTGGAAGTCACTCTACACGGTGCGTTCGAGACACATCCGCGCCGGCATGTCGTCGAAGCTGAAAGGGTTGGGCGTGGTCTCGCAGCGGGACCTCGCGCTCACGCAGTTCGGCTTCGTCGGCTTCTCCATGCTGAAGCCCGACAAGCTGGGCATCCGCCAGCTGGCGCCCGGCGACTGGGATGCATATAACTACGTCTGGCATGTCATCGGGCATATGATCGGTTTGGAGGACAGGTGGGTACAGAGTAATATTGGAGGCTTTGTTAAATAAAATGAAAGTGTAGCGAGAATAATACTGGACCAGGACCTCGCGCTCACGCACTTCGGCTTCTTCGGCTTCTCCATGCTGAATTGCTGAAGCCGACAAGCGGGCATCCGCCAGCTGGCGCGCGGGTCTGAGTTTTTGAGCACTTTGATTGCCATAGTAAAACAACAATTCAACTCTGTTTGTTCAGTAAACCTGTTAGATGATTTAGACGACAGAGAGAGAGAGAGAGAGAGAGAGAAATGGCCTGCTTAATGCGATGGCCTGCGCCTGGTAAGCAACCGTATTTCTGCTACATACACAATTAATGATGGGCGGTGTGGTGACGACGCATTGTTAGGTTGGTTTCGAACGCTTCGAAAATACGCCTCCAGAATCGTAACACCTACGTTTCTGGAGGCGTATTTTTGAAGCGTTCGAATTCCAATTCACGTATTATTTGCTTACACTGTTAATGAATCGAGACTAGCGACGATATAGGTATTTGATACTAAGTAATTTAAGGTGATGGTACCAATGACAGATGGTACTTTGACAATAAATGAACAAACATAAAAAGCGGAATGTCACGTGATGTATGTAAAGTCGTGATATGAAAATGTTCACCATCTCAAGTTTAACGGATATATATCTAAGTCACAAGGACGAAAATAATAAATAAATCGTGAATCATTTAGTATAATGTAGATTATGTAGATTAAGTTTGTTTATCTTTTAAATCTTTGTAATTTTTTGGTTGATTGACAAAAGAAAAAATAAAAATCCATTTATTTTATCTAACTGACGGACCAAATAAAATTTCATTTTCTTTAACCAGTCGTCATTTGTAATTTTTTATTTACTCACAATGCAACACCTATCGAGATAAATGTGCAGTGTGTTACTCCATCAAACTGAATCTCATACGACACTTACGACAGGCCTATCAAAGCCTAAGCATGTAAACATATTATTTACTAAACTGTGCATTATTTTCAGATACAACATATGTCGCAAGACGTTTGCCGAGACTCAAGAAGTACTGCAACTTTTGCAAGAGCGAGTGTACACGCCGTGCTTAGAGAATGTGCCTGAGTACTTCGAGCACGCAGCTCGGGTCATGCTTGACGGGATGTGGTCCGTCAACCCTACCGTTGACATCGAGGCCACCATGTACTGGTGTCGGTACTTAGCTGATGTGCCTGGATATATCTACACTGAGAGTGATCGCATAGAGCTACAGAAGAAGTTACGGAAATGTTTGGAAGGGAAGCAACCTGACACCGGTGAGTATTGGACTAGGTTTCGTCTTCATCAGCTACTTATAGAATACTAGCTGTGCCCGCAACCTCGTTTGCGTGAACTAAAGGATGTTTTGTATATCACATAAATCCCACAGGAACATTGAACCAGAATCAATGGTATCTTATATGTTAATCCAGATCTTATTTTTTATGTGTGCAAAATTTCATCCAAATCCGTTCAGCCGTTTGCACATGATTGAGTAAAAACCATTAAAACCAATTTATTTCTGTAAATAGGCTTAAACTAAGCGCTTTTACACGTCCCAATATTTTTTTTCCCTACCACTACTTCAGGACAATTTTGGGCTAGCGCCGAGAAGAAGTAGCGCAAGAAACTCGGTCACTATTGTCAGCCTCTTTTTAAATAGTATATATTTTACATTACAAGATAAATGTACCTGTGCGAGCAGGGCAGTATTTATTTCCAAATATTTTTATCGTTTATATAATCATTAACAGTATAATATCCTTTTTTCATTAAAGTTGTTTTAATATGCGATTTAAATTTTAACAGGGGCAGTTCTACAATAGTCGCTGGTAATTTATTAAAAAAGCGAATACATTTTCCCATAAACGAATTACCCACTTTATGCAGTCTGAAATTGGGAACGGCAAGCTTATTCTTATTCCGTGTGTTAAGATTATGAATGTCACTTTTCTTAAGGAATAAGGACAGGTTTTTGCGCATGTACATTATATTTTCATAAATAAATTGGGATGCTACTGTAAGTATATTAATTTCTTTAAACAGTTCTTTTAAGGAGTCTCGGGGTCCAAGGCCGTAAATTGCCCGTACAGCTCTCTTCTGCAGTACAAATATAGATTCAATATCTGCTGCTGAGCCCCATAACAATATTCCATATGACATTATACTATGAAAATAGCTAAAATACACCAATCTTGCCGTTTCAACATCAGTCAGTTGTCTTATCTTTCTCACGGCATAAGCAGCAGAGCTAAGTCTTCCCGACAGAGTCTCGATATGCGCACCCCATTGCAAACGGGAATCTAAAGTGATTCCTAAAAATGTAGTGGAACTAGATGTATTAAGTTGTTCATCTTTTACAGTAATATGTGTTGAGACAAGTTTTACGTTGGGCATTGTGAATTTGATGCACTTTGTTTTATTTGCATTGAGCATAAGATTATTGGTGGTGAACCAATGCAATACTTGCGAGAGTGCATTATTTACATCGTCAAATGAGTCTTTACCTCTCTTGATTTTAAAAATCAATGAAGTATCATCTGCAAATAACACTGTCTCACAGAGGTCTTTCGTAAAAGATGGAAGGTCATTTATGTAAATTAGAAAGAGCAGAGGCCCTAATATCGATCCCTGCGGCACGCCCATAGTAAGAGGCGACCCAGAAGACTCAGCTCCATTGATACAAACTTTTTGTGTTCTGCCTGTGAGATAAGAGTTTACTAAATCTGTCACAAACATCTAAACATCCTCACAAACTTTAGCATTTTTAATATTAGTGGGATTTATAAATGCATAAAATTGTGCACTCTTCCTCTCTTCTACTTCTACAAAAACTATACTGTGGCCGTCAGGGTCCATAATTGTTGCTTTATCATTGTTTACCATCAACCTACTATCTGTACATTATGGAACGCAATAATAATTGAGTGTTGATCCTTTGGGAGTCCCATTGCTGGACATGGCATCGCCTAGAACGCCGCAGTGAACAGCTTTGAGCCATTCGCATCCAGCGGTTTCCTCAGCCTTGACTAGTGCCGCATTCCGAATTGAGCTAAAAGCGCTGTCAGCGCCAAACCGGCCAACTATATTCACAAATTTTACACAAAATAGGATACCTACTGCATTTATATGGATTCGTGCTAATAGTGCTTTTAGCGCAATTCGGGACAAGTGGTACCTAGGTCAGCCCACCCAGTGGAACGACTGCCCTCCCTGTGCCTTCTAGTTCAAGTCATAGTTCCTAGCAGATTTAGACCAAGTCAATTACGCTTTTACTACGTTTTCTTCAATGGTTTGGGTATTCTGATAGACGCCTTAAACATACTTGTGCATTTGAACTCTGTTGCATATACAATCTATCTACAACTGTTGTTATTCTTAGTTTTGTTTATGTTAACTAACAAAATACATTTTAGGAAAGGAAAAAATATTTAACATTTAAACTCGACCTTTCACGTCTTACTTGTGTGTTTACTATTTAAAAAACTATTACGTAATCTATGATCAAGTCTTTAGGTGCCTACTATAAACAGGCAGTGAAACAATGTGTTGTCTGCACCCAAATAACAACAACTTAAAGTCTATTGTTTGGGTGTCTCCGATAAGCCCCGTCGCGTTCAAGTGTCTACATTTTGTTAAATAAAATTATATTTAAATAATAATAATATAATGATAATTGAAATAATAATAAAGAAATGATGGTGTCGTGTGGTGCCGGCACGTTAAAAGAATTGCACCACCCCTTCTCTTCCTATGGGTGTCGTAAGAGGCGACTACAGGAGAACCGCCACAAGAAGACGGGCAGCAGCGTCTCCTCTCCACCATTGGCCAAACTGCGATCGCCAACCCGCCTGCCAAGCGTGGCGATTATGGTAAAATCCTCCTTTTGGAGAGGCCTGTGTCCAGCAGTAGACTGATATAGGCTGATGATGATGAAATTAATGATAAATTCTTTCCACATTCACACCAATTATCTAGCCCCAAACCAAGCAAAGTTTGTACTATGGCGACTAGGATACCGGATAAACATATTTGAATACGTTTATAAACATCCATGACTTAGGTACAAATGCTCGTGTTCATCACACTAACATTTGCAACTTGCGGGATTCGAACCCGCAACCGCCAGGCATTGTAGTCCAAAGCGCGAACCACTACACCAGACGGTCGTCAAAATGTATATTTATATTTACAGGTGTAGATTCTACGTCACTGATGTCAAAGCCCGCGGTAGACGGCCTGCCGACGCTACCCCCGCGCCTGCTGTATCTCCGGGACTACGAATCCATCGACACCGCTCCTCATTACAAACAACTCTCCTTCAGAGGGAAGTACAAGTTAGCTTTCAACCACATCGCAGGTGTTTTATACTCGACGTATCTTGGCCGAATTTATTTCAACTGGAATTTCTTGTTCAGCCATTTCCTCATGAAGTATTTCCCGTATCTAGCGTTCTTCAGATTCGGTATCAAGGCGTCGCTAGTCAACATATTTGCGGAGGACCCGACTGACGACACAGCACTGGTACCTAACGCTGAGTATTATAGCAAGAAAAAAGTGGACGAGCCCTGGTATAAGATCGTGATGTCGATTATTTGGTGACATATCTTGTAACGTTCGGATTTAAAGTTGTTTGTTAGGTCGTTCTAGCTTTTGAGGGTCACTTTTTGGTGAAATGTGACGTACAATAAATCGATAAGATAAAACTAAGTACAGCAAGAGGCATTGAACCATGAAATTAAATGCCCTGAGCAAATACATGACATAAGAACTAAGTGACTACTTTTTTGAATGTATAAAAAAGGATATAAATAGCTAATGACTTAAAACTTATTGCAACAGGCTTTTGTTTTTATTAAATACTTTGCATCTGACCTTGTTTCTCAAAATACTTAGGCTTATAGATGCCGTAAAAATAGTACGATGTTAATATCGTATTCGATGTAGTAATTTATGGGTTGTATACTCAGTATACTGTAAGGACCAATTAGTTATTGCTAAGTTCACGTAAGACTAGATATTGCTTCAATATCGCCTGATTACTTACTACTACCTACGCCTGATAGCTTATCTATTACTTCATTAGATAAGCTATCATAATGTCATAAACCTCTTAATCCTTATGTAGTATATGATATAGCATCTACATGTTTGAAACAGGTTTTACATAACAGCAATGTAAACAGTATTGTTATTTACCATTCCATTTTAATATGTGTGGTATGTGTGCACTAATTACTGTACTTCAAATCAACGCTGATTGCACAATAGTTACTCAGTGCTTTATTTCATCTTAGCGTAGGTACTGTTGACTTGCCATAGTTTAAATCTATACTAGTTAATGATAACGTTTTATTTTTGACGTAAAGAATCAATCGTACACATTTTTTGTTAGTAACGGAAGTAGGAATATAACGCATGAATAATTAACTGTTAACAAATACATATTGTTATACATACAGTATATAGACAATGCAATGCAGTTATGAGCGTAAATCTTTTTTTGATTATGTAAATTTTGTTGATATTAGTACCTAGGTAGTTTGTAAGTCTATCCATTTTAAGGCGAGCAATAATAATTCATACAAATCGAATCTCACCTTAGTGGCCTGTCGTGTATATTACATGGCGCTGAATTTATTAGATTTCAGGTAGTATCAAAATAGGCAGCTTCGTCAATGTATGATTTGTTATAAAATTGACTTGCATTGAATATTTTAAGGTTGCGGGTACATACATATTATTATTATGAAGTAAATTATGTAATTAATTTTATTGAATGTTTATTTTTTATGACCCATGTAGAGTTTTTTTTTTCTATAAATCGAGATTATAAATCATGATATTACAAAAAATTTAATTCTAAGAACAATTTTAATGATTACATTTTTTATATTTCGTTTACAAATGTTTTTATTGTTGTTAATATGATGATCACTGTTTATGATTGTATTTGTTGCTGTTAATATTTACTAATAAAATATTGACTAAAGACAGGATGCATTTTTGATAAATTTAAATTTATTTCATTGTGGCCTAAGTAGAAGGGTTTATCCTTACTTTTTTGTCTCTCAAACTATAAGCCTCCATAGCGTGCGCTTCATTAAAACCTTAGCGAACCAAATGTTTGCAGACCGTTTGCGTAGAGTCCCTGACAAGTCCTCAGCGGATTTTTGTTCTGCGCTAACTGTGGTTGAACATTAGCTAGGCCAGTATACACATGTGCTCCATCCGAGCTAAGTACAGAGCAATCCGCGTTACTGAAAGATAATATCTAATGTTTAAAACCGCGTAACTCTGCTTTGAAGCCAGCTTTAAACAAAACTTCGGAGCCCCGGGTAAAGTGTAGCAATAAACGATAGTCGGTAATTACAATAATAAATACTTTATGAGGCGCTACTGTAAGAAGTGCTTTTAATCTCGTAAAGCTATATTGATCTGCAGTAGATTGTCATCTAGATATTAAAAACTTCGTCAAAAGCGAAAGGGAAAGTTTAGTGATAAATAAAAGAGTAATTGCAATAAATAGTATATTACCTGCTACTAAAAGTAGTTTACAGCTACAGTTTGCAGTAGATTGTCTGTGATATTGTTTTCTGTGCGGATCCGCTCGCGGTCGGTGTGGCAGGGTCGTGCGTAGTAGGTCGCGAGCGTCTACGCGGAGTAAGCGAGCAGGCGAACTGCGTCGTGCGGCTTTAGTACAAACGCCTAGCGGCACCTACGTCTCCATTGTAACGGCGCGGCGGCGTTATCAACATGCTGAGTGTTAAATATATAGCTAGGTAGGTATCAGGGATATAAGGGCAGTCTCCTCTATTTTTAGGGTTCCGTAGCCAAATGGCAGAAAAACTGTTTTTTTTATCAAACCCATACGTATGGGGTTTCTATGGATAGGTCTTCAAAAATGATATTGAGGTTTCTAATATCATTTTTTTCTAAACTGAATAATTTGCGCGTGAGACACTTCCTAATTCCTAAAATGTGTGCCCCCCGCCTGTTTCTTCTAAAATAAGAGAATGATAAAACAAACAATATATATGATGTACATTACTATGCAAACTTCCACCGAAAATTGGTTTGAACGAGATAGATCTCGTTACTTACTTACTAAAGTAGTTTTTTTTAATACGTCATAAATCGTAAACTGCAATTAGATAATGGTATTAAAAAAAAAATGCTTGGAAATTATGATTTTCGATTTAACTTTTTTTTTTTTTTAAATATTTTTGGACAACATCACATACATTGCTCTGATCCTAAGGTAAGTAGCTAAAGCACTTGTGTTATAGAAATCAGAAACAACGACGGCACCACAACACCCAGACCCGAGCCAATATAGAAAAGTTCGTTTTCTACATTGACCCGACCGGGGATCGAACCCGGAACCTCAGAGATGGCGGCGCCATTTAAAGTCCGGCGTGCTCGCCTCTCGGCTACGGAGGTCGTCAAAGAATTGAACCCTTCGTGCGCGAGTCCGACTCGCACTCGGCCGGTTTTTTAAAGCGTTCGCCGTCTCGATAACAGGTATACATATACTTTTGTCAAAGCCGAAAGGACAAGTTTAGCAATAAATGATAGTCATGTTGCAATAAATAGTGTATTAGGCGCTACTGGAAGAAGTCTTGCGCCTTTAACCTCGTTCTCTTAGCTACATTGATTTGAAGTAGATTGTCGGTGATGTTGTTTTCTGTGGATCCGCTCGCGGTCGGCGTGGCAGGGTCGTTGGTAGAGGGTCGCAGGCGTCTGCGCGGAGTGGGCGAACGGGCATGTGCGAGAATGCCCATATCGTGCGGAGTCAGTTTGAGCCGCGGCGATAGTAAGTGCTTGGTGGCCAGCCTACGTGCTGCCGGCGACATACTTGCTAGTCGCTCTGTGTTCGTTCTGAAACTGGAGTTCATTATGTGAGCTAACGAATTTTAAGTCTGTTTTTTACCTAATAATATGTTAGTCGAATTCTAAATGGGCTCTTGCTACACACACTTTTCTGCCTATATCATTGCATACTACTGCTAAGAGTCTGCTAATTTTTAATGATAAGGGTTTCGCATTTACTATATCAATCGGTTGTTTGTTTCGCGTGCATTGCACGCGTCTCCGAATTCCGATACGATGATCGTCTCGCAAGATGCGCAACGATATCCCCACTTTTTGCCCTAGCGCTCAACATCGGTACCGGGTACTGTAATACCTAGTTCCAAATTGCGCTAATATCACGAATCCATATAAATGTAGTAGTTAGGTAGATAAAAAGCCCTAGTTTGTGTAATATTTATGACTATTATAATTAGACGGTTTCGCGCTGACAGAGCTTTTACGCACACTTCCGCTACGAAACACTAGTTGCGAAACCGCTGGATGTATTCCGCTGCGATCTAGTGTAGAGTGACAAGCGTTCCGCGGCGCGGTGTCGTGTCATGCAAGTAAGTCGGTTTAGTTGAGACAATCTGAGTGAAATGTCGTTATTATAGTCTAGCTAGATGAATAAATTAACTAACCAATTTTGTAAGTATGACTGGCGTCGGAGCAGATCTACGAAACCGCGAGAGGAAAGAGAGCTTTATGGTCAAATCAATGCGCTAGAACAGGCAATTTCGCTTCTCAGACATGGCGAAATTATTGCGGTTACCCTGTTATGGTTTCGCAGCGGAGGTGTGCTACGGGCGACACTAGATAGCAGCGGAATATATCCAGCGATTATGCTACTCTTATTTCGCAGCGGAGGTGTGCTAAGGGTGTAAGTAATAAATAAATCAATAAATACTGGACAACATCACATACATTGCTCTGATCCAACGCTAAGTAGCCAAAGCACTTGTGTTATAGAAATCGGAAACAACGACGGTACAACTACACCCAGACCCGAGACAATATAGAAAAGTTCGTTTTCTACATTGACCCGAACCGGGAATCGAGTCCGGAACCTAAGAGATGGCGCGACGCCATATAGTCCGGCGTGCTCGCCTCTCTGCTACGGAGGTCGTCATGTGTATGTATGCCATGTGTGTATGTGGGGTATAGTTACTTGGGCGTCCGCGGCGTGCTGGACCGCGGCGTGGTGGGGCGGCGGCGGCGCGCGCGCTTGCACAGCTGCGCGCCGCCCGCCAGCATGCGGTAGGCTGCGCCGGAGCCGGCGTTAGTAATGTGTATGCTGTGTGTATGTGGGGTATAGTTACTTGGGCGTCCGCGGCGTGCTGGACCGCGGCGTGGTGGGGCGGCGGCGGCGCGCGCGCTCGCACAGCTGCGCGCCGCCCGCCAGCATGCGGTAGGCTGCGCCGGAGCCGGCGTTAGTAATGTGTATGCTGTGTGTATGTGGGGTATAGTTACTTGGGCGTCCGCGGCGTGCCGGACCGCGGCGTGGTGGGGCGGCGGCGGCGCGCGCGCTCGCACAGCTGCGCGCCGCCCGCCAGCATGCGGTAGGCTGCGCCGGAGCCGGCGTTAGTAATGTGTATGCTGTGTGTATGTGGGGTATAGTTACTTGGGCGTCCGCGGCGTGCCGGACCGCGGCGTGGTGGGGCGGCGGCGGCGCGCGCGCTCGCACAGCTGCGCGCCGCCCGCCAGCATGCGGTAGGCTGCGCCGGAGCCGGCGTTAGTAATGTGTATGCTGTGTGTATGTGGGGTATAGTTACTTGGGCGTCCGCGGCGTGCCGGACCGCGGCGTGGTGGGGCGGCGGCGGCGCGCGCGCTCGCACAGCTGCGCGCCGCCCGCCAGCATGCGGTAGGCTGCGCCGGAGCCGGCGTTAGTAATGTGTATGCTGTGTGTATGTGGGGTATAGTTACTTGGGCGTCCGCGGCGTGCCGGACCGCGGCGTGGTGGGGCGGCGGCGGCGCGCGCGCTCGCACAGCTGCAGCGCGATGCGCTCGCGCGCGCCTCCTTCTAGCATGCGGTACGCTGCGCCCGCGCCCACGCTGCAACAATCACTCGGGATTACACAACATCACGTACAACTAGCGCCACTGAAGTTGAACGCTGGGCGAAAGACCATCGCGATTACGTGATTGGCTAGTCCGTAACGAGATCATCGGGCAGAAGACCAAAGTAACGGATATAGTCTAAAAATGTAGCAAACTTAAGCGGCAGTGGGCTGGCTGTTGTAATTACTGAATTTTGTAATGTGACTCGCAATAAATGATTTGAATTTGAATTTGGCCACATCTGTCGCACTGTCAAACGCACTGGAAAACGTCTTCAAGACTCTGGATTGGAAAGGCAGACCAAAGTAACGGACAAAGTCCAAAAATGTAGCAAACTTAAGTGGCAGTGGGCTGGCCACATCTGTCGCTGAGCCGATAAAAGGTGGAGTAAATGCAACCTTAGAAAGATGGCTGGCAGTGGATGGATGAAAAAAGCGGGAGATCATGCTCTTTTGGAGAGGCTTACGTCCAGTAGTGAACTGCAATAGGCTGAACAGATTGACAAGTCGCACGCCGCGCGATACCGCGAACTCTACTGCTCTGATCTTAAGGGTTGCTACTCACATATTCGGGCCGGCATTAATCGGCAAAGCCGGGCGGCAAAACCGAATATATGTAGAATGTAATGTAGTAGATGCTTGGGGTCGGCTTTATTGTTTGACATCGCCGAACCAATAATGTCGGCCTGAATTTGTGCGTTGCTACCCTAAGGTAAGTAGCTAAAGCGCTTGTGTTATAGAAATCAGGAACAACGACGGCACCAAAACGCCTGAGATATATGGTATCCATGTCCGACTTGCTTGGTCAAAGTTGCTACGAAGGTCGTTAAATAGGGTCCTAATTTAAATTTTGCCCCACCCAGGGCCCTTGGTTACATAGCTAAGCTACTGTTCATATATAAACCGCACGCAAGCGATCGTGAACGAGGTCGCCAGCCTGCCAGACATAACCTCGTTTAAAAACGAATCGAAATAGACCAAATTCCATAAACTATACCACAGATTAAAAACCGTATCACTAAGAATGTGGAAACAAAAGATATTGGTGTCTTTGGCAGTCACTTTTCTACTTACGCTGGTAAAGGCGTGTCTCCTCCGTCGAGTCTGAACGGCGTGCCTTCGATGTGACCCCAGGTCATCAGCGGCGACTGGTCCGGCCCGTCCCCGGGCCGCGGCGACGGCGTGGCCAAGTACTCATATGCACCATCTGGCTTCTCCGACGATATGCTGACTCCGTCGACACCAATTTTCCCTGAGGCGCTTGCATCCTGCAAAATGGGATATGTTTTTTTCATTTCTGATAAAAACCCTTGATTTCTTAGACCGATACCCTTAAAACCTTCGAGCAGTGGGTGTTCTTAATGATGACTCACGGCACTGAGACGTGTTCCTCAACTGTAATTTGTTTCTTGAAAATGCTTAGTCACTCTGCCCGCTATGGAGACAGCTATGCTAGGCGTTTCTTTGCGAGATAAGATCCGAAATGAGGATATCCGAAAAAGAACAAGGTCACCGACATACCTCTTCAAATTGAAAAGCTAAATTTAGCAAAAGGCAGGCAGGCCATATTGCTCGCAGAGCTTATAACTGTTGGGATAGAACGGTGCTTGACCTGGAGGACGCAGAGTGCGCAAGCTTCGACGACCTGGTGAAGGTAGCAGAAGCCACTAGATGCAGACCGCTTCCAACCTGAAATGATCAATGTAGGCACTCACCTGTGTCCTGGCTATATCGCTGATAGCCTCGTTATTGTTGACCTGGTTGTTTGTTCACCTTGTGGGTACGACGTGCACAGACGATCTGGTAAAGGTTGCAGGAAGTCGCTAGATTCGTGCATCTCTCGCGATTCAGCCAGTATAACCGCGCGGCTGGTATGGCCATGGGTGATTGGTGGGTTTGTCCACCCTTTGGGTTCAAGGTGGAGAGATAGCCTGGCAAAGGTGGCTAGAAGCCCTGGGATGCTGGCGACTTCTAATTGGCCAATCTGGAAGTCATTGGGGGAGCTCTTCACTTAGCAGTGTACGTGCCGTATGGCTGAAATCTTAAATGCTGGTGTTGTCTGCACTGACCGGTGTTCTGGCTATAACACTGACAGCCTATTCTATAAATTTATTCTTGACGTGGCCGAAGGCGCAGGCGCGTGTTGTGTCGCAGCAGATCGGGCTTGCGCGGCGTCGGCTGCCCGTTCGCGCCGTCCGGCACGTACATTATGACCTGGTAAAGACTGCAGGAAGCGGCTGGATGCAGGCCAATCTGAAAACCTAGGCATATGTTCATCAGTGGACATCCTATAGTTGTAAAGATGAATGTCTGCAACTCACCTGTGTCCTGGGTATAGCACTGATGGCCTCATTATCCTTGACGTGGTCGTCTGTACACCTTGTGGGACAATGTAGGTATATATATCTATGCAGAGAATGCAGCGGCTTCCTGCAGCCATTACCAGATTGTCTATAGACAATTGGCATGGTTGCATGGATGCAGGAAGCCGCTGCATGCAGCCCACTTCCAACCGGCTAACCTGGATGTTACGAGTATAAGGGGAGGTCAGTGTTCAGCATTGGTTATCCTGTAATGATGAATGTGTTGTGCACTGACCTGTGATGGAGGCCGCTTTTAACCAGCCAATCTGGAAGTCATTGGGGGAGGTCAATGTTTATCTGTGGACGTCCTATAGCTGTAAGGATGAATGTCTGCAACTCACCTGTGTTCTGGCTATAGCACTGATAGCTTCTTTATTCTTGACGTGGTCGAAGGGCTCAGCGCGCAGGCGCGTGTTGTGGCGCAGCAGGTCGGGCTTGCGCGGCGGCGGCTGCCCGGCCGCGCCGTCCGGCACGTACATTATGTAGTTCTTGGCTTTGTACCGCCATGTGTCTAGCTGGGGGATTTGAATAGGATCATGGGTAAAAAGATAGTTGGATGTGGATTTATTAGTATAATTTACACCGGTATATTTATCTAGTAAAGATACTTGTTGAAAAGACGCACTCCTAGAGATGGGCAGAGACTTTAAACCCAGCTGGGCGAGGGCATAAACTGGAAAAATAGAACAGAAACGAGTTAAAGTCCTTTTAAATGCCCAAAAACAAGGCGGAAACTACGCGTAGCAAACATATCTCCTCATTTTTTGAAGTCGGTTGAAAAAGCGGGAAATGTTCTATCGCACTTTTTGGGGGAGGCTGTCATGAAAAAATACCTTACAAAATAAACTACAAGTGTATTATACCTCATGTGGCCTATCTGTTTGGTCTGCTTGCTCTTCTATGGAAGGCAACGCGAGCGCCTTGTCTGCCAGCGCCGCCGAGGTCACCTCTGCGTTGAGCTGCGACGCCAGCTTAGCCGCCCGCTTCTTGTCTTCGAGCGCGATGACCCGATCGTAGCTGGCATTGTCTTCGCTTGTGTGACTCGATAGGAATGAGTCTACAACAAAATTATTATGCAGCAAATTATTTTTGAATTAGTAGTTTTTTTTTATGGGCATTAAGAAGTGTCAAAATCTACTAAATACTTTTTGAAAATATTGTTAATATTCTTGTGACGAAGAACCCTTTCGGCTAGCAGTCGTCCGTACTCTGCAACCGTGGCAAGACGTTCTCGCGCGCGCATACGTCACCCGTTCACCATTGCCTCGGAACATCAGAGTACTGGCGATCAGCTGTCCCGTCTTCCCTACTAACCTAGTTAAGCACCCGACCCGCATCCTAATCCAAGGTTTCGCTGTCGTGCGGCGTGTTCGTCGATACGAAACCTCACTCCTGAACCTTGACCGCACTCCTGCGGTGAACCCATCCCCGGCCCGGACGCTCTCGCGGCGTGATCGTGACGACACCGCATGCCAGCCTTCATCTCCCGTAGAAATATACTAGATTACTAACTAAAACCCGCCACGCACCGCGCCGAAGTATAGTCCGCGACGCCGTCCCGTGGGAATCGCGTCGATCCCCATCGCCCTGCCTCCCGCGATACAAAGTGTATCGATACTAAGACAGTAGTCACAGATCTAGATAGTTTAAGGAGTGTATTAGCCGTAAGGAACAAGTGTAACGACAGTAGGACAGTAGCCACAGACCTAAGAAGTGAATTAGCTTTAAGAAACAGTGTGTGTTGTTAAATACAGAGTGTGCAAACGTCCCGTTGGTTTCCTTGATCGATTCCCTGTAGGATCCTAAAATTAGGTACGCATCCCCTCACCGCACGCCCCGCGGGCTGGGGCCAGTACATATGCTGACGAGGAACTCAGGCCTGAGTTAGCCGAAAGGGTTCTTCGTCACATTGGCGCCCAACGTGGGGCCAATGTGACGAAGAACCCTTTCGGCCGTGTTTTGGCTTCCATTCCTTTTTATTTTTGTCATATTGATGTTTTTGTTGTAGTGAGGCTGTGTGTTGGTTGTTTTTTACGATTTCGTGGACTTGTACTAGTGTTCTTTTTTCTTTCAAGTGTGGTAATGGGAGTTCGTTTCTATCCTTTGGGGCTCTTAATTCCTGTCCGAATAGTAAGAATGCTGGTGTATATTTGGTTGATTCGTGGATGGATGTGTTGATTGCGAAGTTCAGTTCTGGTAGGTATTCGTCCCATTTTTTGTGGTTGTTGTTTATGTAAGTTGCTATCATTGTTTCTAGGGTTCTGTTTACGCGTTCGGTGGGGTTAGCTTGGGGTGAGTATGGTGCTGTCAGTCTGTGCTTTGTGCCGTACTTTTTTAATTCTTCCTCGAATATTTTGCTTGTGAACTGTCTCCCGTTGTCGCTTAGTAGTGTTTCCGGGCATCCGTACCTCATTACGATGCATTCCTTGAAAGCTTTTGTTACTGTTTTGGCAGTTGCTGTTCGTAGTGGTCTTATTTCTGTCCATTTTGTGAATTTATCGTGGAAGACTATGATCCATGTGAATCCGTTTGACGATCTGGGTAAGGGGCCTATGAGGTCCGTTGATACTACGCTCCAGGGTGATTCTGCGTTGTTTATGTGCATGAGTCCTGCTTGCCTTTGTTGTGGTTTCTTGTGAGCTTGGCATGTCTTGCACGTTTTTACGTACCACGTGACGTCTTTGTACATTCCGGGCCAATAATATCGCTGTGATATGCGGTTCAGTGTTTTTGCTGTTCCGAGGTGTCCCGCTGTCGGTGTATCGTGGTTTTCCTTCATTATATCTTGTTTGTCTTTTTCGGCGACGCACAGCTTCCATTCCGAGGTGGGTTCTAGTCTTGGGCCGTAGGCGTAGTTGGTTATCTTTCGGTTGAGGTTTCCGTTTTCAGCCTTGTACTCGGTGTTCTCTCCCTGTTTTATCTCTTGTAACTTTCTTTGTGTCCAGTCTGTGTTATCTTTTTCTATTTCATATATTGGGTTTCTGGATAGTTCATCTGCGATTTTGTTGAGATTTCCCGGTCTGTATTCTATGTTGAAGTCGTATTGTTGTAGTTCTAGTGCCCACCTGGCTAGTCGTCCTGATGGGTCTTTGATTGTGTTAAGCCATTTTAGTGCTTGGTGATCGGTCATGACTGTAAATTGGTAGCCTTCTAGGAATGGTCTCATTTTTCGTATCCCCCATACTACTGCTAGACATTCCTTTTCTGACGTTGTGTATTTTTTTTCGGCTGGTTTCAGTGATCTGCTTGCGTACATTATCGGGTAGTCTGTTCCGTCTTGACTTTGTAGGAGTACGGCTCCGAGGCCTATGTCGCTTGCGTCCGTCTGTAGCGTGAAGGGTTTGTTAAAATCGGCTCTTTTGAGTAGTGTATCTTGTGTGATGGTGTGTTTGATTTCGGTAAATGCCTTTTCTTGTTCCGTGTCCCAGGTTAACTTTGCGTCTTTCTTTAATAAGTTTAGTAGTGGGTTCATTTTTTCTGTGTAGTTTGGTATGAATTTCCTATACCATGATGTCATTCCAACTAGTCTTCTTACTTCTTTCACTGTTGCGGGTGGTTTCAGTTCTGTAATTGCTCGTATTTTTTCCTGGTTCATTTTTATTCCCTCCTTGTTTACGACATGCCCTAGGTATTCGATTCGATTCGATTCGTCACATTGGCGCCCAACGAAAAAACCCATATAATCCCCAGGGAAGGGTACTGACCGAGCCGTCGCACCCAGAAAAAAATAATTCCGAAAGAGAGCGACGCCTTGGTAGTAACCGCCATCCGCCATCGACAAGGAAACCAAATCTAATGCCCACATCCTGGATATACAACCTGAAGAAACAAGAACTTGAAGAAGAGTGCAAGAAAAGAAGCATAGAAACCGAAAACCTGACAGTGCGAGACTTGAGGCAAAACCTCGCACAAGTGGTAAGGGAAGAAACCACAGACACACCGAATAACCGATCTGACCAACCTGACCAGTCCTCCAGTGAAAAAGAAGAATTCACCGATAACTCCGACACCGAATTTCAAGACACAGAGATGTCGCAAGAAGAGAAAAACGTCGTTCAATCGAAAAATAGCAAGACACACAGTGCTAACACAAGTGAGTGCATAGTATCGAGGTGGAACCTGCATTTCGACACGTACGACGACCCCGTGGAGTTCCTCGAAAGGCTGGACGAGCTAACCGAAACAGGTGAAATTGAAAAGGAAAACCTGCTAAAAGTGATACCAAGACTTCTAAAAGGTAAGGCTGTGTTGTGGTACCGTAATAACAGAGACTCGTGGACGACATGGGAAGAGTTCATTGAATATTTCATCGTAACGTTTATGCCAAACAATTACGAAACCGAACTTCTCAGAAAGATAGTAACATCGAGGCAGAATAACACTCAAAAATTTACCGATTACTTGATTGATTTACAAACATTAATGCGCAGATATGCAAAAATGACAAAAGAAGAAAAGTTAAACAGAATTTATGAAAATATGAACCCGAAATACAAGTTTTACATAAAAAGAACCGAATTTAGCACCGTAAATCAACTAATACAACTAGCAAAAGACTACGAAAGTATCACAGATGATCGTCAGATGAGTTTCGACAGACATTTTAATAACAGAAGCTGCAGTATAAACGCCCAAACCGAAACGAAAAACTACCGAGAAACTCACTTCACACAAGTAAAACAAGTACCCAGAGAAACGACAAAATACATCTCCAATTACGACCCGAACACATGCTGCTGGAGTTGCGGTGAACCCGGACATACATCCAGAGAATGCAGGGGAAGTAAAATATTGTTTTGTGGAGGATGTGGAAAAATCGGCGTTTTAAGCATCAAATGTTGCAAGACAAAGAGCAACATAGTGCAGTCCATGATATTGGAAACACCGACGAAAAATGGAGACAACCACCCATACATAAAAATAGCAGTTTTAGGCACAGAATACCAAGCACTAGTCGACACAGGATCGACCAGGTCGTACATAAACAAAGAAATATACGAAGAATACTTAAAGAAAAACCTTAAGCCTAAACCGTGTCAGAAACGGCAAGCACAGCAAGCGGAGCAACCCTGAAAATCACACAAGCGCTACCACTAGAAATTAAAACAAGAGGAAGGCATATAAGCCACCAAATGTTGTACCACCCACAAATCACTAAAATAATAATTGGAATGGACCTACTTAGTAGAATAGGGGCAAAAATAAAGTGGACCGATGAAACCGACACACATAACCAAGGAGAACAAATAAACCCGATCTGTGCAATCGAAAAAGACATCACAGATTGGACAGAGAGAAAATTAAAAGAACTAAACCAAAAATTAAGCACCGATTATAAAACCGAAAACCAGAACCTGTACCGAAAAATAACTAATTACGCCTACGGTCCAAGACTAAAACCGACATCTGAGTGGAAGTTATGTGTGCCCGAACGAGATAAACACGACGTGTTGAAAGAAAACCACTTCACACCGACAGCAGGCCACCTAGGGACGGCAAAAACACTGAATAGAATATCACAACGATATTACTGGCCAGGCATGTATAAAGACGTCGCAAAGTACGTCAAGACTTGTAAGACTTGCCAAGTTCATAGGAAAACACGACAAAAAGCAATACTAGTAAACGCCCACGATGATAGAACCCGAAATAAGACCAGCAACCCCGGCCAACATGCACCTACGAGAACCAATACTGGGACCGCCTACGAGACCGGACAACCGCGAGGAGAACCTGAAGGATCTGGAGGGCTAGTCAGAGTGGTTAGGAGTGGACCACACAACACAAGAAAGAAGAAGAGGCGCTCCAGAAAACCCAGAACATTGATACAGAACATCAAGATGCGAGAACAAGCCGAAAACGCCGAAAACAACTAGGTCGTATCTCTTCCTTTTTTAACGTAAATTTAAACAACACTTAGGCACCGTTATCCATAGTATATGATATTTAAACAGTAAATCATAGATACCATATTAGTATATCGATTTTTTTCATTAATATAACAATTGATAATAACTAAATTAAATTATCAAAAACGCCGTACGTCAGATATGATGTTTAAACAGTAAATTATATATACCATATTAACATAACTAATAGTGTTCAACACGTTACCCGTAGAATATTACATTTAAACAGTAAACTATATTATCCGTAGCACCTACATAAATAAGTACACATTGTAATAATTAATTAACAAGTCATTAGACTATTAAACCGACTTCTAGAAAGAAGTACATTACAAATTGTACGCGTAATAAGTAAATAAATGTAATGAATATCATACCACCGCCAGCGCATACCAATCGTTGTAAATATCATAGTTACGCGAACAATAGAACGCAAGCGCATCCACCGACCGCTCGACAGGCGGAGGCAGTGGAAATCGACCCGCGACGGCGAATGCACGCTCAATTTTTCGTCCGCGCACAACACGCGACCATCGCGATGACCGCGTTTGTAAATCAAATACCGTTTTCTTATGTATCATCATTTTAAAGTTATAATTATTTAGTATAAAGTATAAGAAACGTTTATTATCGGCAAATAAACGGACTTCTCAACAATCCGAACCCTGATAAGAACAGTGTGAAGTTCACCAAAAAGGTAACAAAACATTATTGTATTAATTAGCAATTAGGTAAATTGTTAAACCGATAAACATATGTTTAACCGACTTCCTAAAAAGTAGTATATTAAAAAATGAATGTTATTAAATAATTATATTACTAAACCGATAAACATATGTTTAACCGACTTCTAAAAAAGAAGTATATTAAAAAATGTATGTAATTTAATAATTATATTACTAAACCGATAAACATATGTTTAACCGACTTCCAAAAAAGAAGTATACTGAAAATGTATGTAATTAAATAGTTGTATTACTAAACCGATAAACATATGTTTAACCAACTTCCATAAAGAAGTGTGGTACAAATGTACGTAAATAAATACACATTGTAAATGTTTAATAGATAGATTGCCTAACTAATTGATCAAAGAGGTTTTGCCGACCTAGTAGAAATAGATATTTGTGAAACTTTGTAAATGAATACCAGTAATTTTAACCGAGTAACAAACATTGTTTTACCACCGATATTAAATTAGTCAAATAATACATTTTATACACAGTATAATATTAAGATTTAACCCCCTGTAAAGACAGCAAATTATAATATCGGTCAAATCTTAATTAGATCTTGTAAGCATATTTTGTATACTAAAGAAATCTAGCAGTTTATTGTACCTAGCCAGAAATTTTGCCTTTCTAGTATATGGATTATATACCGGACCTTGTGATTTTTACAGGTAAAAATCTCCAAAAGCGGGGAGGAGGTGTGACGAGGATCCGGCGGATCGACATCCCTAACACGCGAGCCATCGTATCGACTACCGACATCACTAGCACGCGAGTCATCGTATCGACTACCGACATCCCTTCGCCCGACGCACCGCGGCGCCCGCGCCCCGCCCGCGACGACGCTATATCAAGCGCGGCGGGAGGGAGCTCAGCAGCAGTCGTCCGTACTCTGCAACCGTGGCAAGACGTTCTCGCGCGCGCATACGTCACCCGTTCACCATTGCCTCGGAACATCAGAGTACTGGCGATCAGCTGTCCCGTCTTCCCTACTAACCTAGTTAAGCACCCGACCCGCATCCTAATCCAAGGTTTCGCTGTCGTGCGGCGTGTTCGTTGATACGAAACCTCACTCCTGAACCTTGACCGCACTCCTGCGGTGAACCCATCCCCGGCCCGGACGCTCTCGCGGCGTGATCGTGACGACACCGCATGCCAGCCTTCATCTCCCGTAGAAATATACTAGATTACTAACTAAAACCCGCCACGCACCGCGCCGAAGTATAGTCCGCGACGCCGTCCCGTGGGAATCGCGTCGATCCCCATCGCCCTGCCTCCCGCGATACAAAGTGTATCGATACTAAGACAGTAGTCACAGATCTAGATAGTTTAAGTAGTGTATTAGCTTTAAGGAACAGTGTGTGTTGTTAAATACAGAGTGTGCAAACGTCCCGTTGGTTTCCTTGATTGATTCCCTGTAGGATCCTAAAATTAGGTACGCATCCCCTCACCGCACGCACCGCGGGCTGGGGCCAGTACATATGCTGACGAGGAACTCAGGCCTGAGCTAGCCGAAAGGGTTCTTCGTCACATTCTAATCATTTAAATTACGAATTTATGTTAGGGTGCCATTTACAGGGTTCCTGTCACGGTAATTTGAACCTATTTGAACATCACCAGGATTGGGATCACTGTCATGCAGTGGGAGAGGCCTATGTTCAGCAGTGGACTGACGTCATCACATCATTATCACACCATCATTGTGACTACTCAGATCTTATTTATAATGGTGTTCCGAACAATCCTACCAACTTCGAGCTGGGTGCGAATAATTGTACCTTAACACGACGTTCGTTGCAAAGGACTGGTTGCGTCAATTATCAATCGAAATTTAATTCAAATTAGGATTCTAGCACCTAAACGCCATACGATATGATGATGATGATGATGACCACGTTCATTCGCAAGTGGCGCGCGAGTGGCACGCAAAGGGTATTTATTATTTTACAATTTATATTTATCTATCTATCAAATTCATTATTTAGATATTCATTGTGCATCGAAATAATTATTAATTAATAATATTGATTGAATTTTTAGCATTTGAGTAATATCAGGCCTGGCGCACTCCGCATTGTAGGTACGACGCTGCAAGTAGTTGCCGCGCCAAGGTTGCGGACCTAGCTTTGCTAGCGACGCTAGCGTAGGTATATTCAGTAGGTTGCTGCGCGCCGCTTAGTTAATACGTGCTTCACTACTCAAGCGCAACGCTTACTTTTTTCGAAAAAAATGAGTGGAAAAAGATACTGTATTGCACTTATTTTATTTTACGACTTTCTGGCAAACTTACAGTTAATGTTACAATTGAGTAGTAATAATAATAGATAAAGTATAGCTAGCTAAGAGTATCTACCATACCTACGTTATGTCAACTTTACCAGAATGTATGTTTTTCATGTAGGTATGTATGTATACCTACCTATTACCTACCACGCGATCTACCAAACATATTCACAGAACTGGCAAGTAGTAACCCTAAATCGTGCAAACGAGTGAGCGTTTTGGGACTGCCATAGAAATAGATATTTTCGTATGTAGATGGATACATTTTTGCTTGCTTGCGCGAACTTTAGGTTATTATAGCAGTAGGCAAGTGATAACAATGCGACCGGTAATCGACTTTATTTTTGTGCGCCAAGGTTTATTTTTATTTGAATGAGTTTACAGAGTGTGTCTTCTGTACTTGTACTATTGAGTATTCTGTGGTAATATGGGACTATGTGCTGTTTTTTTTTTTTTATTTATTTATTTTTGTAAACTACCGAATTGACTTACCCAAAGTATGGTTATCTGTGATGTCTTTAGTTTTGATGTTAGAGCCACTCTCCTCAGGATCCGGCCCCTGTTCCCGCACCGTGGGTGCCGACGGCGAGTAAGGCCTATCTGGGCCTGGCGTGTCGAAGGTGGCAGGGGTATTATCTGTAAAAAATAGTTTTAAAAGTAAAGAAAAATGCAGACTCAGCTTATTCTTATTGTGATTTTTTATTACTGTGTATATGAACTTTGAAAAATATGCTTGAAAAAGGCCAGATAATGATTGTGCCCATATATGGTACTTTGAAACACATCTCAGATTACATTTTTTTATATTGTCAGATCATCAACATATTAAAAGTGCAATTTCAGGAAGAAGCATTCTCTATAATTATAGGCATAAAATTTAAAAAAATATATTTGGATGGCAATCTTATTAAAAGATCAGCTAAGGATTTTGCCCCACATACAATTTCTGTTTACAGCCCATTTTTCATAAGCAAAATTAACCTGTTTGCTTGGAAAAAAAGATAACAATTTAATAAAAACCGGCCAAGTGCTAGTCGGTCTCGCGCACAAAGGGTTCTGTACCATTATCTATAAAACGGAAAAAAATCACGTTTGTTGTATGGGAGCCTCCTTAAATATTTATTGTATTCTGTTTTTGCGTATTTGTTGTTATAGCAGCAACAGAAATACATCATCTGTGAAAATTTTAACTCTCTAACTAACACAGTTCATGAGATACAGCCTGGTGACAGAGAGACAGACAGACGTACAGGGGAGCCTAAATAAACCAACCCGTTTTACCTTTTGGGTATGGAACCCTGAAAATGGAGCCACACATATGTGTGTACAACCCGAGCTTACAGGTAAAGCTAATAAAATAAAAGTCGACAATGCCAAATGTGCAGAAACCTGTTGTTTTATTTTGAATAAGTATTTAAATTATACAGCTATATTGCGATGTCTTTCTATAAGCTATTGTGATCAATAAAAGTTTTCTTTAATTACTTGATCCTGATCTTCATACCTATTCCATGTCCAATCACAATGTGTATGGGTTTTATATGATTTAAGTTTTATTGACTGCACTGTAGCATTTTATCTAGTTGTTTCAATTTCAATAAGGAATAATGATTACATTTTAGTGTAAGTGACAGTCTTGTCACTTATTACAGATTGTATCTTACTTGCTCCTTTAATGTTGATATTACTGATGATTAATGATATTTATAATGATACTTACAAGGTTCAGTAGGAGGTCTGCTGCCACTGTACTTTTGTGTGATCTCTCGGAGTCTGATGTAGTCTTTGTTTTCAGTAGCTTCTAAAAACTCATTTTGAGCTTTCAATTTTTCTAAGTCCGGAAAAAAGTCTCTTTGAATAATTTTTGAAATACCCTGTAAATAAAAGGTAAGACAATCTTACATTTAAGTTCACATAGGAATACAAAGTCAGAAAGCACAATTTTTATTTAGAGTTCTTAAACACTTAGCAAAATAATATGAAATTGAGTGGGACACAGAACTACAGTAGCACAAACTACAAAGTGACCATTTTCTATCGTTTTATAGTTTAATGGTGCCTAGTAATCTTCTTTGTCATATTTTTATGTGTTGTACTGTGTCAATAAAGTTTTTTCTATTCTATTCTATTCTAGTACAAATTTAATATATGCTTAATTTTATGAAAACTTGTTTCTTACCTCTACATACACATCTTCATCCAAGACTTGAGCCTTCTTTGTACTGAGTTTCTTTTTAGGCACTTTGGGAACTTTGAATAAGCTGCTTTCTTTTTTTAGTAATTTCATATTGTGCAAAGCTGCTTCTCCAGGTCTAGGCGTTTTGTCACTTTTGTCAGACATGATTATTTTTGTAGAAATATGTTTATCTGTAATTTTTGTGACCCAAAAAATAACACAAAAATACCACAAATAATAACGAATTTTGACACTGACAAAATGTTATTGTATTGTCACTGTCATCTGTCACCATATGTCACAATCTTAAGGTTTTTTTTCACTTTAGATAAAAAGTATAAATTTAAAATTTAAAAATCATAATAAGTTTTTTTTTGCATGCTAAAATTTAATATAAATGCAGTAGTTTGGCTAAAAACCCTGTTTGTGTCATGTTTGGTTGGACTTTATTTGGTCGAATTCGCACTGTTTTTACGAATTGTTCAAATCGGAACGCGACCCTAATATCATGTAACGTCGTAATTACCAGATCAGTGATGTCAAGTAGAGATTCTACGTAGTTATTTGATCAGTGTTAAGTGTCAATCAATCGAGTCGCGGTGTGTCAATCAAACTGTCAAATTCTTAACGCTTGTTTTTTGTGGCTTGTGGCTGGATCTTTTCTAACAAAAAAATAAATTGGTTCGAATAATTAAACCTGATTAAACTTCCTGTTTTGTAGCTAATACGTGTGGAAATCGATCGGCACTTTTACAGCGGTTGTGCAAGTTAGTTTGATTTCGTAGTGACTGTGATGGCCCCGTAAACGCTTAATGTAAACATGGGTTTGGACTTCGACGTTTTAGAATTTTGCAAGAAATTGCGACAGAATCGTCCGCCACCGTACCAATGTCCATTGGAGAAATGTGACAAGGTTTACAAGAGTTTGTGTGGCTTGCAATATCATTTGGTGCATTACGATCATGATAATCCAACGCCGGCGACTCCAGCTGTTGCAAGCAATCGCAAGAAGGGTGGCAGGTCTAGAGCTCCAGTGCCGACTGGAGACATCGCTCTACAGAGTCCTCCTAAAGAAGCGCTCACATTTGCTGAAGCACAGAAGGTGGTTCAGTTTGAGATAGATGGAAAAATAAGCAGGATCCCTATTGACCAACCTTTACCTATCATGTCCTTGGAAGAGTGGGAGAAGAAGAATGCTGAACTTGAGAAGCCATTGCCTTTTGTGGAACCACCACCTGAGCCTCATGTTAAGTTGCCTGAAGCTAGTTTCAAGGTTTGTAAAGTACCAAATCATATTAAACAGCATATTATCGTACTAAACTCTTAAATCAGCTGTTTTTAAAGAGAATTATTAAAAATAAAACAAATTCCAAAATAATATTGTTTGTACCATTAGGGATCCATAAATAGAAATGATACTAAATTTATTACTTTTTAATTTCATACTTTATGTACTTAATGTATGTATTATTATATTCTACAAATTAAAGTAACATTCAAAAAATGGTTGTACAGTAATGATCTGTATAAGTAGTACTTATAATGTAAAATGTAAAGTTCTGATCTGACTTTTTCACTAATTAATCTAATAAAATGTACCCATTTTTTATTAGTGATTTATTTTCTAATTTTTTGTTCTCTTAAGGTTTAGTGTTAAGTTTAGCTTAGTTAGAATTTCATTGAAAATTATCACAATTAAAAATGAAAATTAGATATACCTAAATTTTTAGTAGGACATCCATAAAATGTAGGTATCTATGTAAATACTAGAATGAAGGACATAAAACAAAAAAAAAACATATCAAGTAGTGCAATACTTATTGGTAAATAAATAATGACATCTCAATAATTATTTACACAAAAATACTACTAAAACCTGAATCCAATTCCATATTCTGATTAATATACCTAGCAGTCTCAAAGATGTTAAAAGTATTTAATTGTTTTTAACTTGCCAAATAATCACATTGTTTTCTTGCAGCTTATACCAGACTACAACGAGAGAGTGGTTGACGCCCCACCTCGTCCAAATGCCTACATTCGTTTTATCGAAAAATCAGCCGAGGAATTAGACGGCGAAGTAGAGTATGATGTGGACGAAGAGGACACGGCCTGGCTGGCCATCATCAACAAAATGCGGGCCAAGCAGAACCTTCCACCAGTCTCGGTGGACACTTTAGAGTTGCTCATGGATAGATTGGAAAAGGAATCATACTTCCAAGTAAGTTAATCATTATTATGGTACTCATTTTAACAGAGACTTCAATAAAGGAATAAAAAATCATCATCACATTGGAAAACATAAATGTGATAAAAATAAATGGTTGATGTTTCTAGATCAATTGTACTAAAATTTAAATTATATATTGTATGATTCTAAAGGTATTTTTTCTCTGTAATGATTGTTTTGCATGGTGTGCAATAAAGAGTATCTATCTAGATCAGTAATTACTACTATGAGTGAGTGTCATTTTTATCTAACTCCATTCAGCCATTAAAGCATGATTGAGTAACCAATATCCAAACCCACAAATTCTCACATTTATAATATTATTAATTTTTTATGATAATATTTACACAACTTAACTTGAACAGGCAACCCAAAGTGGTCAACAGACAGCAGCAGCAGTGGACGAAGATGCGGTGTGCTGCATCTGCATGGATGGAGAGTGTCAGAACACTAATGTCATACTGTTCTGCGACATGTGTAACTTAGCTGTGCACCAGGATTGCTATGGGGTGAGTTAAATAAGTCTACAATGTTTTTTAAAATTAAAGTCTGGATGGAGTGGGAATGGTCCCTGTATACCTATATATATATATTTTTTTTTAATTTGAGATGGGCTTACTCTTGACCCCAATCTTGCTCTAGAGCATAGATGGGATCTACGATGGAGCGAGCTTGCCCAGAAGATGCCTATTCACTCTGGACTTAAAGAGAGTCAGGTTATATGCACTCGGAAATACAGACGCAGGCAGGGAATTACAATCTTTAGCTGTGCGCATTATAAAAGATGATGAGAAGCGCTTAGTGCGGATTATGGGTATAACAACTAAGAACGGATGGTAGCCGGCCGTGCGTCTGGATGTCCGATGGAAGAAAGGTGACGGTGGTATGAGCTCATGCAGCATATGCATGTAAAGAACAGATTTCAGTAACAAAATTAAGTGCAAAGTATATGGTAATATGCGGCGTAGTCGTTGAGCGCTGTGGCAAAGAGTAGCGATCGCTTTGCGTATCTTACGAGACGATCATCGTATCAGAGACGCGTGTACGCGGAGCTAACGATCGATTACGCCCGGCGATACAGGCGCCGCGTGCGACTATCGAATCACGTAATCGTAATGGTCTTCTGTGCATCTTTCCCCAGCGCTCAACTTCCGTGCAAAAAGGAGAGAGTGGTGTGAGCACGTTAAAAGTCGAATATTCGGCATGACAGTACAGCGAGCCGAGCAGCTCGATATACAATACAAATGAATATTCATGCGAATATTCACATCGAGCGAATATTCAATGTCAGTCTCCGCCCTTATTTACTAAAATTCGTAGGTCCCATACATCCCGGAAGGTCAGTGGCTATGCCGACGCTGCCTTCAGTCGCCATCACGCCTAGTCAACTGCGTGCTTTGCCCAAATACTGGAGGTAAGACACATTTTACATTATTTAAAAATGGTTTCTTAGTCTTTATTTTTTAAGCCCATCGTCTTTCTTTTATAAACCCTAATGAGAGTTTCGTTTGTTACCAGGTGCATTCAAACAAACTGATCAAGGGACATGGGCCCATGTAGTATGTGCCCTATGGATACCAGAAGTACGTTTCGCCAACACTGTATTTCTGGAACCTATTGGTAAGTTTTCTTATTGTTTTGGTTGGTTTACAATGTTGGACCCTAGAGCGGATTCGCGGAATGTACAAAGGTGGTCAGACATCTCTTGTCCTAATCTGTGCCTCCAAAACCTCATAAAAAGAGATTTTAAAATCCATAGAAAAATCACAAATCTGCTTGGTTTTATCAAGTTTTGTTTATAAAACCCGCGCGACAACGGACTTATCAGGATGAACTAAGTATAACAAAACAAACTAAATTCAGAACATTATTCAGGAATTCCGAAATGTTTTATGACTGTGAATGATCCATGATCCATTTAACTGACTCTCAAGAGTCCCAGGACAGCAAGAAATAGGAGGATGCATACCGCAGTACCCGAAAACTGGTCGCTCAGGTGTTCTTACCCCTGACTTTATCCCCCTTGCGCAAATGACAAGCTGTGGCCAACCTGAAAGACATTTAAATCCACTCCATTCAGGTGTTGGCCTCTTTAAAAAAAAAAACTAGTAAAGTGGGTGACTCCACTCTGAGGGTCCACCCCACCCACAAGTGGACCCTCAAACTATTACTCACCTCCTCTATTGTTCCCTCTACGACCTGCAGTCTCTATTTGAAGACCCCGAAATGAACTATTTGACGGTTGTACAAATGTCGATTTTCGGGTAGACTCGATCGAGATGATACCAGCGGCGCGCTGGAAGCTGCAGTGCATGGTGTGCAAGCAGCGCGGCGCGGGCGCCTGCATCCAGTGCCACAAGAGCAACTGCTACTCCGCCTTCCACGTCACCTGCGCGCAGCAAGCGGGGTGAGTGGCTGGGAGAATATTCTCAATACCTAAACAATTATTGCTTTATTAACAGTTTATATGTCTTACAATTTTAACAGCTGCAAACGGACCCAGTGGGGCACAGCAACTTTTGTCGGAGGCAGGACGATTATACATATTTCTACATGAAACTTTCTTATTTATTAATTATTTTTTTACTATCAATAAAAATACATTTGATCATAACATAATGGACGGCTAATGGTCATCGTATCGACAGCATTACAAATGACAAAAGGGCAGAAGGGCACAGCAACTTTTGTCGGAGGCAGAACGATTTTACATCTTTCTACATGAAACTTTCTTATTTATTAATTATCTTGTTACTATTAATAAAAACACATTTATGGATGTCCCCGCATTGGGCGACTTATGGTCGTCGTGTCGACAGCATTACAAATAACAGAAAAAAAAGCGGCAGTAGGTTGCTTAATGCAGCGAAGGTACTCGGTGGTATTCGGTAGATAATCTAATGTAAAGAGTTAATATTTCATTATTTAATAAGAGTTAGTTCCCTAAAAGACATAATACAACACCCTTAACGAAAATCGTGTTGTAAGAATACCCAAATTAAATCCGAATGGTACTGTAACGATCCGACAGTTAATTTATGTTGCGCAACGTCTCCGAAGTTATCTTGGCCAGAAAACTTCTCGCGCACATTCTCTTGACGAACTGGTTTGTGGTCTGGCCACAAGCCTTACAAAATCCGGACAGAGCAGACTTGCATTTATTTGACTGGACAAAAAAAAGCCAGACACCCGGCAGCCCTATCTGCTGTCGATGCAACGTTATAAACCATCTTCTTTTTCTTAACCCACATTAGGTGGGGTCGGCTATCCTTATCTTTCGGCTCTAGGATAATGTCCTGGGTTGTCGGGTCTGGTAATTGGGTTAATAAAATTTGTTATATCAGGTTGTACATGAAGATGGAGGCGGCGGGCGCTGGCCGTGACCCCAGCCAGCCGGTGCAGGTGGCCAAGATGGCGTACTGCGATGCGCACACGCCCGCGCACGTGCTACAGGTATTTATTATTACTACTCGAATGTTTCTTCTCCTTCTTTTATAATGACTAACCCGCGTTGCCACGATCGCCAATGTATGTATCGAGTATGGTATTACGATCAGTAAAATTCATGAGGCAAAAGATACTAGGTTTCCCTAAAACAAAGAAAACAGCACAAATAAAACATTTGCTACAGTGTTTTTGAGTTAGCATGATTTCTGTGACAGATCACTGTAGACAATCAAGCGATTGGCCCTAACGAAATCCGATTTCCAACAGAATATGTATTGTGGCCGGCCCACTGCCACTTTAGCGTGCTACTATAGTAGTAGTGAATGTAGTCTTACTACGGAACATTCACCTCACCTCAATAATAAGGCCACCTCAAGGGCCTATCTATACGATGAATCGGTTTATTTTCGTGGTAGTTTTAATGTTTTTCTTCATTACAGGAAAGACGTGCGCTGGAGTCCGAAGGAGATACCAAACCAACAGATTTGTCTGCTATTAGACAAAAAGGAAGAGAAAAAATTATTCAGGTATGGAAAGAAGTCGTCTCTGTATGTTGTATAATATAGTATCCTCTATATATGAAAGTCAGATCGAAATAATTGACACCTTGCTTACACATATTCACTTATGCTCGAGAAAGTTATAGCTAATGACTGTCAAATGATACGCTTTTATTAGGTTCACTTGTAACCATCTTGCAGCCATGTAAAGTCAAGTCTTGGAAGTGGAACACGTGGAACGAATCACAAAAACCGAAACAAATTTTGAAATCTTTTTAAAATTCTATTAACCCCGCACATCTGTCCCGGATTCAGAATCCTTCGACAGAGAATTGACAACCGATGAATCATGAAAAAGCTTAAAGCAGGTGTATTTCAGCAGTAAAATCACTCTTCTAGGGAGTCAACTAATAAATTAGGACCTTGCCTCAAGTATAGGAACAATCTATCGTATAATTTTAAAAGCTATATCACCGGTACTGCCTACATTATAATTTTCGGCAAATAAAAATAACGCTGGAGGATGGCGCTACTTGTCTCCACCGAACACTTATAACAGTACTGAAGGAACTAACATTAGTTCCTATTTTGGCCACCGCTCTTTTTACGTGACGCCAAGTATAGCAGCGTACTTCTTTGCCGCAGGCGCGTCGAGTCCTGGCATTAAAACGCACATGGGCGCCAGTGGTACTAGTCCCCACGCTCCCCGCAGAGCGCGTGTCCGAAGTTGCCCAATTGGCTCACGGGCCGCCTGCTGCGCGCGCGCAACTGATGAAGCGGCTGCTGGCCTACTGGACCCTGAAGCGACACAACCGGAACGGCGTGCCGTTGCTGAGGCGGCTGCAGAGTCTGACGAGCCATCATGGTCTGTGCATCTCAAACGCCAACACAACAGAAAATATCAAAATTTTGTCATTGGTTTAGGATATTATCTGTATTTGTGGGCGGGGCTTAAATGATGAAGAGTAAAAGACAGCCATGTAGCCTTTCTTAAAGAGGGTTACATTGCAAGGTAGTGACAAGTTTTCAGGGGCCCCTCAAAATGAGTTACTAAATCGATCTACGTAAAAAACAAAATCTATTTTTTTCATATTTAATTATAACTATCCGCTGTTAAAAGATCGTACGCCTGGGTAATATAGTCTCATTCATTTAAAATACGCACGCACTATCTCTGTGCAACCTAATATTGCAATCTTCAATGCATCAATGGCGCGCGAAAACAAACCTTGTAAGGTCCATTTAATTTTCTAACAGCAGGAGCGCCCGCGCATGTTGTGCACATACGGTCATTGCTGGCTCGGCGTAGGCGCCGCGGCGTACGCCTGTTATTATGAATGACCGAACAGGTCACGTCGTTTTTCCCGGATATTTTAAAGTTTTATTAAAATAATGGTATAAAAATTACAAAAAAAAACAACGAAGACGGACTTTTATATAATGCTCATGATCTTATTTTTAAAATTTGGCACCACCATGCAATGTAACCCTGTATATATTTATCATTCGTGTATTGTATAAGCAAGAGAATGAATAACTACTACCCTGTGTGTGTGCACCACCACTTAATATTACTAGTTAACTTTTATGTTTCTTTTATAGGTACTCGAGGAATCCAGGATGGCACCGTCAATGTAAGGGAACTTTGTAATCAGCTGAAATACTGGCAGAGAATACGCCAAGATTTGGAACGAGCTAGGTTAGTATTTGTAAAAATAAATATTATGTGCATTGTTTTATCAATACTAATTTGCAAAACGACCCTAGTCTTCTTATTCCGGCGTGTCATTGCTATTCTGAAAAAAAAAAGAAAAACATATTTATTTGTTAACAAAGACATTTTAAAATAGCACAGAGGTAGACTCTTTCTTTTAAGTGCATAGCACCTGTGTCAGAAGGAGCCACTCTTCCATAACAAACAGTTATAATTTTATAATTTAGTATTTTTATAATTTCTTTCTATGTAGACTTTCTTTCAAAAATTTCAACTCCTACGGCATATTGTGTCGCTCTGTTTAGGCATCTCTAGTACGCCAGGCTACAACGAAACATTTACGTGAAACGTTGGTTTATTTAAACAAAACAAAAAACGCGATTTAGAAGTTGACCCCATATACCTAATAGGTTTTTTTGTCAAGTCTTGAAAAACACATTCGCCTTTTAAAATGTGGCACCTGTTTTATAAGGGGGCCCGCAAAGACGAACGCGTGTCTCCACACACGTGTTGCAGTAGAATTTGGGGGCCGGTCCCCTGTCCTCTAAGAGCTAGTTCCCAATTGTTGGGTCGGATCCGTATATTAATCGGAGGTTCCAGTGGCAGAGCATGTTATATGAAGCTATTATATAGCACGTGTCGGAAACCGATTATGTGTCGGCGCTGACAATAAATGTCGTGTGTTTTGCCAGCCCTCGTCGCCTGGAAAAAAATCGTGTCGGATCTCCCTCGCCTTTAAGTAAGAATAGCACTGTTCACATTTGTCGGGTGTCGGGACGGGCTGCCCTCCCCCGCTACCCTTTGTTATTTTTTCTTCTTAAATAATACCTAACAACAAGAACTTCGTCGACGTCCATCGTGCACAGTCGCCTCGCGTAGAGAGCTTAAAATTAGACCAGCTTCGGCTGTGGTGACCGACAGGCGACAACCGATTGTTAACCGAAATGTGTATAAAGACGCCGATATCCGATACGGATCCGCCAGCCGACAAGTGGGATCGAGCTCTAAATCTGGCGAATGCGCTGCTAGAGCGAGCTGTCTGCGACCTGCACCCACGAGCGTAAGAACCACGCGCAAGCCATAGCTTGCCATAGACTCCAAAAAGAACTGATTAGGTATGTTTTATTCAATATTATTTTTCGCTTTTTAGTTTCATTTTAAAGTCGGTTTTTAGTTTTTTATTAAACTTATTTCACAATTTTATGTGTTAAGTCCTCTATTTTTCCCGTCCTTACTCCGCCAAAAATGACTTTACAACAAAGTGACCTAGACAAATGTTGGTCTTCTATGGACCACCCACCCAATGGTATAATAAAAATAGGGTGTGCTATGAATGATTAATCTTCCGACGAAATTTATTTTAAGTCACAGACGCCTTTAAAATAAGCTTCAGTTTTCACCTTCCGACTCCGCCAAAAATGACTTTAAAGCAAAGTGACCTTATCTTATGTTGGTCTTCTATGGACCCCCATCCAATGGTATGATAAAAATAAGGTGTTATATAGGGTAAATTTTTCGACGAATATTTTTAAGTCCTGTGCACCATTTCATACACTCCAACCAGAACGGCGGCTATTTGTGTGTCGTAACCATAGGATAAGGTCTTGTGTTCAATTATAAGTCAATTAAGAAAGGAACTTTTAAAATTTTTTTCTTTACTGGGTGTGCGAGTACTCCCCCTGTGAATAAAAATTGGCGGTCTGGTACCTCATAAGCTCCACGTCTGCTCAACACACTGCGAAATACGTTCTGTCGCCAAATTGCAGTATTATCTTCTAACTCTTATCCGTTAAGGAGTTCTGTGGCTTCCATCATCAGGTCAGCAACATGACATGATGATTACCAGACCCAAAAATCAGCATTGAGTAAGAAAATATATGCAAAACATTATGGGTGCCTATAAAAATTGAGGGTTGCCCTCGATTTCCCAGGGATCCCATCATCAGAATCTGACTTGGTGTAAATGGGACCACCTCAGGAGTATAATATCCTTTCAAACCAAAAAAAAATAAAAATTTGAAATCGGTCCATAATTGACGGCGTAAACGCGTAACAATCATACACAAAAAAAATCATTCAGACGAATTGAGAACCTCCTCCTTTTTTTGAAGTCGGTTAAAAATGGAAAGCCGCCGCTATACGTAATTTGTGGTACAAGCCACAAAATAAAAAAAGGAACAGAAAGTCCACTCCCGCCGTTCTCGAAAACAACTGGCTAAATTGGGTTTCTTTTGAAATAAGTTAGTGTGCTTTATTACACCGATACATTGATTAGTTAATACATTCATCGTATCATACGCCCAGGCCTAAATGGGAAGACAGAGAAATATTTACTCTCCCCAACTCGGCTTCTTCAATGACTTTGACTGTCGTTTTTAACAGCGGCAGCAGCTGCGCGTTGACAGAAATTATACGGATTACATTACTGTTAGGTATATACTGACATTTCTATGTGACGTGTTTATTCTAGCAACGACAATGTAAAAATACTCAATGAATAATTTAATATATTTATTATATTTTACTCAACGCTTACCTGAAACACTGGTGAAATACCAGCAACGATATGTTAAGGAAAATTTAAAATCCTATTTCTGCTGAATGTGTAATGAAATGAATGATTGATCGCTCGATCGATCGATCAAAACTTATCTTTACCTACTAACAAGAGAAAACCTAGACCTAGTTTTATATCCTACCTTTCAATATTATTAAGAATTTGAAGAACGTGTAATCACAATTGTGTTTTGTATTCAAACATTCAAACGCACGTTATTGTAAAAACGCTGATCCATTTTTGCACGTAACAATGAACAATGCGTAGTAAACTGTCGTGAGCGACAGCCCTCTGAAGTTCTGTCCCAGATCGTCCGAGATGGCGTGTAAACGCAATTGTCAATGTTGCGTAACAATATGTGACGCTTAGTTCCGAGTGGACTATCTGTCTAGCGTGCCGCCGCTATAATTAATTTGTAGTACAAGCCTTGCATGAGTTGCGCTAAAGAGGCGTACCAAACGATTGCAGTAACGGAACGCGAGCTGCGCATTTACGGCACATTCGCCAGATCTGGACGCACCCTAAGGTGAAACTCATTGTCTCGACATGGCACCAGAGTAGGGACACCGTCTAATTGTCTGTGACAGCTGATTTCCAATTCCCCGTGTACAGGTTGCTGTGCGAGCTGGTCCGCAAGCGCGAGCGGCTGAAGGCGGAGTACACGCGCGTGTGGGAGCGCTGCGTGTTGCACGCGCTGCGGCCCGAGCGCGCCGCGCTGCACAAGCTGCTGCGCCTGCTGCGGCAGCGCGACGCCAGCGACATCTTCACCGAGCCCGTCGACTTGAGCGAGGTCAGTGCGTACAGCGAGTGTGTGGCTCTTACTGCTGCGGCCCGGCACAAGCTGCTGCGCCTGCTGCGGCAGCGCGACGCCAGCGACATCTTCACCGAGCCCGTCGACTTGAGCGAGGTCAGTGCGTACAGCGAGTGTGTGGCTCTTATTGCTGCGGCCCGGCACAAGCTGCTGCGCCTGCTGCGGCAGCGCGACGCCAGCGACATCTTCACCGAGCCCGTCGACTTGAGCGAGGTCAGTGCGTACAGCGAGTGTGTGGCTCTTACTGCTGCGGCCCGGCACAAGCTGCTGCGCCTGCTGCGGCAGCGCGACGCCAGCGACATCTTCACCGAGCCCGTCGACTTGAGCGAGGTCAGTGCGTACAGCGAGTGTGTGGCTCTTACTGCTGCGGCCCGGCACAAGCTGCTGCGCCTGCTGCGGCAGCGCGACGCCAGCGACATCTTCACCGAGCCCGTCGACTTGAGCGAGGTCAGTGCGTACAGCGAGTGTGTGGCTCTTACTGCTGCGGCCCGGCACAAGCTGCTGCGCCTGCTGCGGCAGCGCGACGCCAGCGACATCTTCACCGAGCCCGTCGACTTGAGCGAGGTCAGTGCGTACAGCGAGTGTGTGGCTCTTACTGCTGCGGCCCGGCACAAGCTGCTGCGCCTGCTGCGGCAGCGCGACGCCAGCGACATCTTCACCGAGCCCGTCGACTTGAGCGAGGTCAGTGCGTACAGCGAGTGTGTGGCTCTTACTGCTGCGGCCCGGCACAAGCTGCTGCGCCTGCTGCGGCAGCGCGACGCCAGCGACATCTTCACCGAGCCCGTCGACTTGAGCGAGGTCAGTGCGTACAGCGAGTGTGTGGCTCTTACTGCTGCGGCCCGGCACAAGCTGCTGCGCCTGCTGCGGCAGCGCGACGCCAGCGACATCTTCACCGAGCCCGTCGACTTGAGCGAGGTCAGTGCGTACAGCGAGTGTGTGGCTCTTACTGCTGCGGCCCGGCACAAGCTGCTGCGCCTGCTGCGGCAGCGCGACGCCAGCGACATCTTCACCGAGCCCGTCGACTTGAGCGAGGTCAGTGCGTACAGCGAGTGTGTGGCTCTTACTGCTGCGGCCCGGCACAAGCTGCTGCGCCTGCTGCGGCAGCGCGACGCCAGCGACATCTTCACCGAGCCCGTCGACTTGAGCGAGGTCAGTGCGTACAGCGAGTGTGTGGCTCTTACTGCTGCGGCCCGGCACAAGCTGCTGCGCCTGCTGCGGCAGCGCGACGCCAGCGACATCTTCACCGAGCCCGTCGACTTGAGCGAGGTCAGTGCGTACAGCGAGTGTGTGGCTCTTACTGCTGCGGCCCGGCACAAGCTGCTGCGCCTGCTGCGGCAGCGCGACGCCAGCGACATCTTCACCGAGCCCGTCGACTTGAGCGAGGTCAGTGCGTACAGCGAGTGTGTGGCTCTTACTGCTGCGGCCCGGCACAAGCTGCTGCGCCTGCTGCGGCAGCGCGACGCCAGCGACATCTTCACCGAGCCCGTCGACTTGAGCGAGGTCAGTGCGTACAGCGAGTGTGTGGCTCTTACTGCTGCGGCCCGGCACAAGCTGCTGCGCCTGCTGCGGCAGCGCGACGCCAGCGACATCTTCACCGAGCCCGTCGACTTGAGCGAGGTCAGTGCGTACAGCGAGTGTGTGGCTCTTATTGCTGCGGCCCGGCACAAGCTGCTGCGCCTGCTGCGGCAGCGCGACGCCAGCGACATCTTCACCGAGCCCGTCGACTTGAGCGAGGTCAGTGCGTACAGCGAGTGTGTGGCTCTTACTGCTGCGGCCCGGCACAAGCTGCTGCGCCTGCTGCGGCAGCGCGACGCCAGCGACATCTTCACCGAGCCCGTCGAATTGAGCGAGGTCAGTGCGTACAGCGAGTGTGTGGCTCTTACTGCTGCAGAATTTGCCTAAATCGTAAGATCTATTTTATATTTACAACTTTCGCCAGCTCGTAAAAAAAGACTATCTTACACTCTAAGTAAACTAAGAAAAGCAGATCTTCAAAACATTATTCCTAAATAAATTCTTACTTATGTACTATCTCCCTGACCATTTCGGAATTTTACATGTTGTCCTAAAACAAGAAAGTAATATTTCATTTCATGATAAAGGTGCCGGACTACAGCACGGTAGTGAAGCACCCGATGGACCTGAGCACGATGGGCAAGAAGCTAGATCGCGGCGCGTACCGCAGCGTCGACGACGTGGAGGCCGACTTCCGACTTATGATCGACAACTGTCTTACTTACAACAACAAGGACACTGTGTTCTATAAGTAAGTCCTATCTTTAGATCACATACCCTTTAGAGTAAAAATGTAATTTCTTTATTGCTTTATAAAATTTTATGTCTCAAGAAATTAAATTCATGATAAATTAATGTCAATAATCAAAAAGTTTTTAAAGAGATAGAAAATGTTACAATAACCTTTTTTTTTTGCAAACTAAGCAAAGAGTTTTTGAATATTATAGCTTAGCCCCAACAAGGCGGTCTGTCCAGCAAACGGATAACAAATCTGATCGTCCACAGTTAAAAGGTTTAGTAATGAATGGACTATCAATCTCAGAGTACTTTATGTATCTGTCAACTCTTGACCTGCAAAACACCGAGCTGTTTTATTTTACTCCGTTCTGGGCAATTAAACGTAATTTTGACTCGGGAAAACAGCAACCTGCTTTTTCGTGTCATGATGGTATGCGGGGTAGGATCTAATGTATAAAATACAATTTCTATGTTCGTGTTACTAGGGCCGGTATTAAGATGCGAGAGCAATGTCTGCCGATCTTCCGCCAAGCGCGGCGCGACGTCCGAGCCGCCGGTCTCCCCGAACTTGCTGGTACTGGGTCCACTATGGCTGACTCTAGCCCAGAGCGAGAAAAAACGAGCCGCCGCCTTAGCTCAGAGCGAGAGAGAACAAGCCGCCGAAGCAGTGTAGAGCGAGATAGGATGAGTCGACGAGGCAGTCCAGAACGCGACAGAATGAGCCGGCGGGGCAGTCCCGAGCGCGAGCGAAGCCGCCGACTCAGCACAGAGCGAGAGAGAACGAGCCGCCGGAGCAGTGTAGAGCGAGATAGGACGAGTCGTCGTAGCAGCCCCGAAAGAGACAGGATTAGCCGGCGTGGCAGTTCTGATCGAGACAGAACTAGTCGTCGAGGCAGTCCCGATCGCGACCGGTTAAGTCGCCGTGGCAGCTCTGAACGAGGGAGGACGAGCCGTCGTGGAAGCCCAGAAAGAGAAAGAACGAGCCGTCGACACAGTCCTGAGCGAGAGAGGGCAAGTCGCCGTTCCAGCCCACAGCGAGAAAGGGCTAGTCGACGTTTGAGTCCTGAAAGGGAGAGGATTAGTCGGCGCTTAAGTCCCGAAAGAGAGAGGACTAGCCGTCGCCGTAGTCCTGAACGAGAGAAGAGAAGTCGTCGCTTGAGTCGTGCTATAGCAAGCGACAGTGATCATACAGCTGGTAAGCAATACAATAAACGTCTTTTGATGTACAAAACGACTAATGTAAATCATGACCCAAGTTAAAGATGCTTTTTGTTAATCTTTCAATGTGTCAATTTTACTATGTTAAACTTTGAGGCCATTTAGCTCTTGTATAAAATATTTGAGTAAACTTAATATACACACCGGCATATTTAGCGGAACACAAAAAAAAGTCCATAATTAAAAAAAATATGGTTTTATTTTAAAATCTACTCACTACACTTCTTTTGTTATTTAAAGTTTCATTTGTTTTAATTAAAATGAGATCACATTAAGAACACATTTTGCGAGTAAAGGCTTTTTGTGAAAAATGGTACATTTTTGAACTTTTTATGTAACCGGGAAAAGTGAAAATTGATATTAAAATAACAATTTATTAAATTAGAAAAATGGTAATTAATATCGCGTATTTCCTCCACGTGCTCTTATTAAAGTTTCTACCCGTCTAGGCATACTGAGAATGATGTTATCGATGGTCTCCTGGGATAGTCTCCGCCATTCCTCAACTACGGCGATTCGCAGTTCACCCACGTTGGCAGGAGCTGGAATTCTGGACTTAAATTTTCTTTTCAGCAAGTCCCAAACGTGCTCTATTGAGTTCATATCCGGTGATCTCGCCGGCCACTCCATAACAGTGATATTTATATCATTAAGATATGCTTGAGTTACCCGAGCGGTATGCGGCCGAGCATTATCCTGAATAAAAACAAAATCGTCACCGATAAATGGGGAAAACGGTACGACATTTTCTTCTAAAACTTCTCTGATATAGCGGTCTGCAGTCAGACTCCCTCTGTCAATCACTACTACTGTGCGAGCTCCCAAACAAATGCCCGCCCAAACCATTATTGATCCACCGCCGTATGCAACTGTAGTTTCAAAATTTGTCTGAATGTATCGTTCTCCTTTGCGTCTGAATATTCTTTGCCTGCCGTCAATTTGATTTATGAGAATTCTGCACTCATCACTTAACAATACCTTACTCCATTGGTTCGCGTTCCAAATTCGATGTTCCTGAGCAAGAGTGAACCTGTTTCTACGATGATTTACTTCGAGCCTTGGAGCCTTTGCGGGCACAAATGAACCCAAACCAGCTTCTTCAAACCTTCTTCGTACCGTACGCTCACTTACGGTTACAGCCCGCACTGTTTCTAACTCATGTCGGGCTTGGACGGCCGTCAAATGGGGGTTCCTACGTACACGAAGCCGAATGAAACGATCATCCCTACTCGAAGTACGTCTTTTTCTGCCTTGTCCTGCTCTTTTCACATAAGTATCGGTCTCCCTGAACCGTTGGATACTGCGATGGATCGTTGAAACTGGTCGACGAAGATCTCTGGATATCACTCTGTAGGTTTGACCATTTCTTCGTATTTCGAGTGCCCTGGCAATCTCCGTTGGGGCTAAGTCAGGCATAATTCAATCCTCAAGTCCAAAAAGATGCGTTATAAAAAAAAACTAACAAAAAACAGTATTTCAATGAAATTTTAAATCAAACTCAGAAGGAAGAAATACTCGAAGTTCGCTCCAGATAAGGTGTATTTGAATAAAATTAAAACAATTGCATATAATGTGATGTTCAGTTGTTTACTTAATTTGAAATTATTGCTTTTTAAATTAAATGACGTATAAACCAGCCAGCAACCTTATATGATACTGATATCAAACCTTTTTTTATGTTCCGCTAAATATGCTGGTGTGTGTAGTAATATTAACTTTAACTTCATGTAAATCTGATCAAATATTCTATCTTGGCCAATGCGGAATGACAGCTAATTCGGAATTCGCAACATAATTTCTGCTTTATAACAAAACCCCAATCGAAACAAAGAAGGAATCGAAAAAAATCGCGCAGATATCTGTCTTGTGTATTACTTATAATTAAAAATGTTCTATGTGTACCAATAAACATACTTTTACAGTTTAATCAATTTCCATCGAATTACTGACTGCATGAGTCATACATGATTTGGTTAGACTGGTCGACTGTATGAGTAGAATCTTTTTTTTTAGCATCAAACAGTCATTTACAGTAATAGTTGTAAGCAAACAATGTGTGCATATAGGGACCTAATAGTGCCGAAAAAGTATACATACAAAAGTTTACATTTATTGAAGCTAGTATGGTTGGACGCGAACGATCTAACATAAAGTTAAAACCTTCTTAAAATCCGTTCCGTTCCGTCACACCGACTATTTAATTTACAGACACGCGCAGTGAACGCAGCGTTTCCGTGGCCCGCAGCGAAAGGAGACGCCCTAGTCCTCGCAGGGATTCGGATGAGGATAATAATACGGTAAATATTCGCTTCGAATGCCTTTTAATTAAAGTGTATTTTCTATTAAGGCACTGCGTAGACGAGTCTTTCTTTCTGCAGGTCATTAAAATTATAGGTTTTACTCGTTATTAATCGTGGGTCCTTACGGTCATGATACGAACACGTCCTTACGGTCATGATACGCAACGCAACGATACAATTTGTTTATAGTCGGTGGTTTAGTCCGAGATAATTCTAGCTCGTCGTTGCTTTTAGACAGGTCGTTAAAAGAGTTACTCGCTCGGACAAAGAAAGAATGATCGTCTCGTAAGATCAACTTCGGTGCTGCGTACTGTACATGCTATTAATTAAGTGTACGCTTGAATATAAATTAAAAAATGCTATTTGACGACCTCCGTAGCCGAGAGGTGAGCACGCCGGACTTTAAATGGCGCCCCCATCTCTGAGGTTCCGGGTTCGATCCCCGAACGGGTCAATGTAGAAAACGAACTTTCTATATTGGCTCGGGTCTGGGTGTTGTGGTACCGTCGTTGTTTCTGATTTCTATAACACGAGTGCTTTAGCTACTTACCTTAGGATCAGAGCAATGTATGTGAAGTTGTCCAATATTAAAAAAAAACACCCGTAAACGGCTGAACTGATTTGGATGAAATTATAGACGCGCAATAGATTTCTGGACTGTTTAAAAACGTTAAGCAAGTTTTTTGGTGTTTTAATAAAACTATTGGGATTAAAAAGTTGATTATTAGAATTAATATAAGTCTAAAGAATGTAACTAAGAAAAAACTCGAGTAATCAATAAACTAAAATATTGTTAAGTGCTTTGTTTTATTAGCTTACTACTGGTTTTTCGGATGATAGGGGAAAAATATATGATTCTTATTAATAGTGTAGAATATTAATCATTATACAAACATAATATAAAATGTTTCCTAATGAATAGCATTAAGAACTGCTTATCAATTTCTATAACAAGTGCTTTAGCTACTTACCTTAGGATCAGAGCAATGTATGTGATGTTATCCAATATTTATTTATTTATATTGATCTTATGCAGCGCGACTCGTCGCCGTTAAGCGTGGCGCGCAAGTCGCGCGGCTGGTGGCGCGGGCGCGGGCGGGGCCGCGGGAGGCGCGGGCGCCGGGGCCGCGGCCGGCCGCCGCTAGCCGCGCGCGCGCTGCTGGACAACGGTGAGAGTGTTCGATCCTACTAATCTACATAGTTATATAAGGTGTAAATTTATTAGTTAATTATTTTCTAGGGTGTGATTCTACTGCTCAAATAGAACAACTTTTTCTAAGAGACCAACGTTAATGTTGCAAAAAAAAATCTATATTGAGGGTTGTATTTTTTTTTACGATTTTGAAGTTGGTCCCACAAAAAGTTGTTGTATTTAAGCAATAGAATCAGCTCCTAGTAAATGGTTAACTGATAAATTTACACCTTATATATGCATAAAAATGAATACCTATTTTCCTTGGTTACGGCATCACGCGTAAACGGCTGGATCGAATTAAATAAAAAACAATTCTTTGTGTTTATTATTTTTGGGAAAAATTAAAAGTGGCAGTGGGCGGGGCACATAGCACGTAGAACTGACGGCCGATGAGGCAGAAAGGTTTTGAAATCGAGGCCACGGACCAGCATGCGCAGCGTGGGACTCATACCCACAAGGAAGTTGCAGAAAGACGCTGGATGCAGGCCGCTTCCAATCGGCCGATCTCGATGTCAGCGGTAGACGTCCTGTGGCTGAAATGATGATGACGATTCTTGGGAGAAGGGTCTTATGTAAGACATAATTACATCAAGTAAAAGAATTTAAGAAGAAGAAGATTAGGTATTTTATTTTACACAAAATCCACAGCCCTTAAATAGCACAGTTATAAAACTTACATTATAAACAAACAACCAATAACGGAACCACTGCCAAACCCTGCCCCCGATTGTGGAGACAGCAGCGCCCTGCTTGGCGCGTATCGCTAAATGCACCAATATGACCACTTTTATACATGGTGATACTATTGAACTTGCCGCTTGACGGACCGAAAACCGCACTGCGTCTTATGGGCGCCCTAAGTGAATTCTTACTCTTCAGTTAAAAAAATTACTCTTCAGTTAAAAAAGTAAACGTAATGTTAATAATGCTTTCAGAAACACCTACATCTGGTTCCGAGACGCCAGTGCCGGTCAGAAAAAACGTCGAGAGAACGCACAAATTGGTCACGCCAGAAAAGTCGCCCAGTAAGCAAGCCGACTCTACTCCGAGTAAGTAAACTAATAATATCACACGAACAATTTTTTGAAGCATTTGTCTTCTTTATTTAGATTAAAAAGAACTGACTGTGTAACATGCAGCAATGAGCCACGCACTGGCAAGTGCAGTAAAGGACAATCACCTGTCTTATTATGGATGACCTGTTATATTTGTACGAATTCATTGTATGTAGGCTACAGCTAGCAGTTCTGTAATCTTGGCATTTATGAAATACTTCTTCTTCCAACAATTACACCAATTCACACAAACATTTGCCGGGCTTTATATTCCAGAGCGCGAACCACTAGACCAAATGGTCTCCAAATCTATGGAGGCCTATGTTTATTACGATGTTAACCGTTTAGCTCAGTTCGCGTCCATATGTGTGAAGGGGCATTGTCATCTTTTTATTTCGAGCATCCGATTATAGTAACATAATTACTATTCGTTATAGGTTTAGGTTTGATGGGTGGACTAAGGAAGCCTACATTGCTGCTGCCGCCATCTACGGGCGCAGCGCCACCAAAAAGCTTCGGCTCTGATGGTGAGTGTGAAGATATGCTATTTCAAAGCGCATAGCTTTAAATACGTGCTTGCAAGAAATACTTGTGTATTCCGTTTCAATTATAGGACGTGGCACTGTATGATGTATTACTACTGGTTATTGACAATGTTAGATGTCAAAATTAAAATCACAGATTTTTCCTCAAAGGCTTGTGTTAATGAGCGTAGCTTGTCATCAACATAAAAAGGGGATATGAAGAGAATGAAAATTAAGGACGTGGTTGGCGGGACGGTAAATCCCCTGAACTCAAGGTATTGAGACTGCTCTACTAAGTTTTTTGTTTGTATAGTAAAGTACAAAAGCAGAAATCTGTGGGTGTGCAAAAAATAGCAGCCAGCATTAAATTATAGTGAAGGATTAATCCGTGACTTGTCAATAAGTAGATGAAATATCAAAACAATTGTTTGCCTGGCAGCTGGTTTCTCCTTCAGCCAGAGAGTAAGGGCCTTATCACACTAGCGATTTGCAAGCGAATTTGAAAGCCAGAGCTGCAGACTCACCGACTCGCCACGAGTTCGCAGCGACAAACTAATTCACAGCCCGCTACGCTACGAATTCCCTTGCAAATTGCCAGCGGGATAACGTCCCTAAACTCCCTACGGTTATGTTTAAGTCTTAGTACAAGTCCGCAACTGCACACTAAATAATTGACACCTTTCTTAAAACAATCTACAAAGTCATTTATAACCAATGCCTTATTTTAGGCCTGTTAACCCGGTACATTATCATTTGTTAGAAAGTTATGATTTTTGATGGCTTCGAGGCAATAAAAAATACTTAACTTAGTATAAAGATAAAGAAGATAAAGATAAATTTATTTACTAAAACACGTGTTAAACATATTACATAGCATGCATATGGTTGTTGTTCATTACAATTTATAAAAGTGTCAACATGTTTGGCCAAAGTCGGCGTGTAAAATAATATTCAGATCCAATTAAAATAATGTCATAAATTACTAGTTTGATATTGTCAGAATTATAAAAATTAATTAAAATATGAATTGATACAAAATTAGGTCAGAGTTTGTCATTCAGGAAGTTTTGTACATTATAATAACATTATGCCATACATAGAATGCTCTTTTTTACCAATGCCGTTTTTGCAGCTTGTTTGTACACACAACCGGCTTCCATGACGTCGGTTTCGCACGACTATATCGGAAAAGCGTTGAAACAGATGGGGATTGCTTTTTACAAATAGAGCTGCCTCAATGATGTTCAGTGACGGAAGTGTTAGAATCTTGTGTTTGATAAACAGCGGTTTACAGCTATCAGTTATCTGAAGACCGAACATGATCTAATGCAGCGTTTTTGAATTTTAAAGGCTATGTCTTTATCGGTGGAGTTTCCCCAAAAGATGATGCCATATCTTAAATGAGATTCAATTAGTCCATAGTATGCCGTCAATAACGCATCTATGTTGACTGTAGAAGACAGTCTGTATAGTGCAAATGCTGCACTGCTGGTTTTTTACATAAACTGTGTATATGATTTTTCCAGTTCAGTTTTTTGTCAATTTGAACAGTGTCGTCATAGTCTGGTATCTTCATACAATTATAAGGAAGAGATAGGTTTTGACAGCACATAAAAAGTATGTCAATTGATCGGTGGTGTCAACTAGCCTATTAAACGTGTAATTCTTCGTAGCGACCCTGCCCACGCTGTCGGCCAGCCTGGGCCGCGCGGCGGACGCGTCGCCGAAGAAGAAAGGGCGCGGCCGGCCGCGCAAGGCAGACAAGGACAAGAGCGCCTCGTCGCCGGACCTCTTCGGGTGAGCGTTTAGTTTATCTTATTCAGAAAGCACGCCAACTCAATACGTCATGTGAATTGTGTGTGAAGAAAAATATAACCTATGCTGATTCCAAAACCATTTCGAGATATAAAGCTTATAAATTGTATTTTGGTATTAACATTACTTAAAATTACAAGATGATGTTATTTTTAACAAAATATATATTTTTTGTCATTCATACGACCTTTAATCACGGAGAAGCTAATATCATATTTCACAGAGCTGGCGCGCGCGCGTGTGTGTGTGTCCCGTGTCTGTGCTTCAAAAATGTTACAGATTTAAATGACAGCAAACGTCATACCACCCCTACACGATTCATCCATCTCCTTTTAGGTCGTCCTCTACCTCTCCACCCATCAATACTGATAATTATCACTCTTCTCATTACGTACTCTTCTTCCGTTCTCATCACATCCAAATTATCAAAAAGACAAATAAACAGAAAAAATGTATAGTTTTAGAAAACATTACAGCGGTGAGACTCATTACGCTTTATTTAGTTGGCACAAAAATTCTAGTAGCTAATCAGACCCATAAACAAATGCCCTGTGGTATGAAATTATTTTTTTGCACATAGAAATTAAAGGTTTAACCTTTTGAATTTTTAGGCTTAATTTTTGTAGAATTCGAGGCATTATACTGTGATAATACGTAACATTCTAAAACTTGGAAAAATTGGACGTTTATCTGCCAAATGCGTCGGTATAAAGATTGTATCCTTTTGAGTTTAACAACTGTACTGCAAACAGAGCAATTGAGAGTAGGCCTAATTTCGCATAATAGCGAAGTTTATCAATAAATTTCAGCAGAACTGACTGAACACAAACATTTGCTCCTGAACTGAACTGACTGAATGCATTAAAGTACTATAAGTAGTATTTATTTTTTATTTAAACCCTATTCACCCTTAAAATACATACAATCTGTAACATATACAAGATAACATGACAACTGGCAGTTAATTTGATTTGAAATATGCTAATCGGTATGTATTTAAATTAGAAGATCAATGCAAGGCGGCGAAGGCAAGCCGCTGTCGAGTCCGGTGCCGGCGTCGTTCCTGCAGTACCGCGGCCCGCCCGGCGAGGTCGGCTCGGACAGCGATCTGGCGCTATCCAGGTAAACAGATCTCATAAGTCATTAGTGAACTTCTATAGTACATTCAGGATAAGATGATCGCTCTGACACTTCACACGTTCCCGTCCACCCATACTACTTACGAGTTAATGATTTCATATTGTATGAAACGTTTTATTAAAATTGAAGCTTATTGCAAAAATCTTTAAAACATTGCATCTAGAAATCTTAGTGATTATTCAATTCATTATTATTGCTTACGAATTTTAAAAATAAGTATTTTTTTTTTTCATTTATATAATTTGTAAATAGTGTAGGTGTTTTGTTTTTTATATGTTTATATTAAGTGATTGTAAATATTAATTAGCTATATTGTTTTAAATGTGAATATGTTTTAGTGTAATTTATAATAAAGAGACAGTTCACGATCGCTTAAAATAAGTAAACAAAAAATCTCCTGAAATACTTGATGCGTAAAACGGAACGCTTTACTATAGGGATTGACCACACAAAATCGACAGTAAATCAATAAATATTAGATAAATCGATGCGGTCGGCTTGTCAAAGCCTGTGCTTTGTCCTTAGTATGAGTGTGTCTGCCTTTTAAGTGGTTTGTGTTTTCGTTGTTCTTCAGAGTAGTTCCAGTTTTGCCTTATTACTGTTTTTGTCGAAATTTTCGTTAAGTTTTTGTTATTGTTTTGCTTTTTAAGTTTGTTAAGCCTTGAACAACATTCCAAAAATCTGTTTCCGACACTCAGGCAACAGAACATTGCAGTATTACTTCATATTAGAAAAAGGTCAGTGAAATAAAAATCGATTCAACTTTCTTGATTTCCGAAAATAATCAATTAGATTTCTGTGGAGCGCATCACTATAAGCGTGAACTGTCGCGTCACAGCGATCTTCTTATCCTGAATGGACTATAACAGTGCGAATGTCATTTTGGCAAAAGGCATAGTGACGGGCAGCAGCGTCTCCTCTCCACCATTGGCCAAATTGCGATCGCCTGCCAAGCGTGGCGATTAAGGCAAAATCTTCCTTTTGGAGAGGCCTGTGTCCAGCAGTGGACTGATATAGGCTGGTGATGATAGTGATTTTAGCGCAATTTGGAACAAGGGATGAATTAATGATCATTATTATTCCCCCCCCACCAAGGTCGTCAAGCAGCAGCTCGGCGTGGTCGCAGTCGTGCTCGTCGTGCACGCACTACGACGACGACAACGCCTCCACGCACTCCTGCGACCTCTCCTCCTCCGACGCGTGAGTACAGTATACGAATCATTTACGTTTACTATCTCCTTTATTTTAAAATGAGGTCTATGTTAGCCTAACATAGCTTTTTTTATTTTAGAAGTAGTCGAAAGTTAGCCTAAAAGTAATTGGAATTAGTTAGAAAACTCTTTAGAAGCTATGTCTAGTCAGCAAACTTTATTTTATGATAAGAAGAGTTCAATTTTACGGAATAACTAGGTACTATTGCCAACAAGTTTGTCTGGGCAGAAATCAAATTGGTTGGAGTTTACTATACAAACTGAATCCCTATAACCGCCATATGGGTTAAATTGTCTATGATTCCACATAAATGTGCACCCAAACTACTGTTTACAATAAGTTGTCTATAGTTAAGTATCAATTTGTGAATTGGCAGTTTTTTAGTTATCTCTAGTTCTAGTATCAAATTACTAATTAGGGACTCGACTATCGCCTCCCCCACACTAGCGCCTTTGAGCGTCGACGTCGTGGCAGTGTCCAATCAGCGTTAAGTAAATGCTACTGCGCGAGCGCTGCGTCAACACTGATTGGACGCTGCCACGACGTCGACGCTAGTGTGGGGGGTCCCTAAAAGCCCAACCTCGTCACTGCATCTCATTCTACCCCGCCGCTCGCGATAGGTCGAGTGGCCCCGAGCGCGGCCGGCGACGCACGCGCCACGCGGACTTGTCCGACCAGGAGCCGACTTCGCCCGTCAAGGTAGGTTCCAGTAGGTAGTAAAAATACTTATTTATAAACACTACTACTTTCAAAGGAATCTACCGAAAGTTTATCTCAAAACTTCGATTTAGGAAAAGAGTTGAATAATTGTGTCTTAACCCATGTGCCAATAGGCACTGTCTGACACCATTTCGTCAGTTCGAGTGCGGCTCCACTTACGTAAAAACCGGTTTTGCTATAGAGAGACCACGGATCACTTATTTCGTGCTCGACGAGATTCGACGTTACCGCGCATACCATGGAAATTATTGAAATATACTCGTTTTTAGATCGTGTACCTATTTTAATTTATTCAGCTTTTAAAAATCAATAGCAAATATAAGGGCCTAATTTATAAGTCAAATACCTTCTAGAGGCTGATTCTACTGCTCAAATGCATTTATTTTATGGGACCAACTTAGTAGTGAATAAAATCAGTGCAATTAATAACTGAACAAATGTCAGTTTTCTATCGAAAAGTGTTAATTTTACATTTAAATGTTGGCCACCATAGAAACAGCATATTTGAGCATTATAATTACCTCTTAGAAGAAAGATAGCGAATAAACCTTAAACTAAAATCGTATAAAAGAAAGAAGTAGTTTGATACCCGTTTACCTGATCCAGGGTCGCGGCACGCGGTCGTCGGCGTCCAAGACGCCGGCGCGCGCGCCCGACGCGCCGCTCGAGCCGCTGCAGCTCGTCTGGGCCAAGTGCCGGTGAGTGCCGAGCCGTCCGACACTAACCCTATACAGCACACGTCTTTTGTTTATTTTGACAACATTTTTTTTTTAATTATTATTAAATGCAACATGACTTTTGAGACAGGTCAATTGGCCTGACAACATTTGCCGTCTGTGGGTTGCCAGTTCCAAAAAAAGAATAATTGTTTGGCCGTATTCAATCTGGATCCGAAGGTCTACTTCGAAATTGTTGCGTCTGTTTGACATATTTACCAAATGAAATAACTATCTACTATCTAGGTACTTGTGTCAAACCTTGGACAAAATTGAATAACCAAACAAGCTTTGCGTAAAACCACGACTGTTTTCAATTGTTCACAAATTGTCAAAGGTTTGTTACAAGTAGATGGTAAATTTAATTATTTAGGTTAATATGTCGGAACGAACAAAACATTTTTGTAGTAGGTCTTCAGTACTTTTTTAGCATGAGCGAAGGTTGACACTAGTTAATTTATTTTATACTAATCGTAAGTGAAAATTCTCTAGCTTCTTTTGGAGATAGATGGTACATTGCTGCTTTATAGGGTATGTGCTCGATGGCCTGAGTGCCCGAGTTCCGCGCTACTCGCACCGCTACACACTCACCCAGCCATATTAAGGGCGCGTTCAAAAACACGTTTTAAGCAGTCGTGCGTTTGCAGGATCGCACCAACTGTTGTTTGTTCTTATATTTTTGTCCAACGCTGTCATACAACTTTTGTGTGCGGTGCTGCAAATGCACGGATGAGGTCCTGCTCAAAACGTCTTATTTGAAAGAGCCTTTAGGCCACGTTCCCACTAAACGTATTAGCACCGTAGTTTACCTATTATCCATATAGACTTAGCTTTTCGTCTACACTGACCGAATTGACAATACGCTATTTTGCTGTTTTGTCGCTGACTCTTGGCGGCCAATATTTAGTTTATGACACTACGTGTCGCGGATGCTGATGACGCAACATAGTATTGCATTGTTATGTACGCTTTATCTCAAAATGTCAGCATCGTGAGGAAAAACTCAGTCGTCGGCCGAAAATATGCTTGGTGTGAACGTGACCTTATAATATATGGGTCTTTTATAACTTTACGGAGACGATATTCGCTAGCGAAGCTGTTTTAATTATTTATACTCGAAATAGTATCCGATAGAAGCACTGTACAATCTTTGTTAAAAAATTACGTAGTTGCTAGCGAATATTGCCTCGTCAAACGTGCCAAACTCACGGTAGCCCCCCTGGGGGCCTGGGGTTATTTGAGTATCTATCACAATTCGTACATGTATTTAATTTCGAGCATCCCTACAAAAGGTTTGTGTACAAATATGGGTTTTCGTTCAAACATTATTCAAAACATTTTTATTTGCGTCACAGAGGCTACCCGTGGTATCCAGCGCTGATAATCGACCCGAAAATTCCAAAAGGCTTCATCTACAACGGCGTGCCACTTCCGGTTCCTCCGCAGGATGTGCTCAGCCTCAAGAAGAACCACTCCCACGAGCCAGTTTTATACCTCGTGTTGTTCTTCGACGTCAAAAGGACTTGGCAGTGGCTCCCGCCGAACAAACTCGAACTGCTAGGCACCGACAAGAGCGTCGATCAAGCGAAACTGATCGAATCAAGAAAGCCGACCGACCGAAAAGCGGTCAAAAAGGCTTACGGAGACGCAATGCAGTTCAGGAAACAAGTGGACGGAGACAAATGACAAAGGTTTAGGTACCGGTCGCGCCGGCCGCGTAACAACACGTTCAGTTTCGGGAACTTCTCGCTTATGAACATCAGGGCTCCGGACACCACAGATTCCAGTAATTAAGATTCAGGGCGACGCGTTGGATGGAAAAGGTTGAAAGTGTGTTCTGACTGACAGAAAGAAGTAGTAGTTTAGTGTGTGATCAGTAGCAGGTTTGCCTCATGAACAATATTATTGAAGAGGTTTGCTTCGTGAAAATATCTCAGAAAAGCTGGATTTACACTTTTAAACATGCGTCGAGTAAGAGAAGCTTATTTATTCTGTAAAATATATCTTCAATATGCTTCTGAAGGCTTAAGGTAAATTAAGATATAAACACGTGCGCGATCAAAATTTTCAAAATCTGGTTTAAGATTTTTTGCCTGTTCCGAGACAGTGTAGTAGTTTGTTAGAACATTAGCTGTATAAGAAAGTAATGAATAAGATAGACGACCTCCGTAGCCGAGAGGCGAGCACGCCGAACTTTAAATGGCGCCGCCATCTCTGAGGTTCAGGGTTCGATCCCCGGTCGGGTCAATGTATAAAACGAACTTTCTATATTGGCTCGGGTCTGGGTGTTGTGGTACCGTCGTTGTTTCTGATTTCTATAACACAAGTGCTTTAGCTACTTACCTTAGGATCAGAGCAATGTATGTGATGTTGTCCAATATTTTAAAAAAACACGCGTAAACGGCTGAACTGATTTGGATGAAATTATAGACGCGCAATAGATTTCTGGACTGTTTAAAAACGTTAAGCAATTTTTTTGGTGTTTTAATAAAACTATTGGAATTAAAAAGTTGATTATTAGAATTAATATAAGTCTAAAGAATGTAACTAAAAAAAACTCGAATAATCATTAAACTAAAATATTGTTAAGTGCTTTGTTTTATTAGCTTACTACTGGTTTTTCGGATGTTAGGGGAAAAATATAAGATTCTTATTAATATTGTAGAATATTAATCATTATACAAACATAATTTTAAATGTTTCCTAATGAATAGAATTAAGATCTGCTTATCAATTTTTGTATCCTCTAGCTAGGAAATAAAACAAACAAATGTACTGCCAAATGTGCCAAACATTTGGCAGTAAACTAGATTAACTTATGTATTAAAATAAGAAACCTTTTTCTGTAATTGTTTTTGTTAGCAGACTATATTAATAACTTACTCAATCGACTATGTATCACAAATGATGAGATAACCTCAACTCATTTTGAATTATGTTCGGTAAAAAAATATTGATAATAATTATCATAATAAATTATGAATGTAACCTTTTATTTTTTGTGCACTTAGTTACTGCCCCATATAATATTCTTATATTATTGTACAAATATTTAATTCTTTTACTTTGCATGTAATATCTACATTTTACAAAAACTATCAAAATTATAGTGCATTTTGTTTTTTACTTGTCTATGGCAGGGCCAAAGATTATTAAATAATATGTACAATCAATGGTTTAACTACTAAGTTAATTATGATTTGGACCTTGTGCCTTAATATTTACATTTAATTGATAATTCAGATTTGTGCATGTACTTTTTTCTCATGAGGCCAACAAAATCCAATTTATGTTTGTCCTGTTGCAGTGTTTAGCTTATTTGTTATTTTTATTTGTTGTAATTAATAGAAAGCTTGTTTTTTTGAAAATAAAGAATAAATCTAAAACTTGTTTTTCATTTCTAATGAATTTATTACCTCTTTCTTTTTAAAAATTAAGAGTGGTCTAATTGCTGTAATGAAATCTGTAACTGTAAGATAAAATGTAACAGTTCTTTATTAAATGAAAACATATGTTGCTAACTCATTAATCATCATTTGCCAGTTAGTGTATATTATTCATAGTGTTTGTCCCAGGCGTATACTTGTCCTGGGGTTGGTCTTACATTTGCTGCTTGTTTTGGGGCCCTGAAAGGATGAAGGTATAAACCAGTTATAAATCAGGACTAAAACTATCTTTACATTCTTAGATAAACATCACAAGGCTGTTCTGGCATTATTATTTTCTATGCAGGCCATCATTACAAAAATAGGAATTAAAAGTTTACCCTTTGTCGGAACTGGCTTCAAGTAATAACTTTGTGACATCAGCTGGTGGCGCAACTTCACGTCGCCCATCTCTGGTGTAATAGTAGTTGTGAGCGTGTCTGGAAAAGCAATAAAATATGCACAATCAAACAAAGAGAAATATAATACGCAGAAAATTCAACCCTGTAAGTAAGACCAGCTGATACATAGAATAAGGTTATGTTATTGAAATAAAAACACTTACTTGTGTGATACCCCATCTGGAATTTCTGGTGGAGGTTGTGTCCTGGCCGCTAACAGGGGCCCAAAGCGCAATGCATTGTTATGTTTTCGCTGAAATAGAGACCTTATAATATGTAAACATTAACCTCAGGTTACATAATGTCAAAAACAAAATAGAACACTTACGCCTAGTAGGAAGTCCCTAAAGATCTGCAATGGAGTTGATATATCACGAAATGAAATCTTTGATTTGCTCATTTTTATATTTGTTTTATGTTTAACCTCTAAAATCTGTTTCAGTCGAATCGAAATCGAACGAAGAACAACAACTGTCACTGTCAGCCAATCGTCAAAACTGACAGAAGTCACAGCAATTATGTACCGGACAGCTGTCAAATTTACAACCTATACTTTTTAGGGCAATGAAGCAAAAATTTACAATATCTACCTAATTCAATATAAAAAATGTATATTATATATAATGTATTAAAATACTTAAAATACTTAAAGGTTATGACCTCAGTACCTTAGATTGTGTGTAAGTAGTTGTTATTTTTGTTTCATTTTTATTGTTTTTTAATCTTGAATAATGTAGCGCAATTTTAATTAACTGTAACAAGCAATACTTTATTGTTAATATTCCATAATATTTTAAACCTACAATAAATGCATGCTGTGGTTACCTGTAATTGTAAGAGCAGCTAGCTATTAGCCCGATAATGTAATCATCTAAATGTTAAAATGCTGTTACTTATGTTGGTAATCCTATAAATAAATAAATAAATAAAAAATATAAAAATGTGATCTCTCTGCTCTGTTTAGTTAGGAGGCGCTCGCCTCTTGGATAGGGCTGCCATCCGTCCGGGTTTCCCCGGATTTGTAGGGTGGTTTATTATTTTTTCTCTTTAATTTCTTTTTCTATTGCGTCTTGCTGATCTATTAATAAGCGTAAGTCTTTGTGCAGCATATATTTTATCTGCTCTTCTGTTGACTATCTTATTTTTTTTTAGCAGCGTCGTACCGTAGGAAGTTCATCAAATTCATTACGCTTTCATTATTAAATCAGCAAGACGTTATAGAAAAAGGAATAAAAGAGAATAAAAAATAAACCGCCCTCCAAACTAGGACAAATCCGAGGAAACTCGGACGGATGGCAGCCCTACCAGAAAGAGCGCACCTCGTACGCGCGTACGTCGTGGCCCGACGCTTGACATAATCCGTTGCATACAAATTCATTCATGTAGCAGGGCGCCCGAAACGCAGCGCTCCGGGCGCGCGCCTCGTGCGCTTGTCATAACTACTCCCTTGAAAATTCTTTTGTTTGTCAGTTTTTCATTTTACAATAAAAGTGACACAATCAAAATTATAAACGTAAAATTTTTTAAAATATGCATCCATCGAAGGCAAATCTCGTACTAAGACAATGTTTCGTAAGTTTTTCATATAGGAAGTAGGTAGAAGTTAAAATAGCTCTAAACTCCCGTCTGCGCCTGCTATATAGGTGGGTGGCGCGGGGTAGGTGGCGGCCGAGTCACAGAATGAGGCTAACTACGCAGAGGCGAAACTTTGTTTATACTCTGCCTATTGAATTAAAACTGATTTTCTAATTAATTACAATATTTTTTTCACTCCCTTTTCAAGGGGGGATAGTAGAGTTTATTTCCATTTGTTTATAAACATATTTAAGTATGTTTATCCGTTATCTAGTCGCCATAGCACAAGCTTTGCTTAGTTTGGGGCTAGATAATTGGTGTGATTGTGGAAACAATTTATTTATTTTTACCCTACAATGTCCTGTCCTAAAATAGCCAATTTTGAGATATCTGAAATTTAAAGTGTTTTTTTAAATATCGTTATCTTTACCCTAATAGGCATAAAAAATAGAAATAGGGCTTTCTGACTAAAGCATTGTGGTCCACTGCACTGGACCACAATGCCTAGCGGAACAATTTGGTTTGACGTGTGTTCTGTGTTCTCTAGTACCTTATACCTGAATGTAATATAATGCATTTTCTTTTTCAGTATAAATTTATGATTATGAGGACTTTAAAGAACTTAGTACAACCCAAGATCCCAATTAAGGATGAAATGTATGTTTAATAATTACTTACTTATGTTTATACTGTATGAGTTAGTCCGACTGTAATTTTAACTGTTTAAATAACTGTGCAGTTACTTGGAAAACGATATGCTGTCGACCCTACGCTCTTCAATGGCAGTGAGGGCGACCGTGCCTACACTCGCTGGAGATCCACGACTACCAAGAGCTCCTAATCAAAAAATCAGGTAGCACTACGATGAAATTGCTAGTTAATCTTTATCAGGGGTTTATTTAAATTGTTTTTAAATGACTATGGAGGGTAGGTAGAGGTAAGGAGGACCGTCTCACATGGAAGAATAGCCGAGTATCTGGCTGTAAGCAGTAAATAACAGTTTAAAAACCCTTCACAACAGCGCTACAGTCGCTAGAGGGTATGAAATAAACTTGGCAGTTGTAGACGGTGTGAACTGTGAAGTTTGCTGTGTTGAGTAATATATTTTTTAAATAAAATTTCAGTGTTTTTTTGTTGAATATGAATCGCATCCAATGACTATTTTCTGAATTTAAAATTTACCCTCTAACTACAATGGCGCCGCCAGATTAACGCTTTCCTACGGGCACTTTTTAATACACAGAAACAGTTCTCCTCACCTCTACTCCATGCAAATGAGCTTCGTGTTCTAGATGGAAGTCGGTATTAAATTATATTTTTTTATGAAGAATGAGTAACAGATTTCTGGCCAATTCTCTATCGGTACCATTCAATTTGTTTCTAAACAAAAGATGAGTAAAACATCGCGTAGAAAAGCATACAAAAGACGTCTTATAATTGTTAAAAAAATATTTTGCAGAGAAAAAATATTTGAAAGATGGATTCGTACATCGAGGACCGACCCCAATAGGATTTGTTGGATGAAAAGTTCCATATTGTCTTAAAATATCGTTTAAAATAAATGCGAAATATAAAGACGAAACTAAACATTTTCGACTGACTACCATTAGCAGCGATTGGATGAGCAAGTATTGCAGTATGATATGATTATAAAATGCCAGTGGCTGATAGATTTTTTTTATTACTGTTACCTTCATTTGTCAATATTTTTTTAACATTTTATTTAATTTATAAAACAAGTTTGTGAAATAAAATAAAAGTCAATATTTACAACAACAATTAGTATTTTATATTCATAATACAATAATAATACCAAAAATTATATTACACAAATACAACTTTGAACAAGTCAGGACTACATCAAGTAGTCACTAATGATAGTTTAAATTATTGGAAAATTTTTTTTACTAGGAATCAGCAATCGGCTTATACAAGTATTTTTACTGATATAACATTCACGGCCCATTACAATTAAAATAACGATTTATACAGTTAAAATTAACTTATTTACTAATTATTTGATCAGATAAGTACTCTATGGTAACACATTTGGTTTTGAGGTATTCGTTAAGTGCTTCTTGACCTGAAACAATGAAAATAGTTAAATATTGAGGTTAACATTATTTCACTTAAGTAAAAGTAAAGTAAATATGAATATTGCCTGGATTTTGGGTTCGAACTTCGACCCCGCCATTTTTAACATTTTTGTGTACATACACTGCCATACAGCCAAGAGTGCAAGATAGCCAAATAATTGACTTATGGAGCGATTAAAATCATTTATAAATTGCTAGTAAAAATATATCTGTACGTGAGGTAACGGGAGGAGCCTTTTTCTAACTATATTTTGCATTCTATTGCTCTATTTTTGCTACTAGCAACACAGTTTCGACCACAGATCTAGGTATCTCAAGGGTCAGTGGGTTTACCACTACTTTATAAGTCAATTAAGTTGTTTAATATTTTCGTATATTTGTTTACACTATTTTACAAAAGTTAATGTGCTAAGAAATCGAGAAATATTTTTTTATTAAGAATAACTAAAATCATAGTTCTAAACGCTAAAATCTATATCTATACTTCTATACTAATATTATAAAGAGGAAAGATTTGTAGCTAATTTTGTATGTTTGTAATGCATAGGCTCAAAAAGTAATGGGCCGATTTAAAAAATTCTTTCACCAATAGAATGCTACATTCTTCCAATTTGACATAGGCTACAATTCATTTTGAAAAAAATTAGGGTTCCTTGGTAAAATTTGAACAATGTAACCGAAGGTGTAGAAAAATGAGTCTTAAAATGTCTTTCGTCGAATGCGCTGCCGAAACTATTAGCGATAATTGTCTACCCCGTGCGAAGCCGGGACGGGCTGCTAGTTATATATAAAATACGATTTCGCCATTGTTCTTTCATCACTATCGTTATATCGTAATCTATAAAAGTAATACTTTCATCCATAGCAGTCGCGGAAGATATTTATAATTTAAATTTAAATAAACACCTCATAAAATAGTTCTACCGCGAACACACACAGTAAACAGTAACTCACCCAGGTCTTTCCCGAAGCCGGACTGTTTAAACCCGCCGAAGGGCGCGGCCACGTCGGTCTTGTTGTACGTGTTCACGAACACGGTGCCCGCGTCGATGCGCTCCGCGAACTGCAACGCGCGCGACACGTCCTTCGTGAACACGCCGCTCGCGAGACCGTACTCCGTGTCGTTGGCGCGACGGATCACGTCGTCTATGTTTCTGAGGACAAGTTTTTTATTTTATTTATTTTCATAAGGTAAGTTGCTAAAGCACTTGTGTTATAGAAATCAGAAAACAACGACGGTACCACACCACCCAGACCCGAGACAATATAGAAAAGTTCGTTTTCTACATTGACCCGACCGGGGATCGAACCCGGAACCTCAGAGATGGCGACGCCAAATAGTCCGGCGTGCTCGCCTCTCGGCTACGGAGGTTGTCAAAAGTTAAGAGTTGGGTTGATAGTAGAGTGTTAACTTAAAACGTATTGTTTGAAATTATAGGTCCATTTTAATGATATTGGTGAGCATAAAAAATATTATACTACAGCCAAACATAGAACCTCGTATTTTTTAAAGACGGTTAAAAAGCATTATGTAGTACGAGTAGTACCTAGTTAATTATGAGGAAGTATGGGACAGTTAAACACAACTAAGACCTATAATTTCTGGTTACAGTTGAGAAATCAAAGCGTAAGCGTATAGGTAATTGAAATAGCGCTAACCAGGGCGATTTTGGTAATCAATTCAAGCACTTTTTTATATTAAAAAAAATTCCGTTATAAATCGTAAAAAAGCCAGTAAGCAGGTCATAAAATTAGGATGTATGCATATCACTTCCAAATACTTTAATTCTCTCTGGTAATGATTCAGTTGCTCAAATCATCATTATCATTTCGTATCATCATCATCGTTTTATTTGAAAGTAGGTTACACGTAGTATAATTGATTTAGAGTAGGTTCCACAATGTATAGTTTATTATAAATAGGTTCCACGATCTACAACAGCTGGTTAAAAAATGGGTTTCACGTTTTATAGTTTATTAGAAGTAGGTTCCACGATATACAGCCGATTAAAAGTAGGTTCCACGTTGTATAGCTGATCAAAAGTAGGTTCCACGAGTTACAGCTAATTAAAAGTAGGTTCCAGAATGTATACTGATTAATAGAGGTTCCAGAATGTATGACTAATTAAAAGTAGGTTCCATGTTGTATACCTAAATAAAAGTAGGTTTTACGATGCATAGCTGTAATCAAAAGTAGGTTTCACGATGTATAGCTGATCAAAAGTAGGTTTCACGATGTATAGCTGATCAAAAGTAGGTTTCACGATGTATAGCTGATCAAAAGTAGGTTTCACGATGTATAGCTGATCAAAAGTAGGTTTCACGATGTATAGCTGATCAAAAGTAGGTTTCACGATGTATAGCTGATCAAAAGTAGGTTTCACGATGTATAGCTGATCAAAAGTCGGTTTCACGATGTATAGCTGATCAAAAGTAGGTTTCACGATGTATAGCTGATCAAAAGTCGGTTTCACGATGTATAGCTGATCAAAAGTAGGTTTCACGATGTATAGCTGATCAAAAGTAGGTTTCACGATGTATAGCTGATCAAAAGTAGGTTCCACGTTGTGTAGCTGCCAACTTACTTGGAGCTGAACTTGCTGATGATCATGATCGGGCCGAAGGACTCCTCCCTCGCGATGTACATGTGGTCGGCCACGTCCGTGAACACGGTGGGCGCGAAGTAGTACCCCGCGCGCGGCAGCCGGCTGCCTCCGCACACGAGGCGCGCGCCTTCCTGCACGCCGCGTAAGCAGAACTGCGGACGAACGAGTTTATTTTATTTTATTAGGAAGACCAAGGTTTTCAATTTTTCAATAATGGAGAATGTTATCTAATTTTGAATATTAGCTCTCCATATTCTCTGTCAAAAATAAAAAAATACTAGTGAAAGAATTACTTTGATAAGTCATCTCACAACACGCGCTCAATCCACTCGCGCTCTCATCAGCACGGTATCTGGCGACTTGCTACTAAGTGGAGCGTTGTAAATTGACGTCACATGCGATCACATGATTGTTTGCGGGACTCGATATTTATCGAAGTTTAAATGCCTGTACAATCAAAACTAGTGTATTTGTATACATACAAGCTTTAAGTGTAACAAATTTTCAACCGATTTGGCATACCTATTAGCATTCTCCATTGTACACAAATAACATTTAAAACCACTAACAAGTACACACAGCTAGAAATTAAGTAATTTAATAAAGAGAAAAAAAAAGTATAAAATTTAGTGTATAGCCTTGAGCAATACAAACACCAGCTATTAACACATTCGGAAACTGATTTCAACTTCGCCTACGTTAACATATTTAAAAATAATAATTTTGTTGAGTAAAACTATAAGTGGTGAATTATAAAAAAAACAACAACATTCAGTCGAATTGAGAAACTCCTCCTTTTTGAAGTCGCTTCAAAATAAGCTTATAACAAGTGGAATTAACAATAGCTTTTAGGCCTTCCCCACACTAGCGTCTATCAGGCTTCGACGTCGTTACAGTTTCATTTGGATTTTTGTAATTGGTATGTGCGCTATCATACAGACAGGGATGTCTAGCGACTAAATTAATTAAATTCTCCTCCTCTTGAGCCGAAAAATCATCCATTTTCGCTCGGAAAGGGTTCTATAATTCAAAGTACAGCCGCATGGCCGCGTGGGCCGCAAGTGACGCATGACGCAAGCCGCATTGCTCCGGAGTCTACCTTAATGTAGTAGATGCTTCGGGTCGGCTTTGTTATTCAAATACTGCTGAACCGACAATGCCGGGTCGAATATGTGTATGTGTAGCTACCCTTACTACATTTGTAAAAAGTCGATAAATTAGTATTTATCGACATTCGCCGGGGGCCGGCATTGTCGGTTTGGACTGCCAAACCGACAATAGGCCCGGCCCGAATAGTGTGTAGCTAACCTTATAAACTAGTAAAATAAAAATGTAAATACCTCGACAAGTTTATTAAGATGAGCCTCGTGGTTCTGCGGCCCGTGAGCCGTGCCCCTATGCAGCGGATCGCCGACGACTATCTTGCGCGTCTCGGCCACCACGCGCCGGACGAATTCCTCGTGAATCGACTCCTCGACGAATAGCCGGCCGGCCGCGATGCAGTTCTCGCCTTTGTTGAAGAATACTGACGCCATGCCCTGGGTGTTTAAATATTGACGACATAGAGTACAAAGCAAAAAACAAGTAAGACTCGCTACGCTCCTCTACGCGGTACAAAGTAACGAAAGGATTTACCTACTGGCGTCTTAAGTGGCAATCGCTCTGCAGCGGAACGATACCGAAATTCGTCATCGTCTGTCAGATATAATGAAAACGATGGCAATAGTTTTCAAATTCATTTGACGTCAATTCGATACATATTATACTTCAACTTCGTTATCGCTTCGTTTGTGTTACTTTGGCTACGGCCTCTGCTGGTTTTTAGTGAAAAAAGGAATGCAAACTTCTTTTTTGGGCTATCATGTAAAAAGAAGGAGCTTATTAGATTGAATATCGATCAAAACGGCACTTCACGAACTGTAATATCTCAAATAACCATTGACCTGCACTCTATAACTCTAAAACCTTCTTTAGCAATTAGGTTTGTACTGGGTAATATCATTCATTTATCCATCATCAGTGAACGTCCTAAGTTTACCTTAGTAGATTTTTTAATTAGTATTAGCATGGAGAAAAAATTATACTACGTAAAAGTATAAGTAACATTTAAAATGTCCTCAATAATATAGTTAAAAATGGTAGTTCATCGATTTCTATTTGCTGTAGTAATATGAAATGTCGGATTTATTGAGTGCAAAATAAGAAAACTAAACAGATAAGAGGGCAAATTCCTTACGTTTCTGACGGCCTTGTCGAGGTCGCAGTCCTCGAAGATGACGAGCGGCGACTTGCCGCCCAGCTCGAGGGAAACTTTCTTCATGTTCGACGCCGCGCACGATGACATTATCTTTTGACCTGAGGATACGAGATAGCTTTTGAAACAGAGGTCAACGTATGGGGATGTTGAGGCTTTTTCACACATCCTACAGTATTTTTGATTGTGGAGCTATTTTTCTCGCGCTGGTTAATTGGCTTTAGGTAGTGCTGCCGGTAGACGGACTGAAGTGTTTTGAGAGTCGAGGACTTATTTTGGGTTCGAAAGCTGCGCCATCTTCGTTAGGTTTTTAACTATCATATACAGAACGAGGCACAGGCATCGAGGTTGAGCGCTGGGGATCGCTTTGCATCTTATGAGACGTTTATCATATCAGAAAGGCGTGTTTTGCAATGAAGGCTACGCACAGACAAGCGCAGCGTGGGACGTCCACGGAAAAGGATAGACGACCTTGTAAATGTTGCAAGAAGCCGCAGGAAGCCGCTGGATGCAGGTCGGTTCCAACCAGCCGATCTGGAAGGCTTAAATGTTAAGCGGTTGACGTTCAAAGGCTGAAATGACGATGACGATCCAATCTGGAAGCCGCTGGGGGAGGACAACATTCAGCAGTGGACGTCAGTTTTTATGCATTGTGCTAAATATAAAGGTCCAAATAAAAAAAATCTTTCTTTCCTATGACTGAAATGACGATGATATGTCTCCTTACCGATGGGCGTGCTACCAGTAAAGCCGAGCTTCCTAACGAGCGGATGGTCGGCGAGCGCCTGTCCCGCGACGCCGCCGCTGCCCGGCACGATGTTGACGACGCCGGGCGGGATGCCCGCGCGGACGGACAGCTCCGCGAACTTTAGCGCTGTTAGTGGGCATACCTGCAGGATAATGATAAATCTTTATTATGGAACACAATCGTCTTACAAAAGGTAATCCTACATGAGAACTGCCGAATATAATAATAAATCTTATTGTGGAACTCAGGTACAAGAGGTACTAAAGGTACAAATAAGAACTGACGTGTTCTACATCAGTGTTCCGCAAACTTTTTTTGTTCAATCTAGGAAAACGAAAATGTTAGGAGGTACACCACAACTAAAACGGTTAACATATTATATGTGTAAGTATTTTTCTTACCCTTATTTGCTTACTAAAAATAAGTTTATAAGATAGCCCTATTTTTCCGAGGCACGCCAACTAATGACCACGGTACACCAGTGTGCCGCAGTACACTCTTTGCAGAACACTTTTCCACATCATGGGGCGTATTAATTATGACTATTGTAAGCGGATTATGCACTTTTAGCTACTAGCTATAAAACGGCATCAAGAATATCGACCGATCGAAAACATGTTGGTTTTATAATTTTTTTTTCCACAATCACACCAATTATCTAGCCCCAAACTAAACAAAGCTTGTGCTATGGCGACTAGATAACGGATAAACATACATAAATACGTTTATTAACATCCATCACTTAGGTGCAAATGCTCGTGCTCATCACACTAACATTTGCCCCTCGCGGGATTCGAACCCGCAACCGCCAGGCATTGCAGTCCGGAGCGCGAACCACTACACCAGACGTTCGTAAAAATATAAATATCTATTATTACCTACTCCCAAAAACAACGCGGTGGAGGGGTGTTTTAAAGACAATGACTAAGCCTCACTGTCAGATGTAATCAAGTCGGAATGGTCACCCATCCAATCACGACCACGGCGTTGGTTGCTTAACTTTAATCGATTCCCAAGCGCTGCCGCCACTGAGCTACGAGCACTACCAAACGCGGCATATCGTTATTATTAGTAATAACTCACGGCGGCGGGCTTCATGACGACGGTGTTCCCGGCGGCGAGGCAGGCGGCCATCTTCCACGACAGCATCATCAGCGGGTAGTTCCACGGCGTGATCAGCGCGCACACGCCGATCGGCTCCTGAATACAAATACAATAGATGCTGGGCTTTAATTAACGAGTACTTACTTACTTTTTTGTTAGTCTGAAAGTTTTAAGTACCTACATAAATATTTTGCCCATCTTTTTTGTTTGGCCATTTTTAGAATTTTGACAGAAACTATCCACAAAAAACAGCAATAGTCACGGTCACCCTATTCGTAGGGTTGTAGAGGATTTCAGACAGACTAGATTTAGTGGTTTGCGATGCTTGTAGACAATATACTGACTTCTTTCATATTCGTACTTACGACCATCAAAATAAAATCTGCTTAAAAAACTAATTAGCATGCTTAAGTAGCTGCTCAAAACGCAGCTCTTTTGTCGTCTCACAGTTTTTAGATATACGAGTGTATACATATGGCTTTTTTTCACTGTCAATTGAAATACACTCCTTGATTTTCTACACACTTCCGTTTCACGCATGTTTTCGGGTTTGTATTGCCATACTAAATCTTTGTCTAACTCTCTTCCGTCTCGGTCTTGAACCAAGCGTCACGTCGCTCTGCTCCAAATAAACACTAAAGTGAAGGTCGGTGTCTAATTTTAATCTATAACGTCAAGTGGTCCTTCGAGCCGGATATGAACCAGCGACCTATGGATTTTGTCTAAGTTTCTATGCCAAATAATGAAATTACTTTAGAAAAATTAAATAAATATTAGACGTCCGTGACGTCCGACATTGTACGTGTTTCACTGACCTTTTTAGTAATCGTAAGGTTCCTGTTCGGCCTCGCATGGTTGACGGGTATGGTAGCGCCTTGTATCTTGTCGCACCAGCCCGCGAAGTAGCGCCACGTGTCTATGGACATGCCCACGTGGGTCTTGAGCGCTAGCGTGTATACCGCGCCTGAGTCTATGGACTCTATGGTGGCTAGCTCTTCTTTGTGTTGCTCCATTAGGTCGGCTAATCTGGAAGTTATGGTTGAAGGTTAGAGTTAGGATGTCAGCGATTATAAGAGAAACTCTCAGTTTGAACTATTTTACAATTCGTTATTCATATAACGCAGCTCTACGCTCTACGTAAAAGTTACTACGTAGTTATCTCTTAACATCAAATGATGCTCCTACTTGTCTAGCTTAGGCCTAAGGCCTTAAGTGTTCCATATCTGTAGAGAGTTTTGACATTTATATGAAATGAAATGAAATGAAATTCTTTATTCTGTATATAGGCCCTCTTCCGGGCACTTATACACGTCCCAACATATAACTTAGCCCTACCACCGCTTTGGGACAACATATCGGCTGGTGATGAGAAGAAACGGCGCAAGAAACTCAGTCACCTTTGTCAGCCTGATTTTATTACAGGAAATACAATTTCAAGATAGTGTAAGTGCGAGCTAGGCAGGCTATTAAGTCCATGCACTCTTGTCGTTCAAGTAATCTTCAACTTTGTAGTATCCTTTTCCATAAGAATTTTTTTAATGTGGTTTTTGAACTCATAAACAGGTAAGTCAACAAGAGTTTGTGGTACTTTATTGAAGATTTTTATACATTTCCCCAAAAATGAATTACCCACTTTCTTTAATCTGAAGCTCGGAACGGCAAGTTTATGTTTATTTCTAGTATTATAATGATGTGAATCACATTTAAGGCTAAACGAACTTAGGTTTTTTCTAACATACATAATATTGTCAAAAATGTATTGTGACGCTACTGTTAATATTTTAATATCTTTAAAGACCTCCCTCAGAGAGTCGCGAGGCCCAAGACAGTATATTGCACGTACAGCTCTTTTTTGCAACACAAAGATTGACTCAATATCAGCAGCTGAGCCCCATAGCAATAGACCATACGACAACAAGCTATGAAAATAACTAAAGTATACTAGTCTTGCCGTTTCGACATCAGTTATAAGCCTTATTTTCCTCACAGCATAAGCCGCCGAACTGAGCCTTCCTGACAAGGCAATTATATGGGGACCCCATTGCAGTCGGGAGTCTATTGTAATTCCCAAAAAGGTTGTTGCATCGACTGCATCTATATGATCGTCTGACATATTAATATGCGTACTGACCTGCCTCACATTGGGCATAGTAAATTTGATAAGCTTGGTTTTTTTTGCATTAAGTAACAGATTGTTAGCAGTAAACCATCGTACTACTTGAGAGAGAGCATCATTCACATCGTCAAAGGCAGCTTTACCTCTGTCAATTTTAAAAATCAATGATGTATCATCTGCAAACAATACTATCTCACAAAGGTCTTTAGTAAAGTAAGGAAGGTCATTTATATATATCAGGAATAATAAAGGTCCCAATATAGAGCCCTGGGGCACACCCATGCATAATGGGGCCCCGGAAGAGTCAGTTCCATTGACATTAACTGTTTGCGTTCTATCCGTGAGGTATGACTCTAACAATTTTTCTGATTCATTTGAGACACCATAATGCCGTAATTTCATTAATAACGTTTTGTGATCTACACAATCGAAAGCCTTAGACAAATCACAAAAAACCCCTAGAGCATCTTGCTTATTTTCAAACGCATCGAAGATATGCTTAATGAGTGCAACTCCCGCATCAGTTGTGCTTCTACCCTTGGTAAAACCAAACTGATTCTCATGCAATAAATTGTTCATTCTAAAGTGTGATAAGAGTTGATTAAACACTATTTTTTCAAATATTTTACTAAGAGCTGGTAGTATTGATATCGGTCTATAGTTAGAGGGATCACTTTTATCTCCGGATTTAAATATGGGTATGATTTTGCTGTATTTCATTAAATTAGGAAATGAGCCTTCATCAATACACTGATTAAATATACAAGCAAGATGCGTTGCTATACTATCAATTATATGGTTGATTATATTAATTGAAATGCCCCATAAATCTTCTGTTTTTTTTAAATTTAGCTCTCTAAAAGTTTTAACAATAATTTCGGGATTTATATGCCTGAAATTTAGAATAGAACTGCATTCCTCGACATTTGATTTCAAAAAAGTTTCTGCAAGACCTTGTGAAGAGTTTAATTTACTAGTTGTGGCAATAGGTATAGTAGAAAAAAAATCCTTAAACGCGTTTGCTACTTCGTTGTCGGATTTAATAATTTTATTATCAACATTAAGGCTAAATGTGCGATCTAATTGTTTAGTTTTGCACGTTTCTCTATTAATAATGTTCCAAGTGGCTTTTATTTTATTTTTGGAGCTAGCAATAGTATCACGAATGTAATTTGATTTGGCCACTGAACATACTTTTTTAAAGATTTTAGAGTATTTTTTGACATGTTCAATAATTTTAGGGTCTTGAGTTTGCGCTTTTAGGTCATACAATTCATATAAGTTTCTCCTACTTTTATGAATTCCAGTCGTAGCCCAGTCACTGAATTTACATTTATTTGTATTTATTTTAAGGTGTTTTTGCTTAAATATATTGTTAAACTCATCTTTAATAGTATTGTTACATCAATATTTGCATGCCATATAAAAAGGTAAAACATGAGTACTATCATATTAATGTTAACACCAATATCCCACCATGTTTTTAGCAAATAAATTATTATTTATTTATATATCTGTCGAAGTTTTACTAACACACATAATTTCAAGTTTTAGTTGATTATGTTGCCGCCAGTATCGGAAATTCGGATTCATACCTTTGGGCCTCATATGATAAAACAATGTGCGGCGTATTAACATTTAAAAGAATTGAGATGTATAAGAGCAACATAACCATATGGTACCACTCAAGTTATTACGAGCAAAAATAACAGTTCGAACGGAACAGGAAGCCTACTACGCAAATGACTCGTTCCTTTGAATGTATTAAATACAAACAAAATAACAATTCGCTTGTAGCAAACCATTGATGATTTAGAAACAATTGAAAACAGTCGTGTTTTTTACACGGCTAGTTTGAGTTGGTCGTATTTTGTCAAAGGACTGATACAAGTGACTGGTTATTTTAATTTGTTGCGTTTGTACGTCCGTAAAAACGTACGCTAGTACATTATACCTCAATGGTAAAAACGATACACTTTCGTAGTAGGCCTACTGAGACAAAATGTACACCATAAAACCGGGCAAGTGCGAGTCGGACTCGCGCACGAAGGGTTCCGTATCTATAAAATCGGCAAAAAACACGTTTTTTGTATGGTAGCACCCTTAAATATTTATTGTATTTTGTTTTTTAGTATTTGTTGTTAAAGAAATTTACACTCTCTAACTATCACGGTTCATGAGATACAGCGGTGACGGACAGACGGACAGCGGAGCCTTAATAATAAGGTCCCGTTTTACCCTTTGGGTACGGAACCCTAAAAAAGATGAAAATCTGGACACTTAAAAAGTTGATTATCATAACTTACTTGAATAACAACTGTCCGCGCTCCCTCGCACTGATCTTCGCCCACTCGCCCTCCTCAAACGCCTTCTTGGCCGCGCGCACGGCTCGGTCTACGTCGCTGGCCGACGCGCACTGAACCTTACAAATCTCGCTCTCATCCGTTGGATTCACAACCGACAGAGTCTTCCCACTATCAGAATTCACAAATTCACCATTTATAAACAACTGCGTAGGGAATTTAACCCTCATTTTGTTCACTTCTAACTCCACACCATCGTAGACTATTTCTTTGGGCCCCGAATCGCCTCGAGATTTGAGCACTGCGATTGTGTAGAATTCTTCAAAGGTTGTGTTCATGTAGATATCTTCGTTTTGCAGTTCTATACTGGCTAAGTCTTTGACTTCTTCTACTAGTCTGACGACGTCCATGGACCCGGCTCCGCAGCCGAAGAAGTCGGTGTCGTTTTCGATGTCGACCCTGAGGATGGCCTTCCAGACGTCTCGGACGCTTTCGATGAATTGCTTATCTTCTGCTGTCAGTTCTAAAGTGACTTTCTTCTCGTTCGACGAGTAGAAGTTCTGCGCGTTTATCATTTTGCCGTTCACTTTCATTCTTTGGATGTTGATCTGTAAGAATAAAAATGTACCATGTCTAAAGTAATTTGAAATGAAGTATTATTGAAACTACCAAAAATGAAAATTTCTATAAAAACTTGTTTAAGTGCTTTCCGTAAAATATTTTAGATGATATTAATGGCTGGTTAAATCGCCATGAAAGCCTTGGGCCTCGACTTCGAATATTTAGTTGAAGTTGGCTTAAGTCAAGTTGTGCTAGGCTAACAAAATCAACTGAATAGTACCTTTTGACACTTTTAAGTATACCTTTATTATGAGACTTTTATCAGAACATACCTTAACACCATCGTTAGCAGTGATGAGTAGTCCGCTTTCATGTATAATAGCAGGTTCCTTTAGCCCAGGGATCACCAGCTTATCCCCCTCAGTCTCGACCGCCCCCTGCCATAGACTAGAGCCGAACAGTTTCACCTCGACACTGGCTTCACTGTTCTCTGTGACGCCTTCTTTGGTCTGTGGCTGTATGAAGACAGTGGCTCCGGGGGAGGAGTCCAGACCGCGGATGAAGTTGTGAAGGGCTACGCCGCCTTTGCTGAAGTCGATCTAAAATAGTTGTGACGAATGAAAATATTTCTATGTACATTTAACATTAACAACCAATAACCACGTAACATCAATGAATATTAAACTCTATTTTGCTGTAGTCTGAAGTTCAAAATCATTTAAAAAAATAGCATTTTACAACTAAGTCATGGTTGTTTGTTTAAAAATGTTTCCAGTCACCATACTCCAAATTTTGCTTAGTTTAGAGTATGATTGTCCGAATTTAGGTTTATTTAAGCTGTTATTTTTGTCTTTTTTTAGTATTTGTACTTACCCGATGTGTTTCTGGTTTGAATAGAGCGGGGTCGTAAGTGGCGCCTTCTTCAGTCTGTGTGACTTTAGGGGCGTTGCCGTTTGCGACCTTGTTTACGGATTCCGCCAACGCTTTTATACCTTTAAAATGAAAATACTCTTTTGGTTAAACTATTTTTATTCACATTTAATAGTATTGATACAAATCATAAAAACTATTTACCAACAGAAAGAATACTTATTGTAATTATTCTCGAGATATTCTGTGTAATGCAATTTATTGTAAGCTAAATAAAAATATGCCCTTAGGGAAACTAGTATAACTTTTATGCTACCAGGCGACATACGAACTACGTGTTATTTTAATTCTTAATTTATTAGTTAACGTCCTTCTAAGGGGTGACTTCTGAGGGGTGAATTATCTTTATTAACGGACTAACATCGAAATCGCATAAAACGATTTGCAAAGTGTTCGTCGCTATACTAAACCGCCGACCGGCCAACATCAGTTTGTATATAATAAGTAAATATTGGACAGAATCACATACATTGCTTTAATCCTAAGTTAAGTAGCTAAAGCACTTGTGTTATAGAAATCACAAACAACGACGGTACGGTGAATGAAGAAGTGTTTTTTTATGGTCTATGTTGCTTCTTTGGACAAAGTTGACGTAGACAAGCAGTAGAATCACCCCCATAGAAGTTACCTAATAAATTGACTCCATTTAGAATCTTACATAAAAAGAGAGCAACGAGAAGAGAAAATTATTTACACATATAAAAACGTATGTTTTGGTTAGTACGTCAAGTAATACTTTTTTTTTAATTATTGACAACATTACATACATTGCTCTAAACCTAAGTAGCTAAAGCATTTGTGTTATAGAAATCAGAAACAACGACGGTACTATAACACCCAGACCCGAGACAATATTGAAAAGTTCGTTTTCTACATTAACCCGACCGGGGATCGAACCCGGAACCTTAGAGATTATGACGCCATATAGTCCGGCGTGCTCGCGTCTCGGCTACGGAGGTCGTGAAAAGTATAAGCTCCGCAAACATACCTTCAGGGTACAAGTATTTGTTGTAGATGGAGTCGACGGTATCGTCGATGGTGACGGGGAAGACCTTCTGCATCAGCACCGGCCCCGTGTCGAGCCCATCGTCGGCCCAGAATATCGACAGGCCGCATGTAGTGTCCCCTTCTATTAGGGTCCTATAGATAAAGATAAGGAACTCTTGTTGATAAAAGGACTTCACAACGACACAACAGAATAATGCATAAACAATAATTACTTTTAAAATAGTTAAAAAAAAACACAAAATGTCCGACAAGTGCCGCTATGTGCGTGTTGAAGACCGTCGCAAAAGAAAGAGCTTACTTGTTAAATGTTAAGGTTTTTTAGGGTTCTAGCAGAGTTTAGGCCACCAGTAAGATAAGGATGTTTTTTAAAATATTTTAAACCGATTTAAAATAGCTTTTTCCATTTGTATAAAAAATAATCCAAACATCATAAACTCTTCTAATTTAAAAGTGGCTTAATTGAATATCTATTTTTAAAGTTTTAAATTAGTGGCAGAATACCAAATGTGTCAAACAATTGCAATGAGATCCAATTGATATTCAATTATGCAAATTTTAAATTCGCAGACTTGGTCCCAGATCTATCGAACGACTTGCTATTTTATCTGCTCCGTGGAATCTTACGTTTTTTTATAGATACGTAAAAAAATTATTTATTGAACAAAAATACGGATAATTAGGCGGGCCTGACATACGTTTTATTTATATGATAAGAAACAGTCAGTCACGTTTGTTTTGACATTATATCACAAGTAGACTTCCTTATGTGATATAAAAATGGTTTCCGGTAGGCGATGCCCAAGGCCCGAGGTGCTACCATTGATAATAAGATAACCCTGATTCATGTCAGATACACCAACACAATAGATATAAAAAAATAACCTTGTCAGGACTACGGAACCCTTAAAAAGCGCGCGTATTGGTAAACGCATTCCATGGCAACGGACGGACCCGCGCCTCCGACAATATTGTGTCAAAAACTGGCAAAAATCGTCTTACGTAATAAATGAATGGCCCCTAAAAGACTGTCGATCGAATAGGTAAGATTTTCCAAAGTACAATCCTTACCAGTTAATAGAAGAAGCGCCTCTGTGCCTGGGCAATATGCTGGGGTGGTAGCAAATGCTCTCGTACTTAGGGTATGTGATCACCTCCATGGGAATGAATTGCGTGCAGAAAGGCAGGACGTTGATGTCCGCATTTACCTGAAGGCAAATTAATTACATAAATAAATGTTGAACAACATCACATACATTGCTCTGACTCTAAGGTAAGTAGCTAAAGCACTGTTGTTATAGAAATCAAATAACGACGGTAGCACAACACCCAGACCCGAGACAATATAGAAAAGTTAGTTCTCTACATTGACCCGACCGGGGATCGAACCCGGAACCTCAGAGATAGCGACGCCATATAGTCCGGCGTGCTCGCCTCTCGGCTACGGAGGTTCGGATTTTATTGCAAGTCACATGATTCAGAAGATGCGATAGCCTTTTTATTAAGTTGTTAATTTGTTTGTCATCTTTGGGTCTGGCCCCTGGAGACGTATTTTTGAATCATGCGAATTCCAATTCGAATACGAAATGGCAAGATTCGCATGCGAATGACTAAAATCGCTATTTTTGAAAATTCATTCTGTGAATTCTGCAACGAGTGGTCCGACCCACTCGTATTTCGATTCTACTAGTAGAAAGTTTAGAAGTATGACTTTGACAAGTAAACATATGGTTCACAGATTAAAAACTTTTTTTTTTCGTTCCGTTCCATGCGATTCATTGCCGGTTTTTAAAATCAATAAGTTTTTGCAATCCGGTTTTAAATATTTTCTGCGTGAAACGAAAATAGTTAAAGAATTTTACCATAACAGGAACACAGAATTCAAGTGATTCAAAAATGCGTAAAATCGGGAGTGATAGTTTAGTAGTTTAGTTTAGCTGGGAGGTATCCGCACTTAGCCTCTTGAGTGGGCCATTGTGCGTCGAATCGGGAGTGATAGAAATAGAATTCGCACACGAATCGTATTCGTGTTCGAATTCAAGATTCATTTCGAATGCTTCAAAAATACGTCTCCTGATTAGGAACCGTTCGGTTACGAATTGTCGACTAGAAAACAACGTTACATTTAGTGATTTTACATTCGAGTCAAGTGCATCGGTCGTCATGCTATCGAAGGGTTCTAAATCGGTGGCCAGGACTGATTGATTCTAAAAATAATTTCAATACCTAAACAAACGATGAGATGAGTTTTAACAATAATATGGTTTATTCCCTAAATAAAGTAGCGCCTGATTGGTCACTGTAATTATGACCCATTTTATTATGGATACCCTGTACGAAATAGGTGAAAGTTTATTGTATAAATAAAAGAGGACTTAACACGCGCGAAAAGAGATACCAGGTTTTTTTCCCCAAAATCCGGTTGTTTCATGGTGATAATGAGGGGTTTGGGGTTATCTGTCGGCTGTTAAATGGCGGGCGGCTATTGTAATCTCTCGCTTAGTACGAATGAGACGTAATATCCAAAAGACGAAGTTTATTTGGCTATTGCCTATTGCAAATGACAATATAGTCATCCTTCAGATAGTGAGAAACATATCTAAAGTAAAGGGTTAATCAAATAGAATTACCTGCGATACGAGTACCTATTAGAGGATATAACAAATAAAGTACAGTTTTCGTCCGCGGAAACTGTAAATTGACTTAACAGACATTTCTGTTTATTTACATGCTAATGTGGCAAATTGACGATCACCGGTATACACCAATTATTTACAAGGATGGCTCTATTGTTAGCACATTACGAGCGTGAAAAGTATTATTTCGCATCACAGGCCTTGTGCAGTAGATATCAATTTTGTTTAAATACTTTTTTAATGCTTATGTTCGATGCTCAAGGTTATTTTCTCGCCATACATAAATTGCAACGAATTGCTGTAATCAAGTTACTGCAAAGCTCTTTGGCGCAAAATCTGATCAAACCAGTTCGAGTAATGACAGCTTTTCACGACCTGTGGGCTGTTGCGAAATTCTAGGAAAATCGTAATGTGTAACGGTAGTCTCTAACGTAAGATAGATATTTAGTTCAGGGTCTAACTAGTTTGCGATAGAAAGCAATAGTTTGTCATTTCATTCTTCCATCACGTGAGTATAAGCTGCGTACTGTTATAATTACTTACGCTTCATGACATAACACATTCAAACATAATAAAACAGATAAATACTGAGGATATCTGAGGTCACGAGTGCAGTTGGAAGCTATCCTCAAAACGGTTGGCAAAAATCACGCTGAACGGAAGTGTTTGAACGTTTACTGACTTAGCTAGGCGTGTCAATCTGTTTTGTAGTTTTTTAAAGTAAGTATTTTTTAAGATAATTCTGTAATAACAATAAACATTCGCCTTGTGATTAGAGCTATATGTTTTCTTATTTATTTGGAAAGATAAAAAAGGAACAGGACATTAATGCCAGACTGTGATCGAATGAGAATGAGATCGAGCCATGAGCAAAGAAAGACGCGCGAAAGCGCATAAAAGTGGATTATGCCCATAAAAATTCGTCAGAGAAGTACGGGTCAGGTCCAGGTCACTGAAGGTAAGGATTGTCAAGAGTGTAAAGTATCTTATTTCTGCCTTAACAGATAGGGAGCCCTTAATAATTTGTAATAAAAACATTTCCGTGCGTTACTCTCGTAAAATCATGAGACTGGCTGATTGGCTAATGTGTGGATACTGAATATTTTCTTACTATGGGTGCTGGTATAATTGGTGTAATTGTAAAAACATTTTTTTTTATAATTTATAATATTTCTTAAAAATGGGTGTTCCAGCAGGAACATAATGTGTACCTATCACTGTGAATCATTTTAAGATGTTATGCAATCTAACTTATCAGAAATAAAATACTATGTTTATAGATATGTTATACATATAGTTTTTGATTACAAAGTTGTAGCCAGTTTATAAGGTATTATAGATAAGATTTTAAAACAAAAATCTTCAAATCCTAGTTATAGTTATCATAGGAAGACCATAAGAGCTTAGTGCATAGATAGTGCATAAAATATTTAAAATTAAATTTTACGCTAAATAGGAAAAGCTTATTTTAAATTATTAATTAAGTAAGTATGTACTCACAGATTTGTACTCTTCATATACTTCAGGTATGATTTTCCCTTTGATGCGCCATGACTTGTACTTGTAAACTGGTACACCATTCTGGGCAGCAGTTGTAGCTGTAATGGTAAAGAAAATAATTATTAAGTGTGAGTGATGTTAAAATAAAATATAAAAAAAAAGGATTTTTTGATAGTCAGCTAAAATTGAAATAAGGCTATCAATAATAAATTGGAAAGCAATATGTATTGGGGACAGGATATAATGTCAGTAGTGATTACTTGAACTTGGTAAATGTCTCAAAATAGGCACTAAAATTCTAAAAACCTCTTTGCATGAAAATCTGATTAGCGAGCAAAATAAATAAATAAATTAGCAGTCTGTTTGTTAATATTTTTTTAGAATTGATTGTCAATAAAATAATTTAGATACACAGCTCAATAAATTATTTGTTCTATAATAGTGTATTTTTTATTTAAAAAAATATATTGAATGAGTGATAATCTGATTAGAAAGCAATATAAATAAGTAAACAAGCAGTAACTTGTAACTATTTCTTTAGAATTGACTAGAAAAGACATTCAGATACACAGTTAAATTAAAGTGAAAAATAATAGTAACTTAATTAAAAAATGATACTAGGTAGTTATCTATTTTATTAAGAAAAGAGCTGGTTTCCTTGTTTGTATTTAGGTTGAATAAAATTATTTTTGTCTGAGACTAGGATGAGAAGAAATACAATAGCTTTTAAAATGGATCCAACATTCCTCATTTAAACTAACAATAGTAGCACTTACCTAGTGGGTCCTCTCGGTTGCCCTTGTCAAGAACTGTGAATACACCAGCAATCTCATGCCCATCCTTAACCAGCAGTTTGAACACCTCAGCGGCAAATGTGCTTTGGCCAATGATGGCCACACGGAGCTTTTGCTTTGGTCTCTGTTTGCAACAAAACAATAGTAAAAACATAAAGTGCTAATACTGTAGTTTATATTATAATTAAAATGCTTTACATCCAAAAAAAACTAATATAGACAATTTTTAAAATTGATTGGACAAAGTAACAATATTTTGGTTATTGATAATAAGTAAAAACTATAGGGTATGTTTTTTATTATTTCTTAATAGCTACTACTTACATCTTCTGATATTGAAACAGGTGGCATGTTATTAAAATTATTCTCAGAAGTGACTAAAACAGATCAGAAAGCCCCACTGCTCAGCAAGCGGAGCGCAGTTTAACTAACTGGAATTTATCGGCCCGCTAATATTTAAAGAAGTCGATTTATAAAGACCCCAACCTTGACACCAGTTATCTTGAGGAGATATACACTGAACCATTGTTGTTTTCATGAAAATAAAGTGAAATCAAAACTGGAAATGGAGTTTGTTTACGTGTTTCTGGCGCCAAAACACTCTATGGTTATTGGTAATGTCAAAGTCAAAGAAATGTCAACATATTTCGATGATTTCATTTTACGGCTTTACGCTCTGAAACAAAAAAAGGTTTTTTCAAAATAAAATAATTTTAATAATAAATTATTTAGAGATTACCATCATACCAAATAAAAGGTATACTTATTGATTAACTTACATCAGCAACAAAAACTTTTGAGATTAAAAAAGAAGTGACATAAATAGATAGAAAGAAAAAAAAATTGACACTGGCTCAGCTTTGGCGGGAATTTTAAAAAACTTTGTCAAAGTTTCTTTTAGAAATCTGCTAAAAACACATTAAAAAAATTTAAAAAGGAGTGAGTATATTATCAATTAATAGGCATAGTAGAACTACCTCGATATCAAACCCTTAATTTTCAGATTTAGTTAGTAGGTATTCGGCACATCGTATTTAGGTTTATAAGATAACTTTTGTGAAGCAAATAAGGACCCAAGTAAACAATTGTTTCAAGAGATAAGGCAAAAGCATGTTCCAAGCCAGTTTAAATTGGTTAAAGACGAACTATGTTGGGTCACGAAAACAGTGATAACTTGAGACGAAATTAGGCTCGCTGGCTGTGTGTGTCTGTGTAACATGTGACGACTACTTACGACTACTTATATATAAAATGTGTATTAGGAACTCCATAAATGGCATGGCCTAACATTATTTGCACTTCAAAAGCTACGCTTATTAAGTCAAGTCATTGCACATACTTTATTTAAGCCAAAAAGCTTATTTTTGGGTATAAACTTGCTTCTTGGTTTAAACAAACATCACAGTTTATATGCTTAATATGTCATTCGTATTTAATTTTTTAAATTGACTTTGCGGATTTCAAAGTATTTATAATGAAAGCTAGCTAAATGTTTATACTACCTTTATGATCATTGATTTTATGAGAGAGTTTAGTAAGATAGATTATAAAGTAGGTAATTTGAATGACAATACCTTTTTTTGCAGAACCGTCAATAAAATACAAGTAAGTACAATCATTAAATTATTGCGAGCAAAGAAAAATAGCGTAAAAATAATTCAACCACCGTCGTTGAAGTGAATAAAATTGTTTGATTTGCATGGAAATTATTTATTCCAAGGTGTTGGTCTCATGTTAAAAAATTGTATAAAAATAAAATAATCTTTATTTCGAGAAATATTCTCATAGAAAGCTAAATGATATTTCTACTTCTATGAATTTTCATGTTATATATATGGTAGGTAGGTGTTGTTAGTATTACTACAGGGTTATTTTTTACGTCTGTCTTATTGACAAATTGTGTTCTTGCTATCGAATGTTGACCTGAAATAACGTACAGTCGCCGTTAGATATTTTTTAGCAGACAAGGTAACTAAATACAGCTGAACAGTTTGATATGTCAATAAGTTCCATACACTACAAGTTACCATTAATATCTGAACATTAATTATTTCATTAATATCTGAGCAGATGCAAGGCAACATCTGATAATGCTATAAAATATCTGACGGCGACTCTACCTCTGAGCTAATGCCTATTTTACTTCTTCATATCATGTTAAGTAAATAAGTTCCATCTGAGTAAACCGGTATAATCCAGTTCTTGATGTAAGTTTGTATAATTATTTCGAGACGTTAATTGCCTAGCGATAAATGAATGAAATATTGTTATTGCTTGCAAAAGTAGATAGTGGAGAAGAGGTATATCAAGAAGGTGTTGTAAGGTCGAACCTGTGATTCAAACACTTTAAATGCGTTAGGAACTACTATGATATTTTGTATTTAAATAGACAAAATGTATGGTTTTTACATTTTTTTAATTTATTATGATAAAAAAAAACGCATTCTATCTTTATTGGGTTTTACTTAAAAGTACAAATACAAAACTAAATTTAACTAAACTTACCTAAAATTAAAAACTATATACCTACACAAAAATAAACGCGTGTCCATGAGAGGCAAGGAGGCGAGAATGCTTGCAGCGTTTCCTTGCTGAATGGCTAAAATTAGCCTTTGAGCGAGGAACAAGCCAGCATTTAAATACTCGTTTTTTGACTGACCACGGATATGGACTCTGGCGTAGCTCAGCATGCGCAAAAAAACAAGTTCATCTAAGCATATTATCCGCTAAAGTCTATCACCACATTTAGTCGGTAAGGTATAGACAGCAGCAGCAACAGAAAATGTTGACCTGAGACCAGACCTAACGCATTCGTTTTTTTTATCTATTTTCATTATTTTTATTTTAATATTATTAGCGTGATATTTCGTACTGTAAAGAAAATATGACTTCTCCTTGGGTAAAGTGTGAACGTGTGCATTAAAAAGCGATACACTGATACGTTGTTGACGGGCCAGTGTTTGTTAAAACAAACACTTAGTTGACTACGAGTAGTAGTTAACTGTAACTACCTACGTAAATACAGCCAACATCAATAGTAGCTTCGTTTTAGCGTACGTCCAGTATCCACTGCTGATCATGGCCTCCCCCAATGACTTTCAGATTGGCCGGTTGGAAGCGGCCTGCATCCAGCTGCATCCCACTACCTTTACTAGGTCATTTGTCCACCCTGTGGGTGGGCGACCCACGCTGCGCTTGTCGGTACATGGCCTCCATTCTAGAACTTTTTTGCACCATTGGCCGTCAGTTCTACGTGCCATGTGCCCGCCCACTGCCACTTCTACTTGCTAATCTGTCGGGCTATGTCAGCTACTTTTGTCTGTTAACGGATCTCCTCATTTCATTCGATCTCGCAAAGAAACACCGAGCATAGCCCTTTCCATAGCGCCCTGTGCAACCTTGAGCTTTCTTAAAAGGCAATGGTGAAGGTCACTTTCTTGTTCCGTATGTCATGACTGGTAACACACGCTGGTTGTAGATTTTGGTCTTTCGGCATTATATTGTGAACGAGAAGATGTTGCGTAGTTTTTCAACCGCTGCCCATCCGAAATGGATTCGACGATTGGCGTCCTTCTCAAAATTGGACCTACCCAACGTGATCACTTTTTCCGGATAACATATTTGTCAACAATTTCGAAGATAGAGTTACTAATACCGGGTAAGCAACATAGGCATTCGATATTAGCAACAAGCAAATAATTTAATATTGTAGCTTAGTAGGTATAGTATCAGAATTTTTCAAAATAACCACACGTAAAATCAATTAGATTCTTGGTCTGAAATCACTAGACACAATACGTAGTATTAAGAAAGTTAGGTTATTGAAAGAGTGCAGGTGTTACCAGACCAACCGATCGATCGTCAATGACGGGATGACGTCGACTCATCCATTCTACCATCGATCGATGCCGTCGATCGAGATCGATCGATTAATACCCTAAAAAAAGTCAGAACTTAGGTACTTTATACAGTTAGAAGATGAGCTGCTACCTTTGATGTTGACTTTACGCCAGGTACGATATATGAATCTTTCTCGCTAGTGCTCTTGCATTACAAACACAATAGCATGTGCTCATTTTACAACATCATTGTTCAAATTTCAATACTTCATTCAACAACACAGTCACTGCATAGCTGCATTTCGGCCGAACTTGTCGACTTCTCGCGAGTTATTTAGTTGTTAATCAGGTTCTCTTCAACACACTTGATTTTTTTATTATTGCAAAGCGATGCAGTGATGGCTACCTACCTGTTAGTGGTTTTGTTAATAGTGTCGCTGCTAGAGGTATCATCACCTTACAATTTAACATTAGCAGTGCCCCTCTGGTGTACATACAGACTGTCCACGTGCATTTATAAATTTAACTTGTATCTCGATTTCATCTAACTTGTGGTATGTAGACTTATGTAGTTACTTATGTATATTTCTTATGTAACTAAGTAGCCACTTGACGAGGCAATGACATTTTGGTTGTTATTATCAACGAGATGTCTTATGAGTTATTATTTCTTACAATCTCAGTTGGTACTACAGTGGAATATCTAAAAACATAGTCTCCGTTATCGTGAGTAAACATTATTATTGTACCAAAGTAGATTATGTACTCGTATAAATGTGTTAACTGTATTTACTTGCGTATTTTAATGGTCTTCTAACTACATATTACTTTGATAGGCATCGTTAATGTAATTTTTTCACGCATTTGTCCCATGACACTAATAAAAAATAAAAAAAGATTTGAGATAATATTTTTGCAAAATATAAACCCATCAATATCATGTCACTCATTTTAAATGTTATAATTACATTCACAGCGGTATACCTAGTGAGTACTTTAAAGATGAATTAGGTTCAATTCCCACCTGAGGCAGTAGAGTCTAATCGAATATCATCTTCATGCTAAATACTTAAAGGGATTTCAAGTACCATTGTAAACAAATGAATAATATATGGACTTTTTTTACAATCATGCAAACCAATTAATTTAGTCCCAAACTAAGCAAAGCCTAAAATATGGCGACTAGACAACGGATAAACATACTTATAACTTTAATAAACATCCATGACATTATTCCTATTATATATCCATGTGTACCAAACAAATGCTCATGACGAAAACATTTGCCCCTCGGGGATTCGAACCCGCAACTGCCTGGCTTTGTAGTTCGGAGCACAGAGCACGTTACTATACCAGACGGTTTCTACCAAAATAATTAATTGTCTTTACTTCTAGACCTCCGGAGCAAAGATTCCTGAGGGTAACCTTAAGAAGACTTTAGACGACATCCTGGGCCACCGGCAGGACCAGGACATGTACCAAGAAATGATGCGCATCACCCACGAGTCCAGGGAAGCATCAGATGAAGATGAAAACAGACTAAGAAGAATAGTTGGTGAAGATAATTTAAAATTTTTTCAAGGAGGTTTGTTGGTTTATCTTTATTTTTAATTTAAAGGTTAATATAATAGTCTAAAAGTACACTTATTTTTCCGTGATAAAATAAAGAAAAAAAAAAACCGGCTAAGTGCGAGTCGACTCGCGCACGAAGGGTTCCGCACCATTATCTATAAAACGAGCAAATAAATCACCTTTGTTGTATGGGATGGGATGTTGAGAGTCTTAAATATTTATTTTATTTGGTTTTTAGTATTTGTTGTTATAGCGGCAACAGAAATACATCATTTGTGAATATTTCAACTTTCTAACTATCACGGTTTATGAGAAAGAGCCTGGTGACAGACGGACAGCGGAACCTTAGTAATAGGGTCTCGTTTTACCCTTTGGGTAAAAAAACAACAAGCCAGAGTTAGGCAGGTTCGGAAATCTCCAGAAGACTATGAAAAAGTTCAGGACACCTATCTTGGGTCAATGGATGCGTGGGTGGATGAGTTTAAACTTGAAATTAGGTAACAGATTCGGAAGAACAGTAACATCAAACGCGAAACATAAAATAATAATTGTTTAGTGGTGCACAATAAAGAACCTTTTACAGAAATTACTGTTAATGCCGCGTACATAGAATGAATAACCTTCGGAGCGTGGCTATCGTAGATGCTTCGGATATTTTATTATTTTTTATTTTCGTATAGAATGCATAATATACTGCCGTTTCCAGGTCGTATAAAATTTTTGACGATACGTTACGTACACGCCTAAAAAGCGCCAGGAATAATCTCACTTTGGGTATGAAGGTAGGGACAAGGGTTTTCAAGTTGATCCTACCTGACCTTAATTACTTCTGATTATGTGCTCACCTAATCACGTGGTTTCAATTGAATAAAAAGTAAGCTATATTTTTATTTGCGTTATTTAAAGAAACTTTTTTGATATAAAATTAAAAGCAAGCTATGTGGAGCAACTACGCAAGCAGTTAACTGCCATAAAAATCCAATAAATGTCCGTCAGACCCGTAAGCCGCTACACAGAATAAATAAATAAATAATAAATATTGGACAACAGCACATATATTGTTCTGATCCTAAGGTAAGTAGCTAAAGCACTTGTGTTTAGAAATCGGAAATACGACGGTATCACAACACCCAGACCCGAGACGTATACACGTTTTCTACAGTACCTAAGTGTGTTGATGTTTATTTATATTGTAATTATTATGTATTAACGTCATTAGTTAACAATGTAGTGACAGTTATTATCGTAACGCATTTGCGATTCAATTGTTTAAAAATCTGTATTTTATTTTTAGGGTTCTGTACCCAAAGGGTAAAACGGGACCCATTACTATGATAAAACTTAAAGAGAGTGAAATAAATGTAGAGATGTTGCATGCGAAACCAATCATTTCTCAAGATAGAGATAACAACAATTCATAACATCTATACTTGTAGTGAGAAATAAAGATTGTTTCCGCGTTTTTGACTAATTAAGGTACTTACTATACTATACTTAACTTCCTTGATTCCTAAACGCGCAGCGGGTGCTCCTGCGCACCCCTACTCGAAGGAGACTGGGGGAGGTTGTCCGTTTGTCTGTCTGTCTCTCCGTCCAGGCTGTATCTCATTAACCGTGATAGTTAGACAGTTGAAATTTTCACAGATGATGTATTTCCGTTGCCGCTATAACAATAAATACTTGTTGCTCTATAGGATAACGTGCTCGATGATCTTATCAATTGGCAAACCTACAAATAGAGTCGACCTGTAGCCATCTCTTAGGTCCGTGGTTTGATTCTCGTCCGTGTCAATGTAGAAAACGAACTTTTCCGTATAGTCTCGGGTCTGGGTGTTGTGGTACTGTCGTTGTTTATGATTTCTATAACACTTATATAAAAAGAGTGGAGGCGCTCCCGGGAACGGGACTATCGTAGCAATCCAGACTGCAGACGAGTTCCTTTTTAGTAGGACCGATCTGGGAGTCAGACTAGGCCCAGGCTATGGGTGCTATGGATCTGAGCATAAGTAGAAAATAAACTTTTTTATATTGTTCGGATCTAGGTAATGTGGTACCTTCGTTGTTTCCGATTTCTTTTTTATCACACAAGTGTTTCTGATTTCTATTACGTTAGGATTAGAGCATTGCATGTGATGTTGTCCAATATGTAAATAGCAAGAGGGTACAATATTGCAAAGCACTCAGGCGCAGCTCTACGTCTTGATTTCGTAGTGTAATATTAGGCCTACCCCACACTAGCTTCTTTCGAGCGTCGAAGTCGTGGCAGTGTCTAATCAGCGTTAAGTAAATGCTGCTTCGCAAGCGCAGCCACTGAGTGGACGCTGCTACTAAAGAGGATTTAAATAGGTACTACTGCCACGACGTCGACGCTCGAAAAACGCAGTGTGGGGGGTTCCTTAATGCACATCAGCCTGTCGATTCTGTAGGAAAGACGCAATAAAACTCGCTCTAAAATTTTATTTATGTGGTAATACAAACAAACATAGCCTCTATTTTGCTAAAAAGTGTGAACAGTTGTCGTTGATGAGCGAGTTCAGGGTCGAAGTGAGCACAGTTAGGCTGGGTTGCACCATCTTAACTTTAACCATAACTGTAACTATAACCGGTGTTTCTGTATGGATTTTGACAGACTTTTGACGTTTGTTAAAGTTAAAGTAAGATGGTGCAGCCCAGGCTTAATCTTTTATTTCTCTGACAAGTAAATATAAATATTTACATTCTTTTTGAGAAATAAGTATCTTCAAAATAAACCGTAACCTTTGTCTCAGGAGTCAGTCGCCGACGAGGTGGAGCGCAGCTGCGGTCCGCGGTGGGGCGGCGGCGCGCGCGCTCGCAGGCGCTCCGAAGAGAGAAGCTCAAAAGCCAGAGCTTGAGGAGCCACATGCAGCACACTAAGCGATCCTTCGACTACAGCTCTGAAACTGGTTACTTATAGTAGTTAATTTAAAAAAAATGCCTTGAATTTGTTATATGCCACAGAACTGTCCGTACCCAATTAAAGTTCATCTACTACGGCTTGTCCCATGACAACGGCCTTATCTAAGAGTTTCCATTCATTTCTGTCTCTCACTTTTTTGGTCCAAAGTAATCCTACGTCGTCTGCCCATCTCATCGTCTGCATCATCTACCACCAATGTGACATAAAACCATAACAATGCGATCATGATACTGCAACCTAGATTTTTTGTATGGCTTGAGTAGTTTGGACTAGACCAGTATTTGATTGAGTATTTTAGTTAGTCTAACTACCACTAAAGAACTGCTGAGTACTTGACTGACTGCGATCACATGAGTAATTTAGTTACTAAATCATTCACATCACTAGCCTATAACAGTCCACTGCTGGACACAGGCCTCTCCAAAAGGAGGATTTTGTCATAATCGCCACGCTTGGCAGGCGGGTTGGCGATCGCAGTTTGGCCAATGGTGGTCAGGAGACGCTGCTGCCTAGACAGGCAGCAGCGTCTCCTGGAAGAAGACTCTTATGGTGGTTCTCCTGTAGTCGCTTCTTACTACACCCATAGGAAGAGAAGGGGTGGTGCAATTCTTTTAGTGATACCCGTTAACTAAATCATTCAAATTAAAACTTGCCTCGTTTGAGCTAGGCTTAACTAATCTACCTACAAGGCTATTTTTGTTTGGACATAAAGACACAAAAGATCAACAAAACATAACTACTTAGTTCGTACATCAGCTACGAGTCAGATCTATTAAAAAGGGGTTCGCAGCTATGGTAGCAAAGCTCACTGTAGGTTATTTAAATCTAGCCATCAATTTGTTACTCATACGGGCCTTAGCCTAGGATTAGGAGTTTTATGACGCATAAGTTATACTTATAATCCTAGGCTAAGCCCCGTTTTTCATCAAAGTGGGCATAAAGCAGGAAATAATGGAAGTGGAAAAGGGGGATTGTAATAAGTGCAAGACAATTAAAATTACACTAATATGGTATTAATTTATTTATGGTACGAGTATTAAAATCTAATTATGGCATTCATGTTCATAGTCTTTTGCATCTAGATTTCTCAGCGATACAAAAATATTAGCAATTGATATCTCAGTCTGCCCTGTATTTGTCTGCCTGATTGTATATAACATTTTCGATTTCAATATAACTATTGACATCTTCTTCTGATACCTGTACCGCAGGGTTTGTATCTCGGATATACAGCCTTCCCCAAATTCCGAAGGAAACAATTTCCTTTTGTACTGTGTTCAATTTATAAGAAATATGTTCCAGATCGTTTTTGTTATTTAGTAGTACATTATTACCATTACCAGAATTTGAAACGTCGTCATTTAATAATAAGACACTGATTTGTTCAGCGTCATTTTGCGACTTTGTAAAAGTGTAGTTGCTAGGATGTAGCGGAAATTTGTGATTCATTAAGGATGTTGGGTAGTAAACGACGTTGTCGCAGTTCAAAGTTGAGTTGTGTTGGTAGCTGTAGGTCGTCATGCTTATCTCAAGCTCTTCAAACTCTGTGAACATCTCATCTTTACTGAACCTGAAATCAATTAAGAGGTCGGTAAAGTTCGACATCTAAAGAACCTGATGTTACTTTATTAGGTCATACGGGTATCACTAACGATAGTCATAAAATTAATCCAGGATGTTTAAAAAGTCAAGTATAGAATGCAGTCTTCTGTTTAGAATAAGTTATGACGTGACTTCAAAAGCACGGAGATACTATTAAATAATATTAAACACAGGTAGAATGGACTCGTTTACATTCAACTACAGTGTAGGTAACACACCCTGTCATTATTGATTTTACAAGTACCTTTGTAACTTTAGATTCATGGATTAAGGAATACTGACTTGTATGGACAGCTGATAGCACTGTCATCCTTGCAGGCGACGACTGCACAGAACGCAACGCCTAGACCCCTCTTGGCATAAGTATTGACGCCATCTTTGACGAATGCTCGATACTTCGGAATCTGTAGGTACAATGAAAATTGGAGTCCAGTGCTTTGCATTTGTTCGTAGTTTTTTTGAAAATGTAGTGTCTAGTTTGGTAAACATAACCTCATTTTTATTATAAAGTGAAATAATAGTTAACTCATATAAAATTAGTTCAAGTCTGGGTGCGCAACATCAACTACTTATATAGAAATAGAAGAAGCCAAGTATAGCTACATATCTCTATTTCCATATTCATCCCACACGCACGCACCCAGGCACACGTAGAGTAGACTGTACACGGTAATACGAGTATTATGGCCTGTATGTATGCCACGACACGGTGAAACTTAATGTAGAAAACAGTGATATAATTGTATATTATTTCTGAACGTGTATTTTGCGGATGTTTAGTAGGAACTGCTATTCCGGGTGGTGAAAAATTTAACGAACCAACTAAATCATAAAAATCGCTTTATCCGTTTTGACTTATAAAAAGTGTACATTACACTAACCCACCATTGTTTTTTTGGTAAAATATCAAGTTGCTTACCGTTTGAGATCCCGCAGGATCATCAACCTTGGTTTTAACCCTGAATCGGCAGCTTACTCCTTTTTCAGCTAATGTGAACTCTTGGAAACCAGGGGTCAAAGGTCGGGAGACTCCCGTTGGCAGCGTCAAGTCTTTATTTAGTAGCAGTTGGTTATGCTTTGGGTCGTCGTAGATCGGTCCTTGATATTTATATGTGACCTACAAAAGTGATTGTTTAATTAGGACTTACTTAAATATTGTATTGTATTGACGACCTCCGTAGCTGAGAGGCGAGTACGCCGGACTTTACATAGCGTCGCCATCTCTGAGGTTCCGGGTTCGATCCCCGGTCGGGTCAATGTAGAAAACGAACTTTTCTATTATTTCTATTTCTACGAGCACGGGAACGAACTCGCTAGTTTTAACAATATTCGATTTTACGCCACTTGATACTTATGTATTATTATTATTTATTATTAGAATATTGTTAACAGTTCAAGAATTTTACCAGTAATTTATCAGAGATTACCTCAGATTTAATAACAAATGAACAACTTTACCGGTTACAGTGAGTAACAGGTAAAGTTTTGTATTTGTTTTACTAGTGTATTGAATAGCTAATTAATGGCGACACTTACATGTCCCGGTGTCTTTGGAACCCTTGCAACGAGTAGGTGTGATGATGGAATACCAGGCATGACGCTTATCAAGGCCCCAGCGTTGCCAGAGAAAATGCCCGATCCTGGAAGATTTGGTATATAAATCAGTCGCTTAAAAACTTAGCCTACTTAGCCTGAGTTTCGCTGCTATGCTAAAAGAACCTTCATCATCATAAATAAGTCTCCGCTGTCGATTTACACCAGTAAAAAAATGTATAGTTACTCCAAATTATTCAGTGAAGGTACTTATTTTAATAATATGAAAATAAAATGGTTCCTGCTTAAGCTATTTTCTAGTCCAGAATGCAATTTGCACAATCATTGTCCTTTACATATGCTCTACATCTTTTTTATTTGTGATAATTGCTATCTATAGCAGCAAGTCCTATTACTTACCTTAGGATCAGAGCAATGTATGTGATGTTGTCCAATATTTATATAATTATTTATATGCCTATAGGAATTTAGATTACTAACCTGCGGTTGCCACTTTCACGTTATTAGCGTTTGCAGCAATTAGGTTGATGTTCATCGTGTAGGCATATTCTTCTTGGGTTTGAACAGCTATACGTAAAAAAGGGAACATTCTTAATTATTTTTAAGTACCTAAGTAGTTACTAGCTAGGTACTAACATAACATTAACGTAACAAATAATTCCTTCTTTTTCAATCTTCCAATCTTCTTAAATATATGTAAATAATAGATCGTCATTCAATAGCAAGCCAAAATAAAGAAAAAAATGCTGACTCTTTATTTAATTTTTTTATACATTTTTACCGAGAGTAGAATATGACCTTTTTCAGTATCTTCCTTCAATGTGTAATAAACTTTTTTTCTTATTTTCACTATTCGTCCCTATGTCCCATTGAAAATTTATTAATAAGAAGAATATTATAATAATTTAAAAAGTTTAAAAAAAACCTCGAATCATATTTTATTGGTCACATAATAATACAGAAAAAAATATTTTGCTCAACCATAAATGAGTCTAGTTACATTTATCTAACGACGTTCAATTTTGATGGTTATAAAAAGTCACCGCTTCATTTGTTTTTAAACTCACCGGTCAAAAACGGCATTTCCGAGAACCACATAGTGCTATACAGCACGTCGGTAAGGTTGTGCTTCTCGACCACCTGCGTGGCCGGCACCTGGAACATGATGTCGAAGCAGATGAAGTGCCCGAAGGTTACCCCGAAGTCGGTCGTGAAGATGCCGAGGTCGGGCCTCAGGGCTGGGTGCCGGGTGTATTCGCCGAATAAGTTGATCTTTCTATACCTGTAAATGACAGGAACAGGTAGTAAAGTACCTATGCCTATATTACGTCCCACGCAGGGCACAGGCCTCACCTGAACTATAAGATGTTTTGGGCCATACTCCATCACGCGGGCCCAGTGCAGATTGGTGGAGGGGTGTTGTAAGGCCGGTGACTAAACCTTGTACTATTAGTAATTGTAATCAAGTCGCCATAAGGCCTCTGACTAGGCTTTACGACTAATATCAAGCGATATCAGCTAAGACCGACTTTTTAACGTACCTTCCGAAGCACAGAGATGCTTGTGATAAATGCCACTAAATATGGTCGGAATGGTCACCCACCCACAACCCATGAGTTTTGTCTTCCTTTCAGTCGTGTTCCTCAGTGCGGAACTATGGTTATTTAAGTAGTACTAATAATAAATGTATCGGTTTTTGTGGTTCCTTTATACTTCACTTGATCATTAACCAACCAAAGATCATCTCATCATTATAATTTAGAGGCTATGGCAAATAGCAGAAGTGCACATAGGTTCAATTCCTTAATGCAGGGAAAATAAAACATCCTAAATAAATATTTGTACAGAGCTAAGATCTTAAAATAAAGCTTAATAAGTTTACTTGTCCACCCCTAACTGACGACCGGTAAAGGTTGCAGGAAGCCGCTGGATGTAGGCCGCTTCCACGGGCTAATCTGGTAGTCACTGGAGGAGGTTATGTTCAGCAGTGGAAGTCCTGTGGCTGAAATAATGAAGTTTATTTGTATAACGCATGGGTTTCACTACAAAATGAAATAGGTAAGTACCTGTCAATAACAGCACCGTTCCTATCGAAGACGATATTAGTATTGAAGATGTACGTCTTGCGTTCAGGGCAATATTCGCCGGGCGCGTCCTTACAATCCATTTCCTCTTGCACGTTCACCAGAAGGTATATTTCGTGCTGCCGCGCGGCTGCAGACAGTGATACTAGAATCTGAAATTTAGTAGAAAGTAAGTAAATAATACCTTTTGTATCATTGTATAATTTGCTAAAATCGACTTGAGATTTTTTTTATCTGAATTTTATTCGTATTTAACTTCTGTGATGGTGTCAATATGGTTCCCGGTCTAATGATTTTGGACTCACGTATAGTAAGGTACCGAGATCATCAGGCAAAAGACCAAAGTAACGGACATAGTCCAAAAATGTAGCAAGCTTAAGTGGCAGTGGGCTGGCCACATCTGTCGCAGAACCGATGAAATGTGGAGTAAACGTGTTCTCGAGTGGAGACCCCCCAGCCCGGTGGACCGACGACCTTAGGAAGATGGCTATAGTGGCTGGATGAAATAAGCGGGAGACCGTGCTCTTCTGGGGAGGCTAACGTCTAGCAGTGGACTGCAACAGGCTGAATAGATGGATAGAAAGGGGACAGTCTCCAGATTTAAAAACTCCATGAGCTAAGGACACAAGATACGAGGTTTACGTTTTTAATTCACGTCTTCGGCGTCCTCAAAAATAACAATCTGAATAATGTTTTAGGAACGCGTGGACGACCAACATTTAAATATAATATTTATTCAAATGTAATCTACATTATTATACAAATCTGGATGAAGCGCTGGTATAGGGTATTGCTTCAGCAAGCCGTGTATCGGCACCTTCACATTGTCTCCTCTTGTTAGAGTCATTTCTGGGAATACCAGGACGTCTGCATTCTGAAAAATTAGATAAAAATCATGTAAAATAGCGTAAACACTTATATGTAGTGGTTTGCGCTCCGGACAACACAGCCTGGCGGTTGCGGGTTCGAATTCCGCAAGGGGCAAAATGTTTGTACGATGAGCACGAGCATATTTGTACCTATGTTGTGGATTTATAAAAAAATGTAATTAAGAATGTTTATTATCTAGTTGCAACGGTACAAGCTATGTTTGGGGCTAGATAATTGGTGTGATTGTGGAAAGAAATTATTCATTTATATTTAGTTTTCTTCCAAGTTTCAACAGTTACTGGTTTAGGAATATTGTGTTGGAATTTGGAAATTCAGGTAGGTAAATGTTATTGCCCACATACTCGTCTTTGTTTAATTATCAACCCCTTCATTCACATCATGTCACCATATCGAAAGCCCACAACATTGTCTACTGTAAATAAGATAAATCTGTAGACAAAAGGAGTGTTTGTATTTTGCATGTAAGTACCCTTTACATAATATAACACAAAGAGTCAGAGAGTCATAACCAAATTTTAGGAAGTAAATTCAGAATAAACTCTAGTTTCAGTACTTTTAGTTAATCCATTTATAAATGTTCAATCACCATTAGTAAATCTACCTTCGTTATGGAATAGTCGCTCGGTTGATAAACAGGCTGTATAATACCTAGCCCGCTCAGTGCCCGAACTTCATTTTTAAAAACAGTAAAATTCATGAATCTTAAGTGATATCTGTTTATAAGCCGGCATATTGCACCACCAGTCGTAAAATCTTAACAATGGTTTTATTGATATATTTTTCCTGTAGGTACACGGTTTTGAATCGCCTTATCATATTTTGCAGGGACTTTTTTATGTATGATGTCATGTAAGTTGGTACCAAGAATCGATGTCGTGGTCAGCAAAGAGTCAAGTTTCAAAATCATATGAAACACGTCAATGTAAGTAGTAGTAGTAGTTTGCAATTTTGCATCATGCAAGCTTGATTGTTTTGTTAAGAGGCTCTTGTTATCAGTCGAACAAACCGATAAACTATCAGAAGCTAAAGGGGTATAGTTAATGCAATAAATGACTTTTGACTTTGACTATATTAAAAAAGATAATAGTGCAATTACTTTTTCTGCAGCCTGCCTTATGTAGTCGAGGTAGTTGTGTAGATTCTGAGAGGTGTTTCTCGTGAACTGGTACTCCAGTATTGCCGCCACATAGGAGTCATCTTGGGGCGTAGATTTCTGACGATTCAAACAAACATGTCTATTACTTTAGAACAATAAATACGTAGGTACTCAAACCTGCCGAGCGGTTGCCGCTCGTAAGTCCACTATCTATAAAATATCGGTAAGTATCGATAGTACTAATCTCTAAGAATTAAAAAAACTCGTTAGTATAGATGCTATACAGGGGCTTAGGTAAATGGTATATCAAGCCAAAACTAGCCTATTTTAACATATGCATACAGAGTTAAAATGCAAAGGGGTGCCAAATTAAAAAAAAAAGATCTAGAGGTGCACTGCTTATGGTATTTGTTGTCAATTTGAACCTCTGGTATGCGCGAACGCTCCTGCTGTTAGAAATGCACCTTACATCGAAAAGGCTAAGGTTTGCTTTTACGCGCCCTTGTGACTATTATTAAATTAAACTTTGCAGTTCTAGGTTGAGATAGTGCGTGCGTATTTTTTATGAATGAGGTAAGATTATCCACGCGTACTATCCTTGAACAGCGGATAGTAATAAAAAAATTAAAACAATAAGTTTGGTTTTTGGATCTTTTATATCGTAGATCGATTAAGTTACTGATTCTGACTGGTCCCTGAAAATTTGGGACCCCTTTGCAATGTAACCCTGTATAATGCATATAAACAGTAGGTATGTTGAAGTCAGAAATTTGATATTATCATTTTTGAAAAAAATATTTCCATAAAAACTACATGCAGGAGAGGAAGTGACCAAGTCTTTTGATTTTTATTCAGTAAGTATTTATTGGTAGATAATACCTTATCGTATTAAGTTCACCATTGGTACGATTTGAATCTATAATAATATTATAATAAATAAAACGAAGGAAGTTGTTTTGATTATGTTGTTGCATCGGGCGCATGAATTAAATAATTTTATGTTATGTAACTTCCATTTACGTACCTAATAATTTATATTATTTCTTGACGTTTAATTAAAAGCTGTAGTAGCTAAGAAGCACACATAGAACATTGCTTGGTAACAGGAAAACAATGTTAGTAGGTTGTTAAATAAATTAAAACTAATTATGCATTTCGTTAGTTCTGTCTTTATCCCTAACATTGTTTGTTTTAAGCTGGACGCAGTTCAAATATTTCAAGAATGGCAATTGTCAATAAACTATGTATGTGACAAACAAAAAAACAATAAGAGTACATATTTAAATTGTAATTTGTGTCTTTACTAGATTATTACTTTACATTATTAATTAAATAAAACTTACGATCGGCGTTTTGGAGAAGTTTTCGGGAGTCGACAAATTGTCGCCGATAGCGAAGAAACGCATACAGATAGCAGAAGGTCTACTACGAAAATGTTTCGTTTGTTTGGACGTATTAACCTAATAAATTAAAATAACCATTCAATTGTTTTAGTCCTTTGACGAAATATGAACCACTCAAATTAGCCGTGTAAAAACCACGATCGTTCTAAATCATCAGAGGTTTGACACAAATAGATGGTAACTATAATTACACAATAGGTCTTTTATTTTATTTATTTTAGTAGTAGTCTTTGTTTAGGTACACCTATAGAATACAGTCTATTAGATACATAATTATTTAATTTAAATTCATTAGTCTAAAAACAAAGAATCGTTTACAAATCTACAATTTACACGTCTGATCGAACGAAACACATTCGTAGTAGGCCTTCAGAGCTGCCAAACAAACAAAACGCAGTGCAGCATCGATGTAGTCGCTAAACCCCATTACTAATGCTAAAAGTAAATATGTACCTATCTAATACACTAAAGCTAAATTGAGTAACCTTTTGTAATGATTTTTCTTTGTAAACAAACGCAAGCACAGTTCGTCGACCTTACACATCAGCTGTTGTGATTATAAAAAAAGACCACTTACCTGATGTGATAAACAAGCGAAACAAAGAGAAACACAAAACACTATCACGTATCTCATTTTCAAAAGACAAATACTTATTTATTCGCAATGTCTGCTGCTTATTATTACGCTTTAGTAAACAAAGAAATATATTTTTAAATTTGCAATAGTTGACTAGACCATTTTGTTCGGAGGCTCAGACCACACTGGATTGATCCGACGAAAAGTTGTTTCGCCTGGACGTGGGGTATGTATGTTGCAGACGATATATGGATGGGTATTAATAAACTTGAATGCTTGATCAATGTCGACTTACCGTGAAAGTGACATACAAGTAGTGTTTGTTTGTTGTTTTTAGCCGGCTGCTTAACAGAAAAGTATTATGGTTTTATCGATTGTTTGTCTTGGTTTCTAATTAAGTATCAAACATCCTTATGCAAGGAGGTACCAGACTGTATTTTTTTTGCTGGGAGTATCTCCTAGCATACCTAGTTGGTACATCCTACTAATACGAAAGTTTTTAAGTATGGATGTTTGTAACTCTTTTACGCAAAAACTACTTATCTGAACGGATTTAAAGGATTTTGCACACCTATAGAATATGATCTGGATTAACTTAAAGGATACTTTTTATCCCGGTTAAATTTTCATGTAGGATATATATTGATTGAAGATAAAATCCACGCGAGCGAAGTCGCGGGCAGCATCGAGTATTATTAAAAAAAAACGCGTTTTTGTTATTTATTTACTTATGTTCCTTTTTGTATGATGCAGTCTCGCTGTCCCGCCGAAAATTTCATAGCACAGTACCTGGGCTTAGTTCTTTGAGAATAATCCCGGATACTCTTTGTCCCTTTTAAATTCACGACCAATAATGTATACAAGGTAGTAATGTTGAGGTAGTTACATTTCATATTCAAAAACAGATACTAAGTTTATCTGTTCTGTTTATAAAGTTTGTTCGTCTATTTACTATTCTCAATACTTCTTTAATAACTCTTAGTTACGTACTTCAAGATAGGATCATCTATTGATTTCAATCATCTATTGATTTCAATCATCCTGTAAGGCTGTGACACGTGACGTGACGTTGCCGTTAACAACTGCGCATAATAATTACCCAGAGGGGAAATCCGGCAGACATTTACTATGCAACATGTTTCATTACATCTAGGAGTGGAGTCTGGTGTCAAATATATTTATTCTATGGAATTGACATCGTTAAAAAAGATGTCTCATACTAACTTTTAATTCACGTGATATCATTATCACGTAGTTCCCATTATATTGGGAACATTTTTTAACTTTTTGTGATTTAGAGCAATATTTTTTTGCGTATTTTGGTGCACGTTGAAGAATATACTAGCGCCTGCCCACGACTTTGTCTGCGTAAACTTCATGATTAAGCCTTGCTGCTTCTTCATAATTATAATATTAAAACCATCATACATCTAAACAGTATTAAAAATTGGCATCGCCCCGCAGTCCGCACAGTGTTTTGTCGCCCAAAACATGAATACTTAAATACATATGATAATAATGTGTATATACCTGTATAGAAACGTTTAGAAAGGTAGTAAATAACACTAGAGACACAACAGCACGCATGATGCCAAACGTGTCAGTCGACTCTGGACACTATGATGTGACACTGCGCTCATACCACTGACTGAGGTGCACTGACTTTATTTGCTTGAGTCATTATTTATATGAATTTCTTAGATAAACAAGTCAAGTCCATTTTTAAATACGACACGGCGTATGGAATACTGTATAATGTACAGTCACAGTTTAGATTGACGTTTCCACTTTTCATCTATTAAACTAATTTTACGCGTATATTTACATTCGATAATCTAATTCAGTAGTTATTCTTGCAACGCCTGTACTTCGTTATTTAGCAATATTAGTTAGTTACCACATAGAGAAAACCTTTTAGCATTAATTTCGCTATTCGCTCAACTTACAATGTGCAAAAGAGTATTAAAATAAATTAATAATAATATGTTAGTACTTCAGTAATTTATAGTTCATTTTGCTTGACTAAAACTTTTGGTATTGCCATAGGAAATGGTTTCATTGCGTATTTTACAATACATAAATAAAGTTCTTAGTTATTACCTATACTTTACTATTGTTTATTTGTTTTTTTAATAGATTATAATGCGCATTTTATTATATCACATTTCCAATAATCCTCGGTTTGTGTTTTCACAACGTCTTTTAGGACTTTAGAATGTATAAAAACCGTTAGTAAATTGTTGTTAGTTAGTCATTGTAAAATAGAGCAGTGGAAACTCACACTTCGACCTCAATATTTGTGGACAGAACCACAAAGGGGATGTCCCGTACATCTGCTATCTAAATGCACATGTGTGGTGAAGACTATTTCATATATAATTACAATGTATACTCTTTTTACCGACCGCCACTATATAAATCCCATAATTATTATTAGAACTTTTAGAGAGCTAAATTTGAAAAAAAAAGATACAGAAGATATATGGGGCATTTCATTTAATATAATCAACCATATAATTGATAGTATAGGTAGCAACGCATCTTGCTTGTATATTTAATCAGTGTATTGATGAAGGTTCATTTCCTAATTTAATGAAGTAAGTACAGCAAAATCATAACCATATTTAAATCCGGAGAGAAAAGTGATCCCTCTATCTAACTATAGACCGATATCAATACTACTAGCTCGTAGTAAAATATTTGAAAAGATAGTGTTTAATCAACTCTTATCACACTTTAGAATGAACAAACTATTGCATGAGAATCAGTTTGGTTTTACCAAGAGTAAAAGTACAACTAATGGGAGTTGCACTCATTAAGCATATCTTCGATGCATTTGAAAGAAAAGAAGATGCTTTAGGGGTTTTTTGTGGTTTGTCTTGAGGCTTTTGATTGTGTAGATCACAAAACGTTATTAATGAAATTACGGTATTTTGGTGTCTTAAATGAGTCAAGAAAATTGTTAGAATCATATCTCACAGATAGAACGCAAACAGTTAATGTCAATTGACTCTTTCGGAGCTCCATTACGCATGGGTGTGCCCCAGGGCTCTATATAATAAAGGTACCCTTATTATTCCTGATATATGTTTATATAATATAAATTACCTTCCTTACTTTACTAAAGACCTTTGTGAGATAGTATTGTTTGCTGATGATACATAATTGATTTTTAAATTTGACAGAGGTAAAGCTGCCTTTGACGATCTAAATGATGCTCTCTCTCAAGTTGTACGATGGTTTACTGCTAACAATCTGTTACTTAATGCAAAAAAAACCAAGCTCATCAAATTCACTATGCCCAATGTGAGGTAGGTCAGTAGTACGCATATTAATATGTCAGACAATCATATATATATGTACAGTCAATTCCACGACTTGTTTGTTTATTACAATAGACTACTGACTGCAATGGGGTCCCCATATAATGCCTTGTCAGGAAGGCTCAATTTGGCGGCTTATGCTGTGAGGAAAATAAGGCTTTTAACTGATGTCGAAACGGCAGACTCAAGACTAGTATACTTAAGTTATTTTCATAGCTTGTTGTCGTATGGTCTATTGCTATGGGGCCCAGCTGCTGATATTGAATCAATCTTTGTGTTGCAGAAAAGAGCTGTACGTGCAATATACTGTCTTGGGCCTCGCGACTCTCTGAGGGAGGTCTTTAACGATATTAAAATATTAACAGTATCTAGCGTCACAATACATTTTTGACACTTTAACCTTTGAAAAAAAACCTAAGTTCGTTAAGCCTTAAATGTGATACACATCATTATAATACTAGAAATAAAAATATACTTGCCATTCCGAGCTACAGATTAAAGAATGTAGCTAATTCATTTTTGGAGATAAAAATCTTCAATAAAGTACCACAAACTCTTGTTGACTTGCCTGTTTATAAGTTTAAACCAAATTTAAAAAATCCTTATGGAAATAGGAAAGTTATAAAAGTTAGAAAGTTCAAAACAAAGTTGAAGATTACTTGAACGACAAGAGTGCATGGGCTTAATAACCTGCCTAGCTCGCACTTACATTTTATCTTGTAATTGTATTTCCTGAATAAAATCAGGCTGACAAAGGTGACTGAGTTTGTTGTGCTTCTTCATCTCATCACCAGCCGACATGTAGTCCCGAAGCAGTGTTAGCAAAAAGATAATTTGATTAACGATTAAAAATTAACGATTAAAAAGTTAATTGTGATTAACGATTAAAGCTAATTAATCGTAATCAAAATCTATACGATTACGATTATTATATACGATTAATAAATCGTAATCATTAATCGTTAATCACGATTAAAAATATATGACTAATGCAGTTTGGAACAGTTCAAGAAGTGAAAAACAAGTTAGAACCCTATTGCCAGAATTTAAAATGGAAGCCATAGTCAAAACAAAACCCTAAAACCATAGAAAATGATACCCATGTGTAATTATATAAATGACAATAATATGATTAGGACTACAATGTTTTGAAAAACATGAAAAATTCCAATTACGCTGCCTTAGCCTTGTAGTAAACTATGAGTAGCGATATCGTGTTTGGATTTCATCTGAAAACGTAGTTAATTAAATCTAAATAAACGTTTTTTTTTCTCTTAATTGAACATAGTTTATTTGGCTTTAATCAAATTAACGATTAACGACTAATGATTATTTCTTTTAATCGCGATTACGATTACAATATTAATCGTGATTGATTTAATCATCACGATTATTTTAATCACGATTAATTTTAATCCGATTAAAGTTAATCAAATTAACTAATCGATTGAAAAAATAATCGATTAATGCCAACACTGTCCCGAAGCCGTGGTAAGGCTAAGTTATACATATTTTGGGACGTGTATTATTGCCCGGAAGAGGGCCTAAATACAGAATAAAGAATTTAATTTCATTTCATTCCCGAAGGTATGACTTATTAAATGTAACAAAATAAACGCCTACACGATAAACAATAACATGATATGAAAAAGTATTATATGTCTTGCATTATGTTGCCAATTTATCTAAAGGCGTTTTTATATTTGTATGTATGCGATTTTAGGTACTGTTTTTCACGAAGTGAATGTAGCTTTTTTGCGAAAAAGTAAAATAAATATATTTTTTTGTGATAGCGCAAATCGAATCTCGCGTTTAGTGGAATGTCAAAATAAAATTACATTGGTGTTATACAGGGTGGTCCAGGCCATATGAATATAATTTTTTTTAGGTAGTCGGCTTAGGGACCTATTTTTACCCGCCAGAAAAAAAAACGCTTGTTAGCCGCTTACAAGATATTTTTTTTTTATTTTAGCAATATCACCACTTTTTATGTTTTATTTACTTTTAAAATGAAAAATTCTATTATTTTTTTATTTTACGTGCTTAGTTAGACATTGCACTCTCTCAGAAAAAAACTTAGACATTGCGCTCTCTCAGAAAAGTGGTGATATTTCTAAAATAAAAATAAAATATCTTGTAAGCGGATTTTTTCCTGGTGGGTACAAATAGTTCCCTAAGCCGACTACCTAAATAATATTTTATATCCATCTGGCCTGGACCACCTTGTATACCTAACTAAACATTGTTCTACAGCATCAACGATGCTTTAAATAGACCGTGAAAGTATTTAAGAATATACTGTTGTCTTTTATTTACGCGAACACAATACATTTAAATGAAACTACTTTTACGGATTATTTCGCGATTTATTAACATTTTATTTAACCTGACGTTTCGAACACTTTACAGCGTTCGTGGTCACAAGTAGACTAAGGTGTTATTCGTCTTTACAATATTTTGAAAAAACTATAAACTACCGTCACTCAGTTAATATTAATTTGTGTTCCTATCTACGCAAAAAGAGCTAACTGTATCTAGAAGTCTTGCAGTGCGGGGCCTAGCATGGGATTTCGTTAAAACAGGATCCCATGCTGGTGGTATTTTCCAACCATCTTCTCTGTTGAAATTCGGGTGTCTTCTAATTTCAATTGCCTCCCGTAACATGCGAGGAACAAATCGTCGTTCTCTTGCAAGGACCAGACCAGCCTAAAGTCCTTGCAAGAGAACGACGATTTGTGAATATTAACTGAGTGACGGTAGTTTATAGTTTTTTCAAAATATTGTAAAGACGAATAACACCTTAGTCTACCTGTGACCACGAACGCTGTAAAGTGTTCGAAACGTCAGGTTAAATAAAATGTTAATAAATCGCGAAATAATCCGTAAAAGTAGTTTCATTTAAAAATATTTAAGAATATTTTAACAGGATTTCTATCTACCATTTTTCTGAATAGCGTCTCAAAAATCAAATGTAAATAAAGGAAAGTGCAGTGTGATTTAATTCATCATCATTTCAGCCACAGGACGTCTACTGCTGAATATAGGTAGGCCTCCCCCAGTGACTTCCAGATTGGCCGGCTGGAAGCGACCTGCAATATTTACCTAGTCGTCTGTCCACCTTGATTTAATTCACTCGAACTAAATCTCTAAAATCTTGTATGATTACTACAGCATGGAAAAAGCAAAGCACCATTAACTCAGTCCAAAAGTGGTGAATTTAGAATTTGAATTTTGGTCATCATGTGAACATTGGAATACATACTAGGCTAGGGCAGTCACAAGGGCTGTATAAGTAATTAGAACGCCAGGGGTTTGTTAGGGCCTTCGACGCATTTGTACAGAGTCATCTGGACTATAACAAATTTTTCTGGGAAAACCTTAGAAAACAAAATATATATTATTTTAGCGAACTAAGTGGAAATACTGCATTAGCAGACGTGTTAAAACCAGGTGCCACCGCGGTCCAAAAATCAAGCCTAGGTTTATCAAGAGCATAATAAAGCGTGCTTGACTATCAGACGATGTACATGTACAGTGTATCAGTTAACGTGACGTCATCATTATTGATTTGCTTAGAAAAAAACAAAGTCATATCACGTAGTCCAATGGGCGAAATCTTCAAACTCTTATCGGTTCCAACGATTTTAGGATATGAACTTAAGGATTAGTGATTTTTCAAAAAATCTCTAGGAACATTGAGGATTAATTTTTGATTGTATCATTCTTTGATACGCAGGATTTATTTGAGCACAAGCGCTAAACGCCCGTTATCTAAATGATCATAATTTATATATTGTACCGGTTCTGGTACAGTGCACAATTATTATCATCTCTAAAATAATTGCGCTATCTTATCATCTGTCATATTATACAAAATATAAAAATGTCTAATGGTTTTTATACAATCTGATAGATTTTTACTTAAAAAGCTTATCCAGCTCATTTCTGGAATTGTGGAGGTTTTAGTATGGGAGAAAATTTAGGAAAACTCTAGGAACAGAAATGGGGATTAGTGTAATCTTGTATTGTAGATGATAAGAGAAAATGTGTAACAAATTCATTCATTGTTGTTAATCGAGATAAGGCGATATCCTCTTAATACCTAGAATTTATTATGTTCTGTTGCATATTGTTGAGCACCGTTTGGTAAGACGGCAATCAAACAAATGATGTAGTTTCTAGTAATTCCTGTAAACCAATAAATAATATAGGCCGCATACATTGGATATCTTGTAGCCCTTGTCCACATTGAATGTCTTAAATTTAGTGATCTGTATCAGTATCTGTACACACTGCCTGGCTCTGAAATAGGAAAATAGACCACGTGACTAGCAAAAACGGATATGCTGTAAAAAAAGAAGTAGGTAAGCCTGTAAATTATTATCCATATCATATAGATAAGCGATACTAGAGGATTTATCTGAGTCTGTTAATAAATACTCAGCTCAAGCGCCCACTGCCACACTAGTCGAGCTGTTGTTCGGAAGACGCAAAAATGGCTCCAATATCGTATCTATTCGTGTTTGCGTGTCTCGTAAGGATTTCGACCCAGGTACGTAAATAGGTACTTAGGTTTTAAAAAAGCCGGCACAAATGATTCAAAGTTTGTAATAAAAAACAAATTCAGAGAATTCCAAGATAATGCATTAAATTACACGATTAGACGTAAATCTATGAAATACTAACTAACTAATCGTCATTACTCTCGTAGAGTTAGCTGGCTTGTATTGTATCGACTTGCTTGTATTTTTTTATTTTGTTTTCCGGATGCAGCTACTTTGCGTTCGACAAGTTTCGAATCAAAAAAGTTAAAAAAAAGATCTTTGAAGGTAAGGTGTGGACTTCGTGCATCCAAAAATTTTAAGAACCCGCTAACGTGGTTCTAGGGTAAATTGATTATCTTTTCGAAATTAAAATTATAAAACATTTATTTGCCACCAATAAAAAAAAACATTAGAGAGTGCCAAAAAGGCTCAGCATTTATCATAATAGCCAAAGACAACGACGCTGATTTTCAGCGGGACCCCGACGTTAGGACGTGAAGCGGCAGCGACACAGCGGTATATCAGACCACCAATGAATAACTAAATATAATCTCGAGCACTAACTTTGTCGGTTAAGTACTTATAAGTGTACTTATTTACGTAATTCAGGTTCTGTCTTGTTCACAGCGATCTACACCTGCAGACAACAGTTATGTAGCGGCTGTGGTGGAATATCAGGCCGCAGGAACGACCAGAGCCAACCTGGCCAACTACCAGAGGCATATAGAAGATGCGGCAGCACAGGTGAGCTGTTATATAAAGATATATTTGGTCTGGTCAAAAAAAATATGAAAAATACATAATATTGTTTCCCTAACGTTACAGAATGCTGACATTATTGTGTTTCCTGAGATGACTCTGGGCAGAGGAGGGGACCAGATAGAGGTGCCTATTAATGGCAATCTGATAGAATACCCCATCCCGGCACTAAACCCTGATATGTACCATGAGGTAATTTTTACGGCGGGTTCGCCAGATCTGACCACATAGCTTATACTCATTAATTCGTCTCTGACTATCAATTTTAAGAAAACGAGTAATAATGTTTGTCCGTTACGCAACTAAAAAAAATGGCTTCTAATACAATCCTGAATTTGTAGATTCTAGTGAACATATCTACTGCAGCGCGGGAGAACTCCATCTACGTAGTGATCAACACCGAGGAGGTGGTGGACTGCACTTACAGCGCACCCGGCGAGAACTGTCCTGATGCTAGGAGATATGTGTTCAACACCAACGTTGTATTCGATAGAAATGGAACCGTTATTGACAGGTAGGCAACTCTATTGACCAGTAAATAATATTTACCTATATTTAAAAAAAAAACAGTGTTTACTTGCAAAGGCACTGAATGCGAAAGGCAGCAATTCAATCAAGCATGACAGTGAATAAGCTTCGGAAGGAAAGGTATATTAGTATCCAACGAATCGCTTTTAAATTCAGAAAATTCATTGACGCTATTGGAAGCCAGGCGCTATTTTAATCGTCTAGCTATGTAGTAGCACATTTATTAAAATTTACCATGACTGATACAAATTTATTACTTTGGAGTATAAAAAAGGACAATCTACTGGTCCTTTAGAAAAAGGTGTTGTAATTGAGCAGCAAAATATGATTTCTGCGGCTTTTACTTTCTTAAAAATCACCACCACGTATTTTATTTTGGCAGATACCGTAAAATCAATTTATTCGGTGAATGGAGCCGGACGCCAGCTCTGACTCCAGACCTAGGTGTGTTCGAGACAGATTTCGGCGTGACGTTCGGCCACTACATCTGCTTCGACCTGCAGTTCCAAGTGCCGGCGTTGCAGGTGGTGGAGAAGATGAACGTTACTGACGTCATTTTCACTACCATGTGGTTTTCAGAGATGCCTTACTTGAGTGGTAATAACTTCTCGATTTTACAGCTTGCGCTTGACGATATAAATAATTTGGTATAATACTCTGAAAATTATTGACTCTCCAGTTACTCAAGAGTTGAAGTTGTTGAGAGGATTTAAGTTTTTTTTTTTCGCCATTTATTAGGGTGCCTTTTGCACTCTACCTGCCTGCCTAGGCCTGCCTGATACTGCAGCTGATATGGGGCCCTGATGCAAACCTAAGGCTTCGGAAAGGTATATTAACGTGGCGCTGTCAACGCTTACGGCTCTTTCCAAATCTCGCCTGGTACTACTTGTAAGGCCGCCAGCAAAAAAGATCAATTATTTATGTGATGTGGTCGTAATAAACGAGAGTCTGACCACTAGTTAGTGTGCTATCACAGCTCTTAACAAGACTTGCATAGTTAATATTTATTAACCTTGAAATATATTTTTTTTCTAACAGCCGAGTGCTAACAGCTTATAACATATTATGTATACTCAATAAACCTGGCAGTCTATCGGTGGTCGAGAGATCCATTTGGATTCTAACAAATTGTCAATCCATTGATAAAATATGACCAACTAAATCTATTTTAATTGTTTATAAATTGTCAAACCTTTGATACAAGTGTATGAATATTTTAATTTGGTCGGATAATAGGACCGAATGAACGCTTTCGTATTAGGCCTCCTGCTCTGCAACCTATTGAACTCTAACTCAATGCTTTCAGCCGTACAGATCCAACAGGCGTATGCTTTCTCAATGGATGTCAACTTCCTTGCGTCGGGATCGAACAGAGTCAGCGTTGGAAGTGCTGGTAAGTTCTGTTATAAACATACTGAAAACACTACTTATCTGATTTATAAGTCAATCAGCAAATACATAGACAATTCAGGTCAGCTAATGCTAAGTATGTTACTTACTCTGACTCATACACCAAGCAATTTTATCTTTCTTATCTTGTTTCTCTTACGCCTTAAACTGCTGACTGTACTCTTATTATGGTATAAATAAAAAAATCTCGTAGCTCAGTGCTCAAGCGGTTATTAAAGTTCATTCGATTATTAAAGTTAAGCAATCAACGCCGCAGTTATGAGTGGATGGGTGACCATTTCGACCATATTTAGTGATATTTATCGTGAGCATCTCCGTGCTTCGGAAGGCACGTTATAAGTTGGGCTCGGCTAATATCGCTGAATATTGGACGTGAAGCCTAGTTAAAGACCTTAAGGCAGGTTGATAACATCTGACAGGAAGGTTTAGTCACTGGCCTTTCAACACCCCTCTATCAATCCGCACTGGGCCCGCTTGGTGGAGTATAGCCCGAACCACCTCATAGTTGAGACAAAGCCTGTGCCCTGCAGTGGGGCGTATATAGGCATACTTATACATCTAGGTTGTTGTGTCCGTTTCGTCTAACTCCATGCTTTATTAAATTCTTAGATAGTATTATTTGCATAATTTTTTAAGTTATTTTTTTGTTTTACTGCCAGGTTCTGGCATATTCTCCGGGAAGGCAGGCGCTTTGGCCAGCACGATGCCAGGTTTGCCGACCACCAGACTACTAGTTGCTAGAGTCCCAAAAGTACCTGGCCAGGTAAATATGTGGTGACCCCTCAAACTTTAGACTAAGATCTATTACCAGCCCTTTGTTAAATATTGGAAAAAATAATCTTTAATCAACTCTTTGACGACCCGATTGATGTAGGCCGTCTCACCGCCTTGCCCTTGCAATTATAATGCAACATCATTCAGTATCCTCTACGTGGAAGTTGTCCGGAAGAAATCGCTTTTATATAGTCATAAGAACGCCTGAATTGTGCAACTCTTAGCGTCTATCTAATCGCACTACGCCCGCCCGCCGCCCGCGTACGTCTGCGGTCTGCTTCATCGGTTGCGAAGTGGCCAGCCCAGGCCCACTGTCGGTATAGAAAATTCTACTCTATCTATATCTACCCATTCGGTATCTTAAAGTTGCTACATGTATGTAACATATTGTCAACCGCATCGCATAGCTGGCCGCAATGAGGGTGGGTAGTCGCGGTCGTTACTATTTTATGTACTTTTTTTTTTTTTTGTGGGGCGTATTTATTTGTTTAGGATAGATACATATAATATACCCATATTTCATGTCGATGAAAATTATAATATTTTCTTTTACCAAGCTTCTGATGAGCTATTCTTTTTTAAATTCCCTAGTGAATTCGATAAATTATTTGATTCAATTTTCTCCATTTCTTTTACAGGTAACTTCCCAAATACCTGGACCGATATACGACCCACCTGCAGACCACGACAGCCTGGTACTGATCACCGATCCATCTTTTCCATCCCATGTCACCAGACTGCTGGTACCAGGCTTCCAACAGTTCACGCTGATTCATGGGGTGGTGCAATGCACCTTCAGAATTAATCTGCAGAAGCATCCATCTGTTGTCGGAGTTACAGTAAGTTTTCTAGTCACTGTTTGTTCCTTTTTATCTAATCCTTGAGTTAAGTAATATAGTTGGCTACTTGCATCAAAAACTTTTGTAATAATTCCAAATTCTAAGAGCCGGGGTTAAATCAGCCGATAGTTTGACTACTATGAATATTGACAGATTACAAATCGCTTCAATGTGCGCACTCACTTGTGCATTTATAGTTATTTAAGACCAATCAAACCATATTGGCTGAAAAAAAGGCTATTTATGGAGTGAATTCATCGTGTTAGATATTGAGCTGGCTTGAGGCTTCCGATTTCATCTGACTTAGTGACTGACATTCCTAGTATTTAACTAGGTAGATTTCCTATGAGCATTTTAAAGGGGCAATTTGCATTCGGCTAGCGTGATGAACTATCTTAATCAACGTTTGCTGTTGAGAAGGCCTGTGTTACTGCTGCGATTATGCTGCACATGAAGTATAATATCTACTGCATAATCTACTACATAATAATAAACAAAATAGTCTATTGTAAATGTTCATTTTTAGCAATTCCATGCAAGGTTTAATTGAAGATAAATAACACTTGAAAAAAAATCATCGACGCATTTCTGATCTTAACCAATAGTCAAATATTTGTAAAAATATTTCTATAGGGTGTTGACGGTACGGTAGTATACAACTCAGCTATACATATATGTAGCTACAACATTGATCAGAATACGCTGGCTTTCACGTGACGTCCTCGGTAGCTTAGTGGTCAAAGCACTCGCCCGGATTGCGATGGGACGTGGGTTCGTGTCCCACCTGAGTTCGATGTTTTTTTTTCAAGTTTTATTTATCTTAAAATAGTCTAGTAATTCTGTTATATTTTAGCCTTACAAGTACAGAGCAGCGGCGTTCTCAGGCGTCCGCACTTACAGCGGTATGGCCACCGGTGGAACAAGGGTTTGTTCTGTGGTGGCGTGCACGGGGGACACCATCGACACTTGTGCTGAAAGGTAAGGATCGACGTTATTATAAATAATCCGAAAATTTTTCCTTAACAGATTACCAGTTGTCCTAATCGGGATAGGATTTATACTAACAAACATTATTTATAAGGTGTAACAAAACCGTGTTCGATCTCAAATTAGAATGTTTGGTCCCTTTGAAAAAGTTTTTGTTTTTAGCAGTAGAATCACCCCCTTAAGTTCGAACAGGGTTTTTTTACACCTTGTATTGTATAGATTAGATGTGCTTCTTTTTAGTATCGAAGAAAATCCATTGTATATTTTCACTTGAACTCAACTGCCACTGGTGCATTCAAACTTTAACGTGTCGCGATCCTGACTGCTCTTCCTGCTGGAGCATCTACTCTGTTGGAAACTATACGAGTAATTTTCCATTGCCTATCTATTTTAAATACTGGTATTGGTTAGATGCTCAGCTAGAAGCTACAAGGGAAAACATGTTTCCCAGAATCCCAGATACATAGTTAACGAATCTAAATAATACTTAAATAATGAATGAATTATGGTCATGGCCAAAGAAACATAAAAAGGATCATCCTTTTTATGTTTCTTTGGTCATGGCTAATGATTATCACTGAAGGTAATTTCATAAGTTGATCACTCTTTCCCTATACTAAGTTATTTTGTTAATAGAATTTTATTTTATTTCAGATTCGACCAATACAAACCGAATACCACAGCTATATTCGAGGAACTAAGCATCGTTGCTTCAGTCCCCACTCCAGAGGTAGTCCAAAATGTTTCTGCCAGAGACTCTGCATACTTCCCGGTTTCTTTAGACGTCTCTTTCATGCCTTTAGAGTCTGAGTATTTCTCGTACAGCGAAGACAATCGAGAAAGCAGAACGATGTATTCTTTGACTTTGAATAACAAAGATGTAGAATTGTACAGTTTTGCAGTATGGGGCAGGTATTTTTTGACAGACGGGAATGAGGCAGACCCACCTTTGCCAGTAGTAGAGAATGAGACAGATGAACCATGGACTACAGAGAGTGCTACGGATACGCCGATAGAAGGCGAAGGTGAGCCTGACTCAGCAAGTTTTCAAGTATTGAGTGGTTTATTGATGATACCTGTGCTAGGACTTATGCTTAACACCTTGTGATTCGTATACAAGTAACAATTTAAAGTTCAATTGAGATTCAAAAACTACACGTACGTACATAATAAAAGTTATTCATTCGTATAACCATACACTAGGCTAAAATTATACATATTTTTAAACAGGATAGGTAACTAATTCTTAGGTTTTTGTAAAAACGGGGTGGTTTGTTTTTGTATAGGTTTAATTTGATGTAGCAATTAAAGGCGGACAAAGGCCTGCTTCGACGGATACATTTTTCAAATTGTAAGTTAGCTAGTTTAATATTGGTGTGGGTTGGAGAGTGGCGTAGAGTTAATATAGTAAAATAGGTTTACCATTGAGTACTACGTAATTTAATAGTCTTTCAGTGATATTATCATTACATTAGATTAAGTTAAGAGTGGCCTATTTCGTAGATATCCCTACAGCTGCATTTGCTTCGGAGATTGCAAGCAACGTGGAAATCCGTAGGATCCTACTAGAGTAAGACTACTATGACTAGACAAACTAGTCTTAGGTGGATTTGCGCACAACAAGATTATTTAAGTACGAGATTAAGACATCATTCTGTCTTTGTCATCGTCATACAAACTAACAGCTACGTTAAATACCGGTGTTAGGTGTTAGTGGATAGTTCGGGATTAAATTCGCTAATCCTGATATGCGCAAGAGGACCATAGATTATAACATCTAAGATTCTTTTTTTTTTTTTAATTGTTAATCTTCTAAGTTGGTAGACGATGAAAATAAGATTCTGTGTGTTATTTGTTGGAACTTGGAAGTAGTCTGGAGATGTGCTGTGTGCTGTGCTGTTATGTAATAATGTAGGTACTTAGGTTGTACTTTTAATAGGTATCAGCTTTGCATACTTTATAAGTAAGAAGATTAATACCCTTTACGTTATTAATTTATAATTAGCCTATTTACATTGTACTTAATTGTTCGCAATGCGATAAGTTATAACATAACAGTATAGTGGTGCAAATGCATTTGAAGCACTTTCAAAAGCTTAGTATTGCACATCTCGTTGATAAAAGTAAACAATAACTTAGATTTTTTTTCTTTTTATGTATGCGGAACCCTAAAAGTCAGTCATCATAGGTAGGTGCGGTTAGGTACTCGTATAATTAGATAGCTAATTTACCAAAGGCTCGTGAATTAATTTAGGAATTTATTTAATCCTAATGGTCCTATGTGAAATAGATGAAAGCATATTATTGTAGCGCCATAGAAATACATATTTAATGGCATAAATATATAACAATATTGGTGTATCGTACCACTTTAGTTATTGTAACTTTTATGATTTTTTTTCTGTTATAGATAGATGCACCTGTTAATAATAAAGCACATTTCCAATACTCTTCGGTTTGTGTTATTCACAACGACTTTTACGACTTTTAAATAATGTTTATAAGCCGTTATTAAATTGTTGTAAGTTAGTCATTGCAATATAGAGCAGTGGATACTTACACTTTGACCTCGATTTTTGTGGACAGAACCTCGAAGGGGATGTCCCGTACCTCTGCTATCTAAAGCCCGGTTCCTATATCCGAGAAACGGTTGGTTTTGCTAACGGATGGTAGGAATTGTCAACTTGACATACTCAAAAGCGTTCCTATAAATTTTAATGACGCTTCGTAAAATTTTATAGGAACGACTATAACGGCTCGTTACTTTTGACACCAATACGATCAGTTGCTGATGTACACTTACGCATAGTACAATATAGGAACCCGGTGTAACACCGGTTTTGAGTATGTCATGTTGACAATTCCTACCATCCGTTAGCAAAACCAACCTTTTCTCGGATATAGGAACCGGGCTTAAATGCACATGTGTGGTGCAGAGTGAGTATTTCATATTTAATTACACTGTATACTCTATTCTCCGACCGCCACTATTCCCGAAGGTATGACTTATTAAATGTAACAAAGTAAACGCCTACACGATTAACAATATCATGATATGAAAATGTATTATATTATGATTTGCAATATGTTGCCAATTTATCTTAAAGCGTTTTTATATGTGTATGTATGCGATCTTAAGGCTGCTACACACAGTGCCGGCGGCAGGGCCGCCGGGCAAGCCGCCGTGCACCCGGCGGTATACAAAGTCGCCGGCTTTGCCGCACAAAGGAGCCGCCGGCATGGCCGCCGGGGTGTGCCGGCGGGTTACGCGGCTTGCCGGCGTCAGTTCGTTCCTGGCATTCAAACGGTAGTGGTGTACGGTTTGTGTGTGTTAAACAAATTAAAATGTCGTAACATTGAGACGACGAACCTGTGTTGCTATTGATTGAAAATTTTTTTTTTTTTTGGTAATGTACCATTCAGTACTCTCTAGCAAAAACTCAAATCTTCACATGTCATTCTCAGAAACCCAAAGAACATACTATTGCGCAAACGCTGACACCCCACATCATCTTTTTTATACTCTTCTATTATTACAGTACCGTTCTGCCATTTTCTATTTTGGAAACGTGGGCGCACCCGAAACCTTCTCGTCCTTTTGTATTTTTTTCTTATTAAAATAAAAATTACAACTGCGGCGGCAGTGCTGATGATTTCCTTATTCATTGTAACCAACCAACCATAAAATGTGCACTTTACTAGCGTTCTATGTGACTGTCACAACCGGAATGATGCTTGGCGGCTTTGCGCGGCTTGTGCCGGCGGCTTGTATTGTCGGCGGCATAGCCGCTCGGCATAAACCCGGCGGCAATCCGGCACTGTTTGTAGTAGTCTTTAAGTATTGTTTTTACGATGTGAATGATGCTTTTTTGCGTTTTTTTTTGTAATAACGCAAATTGAATCTCGAGTTTATATGAATGGCAAATTAAAATTACACTGTTGTTTTATCCCTAACTAAACATTGTTACACAGCATCAATGACGCTTTATTTAGACTGTGAAAGCATTCAAGAATATTTAAACAGGATATAAGAAATGAATGGAGTCACAAAAATCAAATATAAATAAAGGCAAGTGCAGTATGATTTAATTCATCATTATTTCAGCCACAGGACGTCCACTGCTGACTATAGGGTAGGCCTCCCCCAGTGACTTCCAGATTGGCCGGCTGGTAGCGACCTCCAACCTTTACCAAGTCTTCTGTCCACCTTGATTTAATTCACTCGGATTAAATCTCTAGAATATTGTATTATTTGTAGTAATCAAACAATATTCATGGAAGCACCATTAAACCCAGTCCAAAAGTGGAGAATTTAGGATTTGAATTTTGGGCATCATTAAACGTTGGTATACATACATACTAGGCTAGGGCAGTCACAAGGGCTTTATTACTAATTAGAAAGCCAGGGGTTTGTTGATATTCTAGGGGGTAACATGACCAACAAATCACGATATGATATCATATTAATAGCGATTAATAGACACCCAACTGTCAAAATAATATAATTCACATAGCCGCCATCTTGAACTTTTATCGAAACAGCGAGCATGTCTGTCCGTGCCGGTGGCGTCAGGCTCGGACTTTACGGAATAATACGGAATACGTTAGAAACCGCAAAAATCCGTTAAAAAACGACCTTATTGCTTAAGCGATGGATTGAATCCGCGTTAACCCGGATCCGGTCCGGTTTCCGGCTGGCTATAAACCGAGCCTCACGGTCATAATCAATGTTTCGATAAAATTTATTTTGACACTTGGGTGTCGATAAATCGCTATAACATATCATATCCTATCGTGTTTTGTTGGTCATGGGAGGGGAGGGGTCTAGACCCCTCCCCTCCCATGGGCTGGGCCTTTAACGCATTTGTACAGAGTCATCTGGACTTTAACGCGTTTATCTGGGGATACCTTAGACAAAAAAAAATTATATATTTTTAGCGAACTATATGGAAAATACTACATTACAGACGTACTAAATTTACCAGCCAGCGCGGTCCAAAGATCAAAGTGTCCTTGACTATCAGACGATGTACAGTGTATCGTATTAGGCGATATCTTCAAAGTCTTATCGGTTCCAACGATTTTAGCATATGAACTTCAAAATCTAAGATTTTTAGGGTTCCGTACCCAACGGGTAAAACGGGACCCTATTACTAAGGCTCCGCTGTCCGTCTGTCATCAGGCTGTATCTCATGAACCGTGATAACTGAGACTTAAAATTTTCACAGATGATGTATTTCTGTTGCCGCTATAATATACTAAAAAACAGGATACAATAAATATTTAAGGGGGCTCCCATACAAGAAACGTGATTTTTTTGCCGTTTTTATAGAAAATGGTACGGAACCCTTGTGCGCGAGTCGGATTCGCACTTGGCCGGTTTTTGTAAAAAATCTCTAGGAACATTGGGGAGTAGTTTCTGATTTTTGCAATTATTTGATAAGCAGAATTTATCTGAGCACAAGCGCTAAACGCCCAATATCTAAATGCTCATAATTTAATAATTGTACCTGTTCCGGTGCTACATACTATATTATTTAGTGCACAATTACTTAGCGCTACCTTATCATCTGTCATATTATACAAAATATAAAAATGTTTTTTTCTTAAAAAGCTTATCCAGCTCATTTTTGCAACGGTGGAGGTTTTAGTATGGGAGATAATGTGGGAAAACTCCAGGAACAGAAACGGGGATTAGCGTAATCTTGTAATGTAGATGATAAAAGAGAATGTGTAACAATATACAGTCATTTCATTGTTGGTAATCGAGATAGCGCGATATTATCTTTATTCTAGAACTTATTATCTTCTGTTGCTTAGTTGAGCACCGTTTGGTAAGATGTCAATCAAACAAATGATGTAGGTGAAGTAACATTTTTGGGTTTGACGATTTTTGGATTGAAAACTTAATATTGTATCCATTGACTTATATTTATCGTTATCTTATTGTATTTTCATTTTTATTTTTGTACATTTGACGAAGCTCTAAAATGCTAATATTTTATTTTATTGACTCTAAATTGTTAAATGACGTATCTAAGTGTAATGTTATTACCAAAAGATGAAATAAATGAATATGAATATGTGTATTTATTGACCCCCAGTTATATTTGATTCCTTTATTTACATTTGTTATACTTTTTTACCTGGAATACCAATTTCTGTAAACCAAAAAATAATATAGGCCGCATAAATTGGATATCTTGTAGCCCTTATCCACATTGAGTGTCCTTAATTTAGTGATTAGTATTTTGCCACACTGCCTGGCTCTGAAATCGGAAAATAGACCACGTGACTAGCAAAAACGCATATGCTGTAAAAGAAGAAGTACCTAAACCTGTAAATTTATATCCATATCAAATTAGATAAGCGATACTAAAGGATTTATCTGAGCCTGTTAAGTCTGCTCAGTCAGCTCAAGCGTCCACTGCCACACCAGTCGAGCTGTTGTTCGGACGCCGCGAAAATGGCTCCGATATCGTATCTACTCGTGTTTGCGTGTCTCGTGAGGATTTCAACCCAGGTATGTAAATAAATAATAATAATAATAAATTGGATATCTTGTAGCCCTTATCCACATTGGTATTTACTCAGGTTGCAAGAAAGCCGGCACAAATGATTCAAAGTTTGAAATAAAAAAGAAGCCATTCAAAGAATCGGCTTAATCGGCTCATGACGTTAGGACGTACAGCGAGCAACGACACAGCGGTTTATCGGATCACCAATGATTAATTAAATATAATTTTGAGCAATAACTTTGTCGTTTAAGTGACTCGGTGTACTTATTTAGGTGGGTCCTGTCTCGTTCACAGCGATCTACACCTGCAGACAATAGTTATGTAGCGGCTGTGTTAGAATATCAGGCCGCGGGAACGACCAGAGCCAACCTGGCCAACTACCAGAGGCATATAGAAAATGCGGCAGCACAGGTGAGCTGTTATATTAAGGTATAAATATACTACGGTCTGGTCAAAATAAAACGAAAAATACAAAAAGTTTGGACTTAAAATATTGTTTACCTAACGTTACAGAATGCTGACATTATTGTGTTTCCTGAGTCGACCCTAGGCAGAGGAGGGGACCAGATAGAGGTGCCGATTAATGGAAGTCTGATAGAATACCCCATCCCGGCGCTAAACCCTGATATGTACCATGAGGTAATTTTTATTCAAGGTTCTCCAGATCTACTATCCCAAACCATTAACTTGTCGTCAACTCAATTTTGGCAAAACGAATTTGTTATTTACTCAACTAAAGAAAAGAGCTTCTGCCTGTGCATTTAATACAATTTCGTATCTGTAGATTCTAGTGAACATATCTACTGCAGCGCGGGAGAACTCCATCTACGTGGTGATCAACACCGAGGAGGTGGTGGACTGCACGGGCAGCGCACCTGGCGAGAACTGTCCTGAAGCTAGGAAATATGTGTTCAACACCAACGTCGTATTCGATAGGAATGGAACTGTTATTGACAGGTAGGTAACTCTATTTACTAGTTATAATTATTTACCTAAATTAAAAAAAAAGTGTTTACTAAGAGTGTTAGAAGTGTTGCAAAGGCACTGAATGCGAAAGGCACCAATTCAATCAAGTATGACAGTGAATAAGCTTCGGAAGGAAAGGTATTTAGTATCCAACGAATTTCGGAAAATTGATTTACGCTATTGGAAGCCAGGCGCTATTTTAATCGTCTAGCTAGGCAGTAGCACATTTATTACAATTTACCATGACTGTACTATACAAGGTAATTTTTTATTAATTTTGGAGTATAAAAAAGGATATTCTGGTCCTTTAGAACAAGGTGTTGTAATTGAGCAGCAATATATGAGTTTGACGGCTCCCAAGCTTTTACTTTAAAAAAATCACCAGGCTGTATTTTATTTTGACAGATATCGTAAAATTAATTTATTCGGCGAATGGAGCCGAACGCCAGCTCTGACTCGAGACCTAGGTGTGTTCGAGACAGATTTCGGCGTGACGTTCGGCCACTACATCTGCTTCGACTTGATGTTCCAAGTGCCGGCGTTGCAGGTGGTGGAGAAGATGAACGTTACTGACGTTATTTTCACAACCAATTGGTTCTCGGAGATGCCTTACTTGAGTGGTAATTACTTTTTGATTATACAGCTTGTACTTGCTGACTTAAATAATCCGATATAACTAAGCAATCTGAAAATTATAGACATCTCTATTATTCACTCAAGAGTTGAAGTTGTTGAAGTAACAAAATGTTTCTTTCGTTTGGACGTATGAACCTAACAAATTAGAATCACCAGTCTCATGTGTCAATGCTTTGATAAATTATGACCAACTCAATCTAGCCGTGTAAAAACCGACCATTTTCAATTGTTCATAAATTGTCAAACCCTCGATACAAGTGAATGGATATTTGACTTGATCGGATAATACGTCCGAACGAACGATACGCTTTCGTATTAGGCCTTCTCTGCAAGTTCTGCAACCTACTGAACACTAATTTAATGCTTTTAGCCGTACAGATCCAACAGGCGTATGCTTTCTCAATGGATGTCAACTTCCTTGCCTCGGGATATAACAGAGTCAGCGTTGGAAGTGCTGGTAAGTTCTCTTATAAACATACTGAAAATACTACTTATCTGATTTATAAGTCAGCAGTATCAATCAGAAAATAAATAGGCAAGTCAGGTCAGTTAATGCTAAGTATGTAACTTACTCTGACTCATACACCGATCAATTTTATCTTTCTTATCTTGCTTCCTCTTATGCCTTCAATTGCTGAACATATTCGTATTGTGGAATAAATAAAATTTCTCGTAGCTCAGTGGCGGCAGCGCTTTGGAATCGATTATTAAAGTTAAGCAACCAACGCCGCGGTCGTGATTGGATGGTGACCATTCCGATTTATATTTAGTGATATTTATCGCTAGCATCTCCGTGCTCCGAAGGCACGTTATAAATTTGGCCCGGCTAATATCGCTGAATATTGGACGTGAAGCGTAGTCAAAGACCTTAAGGCAGGTTGATAACCATCTTCACTGGGCGCTGCTGGAGGCAGTATAACCACCTTATGCCACTTAATTGATGGGCCTCGGACGACCGAATCGAGGGGGTCGGTCGCACGCTAAAAGAGGCCCGCAGCGGTGTTGCGTGCGTCCCGCACGCCGCTTTAGAAGATCGCAGGGTAGTCTCTCTGCTCGCTGTCGCTTCAAACAGAGGGCGCCACCTTGATGCATGCATGCAACGGTTTGAAGCGAGCCACAGCCAGGGACGAGACTGCCGACGTATGCGTAGGGTAGCCCTGGGCGAGACCTACATACCCCAACGGCTCACCCCGAGGGCTGGCGGGAATGCGTCAAAGCATTTTTCCTGACCATAAAGAAAGGTTGATATCTGACAGGAAGGTTTAGTCACTGGCCTTACAACACCCCTCCACCAATCCGCACTGGGCCCGCGTGGTGGAGTATGGCCACAACCACCCCATAGTTGTAGTAAGGCGTGTGCCCTGCAGTGGGGCGTATATAGGCATACTTATACGTCTAGGTTGCTGTGTCCGTTTCGTCTAACTCCATGCTTTATTAAATTCTGAAATAGTTTTAATTAGCATAATATTTTAAGTTTTTTTTTGTTTTACTGCCAGGTTCTGGCATATTCTCCGGGAAGGCAGGCGCTTTGGCCAGCACGATGCCAGGTTTGCCGACCACCAGACTGCTAGTTGCTAGAGTCCCCAAAGTACCTGGCCAGGTAAATATGTAATTACCCCTTAAATTTTAGACTAAGATAATATTTCCAGCCCTTTTATAAATATTGGACAAATTTAATTTTTAATCAACTCTTTGACGACCCGATTGATGTAGTTCGTCTCACCGCCTTGCCCTCTTAATCATAAAGCAACATCATTCAGTATCCTCTACCTGGAAGTTGTCCGGAAGAAGTCGCTTCTAGTATAGAACATAAGAACGCCTGAATGTGCAACTCTTAGCGTCTGCTCTACGCCCGCCTGCCGCCTGCGAACGTCTGCGGTCTGCTTCATCGGTTCTGCGATGTGGCCAGCCCGGTGCCCACTGTCGGTATAGCTGGCTGCATTTTTAAAATACATAGTTAAATAAACAGGTGTACTTTAAACCTCTACCCATTCGGCATGGGTACCCAGACAATCTATTTATTTAAACATAACCAGTAATATATAAGTCAATGAACATAACATATATTTTGAATATTAATATGGTCACTATAAGATGTTGTTAGGTTAACTACTTACGTAATAATAACTTAAGACAGAAGGTCTTGTAAGGTCTTATGTAGGGATTGAATAATATATTAATATAATATAATAAACCGACTTTTTTACGGTAAAAGAACTGAAGTTTACGAAGTTTAATTTACAGGTATCTTCCCAAATCCCTGGACCGATATACGACCCTCCTGCAGACCACGACAGCCTGGTACTGATCACCGATCCATCTTTTCCATCCCATGTCACCAGACAGCTGGTACCAGGCTTCCAACAGTTCACGCTGTTTCATGGGGTGGTGCAATGCACCTTCAGAATTAATCTGCAGGAGCATCCATCTGTTGTCGGAGTTACAGTAAGTTTTCTAGTTACTTTTTGTTCCTTTTTACATCAAACATAAATCTATACACTCAAAATGTAAAGTTTATTATCTAATCCTTGAATAAAGAAATATAGTTGGCTACTTCCATCAAAAACTTTTGTTAAATTTCCAAATTCTACTTTTACCAAATTCTATTCCCTCACATCAGCCGATAGTTTGACTACTATGAATATCGACAGACAGACAGAAGTGTGCCGTGTAGAGACGGCCGTAAAGAATACACTTTTCCACCACCAACAGGAGGCGTGTCGTAAGAGGCGAATAAATCCTGTAGCACGAGATGGGGAGCAGCGTCTGCGTGCGAAATAATAAAAAAAACTACGCTCACTAACCCGCCTAACAAGCGTGGTGACTGGCGAGTATGGCAAAAACCCCCCGATGACAGAAGTCACTGGGGGAGGCCTATGTTCAGCATTGGACGTCCTGTGGCTGAAATGATGATGATGATGATGATGAATATTGACAGATTACAAAATCACTTCAATGTGCGCACTCACTTGTGCATTTATAATTATTTAAGACCGATCAAACCACATATTTTCTGAAAAAAGGCTATTTGTAGAGTGAGTCCATCGTGATAGATATTGAGCTGGCTTGAGGCTTCCGATTTTATCTGACTTAGTGACTGACGTTTCTAATATTTAACAAGGTACGAGTATATTACCTAAGAGCTTTTGAAAGGGGCAATTCGCATTCGACTAGCGTGGTGAAGTATCTTAATTAACGCTTGCTGTTAAGGAGGCCTGTAATACTCTGCAGTTATGCTGCACATAAAGTGCATAATCTACTACATAATAGGTAATACAACATACTCTAGTAATTCTGCTCTATTTTAGCCTTACAAGTACAGAGCGGCGGCGTTCTCAGGCGTCCGCACTTACAGCGGCATGGCCACCGGTGGCACAAGGGTTTGTTCTGTGGTGGCGTGCACGGGGGACACCATCGACACTTGTGCTGAAAGGTAAGGATCGAGGTTATAAATAATCCGAAGATGTTTTCTTACACAGATTACCAGTCGTCCTAATCGGGATAGGATTTATCCTAAAAAACATTATCTACAAGGTGTAACAAAAATCGTGTTCGATCGCAAATTCAAATGTTGGTCCGTATAAAAAGTTTTTGTTTTTTAACAGTAGAAGGGGGTGACCCCTTAAGTTCGAAAGGGGTTTTTTTTACACCTTGTAATGTATCTAAGATAACATGTGCTTATTTTTAGCATCGAAGAAAATACTAGTAGGTACATTGTTATTCTCACTTGAACTCAACTGCCGCACTGGTGCATGCGGTTCGAGCCCACGACTTAATAACGAGTCGCGATCAACCCCTTTCTCCCTAAAAATAAGCACTCAGCAATAGTCGCGCAGTCATCGCCCGATTGATAGTTAGTGTCAAAACACCTATGGGCAGCACTGACAGTTGCTTGTTGATTGCTTTGTTTCTGTGTTTTGCTGTCAATTTGCGATTTTAAAGCCAGAATTGGTCGATTTTCACTATCGCATTGCTTTTGCAAGATACGGAATCATGGTACCGGACTGCTCTTCCTGCTGGAGTACCTACTCTGTTGGAAATTATAGGCGTAATTTTCCATTGCCTATCTATTTTGAATACTTTTGGAACACTATTGGTTAGTTGATCAGCTACAAGCTACAATGGACATGTTTGCTAGAATCCCAAATATTTTTTTATCGAATCTGAATAATGAATAAACAACGAGTGTTTTATGGTCATGGCTAATAATTACTACTGAAGGTAATTTCATAAGTTGATTACTCTTTATTAAGTTTTTTCGTTGATAGCATTTTATTTTATTTCAGATTCGAACAATACAAGCCGAATACGACAGCTATATTCGAGGAACTAAGCATCGTTGCTTTAGTCCCCACTCCAGAGGTAGTCAAAAATGTTTCTGCCAGAGACTCTGCATACTTCCCGGTTTCTTTAGACGTCTTTTTCATGCCTTTAGAGTCTGAGTATTTCTCGTACAGCGAAGACAATCGAGAAAGCAGAACGGTGTATTCTTTGACTTTGATTAACAAAGATGTAGAATTGTACAGTTTTGCAGTATGGGGCAGGTATTATTTGACAGACGGGAGTGAGGCAGACCCACCTTTGCCAGTAGAGAATGAGACAGAAGAACCATCGACTGCAGAGAGTGCTACGGATACGCCGATAGAAGGCAAAGGTGAGACTGACTCGGCAAGTTTTCATGTATTGAGTAGTTTATTGATGATACCTGTGCTAGTAGGACTTATGCTTAACACCTCGTGATTCGTATACATACAAGTAACAATTTAAAAAACAATTTGAGATTTTAAGACCTAATACAAGAAATAATGCAAAGTTTGTACATTTTCGGGATTAAATTGGCTAATCCTGATATGCGCAAGAGGACTTTGGATTATAAGATCTAAGAATTTTGTTTTTTTTAAATTGTTAAATTTCTAAGCCATGAAAATAAGAGAATATGTATACTATTATAGAATATGCTGTAATGGAACAATGTACTTAGGTTGTACTTTAAATAGGTATCAGTTTTGCGTACTTTTATAAGTAAGAAGATTAATACCCTTAACGTTATTAATTTATAATTAGCCTATTTATATTGTAATTGTTCGCAATGCGATAAGTTATAAAACAGTATAGTGGTGCAAAAGCATTTGAAGCACTTTCAAACCTTAGTATTTGCACATCTCGTTGGTTAAAGTAAACAATAACTTTCAATTTTTTTTCTAAGATGTTTTTTCTTTTATTTATGAGGATCCCTAAAAATAAGTCATCATAGGTAGGTACTTTATTTGGGTGGGTACTCGTTTATTTGGTATAGCTTATTTACCAAAGGCTCGTGAATTAATTTTAAAAAATATTGAATCCTAATGTATGTAAAATAGATGAATGCATAATAATTGTGGCGCCATAGCAATACATATTTAATGGCATAAATATACATATAACAATATTGGTGTATCGTATCCCCATTCCAACAGTTACTGTAACCATTTAAGTAATGTTATAATGCACTCTTATAAGATAGTGTATCTAGTTTTGGCTCGCGATTTCTTAAAGTGTTGGTAAAATAAATGGGTTTTTTTCAGAACTAGTTACAATTGTTTATGTGTCAGTATCTTTATCCTACAAACTATTAAATTTATTTTACGCGTATATTTACTTAGTAGATAATCTAATTTAGTAGTTATTCTTGCAACGCTTGTACTTCGTTATTTAGTCATATTAGTAAGTTACAGATAAGGGAAAGCCTCTTAGAATTAAAACCGCTATTCGTGCAACTTTTAATAAAATTATGCAAGAGAGTATTAGAATAAATAAATAAATATTGTTTCTATCTTAAGTACCTAATTTAGTTAATTTTGCTTGACGAAAGTTTTTGGTATTGCCATGGGACAGGCTTCATTGTGTGTAAGTAAGTATTGTATAAACGCAAAGTTTTTATAAAACTTTAATAAACCACTTTAGTTATTGTAACTTTTATTTAATTGTTTCTGTTATAGATAGATGCACCTTTTAATAATAAAGCACATTTCCTATACCCTTCGGTTTGTGTTATTTACAACAACTTTTAGGACTTTTAAATAATGTTTATAAGCCGTTATTTAATTATTGTAAGTTATTCATTGTAATATAGAGCAGTGGAAACTCACACTTCGACCTCAATCTTTGTGGACAGAACCTCGAAGGGGATGTCCCGTACCTCTGCTATCTAAATGCACAAGTGTGGTGCAGAGTGAGTATTTCATATTTATTTACATTTTTACTCTATTCTCCGACCGCCACTATTCCCGAAGGTATGACTTATTAAATGTAACAAAGTTAACGCCTAAACGATTAACAATATCATGATATGAAACAGTATTATATGTCTTGCATTATGTTTACAATTTATCTAAAGGCGTTTTTATATGTGTATGTATGCGATCTTATGTACTGTTTTTTACGTTGTGAATGTAGCGTTTTTGCCTTTTTTTAGTGTTAACGCAAATTGAATCTCGCGTTAAGTGGAGTGGCAAAATAAAATAACATTGGCATTTGTTCCTAAGTATACATTATTACACAGCATCCACGATGCTTTAGTTAGACTGTGAAAGCATTAAGGAATATTTAAACAGGATAGTAGAATGGGGTCACAAAAATCAAATGTAAATAAAGGCAAGTGCAGTGTGATTTAATTCATTATCATTTCAGCCACGGGACGTCCACTGCTGAACATAGGCCTCCCCAGTGACTTCCAGATTAGCCGGCTGGAAGCGACCTCCAACCTTTACCAAGTCGTCCGTCCACCTTGATTTAATTCACTCGGGCTAAATCTCTAGAATATTATATGATAACTACACAGCATGGAAGCACCATTAAACCCAGTCCAAAAGTGGGGAATTTAGGATTTGAATTTTGGGCATCATTAAACATTGGTATACATACATACTAGGCTAGGGCAGTCACGAGGGCTTTATTACTAATTGAAACGCCAGGGGTTTGTTGGTCATTCTAGGGGGTAGCATGACCAACAAATCACGATATGATATGATATTTATAGCGATTCATAAACACCCAACTGTCAAAATAATATGATTCACATAGCCGCCATCTTCAAAATGAACTTTTATCGAAACAGCGAGCATGTCTGTCCGTGCCGGTGGCGTCAGGCCCGAACTTTACGCTGCCGGAATACGTAAGCATTCGAAAAAATCCGTTCAAAAACGACCTTAAATTTATTCCGCGTTAACCCGGCCCGGTTTCCGGATGGGTATAAACCAAGCTTTGCGCCCGGTTATAACCACTGTATCGATAAAAGTTCATTTTGACACTTGGGTGTCGATAAATCGCTATAACATGTCATATCGTGTTTTGTTGGTCATGCTAGGGAGGGTGGGCCTTTGACGCATTTGTACAGGCATCTGGACTTTAACACGTTTATCTAGCTAGGGAAACTTTAAACGACAAAATATATATATATTTTTTAATACTACATTAGCAGACGTACTAATTTAAGGATTTTTAATACTTGAAAAAAAAACCATTTGCCATCGCGGTCCTAGGTTTCATATTTCGGACATGTGTTAAGACATGAGCGCTATCATCTTCTTCAGACAATAATGATGGGAAAGATTGAGGAAAGGACGCGTAGGAAGAAGAAAAAAGTCGTGGCTGAGAAATATCAGAGAGTGCACTGGAATTGCCAGCGTGAAAGAACTGTTTCGGCTAGCGAGAGATAGGGAGAAGTTTGCGGAGCTGACGACCAACCTCCAGTAGTGGAGAGGCACTACAAGACGAAGAAGAGGAATCGCGGTCCAAAGATCAAGCCTAGGTTTATGAAGAGCATAATAAAGCGTGCTTGACTATCAGACGATGTACATGTCCAGTGTACCACATAACGTGACTTCATCATTGTTGATTTTCTTAGAAAAATCAAAGTCATACCTATCACGTAGTCCGATAGGTGAAATCTTCAAACTCTTTTCGGTTCCAACGATTTTAGCATAAGAACTTCAAAATTCTCTAGTAACATTGCGGATTAGTTAGTGATTTTATCATTTCTTTGATAAGCAGGATTTATTTGAGCACAAGTGCTAAACGCCCGCTATCTAAATGATCATAATTTGTAAATTGTACTTGTTCTGGTACTAGGTAGGTACATACAAATTGAGTGCACAATTATTATCATCTCTAATTGCGCTATCTTATCATCTGTCATAAAATACAAAATATAAAAATCTCTTAATGTTTTATACAATCTGATAGCTTTTTTCTTAAAAAGCTCATCCAGCTCATTTTTGAAACGGTGGAGGTTTAAGTATGGAAGATAATTTGGGAAAACTCCAGGAACTGAAACGGGGATTAGCGTAATCTTGTAATGTAGATGATAAAAGAGAACGTGTAACAACTATACAGTCATTTCATTGTTGTTAATCCGAGATAACGCGATATTCTCAGAGACGTCAATCAAACAAATGATGTAGTTTTAATATCACAAAACAGTTATATCAAATGATTCCTTTATTTAAATTTGTTATACTTTTTTTAATGGAATACCTAGCAATCCCTTAAAACCAAAAAAATAATATAGGCCGCATAATTTGGATATCTTGTAGCCCTTATCCACATTAAATGTCCTTAATTTAGTGATTGGTATTTTGCCACAGCCCACACTGCCTGGCTCTGAAATCGGAAAATAGACCACGTGACTAGCAAAAACGGATATGCTGTAAAAAAGAAGTATGGGAGAGGTGCCTTGAAAAGGACATTTGTGTTATAGCGGTTTGTGTTTTGAAAGAATGAAACAATATTTTATATAAGTCGTAGCTGAATAGGAAGCCTTAGTTACTTGACTATTAAAACACAATGTAATAATTATCATTTATTATTCTTAGTTTCTTGTTTTTCAGTTTTCAAAAATGTGCTTAAACGTGATTTGTCCCTTACATAAATGAACGGTTTTGAAAGGGACAGTACGTAAGATCGTGGAAAATTATACCGTATAATGTGCACAAACAACTTATTCTTTGGTATACACGTTATAAATTTTGGGTATGCTTATAACAACTACTTAAGTTTTAAAATCAAATTTTAAAATAACTTAAGTTAATATATAGACAGAAGTAATAATTTAAACAGAAAAACAATCTGATCTGTTTATAAATTATTTCAGTTTTAAAATAATTGTAATTATTGCTTTCCGTAATAAAAGTAACAATCTTAACAAATAAAATTTTGTTAAAATACAACCTTTTTTATTTTGACTTGGTGAACAGACAGTTACCTATAAAGGGATGTCCCTTTCATGACCATTTCTTGTATCCCTTTCATAAATATCCCATTACAATAATTCAATTTAAATAACTTAAGTGACATTTTGCTTTCGTGTCTGTATAAGCATATCTAATCTTGAACAACAGTAATAACATAAACAGCATTTGGCAGACCGATTTTAAAATACCCTGAAAATTTATTTTTCACTGCAAATATCAAAAACACTATCTTTGAAATGACAGGAGCGTGAAGCTAGGTGCAATTGGATATACATCGGGGCTGCTACAAAACAAAAATAGTCTTGATTGGAAACCATTTTTATAATTTGGATAATTTGTAATGCCCCTTTCATAACGTGTCCCTTTCAAGGCACCTCTCCCCTACCTAAGCCTGTTAATTTTTATATCCATATCATGCTAGATAAGGGATACTAAATGATTTATCTGAGTCTGTTAAGTCTGCTCAGTCAGCTCAAGCGCCGACTGCCACACCAGTCGAGCTGTTGTTCGGACGCCGCGAAAATGGCTCCGATATCGTATCTACTCGTGTTTGCGTGTCTCGTGAGGATTTCGACCCAGGTACGTAAATACTTAGGTTAAAAAAGCCGGCACAAATAATTCAAAATTTGTAATAAAAAAGAAGCCATTCCCAAAAAGGTTGTTGAATTGACTGCATTTATATGATCGTCTGACATATTAATATGCGTACTGACCTGCCTCACATTGGGCATAGTAAATTTAATAAGCTTGGGTTTTTTTTGCATTAAGGAACAGATTGTTAGCAGTAAGCTTTTCCTCTGTCAATTTTAAAAATCAATGATGTATCATCTGCAAACAATACTATGTCACAAAGGTCTTTAGTAAAGTAAAGAAGGTCATTTATATATATCAGGAATAATAAAGGTCCCAATATAGAGCCCTGGGGCACACCCATGCGTAATGGGGCCCCAGAAGAGTCAGTTCAATTGACATTGTATTGTAATTGCGATGGGACGTGGGTTCGAGTCCCACCTGAGGTCGATGATTTTTTTCAAGTGTTATTTATCTTCAATTAAACCTTGCATGGAATTGTTAAAAACAAAAATTTGCAATGTTTAAGCATTTCTGATCTTAACCAATAGTCAAATGTTTGTAAAAATATTTCTATAGGGTGTTGACGGTAGTATACTACTCAGCTATACATATATATAGCTACAACATTGATCAGAATACGCTGGCTTTGACAGCGAGAAAAAACACTTAAGGAATTTCATCTTGTCACGTGACGTCCTCGGTAGCTTAGTTGGTAAAGCACTCGCCCGGTTTGCGATGGGACGTGGGTTCGAGTCCCACCTGAGGTCGATGATTTTTTTCAAGTGTTATTTATCTTCAATTAAACCTTGCATGGAATTGTTAAAAACAAAAATTTGCAATGTTTAAGCATTTCTGATCTTAACCAATAGTCAAATGTTTGTAAAAATATTTCTATAGGGTGTTGACGGTAGTATACTACTCAGCTATACATATATATAGCTACAACATTGATCAGAATACGCTGGCTTTGACAGCGAGAAAAAACACTTAAGGAATTTCATCTTGTCACGTGACGTCCTCGGTAGCTTAGTTGGTAAAGCACTCGCCCGGTTTGCGATGGGACGTGGGTTCGAGTCCCACCTGAGGTCGATGATTTTTTTTAAGTGTTATTTATCTTCAATTAAACCTTGCATGGAATTGTTAAAAACAAAAATTTGCAATGACATTGTACTGTTTGCGTTTTATGTGTGAGGTATGACTCTAACATTTTTTCTGATTCATTTGAGACACCATAATGCCGTAATTTCATTACTAACGTATTGTGATCTACACAATCGAAAGCCTTAAACAAGTCACAAAAAACCCCTAGAGCATCTTGCTTATTTTCAAACGCATCGAAGATATGCTCAATGAGTGTAACTCCCGCATCAGTTGTGCTTCTACCCTTGGTAAAACCAAACTGATTCTCATGCAATAGTTTGTTCATTCTAAAGTGTGATAAAAGTTGTTTAAACACTATTTTTTCAAATATTTTACTAAGAGCTGGTAGTATTGATATCGGTCTATAGTTAGAGGGATCACTTTTATCTCCGGATTTAAATACGGGTATGATTTTGCTGTATTTCATTAAATTAGGAAATGAGCCTTCATCAATACACTGATTAAATATACAAGCAAGACGCGTTGCTATACTATCAATTATATGGTTGATTATATTAATTGAAATGCCCCATAAATCTTCTGTTTTTTTTAAATTCAGCTCTCTAAAAGTTTTTACAATAATTTCGGGATTTATATGCCTGTTTAGAATAGAACTGCATTCCCCGACATTTGATTTCAAAAAAGTTTCTGCAAGACCTTGTGTAGAGTTTAATTTACTTGTTGTGGCAATAGGTATATTAGAAAAAAAATCCTTAAACGCGTTTGCTACTTCGTTGTCGGATTAAATAATTTTATTATCAACATTAAGGCTAAATGTGCGATCTAATTGTTTAGTTTTGCATGTTTCTCTAATAATAATGTTCCAAGTGACTTTTATTTTATTTTTGGAGCTAGCAATAGTATCACGAATGTAATTTGATTTGGCCACTGAACATACTTTTTTAAAAATTTTAGATTTTTTTTGACATGTTCATTTTGGGTCTTGAGTTTGCGCTTTTAGGTCATACAATTCATATAATTTTCTCCCACTTTTATGAATTCCAGTCGTAGCCCAGTCACTGAATTTACATTTATTTGTATTTATTATAAGGTGTTTTTGCTTAAATATTTTGTTAAACTCATCTTTAATCAATCCAAACAAATTTTCATACGACACATCCATAGTGTCACTGTTAAATGGTAATACATTTATTCCATAATCAATATTTTTCTTAAATCTATCTAATTGATTGGCAGAGACTGGCCTATAAATAATATCTACCATAGGTGAAACATGCTGGTGCTCAAATGTCGCTATTTGTCCACTATGATCTGATCTTAGGCAGTTTATAATTTATTTTTACCTAACTTCACAATTACAGAAAATATTATCTAAGCAAGTAGCTGTTGTAGGAGTGATACGAGTAGGTTCATTAAAAAGGTTAATTAAACTATAGGATTTAAAAAGATTTGAGAACCTTACAGAGTTTTGAGTTACTTCTAATAAATCAATGTTAAAGTCTCCACATACAACTATTTTCTTATTAGATTTTGATAATATATTTAAAACCTGTTCCATGGTGGACTCAAAAGGAAAGTAATCTGCCGATGGGGGTTATATACACTAACAATGATATATCGCTCTAGCTCAGCACATGCTAGTTCAATAGTTTGCTCTATAGAGAGTGCCACGATGTCTGTGCGTTCTTTGGACTTAATATTGTTTTTAATAAGAATTAGTGATCCCCCTCGTTGAGCTGACTCTCTACTGAACAAACTAATGACTTTCCAATTTTCGATCCCTATGAGCACTTCACATTTCTTAAGCCAGTGCTCAGTAAGACAAAGGAAAAAGACGACATATCTGACCAGCAATGAATAATTTAATATAATTTTGAGCAATAACTTTGTTGATTAAGTACTTAGGTGACTCGGTGTACTTATTGAGGTGTTTCTATCTTGTTCACAGCGATCTACACCTAGAGACAACAGTTATGTAGCGGCTGTGGTGGAATATCAGGCCGCAGGAACGACCAGAGCCAACCTGGCCAACTACCAAAGGCATATAGCAGATGCGGCAGCACAGGTAAGCTGCTAGATAAAGATATATTTGGTCTGGTCAAAATCAATTGAAAAATACATAATATTGTTTCTCTATACTATACGTACTACTATACGTTACAGAATGCTGACATTATTGAGTTTCCTGAGATGACCCTGGGCAGAGGAGAGGACCAGATAGAGGTGCCTATTAATGGCAATCTGATAGAATACCCCATCCCGGCGCTAAACCCTGATATGTACCATGAGGTAATTTATACGGCGGGTTCTCCAGATCTAACCACATACCCATTAATTTGTCCCAGACTATCAATTTTGAGAAAAAGAGTAATAATGTTTTTCAGTTACGCAGTGGCGGGCATTAGTTTTATTTCGAGGTTGACTGTAGAAACTTACATAAGTGTTTTATAAATGAAAATCCGTGGTTTTAATTACTGCCTACCTCATTTCATTTACTAGGTAGGCACCGCCTAATTGCCTATATGCACCGCATGCTCCTGCAGTTACGCAACTAAAGAAAATGGCTTCTAATACAATCCTGAATTTGTAGATTTTGTGCAACTGATACAATCCCGAATTTGTAGATTCTAGTGAACATATCTGCGGCAGCGCGGGAGAACTACATCTACGTGGTGATCAACAACGAGGAGGTGGTGGACTGCACGGGCAGCGCGCCCGGCGAGAACTGTCCTGAAGCTAGGAGATATGTGTTCAACACCAACGTCGTTTTCGATAGGAATGGAGCTGTTATTGACAGGTGCATAGGTAAATAATATTAACTGGTTAATAGCGTTACTATTTAAAAAAAACAATTGTGTTTACTTGCAAAGGCACTGAATGCGAAAGGCAGCAATTCAATCAAGTATGACAGTGAATAAGCTTTGGAAGGAAAGGTATATTAGTATCCAACGAACCGCTTTGAAATTCAGAAAATTTATTGACGCTATTGGAAGCCAGGCGCTATTTTAATCATCTAGCTAGGTAGTAGCAGTTTTTTTTACCATGATTGTACTGTAAAAAGTGTATTTTTATTATTTTGAAGTATAAAAAAGGACAATCTACTAGTCCTTTAAAAAAAGGTGTTGTAATTGAGCAGCAAAATATGATTTTTGCGGCTCCAAAGCCATTGCCAATATTGCCATGCCAGCCATTTTACTCTCAAAAAAATCACCACCACGTATTTTATTTTGGCAGATACCGTAAAATCAATTTATTCGGCGAATGGAGCCTAACGCCAGCTCTGACTCCAGACCTAGGTGTGTTCGAGACAGACTTCGGCGTGACGTTCGGCCACTACATCTGCTTCGACCTGATGTTCCAAGTGCCGGCGTTGCAGGTGGTGGAGAAGATGAACGTTACTGACGTCATTTTCCCTACCATGTGGTTCTCGGAGATGCCTTACTTGAGTGGTAATTCCTTCTTGATTTTACAGCTTGGACTTGTTGATATAAATAATTCAGTGTGACGTAACAATCTGAAAATTATTAACATCTCTAGTTACTCAAGAGATGAAATTGTTGGGAGTATTTATTTTTTTGTTTCGCCATTTAGTAGGTTGCGTTTTGCACTCTACAAGGCTTGATACTGCAGCTGATATGGGGCCCTGATGCAAACGAGCCTAAGGTTTCGGAAAGGTATATTAACGTGGCGCTGTCAACGCTTACAGCTCTTACCGAATCTCGCCTGGTGTAGGTTCTACTTGTAAGGCCGCCAGCAAAGAAGATCAATAATGTTAGGTGTAAAGGTGATCTGCCCCCTAACCATGAACTCTTAAAACAATCTCAAAGTTGTCAAATCTGTCAATTTTGGTACGTCATTTCATACAAAATTTGACAGAAATGATAATGTTTGACAGATTTGTGATTGTTTTAACAGTTCATGGTTAGGGCCCAGGGCCATAACCATGAACTCTTAAAACAATCTCAAAGTTGTCAAATCTGTCAATTTTGGTACGTCATTTCATACAAAATTTGACAGAAATGATAATGTTTGACAGATTTGTGATTGTTTAAACAGTTCATGGTTAGGGCCCTGGTCATAATAGACGAGAGTCTGACCACTAGTTAGTGTGCTATCACAGGTTTAAACAAGACTTGCATACTTTTTCTTAATCTTGAAATTGAATATTTATTCGATTAGCCGAGTGCAGTAGGCTAACAACATAATATGTATAATGAAGAAATCTGGCAGTCTATCGGTAATAATAAATAAATAAATAAATAAATAAATATTGGACAACATCACATACATTGCTCTGATCCTAAGGTAAGTAGCTAAAGCACTTGTGTTATAGAAATCAGAAACAACGACGGTACCACAACACCCAGACCCGAGCCAATATAGAAAAGTTCGTTTTCTACATTGACCCGACCGGGGATCGAACCCGGAACCTCAGAGATGGCGGCGCCATTTACAGTCCGGCGTGCTCGCCTCTCGGCTACGGAGGTCGTCGGTGGAAAGATCCACTTAGATTCGCTCGCACCAGGAGGCCTAGCACGAAAATGTATCTTTCGTCTCATGGGACCAGTCTCATGTGTCACAACTTTGATAAAATATGACCAACTCAATCTAGCCGTGTAAAAAACCCGACCGTTTTCAGTGGTTAATCCTTTGATACAAGAGAATGGATATTTTAATTAGATCGGATAATAAGACCGTACGAACGATTCGCTTTCGTATTAGGCCTGCTGCTCTACAACCTACTGAACTATAACTCAATGCTTTCAGCCGTACAGATCCAACAGGCGTATGCTTTCTCAATGGATGTCAACTTCCTTGCGTCGGGATCGAACAGCGTCAGCGTTGGAAGTGCTGGTAAGTTCTTTTATAAACATACTGAAAATACTAATCTGATTTATAAGTCAATCAGTAAATACATAGGCGAGTCAGATCAGCTAATGCATCTGTAAATTACTCTGACTCATACACCGATCAATTTTATCTTTCTTTTCTTGCTTTCTCTTTACCTTTAACTTCTGACTATACTCGTATTATGGAATAAAAAATTCTATTAGCCGCCGGCAGCGCTTTGGTAGCAATTATTAAAGTTAAGCAACCAACGCCGCGGTCGTAAGTGGATGGGTGACCATTCCAACCATATTTAGTGATATTTATCGCGAGCATCTCCGTGCCTCGGAAGGCACGTTATAAGTTGGGCCCGGCTAATATCGCTGAATATTAGACGTGAAGCCTAGTCAAAGACCTTAAGGCGGGTTGATAACATCTGACAGGAAGATTTAGTCACTAGCCTTACAACACCCCTCCACTTAACCGCACTGGGCCCGCGTGGTGGAGTATGGCATAAACCACCTCAAGGTTAAGGCAAAGCCTGTGCCCTGCAGTGGGGCGTATATAGGCTACTTATATGTCTAGGTTGCTGAGTCCGTTTCGTTTAACTCCATGCTTTATTAAATTCTTAAAAAGTTTAATTTTTAAAGTTATTTTTTTGTTTTACTGCCAGGTTCTGGCATATTCTCTGGGAAGGCAGGCGCTTTGGCCAGCACGATGCCAGGTTTGCCGACCACCAGACTACTAGTTGCTAGAGTCCCCAAAGTACCTGGCCAGGTAAATATGTGATTACCCCTCAAACTTTAGGCTAAAATCTAATACCAGCCCTTTGTTATATATTGGAAAAATTTAATCTTTAATCAATTCTTTGACGACCCGATTGATGTAGTCCTTCTTACCTCCTTGCCCTTTTAATTATAATGCAACATCTTACAGTATCCTCTACCTGGAAGTTGTCCGGAAGAAATCGCTTCTAGTCATAAAAACACCGGAATTGTGCAATTACTCTAGCGTCTATCTAATCGCACTAATCCCGCCGCCCGCGTACGTCTGCGGTCTGCTTCATCAGTTCTGCGATGTGGCCAGCCCAATGCCCACTGTCGGTATAGCTGGCTACATTTTTGAAATAAATGGTTTAATAAACAGGTGTACTTTAATCCTCTACCCATTAACTTATCCTAAAGTAGCCGGTAGCTTAAAGTTGAAACTCAATGAAACGGGAATTAACGCGATCATAATTTAGGTACAAAATGTAAATGCATACACAAATGTTTACATTAAACATTTGTGTAACATATTATTGTCAACCGCATCGCATAGCTGGCCGCAATGAGGATAGTCGCAGTCGTTACTATTTCATGTATTTTATAATAGTTTAGTGGTTTATATTTTTTTGTTTAGGATAGGGTTATATTTGATTTTGATGAAAATCATAATATTTTCCTTTATCAAGTTACTGATGAGCTATTCTTTTTTAAATTCCCTAGTGAATTCATAAATTCTTTGATTCAATTTTCTAAATTTCTTTTACAGGTACCTTACCAAATACCTGGACCGATATACGACCCTCCTGCAGACCACGGCAGCCTGGTGCTGACCACCGATCCATCTTTTCCATCCCATGTCACCAGACAGCTGGTACTAGGCTTTCAACAATTCACGCTGGTTCATGGGGTGGTGCAATGCACCTTTAGAATTAATCTGCGGGAGCATCCATCTGTTGTCGGAGTTACAGTAAGTTTTCTACATAAATCTATAAACTAAAATGTAAAGTTTATTATTTAATCCGTGAATAAAGAAATATAGTTGGCTACTTACATCAAAAACTATTGTTATAATTCCAAATTCTAAGAGCCCCTTAAATTAGCCTATAGTTGGACTACCTACTATGAATATCGACAGATTACAAATGCGCACTTACTTGTGCATTTATAGTTATTTAAGACCGATCAAACCATATTGTCTGTAAAAGGCTATTTGTAGAGTGAATCCATCGTGATTCGTGATAGATATTGAGCTGGCTTAAGACTTCCGATTTTATCTGACTGACATTTCTAGTATTTAACAAGGTAGATTACTTATGATCTTTTTAAAGGGGCAATAATGTTTGCTGTTAAGGAGGCCTGTAATACTCTGCAGTTATGCTGCACTTAAAGTGCATAATCTACTACATAATAATATACAAGATAGTCTAGTAATTCTGTTCTATTTTAGCCTTACAAGTACAGAGCGGCGGCGTTCTCAGGCGTCCGCTCTTACAGCGGTATGGCCACCGGTGGCACAAGGGTTTGTTCTGTGGTGGCGTGCACGGGGGACACCATCGACACTTGTGCTGAAAGGTAAGGATCGAGGTTATAAATAATCCGAAGATGTTTTCTTACACAGATTACCAGTCGTCCTAATCGGGTTAGGATTTATCTTAAAAAACATTATCTACAAGGTGTAACAAAAACCGTGTTCGATCTCAAATTCGAATGTTGGTCCCTTTGAAAAAGCTTTTGTTTTTTAGCAGTAGAATCATCCCCTTAAATTCAAAAAGGGTTTTTATTACACCTTGTAATGTATAGATTAGATGTGCTTATTTTTAGTATCGAAGAAAATACATTGTACATTTTCACTTGAACTCAACTGCCGCTGGTGCATGTGGTTCGAACCTTCAACTTTAACGTGTCGCGATCCGGACTGTTCTTCCTGCTGGAGTGCCTACTCTGTTGGAAATTATAAGAGTAATTTTCCATTACCTAGCTAAGCAAGGGAAAACATGTTTCCCAGAATCCCAGATACTTAGTTAACGAATCTGAATAATGCTTAAACAATGCATTGCAGTGCATTATGGTCATGCATGGCTAATAATTACCACTGAATAAGTTGATCATTCTTTCCCTATATTAAGTTTTTTTGTTGATAGCATATTATTTTATTCCAGATTCGACCAATACAAGCCGAATACCACAGCTATATTCGAGGAACTAAGCATCGTTGCTTCAGTCCCCACTCCAGAGGTAGTCCAAAATGTTTCTGCCAGAGACTCTGCATACTTCCCGGTTTCTTTAGACGTCTCTTTCATGCCTTTAGAGTCTGAGTATTTCTCGTACAGCGAAGACAATCGAAAAAGCAGAACGGTGTATTCTTTGACTTTGAATAACAAAGATGTAGAATTGTACAGTTTTGCAGTATGGGGCAGGTATTTTTTGACAGACGGGAATGACGCAGACCCACCTTTGCCAGTAGTAGAGAATGAGACAGATGTACCATCGACTACAGAGAGTGCTACTGATACGCCGACAGAAGGCGAAGATGAGCCTGACTCAGCAAGTTTTCAAGTATTGAGTGGTTTATTGATGATACCTGTGCTAGGACTTATGCTTAACACCTTGTGATTCGTATACAAGTAACAATTTAAAGTTCAATTTGATATTCAAAAACCTTATACAAGAAAAAATGCAAAGTTTGCACATAATAAAAGTTATTAATTCGTATAACCATAGACTAGGCTAAAATTATACATATTTGTAGTTATTTTTACACAGGGTAGGTAATTAAATTCTGAGGTTTTTGAAAAAGGGGGTGGTTTGTTTTTGTATAGGTTTCATTTGATGTAGCAAAGGCAGACAAATGCCTGCTAGGACGAATTCATTTTACAAATTGTAAGTTAGCTAGTTTATTATTGGTTTGCGTTTGATAGTGGCGTCGACTTAATATAATATATTAAAAAAGGTTTACCATTGCGTACTACGCAATTTAGTAGTGTCCTTCAATGATATTTTCATCGCTAATTTGGCCCCATATTAATACTTTTTCTTTAGCCCTTTTTAAGTGTAATTATTAATTACTTTTATTGCTATAGATTTTTATATTGAGTTAAGAGTGGGTTTTGTAGAAATCCCTACAGCTGCATTTGCTTCGGGGACGGCAGGCAACGTGGGAATCCGTAGGATCCTACTAGAGTAAGACTACTTTGACTAGACTAACTAGTCTTCGGTCTTAGTCTTAGGTAACTCGTCATACAAACTAACAGAGCTACGTTTAATACCGGTATTAGTGGATAGTTTGGGATTAAATTCGTTAATCCTGAGATGCGCAAATGGGCTTTAGATTAGCTAATATTACATCTAATAATTTTGATTTTTTTTAATTATTAATCATCTAAGTTTGTAAACCATGAAAATAAGATTCTGTGTGTTATTTTTACTTTTTTCTGCGCGCGATCGTTGTGTGAGGTGGACGTGTTACTGGTTTGATCCCAAAGTTACTATTGATCGCATGCAGTTGCACCTCTTACGGCAGTTTAATTATTGTCTATAATTCTATGCACCGATATTTTTGCATCGCAAAAATTAGTCACACTGTGTGAAGAGCGAAATACTACAAGAATAATTGCTGTCCTTGTCCGGCTCTGCATCTCGAGGTCGTCGCAGAGGGGGACCACTACCGCACCCCCGCCGCGGTAAGAGACAGTTGCATTTTTTGACTTTGTCTATCGGGCGCTGTTTGCTCGTCCCATCCGTGGCCCAGTGCAGGCGCACCCAATTTAACGCAACTATTAGACGCAAGTTATATTTACTTACCTACATTATGCGTACGTGTGTTGCATGCCTGATCGCAGTAGGCGGCGAAGACGGGTGCCTTGATTGCGCGAAGTGTGGACAATCGTACCACAGTTCCTGCGTTAGCATACCCGATGATGATCTCCAGCGAATGACTGTTAAGTCTAGGAACGATTGGATGTGTCCGGAATGCGTCGGGAGACGGCCCAGAGGTGATAACTCCAACACACCATTCCGGGGCTCGGCCTCGTCGGCGTTAGCTCCTGATAACGTGACTACGAGACGCAAGCCGACTGAGCCTGTACCTTTAGATGAGCATATTGATTGTGTTTCCCGCTCCGAGATACGTGTAATAATAAAAGAAATAATAAAGGAGTGCACAGGCACCATAACCGGAGAGCTAAACGAAATTCATGCGGATATAACCAGTTTCAAGGAATCTTTAACTTTCTTTAACGAGCTTTTTGAGAAATTGAAGGCCGATATTAACACCCAAACGTCACAAGTTCGACAGCTTAAAGAAGAGAACACAAAGCTCCGCACAGAGATCAACAGCTTGACCGCCCGGGTCAACCTCATTGACCAGATTTCTCGCTCGGCCAATCTCGAGTTGCAATATGTTCCCGAACATAAAAACGAGAACGTGATAAAGGTCGTCCAGCAACTCGGTCGCGCTGTTAACTGCCCGGTGAACGAAAATGACATCTCCCACTGTACCCGTATAGCTAAGATGAACCAACAATCACCGAGACCCCGGTCTATTTTGATCCGTCTTACCAGCCAACGCATTCGTGATAGGCTATTGGCGGCTGCGATGGAGTACAACAAGAAGAATCCCGGTGACAAATTGAATACAAGTCACCTAGGGCTGAGCGACGAAAGGAAGCCAGCGGTGTACTTGGTGGAGAATTTATCGCCCGAGAACAAGGCTCTGCACGCGGCTGCCCGGACGCGAGCCAGAGAACTGAAATACAAGTTCGTGTGGGTGCGAGGAGGACGTGTTTCCATGAGGAAATCTGAAACCTCTGAATATGTTTATGTGCGACCACTACAAGGTTTATAGAAGGGATCGTGAGACTTGTGAATTTAACAGAGCGAAAGAAGGAGGCGGAGCTCTCATTGCCGTATCAAAACATATTACTTCCTATAGACTAACGGCTTATGAAAACGAAAAGTGCGAGGATGTATGGGTTGCTTTAATTTTAAGAAGGTCGCCACAGACTGAAACTCTACATATATGCTCTATATATCTACCATCACCTATACAAAAACATACATTGGCGGAATTTGTCAATAGTGCCAGTTGCAATATGGAATCAAAAACAAGCACATCAATTGTTGGCGATTTTAATATGAATGCCTTAGTCTGGAATAATAACTTGCCATGTAATCTATGCGCTGACGGCATTCTTAACAGAATTTTAATCGATTTTATTAATTTAAATGACCTAAAACAATATAATGACGTAACTAACTTTAAAAATAAAATACTTGATTTGGTATTATCCAACGTTGAAATTTTAAATCTTACAGTAAGCACATTTAGCCTCAGTGTCATAGACCCCTATCACCCTAGTATAGAGTTTTTTCTCCCAACACAAACTGACATAAAACTCAGAGACAGAAGCAGCGCACCTAGGTATAATTTTTACAAGGCCGATTATGAGCGAATTGTGTCGACTCTGTTGGATACCTCGTGGGACCAAGTACTTCGTGACTGCTTGGATGTGGATGATAGGGTTAAATGCTTTTATGACATACTTGGAGCAACAGTGGCAAGCTATGTTCCGTTGCGTAAACCTAGAAATCTAAAGTATCCTATTTGGTACCCAAAGAGCTTGATACAGCTCCTTCGCGAAAAACAAAAATATCGAATAAAAGTCAAAAAATACAACAACCCACTCGACTTGTTGTATCTGCGGTCCTTGAAAAAAAGATGTGAGTCTTTGATTGTGTCATCATATAAAACATATTTATCTCATATGGAGAGTTCACTTGCCAAGAACCCTAAACAATTTTGGTCGTTTATAAAGCACAAAAAATCGAATAGTAGTAATTTTCCCTCCATAATGCACTTCGGCGGTCAGACAGCTGATACCGGGATGGGAATTGCAAATCTGTTTGCGACTTGCTTTATGTCAGCTTAAAGTGTACCTTCAACTATAATAGTACAGCAGGTGGACGTCCCACCGGTGGCGGCTGGCTCTGGTTGCATTGGGAATCTCTCATTTTCACCACGACAAGTCGAACTGGCTCTTAAGAAGCTGGATCCAACAAAAGGTGCTGGGTCCGACGGGATACCCCCAGTGTTTCTGATTCGCTGTTCTGAGTGCTTGTCATACCCACTTTCACTGATCTGACTCATTACGCTGTATGAAATTTCCAACAGTTTGTAAGCAAGCACTTATAGTCCCGGTATTTAAGACAGGTGATGAAAAACAAATAAAGAACTACAGGCCCATTTCACTCCTACCGGTAATGGCTAAAGTATTTGAATCTCTCCTTTGTCCAATTTTATCATGGCACATTAAGCAGTCAATTACAACACGTCAGTTTGGTTTTATGAGAGATCGGTCGACTGCGTCGAACCTTGCTGAATTCGTAACATCTATTAGCCAGAGCGTTGACAAGCATAATCAAGTAGACGCTATTTATACGGACTTCAGCAAGGCTTTTGATAAGGTGGACCATCGTATTCTGCTATCAAAGTTGTCTGAGTACGGCTTCGGGAGTGGACTGGTTGAATGGTTGTCCTCCTATTTGTCGGATCGAGTGGCGAGTGTTGTTGTGGAGGGCTTTACTTCTGATCCATTGCCGGTACTTTCAGGTGTACCTCAGGGTTCTCATATCGGTCCAACCTTATTTAACATCTTTATTAACGACATAGTCTCAGTTTTGAAATACTCTAAGGCCTATCTCTTTGCGGATGACCTAAAAATTTGTAGGGAGATAACTTCACCAAGTGATGCACTGCTTCTTCAAAGAGATATTGATAACTTACTTACATGGGTCAAAATTAATCAGATGGAACTTAACGCCGAAAAATGTCAATTCATCAGGTTCTCGAGGCGCAAGTCACCAATGCCACCTAAATATCACATTAATGGGATAGCACTCAAAGAGGTAGAGTTTACTCGAGACTTGGGCGTGGTGCTTGATAGCAAACTCCAGTTTCACAGACACATTGATAACATCACGTGTAGAGCATTCAAAATGTTAGGATTTGAAGTTCGTAACTGTAAAGATCTGAGACCAGCCACAAAAATTTTATTGTATAATGCTTATGTTCGCTCGATCTTGGAATACTGTTGTCCAGTGTGGTCGCCTCACTATGAAGTGCATAGTAAAAGTCTAGAACGCGTGCAAAAAAGGTTTTTGTGGCACGTCTCAATCCAATCTGGCCTAGCCAGGCAGTTGAAACACAGACGATTGTTGTTGGACCACATGTTTTTGTTTAAGATTGTGAGGGGTGACCTGGATTGCCCTGGGCTTTTGGAACAGCTTGATTTTAACATACCCTACAAAATCCCGAGACAAGGAAGATATGTTCCGTTCACTACCAAGGGATCCAAAAGCAACCTTGGTCATCACTGAAATGAAATGAAATGAAATTCTTTATTCTGTATATAGGCCCTCTTCCGGGCACTTATACACGTCCCAACATATAACTTAGCCCTACCACCGCTTCGGGACAACATATCGGCTGGTGATGAGAAGAAACGGCGCAAGAAACTCAGTCACCTTTGTCAGCCTGATTTTATTACAGGAAATACAATTACAAGATAGTGTAAGTGCGAGCTAGGCAGGCTATTAAGTCCATGCACTCTTGTCGTTCAAGTAATCTTCAACTTTGTAGTATCCTTTTTCCATAAGAATTTTTTTAATGTGGTTTTTGAACTCATAAACAGGTAAGTCAACAAGAGTTTGTGGTACTTTATTGAAGATTTTTATACATTTCCCCAAAAATGAATTACCCACTTTCTTTAATCTGAAGCTCGGAACGGCAAGTTTATGTTTATTTCTAGTATTATAATGATGTGAATCACATTTAAGGCTAAACGAACTTAGGTTTTTTCTAACATACATAATATTGTCAAAAATGTATTGTGACGCTACTGTTAATATTTTAATATCTTTAAAGACCTCCCTCAGAGAGTCGCGAGGCCCAAGACAGTATATTGCACGTACAGCTCTTTTTTGCAACACAAAGATTGACTCAATATCAGCAGCTGAGCCCCATAGCAATAGACCATACGACAACAAGCTATGAAAATAACTAAAGTATACTAGTCTTGCCGTTTCGACATCAGTTATAAGCCTTATTTTCCTCACAGCATAAGCCGCCGAACTGAGCCTTCCTGACAAGGCAATTATATGGGGACCCCATTGCAGTCGGGAGTCTATTGTAATTCCCAAAAAGGTTGTTGCATCGACTGCATCTATATGATCGTCTGACATATTAATATGCGTACTGACCTGCCTCACATTGGGCATAGTAAATTTGATAAGCTTGGTTTTTTTTGCATTAAGTAACAGATTGTTAGCAGTAAACCATCGTACTACTTGAGAGAGAGCATCATTCACATCGTCAAAGGCAGCTTTACCTCTGTCAATTTTAAAAATCAATGATGTATCATCTGCAAACAATACTATCTCACAAAGGTCTATAGTAAAGTAAGGAAGGTCATTTATATATATCAGGAATAATAAAGGTCCCAATATAGAGCCCTGGGGCACACCCATGCATAATGGGGCCCCGGAAGAGTCAGTTCCATTGACATTAACTGTTTGCGTTCTATCCGTGAGGTATGACTCTAACAATTTTTCTGATTCATTTGAGACACCATAATGCCGTAATTTCATTAATAACGTTTTGTGATCTACACAATCGAAAGCCTTAGACAAATCACAAAAAACCCCTAGAGCATCTTGCTTATTTTCAAACGCATCGAAGATATGCTTAATGAGTGCAACTCCCGCATCAGTTGTGCTTCTACCCTTGGTAAAACCAAACTGATTCTCATGCAATAAATTGTTCATTCTAAAGTGTGATAAGAGTTGATTAAACACTATTTTTTCAAATATTTTACTAAGAGCTGGTAGTATTGATATCGGTCTATAGTTAGAGGGATCACTTTTATCTCCGGATTTAAATATGGGTATGATTTTGCTGTATTTCATTAAATTAGGAAATGAGCCTTCATCAATACACTGATTAAATATACAAGCAAGATGCGTTGCTATACTATCAATTATATGGTTGATTATATTAATTGAAATGCCCCATAAATCTTCTGTTTTTTTTAAATTTAGCTCTCTAAAAGTTTTAACAATAATTTCGGGATTTATATGCCTGAAATTTAGAATAGAACTGCATTCCTCGACATTTGATTTCAAAAAAGTTTCTGCAAGACCTTGTGAAGAGTTTAATTTACTAGTTGTGGCAATAGGTATAGTAGAAAAAAAATCCTTAAACGCGTTTGCTACTTCGTTGTCGGATTTAATAATTTTATTATCAACATTAAGGCTAAATGTGCGATCTAATTGTTTAGTTTTGCACGTTTCTCTATTAATAATGTTCCAAGTGGCTTTTATTTTATTTTTGGAGCTAGCAATAGTATCACGAATGTAATTTGATTTGGCCACTGAACATACTTTTTTAAAGATTTTAGAGTATTTTTTGACATGTTCAATAATTTTAGGGTCTTGAGTTTGCGCTTTTAGGTCATACAATTCATATAAGTTTCTCCTACTTTTATGAATTCCAGTCGTAGCCCAGTCACTGAATTTACATTTATTTGTATTTATTTTAAGGTGTTTTTGCTTAAATATATTGTTAAACTCATCTTTAATCAATCCAAATAAATTTTCATACGACACATCCGTAGTGTCACTGTTGAATGGTAATACATTTATTCTATAATCAATATTTTTCTTAAATCTATCTAATTGATTGGCAGCGACTGGCCTACAAATAATATCTACCATAGGTGAAACATGATGGTGCTCAAATGTGGCTATTTGTCCACTATGATCTGATCTTAGGCAGTTTATAATTGATTTTTGCCTAACTTCACAATTACAGAAAATATTATCTAAGCAAGTAGCTGTTGTAGGAGTGATACGAGTAGGTTCATTAAAAAGGTTAATTAAACTATAGGATTTAAAAAGATTTAAGAACCTTACAGAGTTTTGAGTTACTTCTAATAAATCAATGTTAAAGTCTCCACATACAACTATTTTCTTATTAGATTTTGATAATATATTTAATACCTGTTCCATGGTGGACTCAAAAGGAAGGTAATCTGCCGATGGGGGTTTATATACACTAACAATGATATACCGCTCTAGCTCAGCACATGCTAGTTCAATAGTTTGCTCTATAGAGAGTGCCACGATGTCTGTGCGTTCTTTGGACTTAATATTGTTTTTAATAAGAATTAGTGATCCCCCTCGCTGAGCTGACTCTCTACTGAACAAACTAATGACTTTCCAATTTTCGATCCCTATGAGCACTTCACATTTCTTAAGCCAGTGCTCAGTAAGACAAAGGACATGTATATTCATATCTTGTAAATATAATGTTAATTCCAGATCTTTGCCAGAAAAGCCTTGTATATTCTGATGAACAATATTGAGGCAGTTAGACTTTTCATTTGTCATTATAGGATGACAGCAAGAGATTTCCTCTATTGTCTTATTAATTAATTTAAATGTATATTATTATTACTTGGAACTGATTCCAAGGTGTGGCTTAATATGTCATTACTCTGTTCAATAGAAGCAGATTTGGTAGCCAAGTTCTTGGCTGAATAATTAATATAATATGATAGCGACATTGCTATCTGTCTTTTGATTTTTCCACTGAGATAATATTTATCCCTGGTCAAATGATACTGATTTTTTTTAATGAAATTATTTATGTCAATAATATGAAATTTATCAGAATTAAATGTCATGGTATTTAAACAAAGATTCATTTTGTAGCGAGTATTATTTTCTTCCTGTGGCAAACTGACGCTATAGGGGAGTGTAAACATCACAATTTTATTTACATTTAACAATTGCAATGAGTCTAAATATTTTGTCAAGTCCTTTTTGTTTACATTGCCCCTATCACCTATTAATATCATTAAAGTTGTATTTTTATCAAATTTATAATTCACAACATAATTTATTATATCAAAAAATGTTGAATCTGGCATGCAGTGATTAATAATACTTTGTCCCAAGTATGTGTTCAGTAAAGGGCCCATATTTTTTCCTATTTTATCGCTGAACATAACCAAACTTGATTTTACAGGGCCATTTTTATGATTTTTCTTTGCTTGGGAACCAACGGAGATATGGCTTGAGTTAATACTTTTTTTGTTTTTTAATTTTAGAGTAACTGGTGACTCACATCCTAACTGAGGGCCAAGTGAGCAACTTTCATTTATAGTTATATTATTACAACTGCACGACGACACGAGGCTCGTCAAAGCCAAGATATGTTCACCACACTCTTTTTTTGTGATAACATAGCGCTGAGTCATTACATCTAGTGATTTCTTAAGATTACATAATTCTAATTCTAAGTTTTGAACATTTTTTTCATAGTCAGACACACTTTTTTCTAATAAAATAGAGTACAGATCTAGTTTATCGCCTAATTTTCTTCTTTCATCTATTTGTTTGGTGTAAGAATGTAAATATTTCTGCTTTTTGATTAATTTCTGAGTTCTTTTAATAAACTTATTAACTTTGACATATTTCCTAATTTTATTTTTACTTAATTTAGCAAGGCAACCAGGATAAGGGGATTTTAAAGTTATGTCACCTGTTAAATCAATGGTTGTAACTGATTTATTGCTAGATGAAGTTTGAAGGGGGCTGGGCGCACTTCCAACTAATTTATTGAATAAACAATTAGTTTGGTAGTCAACATGATCTTGCTTCTCTGTCTCCAGGTGTAGGATGTGTTCCTGGGCGTCATTGAGGTCTTGATGAAGCAAAGACATGCGTTTTAAATTGACCTCATATTCTTCGCTGCACTGGTCGAACCTATCAATCACGGATTGAAGTTTATTCCGCTCGTCAACAACTAACAAATAGTTGGAGTGCAGCTCAGCCATCTCTTTTTTTAAATTAGTATTTTTATTCCATACTTCCATTAGTTCCCTTTCATTGTCCTCTCTTTCACTACTCAATTGCTCAACCAACTCCTTGGATGCCTTCAGTTCTATCAAAGCCAGTAAGAGTTTTGACTCCTCCTGGCGAGCATAGGCTTTGCGAGTAAGCATAATAATGTAAATAATGTATCACGATATGAAAGATTACTCCAAAGAATTGATAGATCAATTATTATCTATGAGGTTAAGTATTTCAGTTTGAAAATATAACCTCAACGCGGGTGATGTCTATATCACAATAGAAAATAAGTCGACTTACTGTTTATTTATATACATAAAAGCAAAAACACAATGTTATTAACTTGCTATATAAATAATTGGAACAGAGAACAATGAATAACAATGGTACGAAACTTTTGTAATTGCAAATTTGCAATGTCATTCACTCTCGTCCACCGGCGATAAGTAAGTACGCAATAAACATAAAATACACACACTTCAATCTTACAAATTATTTCTTAACACTAATTACACATTTAGGTACGTTCTGCGATAAATATTAGGCCTCAAAATTAAAATTTAACAATTAAATAAATAAAATTCTCAGGACGAGATCTTATTGCCAGTGTTGCCACAGAAAAAAAAAAAAAAAAAAAAAAAAAAAAAAAAAAAAAAAAAAAAGAAAGACACTCTATCATGAACAGGCTTCAGCGACAATACAATGGGTTACAGAAGAAAACAGATATAGACATATTTTCTAACACCCTCTCCAAATTCAGGAAACTGGTTGTAGAAGAATGTAACAAGTAAATTTTGGCTTTTTCCATGTCTAAAGGTGACTTCTAATTTCTCTTTTAAAAGTTAAATATCACACACACTCACATTTGAAAGTCGTGGCAGCCTGTAACTGAATCTACACTTAGTTATTTTTTTTATAGTTTAACTTTTTCATTGTATTAGTGTACGATTTGTTGGTTGCCCTTAATAAATCAAAAAAAAAAAAATTGTTGGAACTTGGAGAACTTGTAGAATGTGCTGGAATGGAACAATGAACTTAGGTTGTATTTTTAAATCAGTTTTGCGTACTTTTATAAGTAAGAAGATTAGTTCCCCTTAACGTTATTAATTTATAATTAGCCTAGTTACATTGTAATTGTTCGCAATGCGATAAGTTATAAAACAGTATAGTGGTGCAAAAGCATTTGCAGCACTTTCAAAAGCACATCTCGTTGGTTAAAGTAAACAATAACTTTCAATTTCTTTTCTACGATTTTTTTCTTTTCATATTTGCGGAACCCTAAAATAAGTTATCATAGTTATTACTTAGATAGCTAATTTACCAAAGGCTCATGAATAAATTTAAGAATTTATTTAATCCTAATGTACCTATGTAAAATAGATAAATGCATATTTTGTGGCGCCATATTAATACATAATTTATCGCAAAACTATATAACAATATTGGTGTATCGTATCCCCATTCCAACAGTTAATGTAACCATTTAGGTAATGTTATAATGTACTATAAGATAGTGTATCTAGTTTTGGCACGCGATTGCCTAAACTGTTGCTAAAATAGGTACATAGTTTTGTATAGAAATTGTACAAGTATCTTTATCGTACATACTATAAAGCATTTTTGTTGCTAATTAGAGTGTTTAACGATTTAAAAAAAAAAGTTGTAATAAGTACAAAATTTTTGTTTTTGTAGGGTTCCCTACCCCAAGGGTAAAACGGGACCCTATAACTAAGGCTCCGCTGTCTGTCTGTCCGTCTGTCTGTCCGCCTGTCACCAGGCTGTATCTTGTGAACCACAATAGTTAGAGAGTTGAAATTTTGACAGATGATGTATTTCTGTTGCCGCTATAACAACAAATACTAAAAAACAGAATACAATAAATATTTAAGGAGGCTCCCAAAGAAAAAAACGTGTTTCTTTGCCGTTTTTATAGATATTGGTACGGAACCTTTCGTGCGCGAGTCCGACTCGCACTTGGCCGGTTTTTTATCACTCTTCCAAGCTAAACCAGATAGGTAGATAATATAGAGCGCTCGTCATTTAGTTAAATTAAATAATAATTATATAGCCATCTCTTTGCGATTTATTTACCGATATCTTAATAAACTAATTTAAAGGATTTAAGAAATTAAAAGATTTTTCTGCCCTACATTTAGATCCCTAAGATATCAATATTAGGTCCCTGTGAAATATTCAATCACAATGACAGTAACATTATATTTTTCTACTAGATAAAACCAGTGAAAACTATACAGGATGTCCCGTAAATAGTACGACAAACTGAAAAGGTAGATAGTTTGTGGTGTACTCTAACAAATAAAAAAAAAATCCCCAATAAATGTCCAACCGTTCTCGAGACAATCCTGCCTTTTATTTTAAGTAGGAAGTATGACAATAATATTTTTTCTCACAGATACTTAATGATATTTAACAAAATGATATTTGGATTTGGTAGATATACTTTTCTAAAAAAAAACGGACGTATTTACTTGTTTGTACACACAGCAACAAAAAAACCGACCAAAAGTGGAATTTTCGAAAAAAATAAATAAAAGGCAGGATTGTCTCGAAAACGGTTAGACTTTTATTGGGGTAATTTTTTGTATTTGTTAGAGTACACCACAAACTATCTACCTTTTCAGTTTGTCGTGCTATTTACGGGACACCCTGTATAAATAAATGATGTCTACAGGAATGACACCGCTAAATTAAAATCGGTGACAAAATCCACTCGGCACATACGAGTATAACCGCACGGCACAAAATGATACACTTGATACAACAAACTGATAACATAATTACGTTCCTATTACGAACAATTTACATATAAACAAGTGATGTAACTTCGATTATTATCAGAGAAGAACAAATCTTCGGAGCATTAACATATTCTAGCGATTGTTATTAGTTTTTTTTTTTAATAACCATGGCTGAAACTAAACGAGTACTGGCCATTTACACCGGAGGCACTTTTGGAATGCTGAAAAATGAAAAAGGAGGTTAGTGTTTTTCAACATAGTCAACTTTTATGATGTTTAAATATTGACGTGTTCTTAATAACAGACAGTATTAAAAAAAGAAGGACACTCTAAATTCGGTTTTATTGTTGTTCATTGTATTAGAGACAATTATTTAAAAAATAATAAACTCATTTTAATTTAATTAATCAATGTATCACACAAATAGGCACTCTGACCAACGTATTTATTGCAAGGTTACCTATAGATCTTTCAAATATTTTATGTCATATAATATAAACTAACATTATACTCGTTCTAAGTGTTAAATTAATATCCGTGATGTGCTTATATGCATGCGTAGATAGATTTATAATTTGTCTTTTGTTTAAAGAAAAAATGCCAAAAAATTATGAATTCAGTGTTTTTTTATTTAATCAATTTTATTTTACAGTATTGGTTCCGCAAAAAAACATTGAGCAAGTGCTAAGGAGGCTTCCACAGCTTCACGACAATGAATACTGGAGTACTCATCTCAAGGGAACCGAGGACAAGGAATACTTAGCTTTACCAGGTTAGTGCTGCTGGCAGCGTCTGGATGCAAAGGGCGGGAGATCGTGCGCTGTGGCGCTCCTTGGGGGAGGCCTATGTCCAGCAGTGGACTGCAACAGGCTGATATGATGACCAGGTTAGTGAAATACAATGCCGTAATTGATAAATGTACCGGCTTAAAGTTTTATCTTATAACAAAAGATCCTAATTGGTTTAACACCACGCCAAGTAGTTTCCCTTTTTAGATGGAATAAACAAATCACAGATTTAAAAAAATCATACAATAGGTGGACTTAATGCCTTGAGGCATTCTCTACCAGTCGAACATTAGGCTAAACAGAGATGTTTTATGGGCGGTGCGATAAAGGACACACAAATAAAAAAAGTCCTAAGTTGGGTTAATTTAATAAAGTCGTAAACTACATAAAATACATAAACTAAGTATTCATACTCATTTTTAACTGTAATTAAATATTTCAGGAACAAAAAAGTGTCATTTTTTAGCTGAGATAGGACTAAGTACTTATAGTTTGAATAGTCTATAGGATATCTAGTTAAGTAGTTATTTCAGTTAATTTAAATGAGATCCTAAAAATACTTTTTATATTTAGATGGCAAAGACACAGAACTCAAAGTGTTGTACAAAATTCTCGAATATGATGAACTCAAGGACTCTTCAGATTTTACTTTAGACGACTGGATCAAAATGGCGCGCGATATAAAGGTATGTTGTATACAATTTTATACTGTGATTTGTTTTGTTAATATACATACTCATTTAACATAATTTAAAACTATTGTTAAATTCACCACAAATAAAACGCTGCGCGGATTCTTTATTCTTAGAAATATTGCAAAAGTAAAAAGCCTCTGCAATCTCTCGAATAGCTTCGCAGCACAGTGTCTCTTTAGGGTTTTTACTAACACGGTCAAAATAATGTATGATCCATAAATTTATTTTAAAATGATATATTTTACAGAAATACTATCACGATTACGATGGGTTCGTGGTTCTCCACGGGACAGATACGACGGCATACGGCGCTTCCATCCTGTCTTTCATGATGGAAACTGTTGGCAAGACTGTAGTGCTCACTGGTGCTCAGGTAACTAAAACCACTGTATTAAATAGAATTGGATTTTTACTTTTACTCGATCAAGAAGGACATCCTAGTGGCAATAAATTATTTTGTTTTGTAAATCCACGTTGCTACTGCATAAGTAACAAACTCTGAATAGGCCTTGTTTCAGAACCTTTCGATAACGAATTGACTAAACACCACTGGGACTTTTCCACCCAGGGCCGCTCTACTATGAGTTTTTTTTTGTATTTAACAAAATTAATCTAAGCAATCAGAACTAATTTAAAAAAGTGAAGTGCAGGTGCTGCCAATTGGTAAAAATTATATAATCCTTCAAAGATATATATAATATATTGATCCGATACCATACAAGGTGTTTGCCCAGCCAGGATCAAAGGTCCAGTCAGATTCCGGTCAAACCGACATACTACGTTATTAAAGAATAGACAGAAATGGGTTTAAAATAGATATCATCACACGCAAATCAATAAAACCAATAAACCAATAAAACCAATTTATTTTTGCAAATAGGCTTAAACTAAGCACTTTTACACACAATCACACAATTAGCTGAAAAAAGTGATGACTTTTCAATGCACGGCAATTGATCGTGTTCAACGCAGTCATGTGTGCTGTGAAACCATGGCTGCCACAAAGAGTACCTAGCCCGATATCAAATCATTTCGAAAAAGTGTTTTGAAGAAAAAAGATAGAAATTGAGTCCAATAATGTATTTTATTGAAGCAATTTATCTTCATATTCGGCGACCGAATACTTTTTATATTGTCACCTGATTGTCAATTAATTATAAGAGTTGAAAAGTCACTGTAGTCAGTGAAAATCATCCTCTTCCCTTATGGGGAAATACACCAACACATAGGTACACTTGTAAAATCGGAGTAATACGATATACAGGACCGAAGGAACAATTTAATCTTAGGTATTTGAATTAAAAAAAAGGAAAATGTGTACAACTCATGTCATGATGCTGATGAATTGAATACCTACATTAACTTGAAATCGACCAATAACGATGGTTTAGGTTTATACGAACTTTAAGTATATAATAGAAATCAGGTTAAAGTATTATCTGAACATCGTACAATAAATATTTTGCATTGCCTTCAATGTACCTATCTAGTGGGGAGGGCCAGAGATAATTGCGAGTTGAGAAATACCCAAAGCGTCATTCAGGTCTAGTTATTATTCTAGGGTAGGTTATCGGAACCCTGACCCTTATAAATTAGTGGTTTAGTAGTCATAAAGGACTACATATTTCACCTATTTACTTCCTACTTTCTAGTAAGGCGGATCATCTACCTGAACTGATTTACAAAATTAAAATTATCAGATATATTCTAAGTGTTGGCAATGATGTGACAATGTGGAACATAATACAACCTAGAAGCCTTTTTATACAAGGCGAGATATACAAATATATACTACAGTATATAAATCTGTATGAACTGTGTATATACGACGTACCTAACTAGTCACACCTCGCTGTATGCCAGAACCACAGACATCTCGTGTAAAAATTCTGTCAGAATACTTTTTAAGGTGCAATGTGATCTTGAGTTGGGTAATACGAGACAATATGCGAGTCTGTTACGTTACCTCGGAGAGTCAGAGCTCTAGCGGCCATAGAGATCAGTGTGTTTAAAGTTTAAAATATTGTGTGGTAAAGCTTCCACTGATTCTTAATATCTAAAGCCCGGTTCCTATATCCGAGAAACGGTTGGTTTTGCTAACGGATGGTCAACTTGACATACTCAAAAGCGTTCCTGTAAATGACGCTTCGTCAAATTTTATAGGAACGACTATAACGGCTCGTTACTTTTGACACCAATACGATCAGTTGCTGATGTACACTTACGCATAGTACAATATAGGAACCCGGTGTTAATGATTTGATTATACACACACAGTTAATGATGAATATTTATTGGTTTATAGTCTGTTTCAGCCATAGTTTGTTTGATGATGGTCTCATTCGAGTACCTATTAACAGAATCAGCTTTTTTTGAGTCTAAAAGGTTTTTGGTCCTATTTAGCTTATAAATGTTTATTTGCAGGTCCCAATCTTCCAGCCGCGTAGCGACGGCAACAACAACTTCCTCTGCGCCGTGCTCATCGCGGCCACGCAGCGCATCCCGGAGGTCACGGTATTCTTCGGCGCCAAGCTGTTCAGAGGGACTAGGTAAATCCGAAAAATAAATAAGGTTTTTTCTAATCTTTCTTTAACCCTACGATCGTGTGTAAAATATCGATCGGTTGTTGCTTGGGTCTTGAAGGACTAAGGGGGAGTATCTACTGCTTATATAGGTACAAAAAATAAAACTATAAGACCAAAAAATCAGGTCTTAGTAAAAAAGCCAAACTTAACATTAAGTTTAAATTTACTTTTTGTTGCAATATTATTTCATCACAATAAACCGCAGATTACATTAGAATTTTAGTTCGTTTCGATTTGCTCACATCGCGTCTTTTCATTTCATATTTGGATACACACCGCGAAGCGCGAACCACAGAGCTAAATTACCCCTGCGGGATACTTTACTCGCCAGCTCTCAGAGAGTGGCAATATAAACGTAGCAAAACAAACTCTTCTTTTCGCTTCGCTTCTAGTCCGGCATACTCATTTTTCGAACATTACAGAGTTAAGAAAGTATCAAACACACGGATCTACGCTTTCGACACACCCAACTACCCTCCTCTACTAGAAGCTAAGACTACCCTCGAGGTGGACCCCAAGATGTTGATCCACCCGCCCGGATCCGTGCCTGACGAATGCAGAATACACGACAAACTGTCAAGAAAGGTCTACGTGCTGAAAGTGGCACCGACCATTACCGCCGAGATTATCAGAGCAGCTGCACAGGGAATGGAAGGTCAGTCAAACAGTAAATAGTAATTTATCAGGTTATTAAAAAACATGACAGCATCTTTATAAGCTTTATAGACGCAAATTTGTAATGGCTATCCAATGTGTACAACGGTCCGAACTGATTTGGTGCTCATGTTCATGTTGTGCCCTGTTATCCTAGCTATGGAGATGTACTGACTATATCAATAATTAGTAAAAAAACTTAGGTACTTTCAAATTCATCAATCACTATAATTTGGTAGCCATATAGAAAAAAAAATTCAAAAATATGTTTGTTAGGTACATGGCATTCAGTATGTATAGCTAAATATCGTATTCAGTCAGCAATGTGTACTAAGACGTAAAATTTCTTTAATGTCTAAGTACTTAATATTACACTATTAAGTTAAAAGAGGTTTTTAAGGTGCTCATTCACACTAACCATTTCGATAGAGTAACCTTAAACATGCCTCTCTAATAAGAAAATCATTTATCATTCATCATCTTATGTTAGATGGGGAGGTGGTGGTTCATGCTCCGTTTTTTCAAAGATCATAAATTACTTATGCATGAATTTTAAACTATGCTTTACAATATTTTTTCAGGTTTAGTCCTAGAAACTTATGGAAACGGTAACATTCCGATCAAGCGAAAGGAGATCTACAAGGAAATAGAAAGGGCGGTGAAGAACAAAGTGCTCGTAGTGAACGTCACACAGTGCATCAACGGAACTGTGTTGGGGAAGCCTCTCTATGAAACTGGCCTGGTGAGGGTTTAGTAGTATTCCTGCAATATGGCAGTCCTAATAAGCCGCATTATGTCAATTTTTAAAGGATTAATACTTCGAGAATGTAGCGTAATGTATGTATGTAATATAGCGTATGAAGTAATGTAATGTAGTAATTAAAGATATAGCAGAGAAAACCCCCTCTCTGCTATATCTTTAATCACTTGGTTGACGTCGCGCTTGATTCCGCTTACAAGATCCTTACACTATCTTCTACATGAGTGGGACGCATGATCTGATGAGTCACCCGCTTTTCTGACTACGCATTGTGTGAAATAGATAAGACGAGACAAACTAGCGTGGGCGTACAAAAGATTTTCTATTTTTTTCTGTATTGGCGATTATCATGAACAAACAGTAGGCTTTCATTAATACGATTTGACAAAAAGTGGCAAAAGTAGGCTTCATAAAATTCTTTTATAGATTTATTATACGATTACCATTTATAGTAATCAATATCTTGTTATATTGTTATGGGCAGAACTTACATTAGTTTTACTTCTCAGCTGCTGATCGAGTGCGGCGTCGTGCCAGCCTTCGACATGACATCCGAGGCGGTGTGGGCCAAGCTGTCCTACGTACTCTCCAAAACTGAACTCAGCTATGAACAAAAAGTCGAGGTATGATTATGATTAGGCGCAGAATCCTCAGGGGCCGCTATTTTTTTAAATGTTCGAGTTGCTATGCACCATGTCACACAGAATCCGCTCACGGTGGCATACAAACGTTTCCCGCTGGTCCACTACGGCTTACCACACCTCAGTGGATTTAGCGCCCGATTGTTTTCAATTGTTCATATTTAATTGCCAAATCTTTGATACGGGGAAATGGAGGTTTTAATTTGATCGGATAATGCGAATGATATTGTTGTAATAACAAATACCGCGTCTGTTGATGATGAATATAAGCGTGTTGGTTATTTTAAACCCCCAAAAAATATTAAAGTTATTTAGGTAGGTAGTATAATTTTATTAAATTTATTAATTTTATTAAATTTATTTAGATATTAGAAACTTCCATTCAATGACGGAGTATGGCTGTCTTAATAAACATGTAACATTTTATACAGCTTCTGTACATAATATACCTATTGTTTTGTATCTGTTTTTTCAGTTGATGAAGACCAATATCCGCGGAGAACTGTACAATCCAAATCATCAAACTAATGGAGTTTGAAAAAGTTTAGTAATAGCAGTAAGGTTATAATGTTGAAATTGATAAGGTATTAAAATAGAAAATAAAATGCGTTAGTATTCAAAAATAAACATTTATTTTCATTATGCACACATACAATAACACAAGATTATAAAATAACAATTGAATATTAAACGAAATGTCAGATGATACAAATGCTGTATTTTTAAATTAATAAATCAACGAAAATTCAATGTCTTCTGATAGAAAATTATTAATCCAGTTTATAAAAGGTAGGTTTACATATTAAAAACACTGCAACATTTTGGCTGAAACTAATGAACAATCCTTTTTACACTAAGTACAATCACAGTCAAAATATTAAAATTGATTGGTGTATAGATATTAAACGTAGTCTACGAAATTTTTACATTAACATCCCGTTATTTGGTAACCGTTATTTTGTGAATAGCATATTAAATGATGCATACAGTTACGAAATGAAGTAAAGCGATGTCAAGTTTCCACACGACAATAGAACTAGAACACTCATATAATAACACTCCAAAGAAAAAAAATACATACATACATGGTCTTACAATTTTCATGACTGGATTGTACCCAAAATAAGTCTATAAACAATCTACTTCAAAAAGGCAGTGCCTCGAACAAGAACACTTTCAAAGTTGTCTAGAATAGGTCTAAACAGTTGTACAAAATCTAACTTACGCTAGCACAATTGTACTTTAATACATTCACTGAAAAATATCAATACACACACTACGGTTGTAAAGAGAATATATAATTCACATTTATATACGTAGTCGCAATTACTCCTTCAAAGTTTACAAAAGGAGATATACTTTTATTAATATTACTTTATTTGAGTTGAATACAGACTTTCAAGTTACTAGGTAATTTAACGAAGAATGAAAAATTACTATTAATAAGTATTTGATGTTCCAAAATCTATGGCAACTATGTCTCTTTTTATACATGCTATAAAATATTACAAATACGTATTAAATTAAGAATTACATTTATTATCACGTTGAAAATTGTATATATTAATTATTTTGTAAATTAACTGTAAGTAATCTAGTAAATAACTTATTGAAATGCAACAACAAACTACAAAGCTAGTTTGTACTGAAATATATTAAAGTAGAAAGTTTATGTAAATTATTTGAGTCAAACCTTAAGATACTTAAATAAAATTGAAGAATACTTGCGTTAAACATAGTAATAAAGATAAGAAAGAGGTACTCACGCCCAGAAGAAAAAAAATCGACAAATTACAAATACAGGTCCTGGGCTAATTGAAATACAATATCGTTAGATGAGCATTAAGTAATTTGAGATTTACTTGAACCGATAAATTGGCAGACATGCCTAGCAATATAAGCAATAACAATAATGTACCTATGCATGGTCCTTGGGATTTTTGTGCCGACCAGCAAGTCATACATTCTGCCGAAAACACGAATTTAAAATTTTCAACACGCCTGCAAATTTTCAAAACAATACACACTGAACATCGGAAATATCGTTTTGATTTTATGGCGCGAGAATAAATGAATGACGAGCTAGGGTCAGTGAATAGATAAATAGTTGACGTAGGTACAAGGCAACAGAGAGCGAGATTGATTAGGTGACGAGGAAATTACACAGCAAAAACAATCATATTTTCAATCTAAACAGGCGATTCTTAGCGTAATAAGAAAAACCTGTAAATTGAATTTAAAAAATATGGAAAATATTTTGAATTTAAGAAATGACTATCTCATCTAACGATATCAGTGTCATCGTAAAAGTAACATCGTTTATCTTAGCTAATTTGATCAGATATTGAGTGGAGAAGCGAGACAGATATATATTTATGGCACAAAGGCTCTGCGCGTGGGAGGGGTACAGGTGATTAGCATGCTGCTACTTCTTTCTTCTTGCTCGTGGTCGCGGCCAAGGTGGAGTCCTCTGGAAAAATATAGCTAAATCAGTAAAAGCAGACTAGTAGGGAAAATGCTACGCGGCTAGCGGCACTTTTCAAACAAAAACTATTTTGATAAAAGAGGTAAAAACGTTAAATTTTTAATTCCCGTCGCGCCCGCGTCGCACATTTATTTACTGGTTGTCAACTCGTTATCGAAGGGTTCGCATTTGAGATCTAAAGGCCGTAGCCAGAGGCACAACTTAATTAAAAACTATAATGAAATATTTAACAATAGTCAAATATTTGTAAAAATATTTCTATAGGGTGTTGACGGTAGTATACTACTCAGCTATACATATAGCTACAACATTGATCAGAATACGCTGGCTTTGACAGCGAGAAAAAAACACTTGAGGAATTTCATCTTGTCACGTGACGTCCTCGGTAGCTTAGTTGGTAAAGCACTCGCCCGGCATGCGATGGAACGTGGGTTCGAGTCCCACCTGAGGTCGATGATTTTTTTCAAGTGTTATTTATCTTCAATTAAACCTTGCATGGAATTGCTAAAAACAAAAATTTACAACTATAATGAAGACCGAAAATAATAAAATGTATGTGATTGACAAATGATGTCATGAAATCACGTAGTAAATCGTTCTAAGATAAAGCTTAGGGAACGTCCAAATCTGGCGAATTCTCCGCACGCGTTCCGTTACTGCAATCGTTCGGTGGGCCTCTTTAGCGCAGCTCATGCAAGGCTTGTACAGTCGCATTTTTTATTTATTTACTAGTTACCAATTCGTTATCGAAGGTTTCTCAATCGGGAGCTAAAGGCCGTAGCCAGAGAATTCATTTCATTTCATTTCATGTCTTAGCCCCCTGGTCCATTTCTTGTTTATTACCACTCTGTTTATCAAACGTTGCTAGCATTTTTGGAATAAAAAAAAACGCTCTCCACGACATACTTATTTATCTTTCTCACCGGTGGGGTGCAAGCGTTTGAGCACTTGCGTCAGGTCGAGGCCGGTGAGCGTCTTGAGCGCGGGCGGGATGCCGCCGGCCAGCCGCGCCACCTCGCCCGTGGCGCCCGAGTCGCCCACGAGCACGATCTCGTCCGTGCGAGCGAGAGGCGCTGATATCTCTGCTGCGATCTGCAAATGAAGGAAAGGAATTAAGCACATTGATTTTCTGCAAATATAAAGGAAAAATTGGGAAAATTGATTTTTAGGATTCCGTACCTAAAGGGTAAAACGGGACCCTATTACTAAGACTCCGCTGTCCGTCTATCTGGCCTATCTGTATCTCATGAACCGTGATAGTAAGTCAGTTGAATTTTCAACAAATACTAAAAACCAGAATAAAATAAATATTTAAGGGGGCTCCCATACAACAAATGTGATTTTATTTCTCGTTTTTATAGATAATGACGCGGAACCCTTCGTGCGCGAGTCCAACTCGCACTTGGCCGGTTTTTTTTAAATAATCTATATTTATGAAAATATAATATAATATGGCCGTGGCTTAACCGTTTGACTAAGCTATACAAGTCCATACCTTAGGCATAGCCTCCAGCACCAGCGCCATGATGGCTGCATCTCCGTACTGCTTGTAGACCTTGGCCTTGGCTAGCATGCGCTCGGCGTCGGCCTTGCCCACGTCCCCGATGGCCGTGGCCTCGGCCAGACCGAGGACCTTGATGCGTTCGGCGTCGGCCTTCGCGCCTTCTACTGTTTGGGTGCTGAGGAGAGAAATTTACGGTCAGACATATTATCCTTAGACCTGTCCTCAGATCAGAGAATATTTCTATGGACCTGTCTGTTTACTTTTATTAAAGTGTTACTTTTTATGAGTTACTACTACCAATGAGTTTATCAGGCATTGTGGCCGACGAGTTGAGATCGCAAGATCACCCATCTAAATTACATCTGACATTATTATGTATAAATATTAAAAAAGTATGTGTAATTTATTAGAACAAATATGAATCGTATTAAAACAAAGAAAATCCTGACAAGTGTAACTCGCGCAACTACGGTTTCGTACCATCGTATTTTTTTTTCTCTAGTTAACTTTTGTAGAAAATGCAGTATTTAGTTTACAGTCAAACTGCCGTAAAACACATTTTTTCTTAGTATATTTTAAACTTTTTCCTGAATTTTAAGATGAATATCAGCCGTGGAAGTTTGAAATCTATGAAGGGGTAGGTTGGCAGTTAAGTGAACAAGTGTCTTACCGTTTCCCCTCCGCAATGGCCTGCAGGCGGTAGGCCTCCGCCTCGGCCGGCAGGCGCACTGTGGCTATCAGCTCCTCCTCGCGACGCATGATCTCTTGTTGCTCCACCTGAAAAGATTAAACTTCCGATTTAGATACTTGAACGCAAGGTCACAGGTACAAACCGTGGTTCAGGTAGATTAAGAAAATCATTTTCTATATTAATTTGGGCGTATAATACGTGCGCTGGGAGTCTACCCTGCAAATTCAGTGTTTTCGGAAAAGAAGAATTAGAATTCCTTAATTTGGCCATTATTGCATATTTTTTTCATTTATTAATACAGGATGTACAAAAGAATAGGACACTCCTCAAAACCACGTGATCAGCTGGACATATACAACAATTTTTTATATGGAAGCAAAATCGAAATCGAGGCTGCTCCATACACAACTTACTCACTCGCATACCTCGATGATAAGATAATGTATAAAGCAGATGTAAAAAACACGATTTCGATGTTGCTCCAGTAGAAAAGTTGTTGTGTCACGTGGTTTTATGTGTCGTGTGTCTCCGTTTTAAGTTCGAGAGTATGTAAGTAGTTGAGTCTCATTACGTGGGTAAGTGAAGCGTAACCTAGCGATTAAAACGATACTAGCATCGGACACGCATCAGTGCACTACCTCATTCTGAAGGCTAACAAGATACTGTTGTCTTTTATTTACGCGAACACGATACATTTAAATGAAACTACTTTTACGTTTTACTTTTTACTTTTTTTAATATTAACTGAGTGGCGGTAGTTTATAGTTTTTTCAAAATATTGTAAAGACGAATAACACCTTAGTCTACCTGTGACCACGAACGCTGTAAAGTGTTCGAAACGTCAGGTTAAATAAAATGTTAATAAATCGCGAAATAATTCGTAAAAGTAGTTTCATTTAAAGGCTAACAAGATGTTTAAGGTTGTAAGTTTTTTTTACAGGGACAAACTTTGTATTATATCTAGGGATTAGGTTTTATACATCACTTTTGTGATAAAGCTTTTTTTTTCAAATATTTGTACTGGCCTTAATCTAAATCACCACCTAAAAGCTAGTCTTTTTTGAACACCTATACAAGATGTACTATGTTATGTCCTAACGCAATTATAACCCACCGCCTTTCCATAAATATGTCCACGACCTAGACTCTTTTTAAATCGTTTGCTTCTTTGCTTTCTTTGTGTAAAAGTACTGCTCGTAAAGAACTTTAATTAAAAAAAGGTAAGTATTTAATAATATTTTAATAAACTCCCCGAAAATGAAGAAGAAACTAACAAAGTGCAAGTTGCAAGAAAATATATCAATTGAAGCACAAAAATAAATGCACACTTAGATTCATTGCAAAAACAGAACCTACTAGCGGAATTAATCAGCAAAATAAACAACTTTATATCATATTTCCTAAAAGATTTCCATTCAGATGGATATCAGGAGCTAAATCAACCGTTGTAATATAATATTTATAAAGCAATTCTTCTGGGATTACTGAGACTGTTTAATATAACTTCGGCCTTACCTCAATCTGCTTGCGCCGTTCCACTACCTCGATTTGGATCTCCTCGTTTCGGATTTTCTGTTTAATCTTAGCAGCCTGCAATTCGTAAGCTAAGGCGGCTTCGGCTTTCTGGAAATAAAAAAAACACAATGAAAACGATATTCGCAGTGCGAGTGTTGGTTTAGCAGAAGATTAAAGCAATTAGGACGGGATTTTTCGATTGGTTGACTAAAATCTGAACTTATTTTGTGGTATTATTGTGTTTTGTTGTATGATAAGATACAGTCAGTATTTTTTACATATACTGCCTGGTCAATGGTGCTTATGGCAGCCGCCTAGTGCCCCACCCCGTACATGAGGAAAATGTGTCATAAGCACGAGGGTTGCACCTGAATCGTGTTGTGAAATGTTAATACCTTTGTAACCCCTCAGACCAGCTAACTGCGATACCTACAACAGATATTTCATTGTTACGCAGTATGCGTCCGGCTTCCCATAAGTTAAATATCTTTATCCGTCATCTAGACGCCTAACAAGCTGTGCTTAGTAAAGGTAATGTCATGATTGTGACTATTGGTAGACTGTCGTATCTATCAAATCAATGAACTTCACAGAGGCCACTTACCGCTGTGTTGACCTCCTGGTCGAACTGCGCCTTCTGCAGCTTGAAAAGCCGCGTGTTGTCCTCGATCCTCGTGTCCATGGAGTACTTCACGTCCATGGCACTCTTCTCGCACTCAGCTTCCTAAAATGAGCAGAAATTTAATTAGGGAACGGGTAAGTGAGGAAGATTAGCCGATTAGTTTTAATAGAGGTTAGATAGCAGATCGGGTGATGTGATATTAGTTTGTCAGAGAAACCTGTATGCAAGTTAATATACATCCTATAAATACTAGTAGTTGTCGAACTACCTCCCTTGAAAACTTCTTTTTAGGTCCTGACAGTTATAGTAATAATCTTTAGAGCTAAGGTGACATCTGATGCAATAGCCACGAATCTCGAGCACAAAAATCAGATTTTGAAATCTCTAATCATGCAACCTTTGAAATATGTGTGAAAGCAAAGTTCCCCAAACGTCCCGATTGACTACCGCGGTCTGTGTTTTTCCAAGCTGACTAGGTATAGCATGTCATCGTACACTTTCTTGGTCGTGGATAACAGAATCGTATTATGTTTTAATATCTTGAGAAGCATATATATTTACTCTTATCGCAAGGGCAACGCAATTGCAAGGTGCTCTCAATAATGGTTCCTACAGATTGGGCGACATTCTCCTTAATCCAGAAGATATACCTTACCATCTCCCTTGACAACTGCTTCTGGGTCCGCGATAGAAGCATCACTTGCAAAAGCCACGAATCAACCAGGAGCTGTTAAATTCTGAAGCAGCTTCAAACAGAAGACCACCTACCCTAATTCCAGCGTCCCTGTTGGCTTGCGCGACTCCAACGTCCGCGTCGCGCTTGACCACCGCCGTCTGCGCCTTCCCCAAGCTGGCCAGGTACTGCACGTCATCGTACACGTCCTTGATCGTGAAGGACAGGATCTCGATGCCCATCCGCCCGACGTCGGGCGCCGCCACCTCTCGAACCAGACCCGCGAACTGGTCTCGGTCCTTGTACACTTCTTCGACTGTAAGCGTTCCTGTTTGACAAAGGAAATATATCTTTTAGTTTTAGCACGTGTGGTACAGTTCACGGTATAGTGGTGATGATGATAGCATATATATTACGAAGCAATATTATTATTTTATTACACTTTTAGGACACACATATTGGGGCCGGCATTGACGCCCCGGCGGTATATGTCAAACAAAAAAGAGGACCCGAAGCATCTACTACATTAAATCCACCCAAGAAACCTTTACTAACTAACCACGTATTGAGATCTTGGAAGTAATTTTTAACCTACTTGTAACTGATGTTATCATCATCATCATCATCTTCAAAATCTCAGCCTTTTGCAATCCACTGCTGGACGTAAGCCTCTCCCGCTTTTTTCAGACTTTTTCTTGTAACTGACTAAGCGATATTAGACTTTATAAGTATTACTCGTAGACGTTTGGGCGGTAATCTAATAATTTGACAACATCGTAGTAATGTGATGATGGAGCCAGGTGTATAATGGCTCATTTGATTTTTATTGACAAGTTCAATACATTATGGTGTGTTTTATAATTTTTCAAACTATAGTTTTAATTATTTTGTAATAAAACCTTGGAATCTAAGTTTCAATACGGCTATCTCAGCTCTACTTTTAAGTTTTATGCGAAATTAAATTAAATGGGGTTATTAGAATTTCTTAAAAACAGCAAAACAGTAAGTAGTTTTCATGATTTTGTATAATACAAATGTTATATGTAATTTTGAATTGCGATTGGATAGGCTCCATATAACCACGCCTAGCCTTTTAATGAAAGGAAACAAAGAACTCATGGTAAATTATTCACCAGCCCGACTTAAATGGCAATATAAGTGGCAATATGAGATTGTCATGTATTATTTTAATATTTTTACGATTATGAGGGATTGATTGCAGGTTGACTGCAGTATTGCATGTCCATAATAATTGCAATAATAAAATAAAGTAGTATTATGTGCAAGGATCAGGGAACATACGAGTCATGTAGGTAAGTACTAAGTAAAAGGATAATTATGAGGAAATGTCATTAAGCATTCTTGGTTTAATACGGAAGGCAAACCGTCAGTGGTATCCAAGAATCATTTCGCAGCAGATTGTAACCTTTTAACGATTGTAAAAGTAAAACGTGCAACACAAACCATGTTTCTTGTCAAATAGTGTATGATTGTTAAATCTGGTTAATACAAAATTCATATAATATTTATAGTCTCTACTAGTTACGCAAGGCAACATGTTATTTTTAAAGTCAAATACACTAAACATCAGATTTAGGTCTCTTCAGGTAAAAAGGCGTCAGAAATAATAAACTTCAGCTACTGGGTATTATTCTAAAATTCAATATTTTAACAAAGAGAACTTACTTTTTAACGTTCAGGCAGGTGAGTCCGATGGTCAAAGTTATTGGCACCAGCGCTAACTTTACTATATCCATTTTGCATATTCCCACGAACTATCACAAGGTAAACTATCACTTGTTATTTCACTTACTGTCTGTCTTTGGTTATTATTTGGCACGGAAGACTATTTTGGTACGTACTTAATTTAATATTGTCAAATGATTTTCGAGATATGGTTTAACCAGTCGGTCGTCTTGAAGAAATCACACTTTTATTCAGGTCCATATAGTTAACTATTAAGTCACAGAACTAAAAATCAACACTTAAAACAAAAAAATATTCATTCAGTTTCTGCTTTTACTAGGTAATTATTTACTCTTCAATAATTGTCCATCAGCGTATCATTATTATCAGGTCCTATTACAGATTATTATTTTGGTTCGTGTAAATTTTTAGGGCATTCAAAATACACTGATAAAACTGGCACGGGCACAAATATACCTACCGTGAAGGTGTATTAATATTAAGTGGGAAAGCATAATCATTCAGGGAAAATCAAAACACAAATTTATGTTAATTAATGAAATTCATGTCCCTGCCTATTATTATATTATACATTTATGAAGCAGATGTTCTAAAACAAATACGTTTAATGATGATAAATCAATCATTAATTCAAAAGTTAGCGGGTACGCACATTCAAGACTCTTTATTTAAACTATTTAGCAGTATAGTAAGCATTATGTCATACCGACTGAACTTAGCAAATCAATACTATAAACGCATTACCTAGGTACATGTTTTGAATAATAGACGAGAGAACTAAGTCATCAGACACAAATACATTAACGTACTGTGTAGTCGTCGTATTATGCATTACATGATGTTGCAATGCAACTCAATTCAAGATAATTAGTTCTCAAAAGAAAAATAAATTCCTCTCAATAACTTTAAATTAAGTTCATACTTTCAGTTAGTATAAAAGTTGCTAACTACGAAACTGATACATTAAAGTGGATGCATTACTGGAATTTTTAAATACAGTTCATAGTTTAATAAATTATAAAAATTAACAAAGAAAATATTATTTCAGCATGCGTACCAATATTACTACGATACTAAAAACTACCGTAAAATTATGTTGTTCGTCGCGTAAACACTTTTTGCATATAAAAAATTGGCATTGACTAAAGAAAAAGGTTTCACTCAAGAATGAATAAAAAAATGCTCAAGCCTAAATTCTAATGGGCCGTCTAATATATCACTGTCCGTAGCCCAGACGTTTTTAACAACGCAGATGCGACGGTGAACTGCAAACCTAGAAACTATTCTACCGTTGAAATCTTTAAATTACTAGCAATTACAACTTTATTACGTACGTCTAAGATATATATTATAGCGTTAATAAGTGGGATCTATTTATCTCTATTTACCAAGCGAATGATATAAATATGATAATGATAAGAATGCGGTACGATTACGATTCGCTATCAATGTAATGCCGGTTGACTTTTGCGTCAGTGAAGATTATCATCTAACCTGGAGTAAGCTTCCGATTTTGATTAATTTATTTTTGTAGATTTATATTATTTTAAATGTTAGTTTTTGGAAAATATATTATAAAAGAGATAGAGTGAAAACATACTGTTTCTGCATAGTGTTGAGTAAATAGGCATACAGGTTGTTATTTTTCTAATGTTGAACAACCTTTACCATGCCATGTGACTAGAGGCACACTTACGTAAATATAGTTATTTTAGTAATGAAATCTTTACTTTATAATAATAATAAATCCATTTATTGCAGACTTTGGAAATCCATATTATTAGACGATCGTCTGGTGTAGTGGTTCACGCCTACAATGCCTGGCGGTTGCGGATTCGAATCCCGCAAGGGGCAAATGTTAGTATGATGAGCTAAAGCATTTGCATCTAAGACATGGATGTTTATAAACGTATATTTAAGTATGTATTAACATACTTGCTTGTGCTATGGCGACTAGATAACGGATAACCGTTATCTAGTCGCCATAGCACAAGCTTTGCTTAGTTTGGGGATAGATAATTAGTGTGATTGTGGAAACTATTTATTTATTTATTTTATTTTTTGTGCCATAGTTGTTCTGTGACTTCGCGATCTTTAACACGTGGAATGTTATTTTACGTAATAAGTCTGCACCATAATTGCACTAAGTTTGATAGTTCTTTCCTTTTTTCCTTTCCATATCAGTGGTTTTCATCAATGACACACATTTGTACCTACCTGCTGCCTACCTCTTTTCATTTACCAGGTAGGCACTGCCTAATTGCCTATATGCACCGCACGCCCCTGGTTAGGATTATATTGTATTAACCCATATTCTATGAAAAAGTTTGGGACAATGTCAATGGACAAAGACTTTGTTATCATTTGTGTTGGTTTGAGCGAGGACACCTAAGAAGAACCAGGTCACTAGTGACATTTGTTTGTGTTCTTTTAACACTGTCAATCTTCGATTCTTAACAAATGTCTGATATGGCAAAGGGTGTCACAATTATCCAAGTCAACGACCGCGTTGTGGTCTGTCTGAGCTTCGAATGAATTTCTACCCCTAACTATTCCGTCTGAGTGAAACAATTATAACGAACTATTTTTAAGACAGTATATTATACATATACAGAGTACGCGGTCAAGACTCAAACTTAATTGTGTGCTTCCTGCACACGTTTTATTCTAAACTAGGTAATAATAATAATTTACTGTCAGAGAAAATACAAGTTATCCATTGACAACTGTTCGAAACAATTATTGCCATAGTATGTACTGGTAAATGTCAATGCAATCGATATAGAGAAGCGAAAAACCATATATAAAAGTATTCTAAACCAGAAATTACAAAAAACTAATGAAAATAATTTTCATCATTAAATACTTTTTTGACCATGTTATACGGCCTTACTTATAAAAATCGAATAATCAACATCTTAGTAACTGATTTACTATTCACTGCTTAACTTCTTAAGTAGTGCGCAACTATTCTTCACTCATAAACGCTACTTAGGCGTTAGTTAGTTAATTACCACAATTTTTATTTTACTCTGCCAACACCGGACTCTAGTCATTAAGAAAGACCCAAAATACTGTCATTAAAGCAAAAATTCAAAAAAAGAATGTTCAAAGCAATGTCACATGTCAATCAATCTTAAGACCAAAGATAAGTCTTGTATTTTTCGACGAAGGGAAAGGTGATGGCTAGAGTCATACAGCCATTATTAAGAAATATCTTATCATTTAGGAGTGTTTAATACATCACTGTATGCGGGACCCCCTAGATGACAGCTAGCTAGACAGATAAAAAAAAACAACATTTAGACGAATTGTGAACCTCCTCCTTTTTTTGAAGTCGGTCAAAAACAGCTGTGGCTGCGACGCCAACTCGATAATTAAATTTTAAATAATAGGTACGAAAGGTACGGTAAGGGTACGATGCTGCTTATCTTGACAGCTAGTTACGAGGTCACTAAGACGATGATTAACTTTAATTAGCGTTTAGGAGTAAAGATATTTTTTAATAAGCTGTTCAGCAGTGTCTTAAATTTAATCAACGTTTATAAGTTTAAGACCGATAGTCTTTAAAGAAATAGGTAACGTTATATGCGTCTATTAAAATAATAACAATAGATGATTGTCCGTAGGTGGACTATAAGTGGGACGCCCAAAGTTAATTGGTTCAATCTTGACATTTTGTTATTGTCGTATTAATTTAAAGGTTACCCAATACCTTTATGAGATAGGTTGGAAGTATTTCTGAATCTTTACCTACCTATTAACATTTTGTAATAGTACGATAAATTAGTAAGGATTTTCAATAAGCAATTAGTTTGTGTATTTTCGTGATTATTAATGTTCATATTCAGCTTTATAAATGACACAGAAATAAACCGGCTGACGAAATTTTCAGTATTATTGTTCGATACTCGGTCAGGGATGAAAGGATGCATTTTTCTTTAATTTTGTGTCTATTTTAGTAGGCTGAACGGTATACTATTGACGCAATCACCTCTAAGTAATAAGGACAGGTTAACCCAAACCTTATTATAATAGAATTAAAACATAATTCGTTTTTGATAATTTATCTAGCAGTAGTATCGATGAGAGAGACACCGTTAGACTATCGATACTTTGGCATCATTAAGGATCGCATAAAACGCAGAAAGTACCAAACAAATTAAAAATATTTTGGCATACAAGTAGCTGATAGCTCAAGACGCGGCGTGACGAAGACAAAGAGAAATGGTGGACACAAAAAACGAAAACAGTTTCCAGATAGGATGTTGCGAACTTTATCGATGAAAGGGCTTTTTGCCAATGACAGGACTTGTTTAAAATAACGACAACGATTTAATACGGAACGGAAAGTAACAAACATATTTGTACGTCCATGGATCGAGATAATATAGTGATGAATATTTTTTCAAAGAAAGCCTTTCTATTCCATTTTACGACCACGGTTGGGGAAGATGGCCCATATTCTATCTTACCCTTTGTGCTCATCTCGTACACAAAAGACGAAAAGTTCAGGAAAATATTAGGGCTCTAGCATATTATTTTATATTGAAAAGAAAAGGATGTTGCAAATACGTCAATGAGCTATGGTACAAAGTCAGTTTCAATTAGATAGAAAAGTTTATTACGTTTTTAATAAAAGAAATTAATTTAAAAAATCTAAAAACCCGTCTAATAAAATAATAATAAAATAGTATATTAAACAAATTCACTGCATACAATAAAAGTTTCCATCAAATTTTAAGGCAAAACTTTCATAATTCCGTATATACCTACTAAAACTATTTTTGGACTAATTCGTTTGAATACCTCACATTTCAGGCATCACTTACAAAACTATATATTCTACAGTAAATAGAGATTAAAATCGCGCATTTGTGTCGTCCTTGACATTGCTCCTTCCTAGCAAATGTAATATGAACGTCAAGTGCCGACAGACACATTTGCCACCCACACACTTCCTAGTTGGATTTTGAACTTAATGTCCAAGACAATAAGGGCTCAAGACAGCTAGTGCTGATCTGCGTCTTTAATCATAGGTAATTGATATCGTGGATGGTTCCTTGGATGCAAATGTTGACATTCAAGGTTAAATTAATGTTGTGAAAAGTAACCCTATATGTATACAATACATAATGTACATGTACATTATTAAATGAAACCTATTAGATTTTATTCTTACAAATTACCTTTTACCCTAATTGTGTTAAATTAATTAAATTACCAGTACGGCTTGTAGAGAAGCCGCAAAACCGCAAAGTTATTACGAGCAGTATCAGAACGAATAAAAAATGTGGATTTATTAATAATTTATTTAAAAAGGACTCGCATAATTTTAAAAGCTAGCGATTAGCAACCTGACTGCGCAAAATTTAGTTTTTTTACAAACGTAAAACGTAAACATCTCTGGGTTCTATTTGAGAAAAGAGATTTTAGCTTTTTCATTACAATAAGTAACCTTCGTAAAAAGTTACCTGGAAATCCTAGGCATGGTTCCCTGGATTTCTAGGTTATGAATTATGATCGATCTTTTTTCCCTTTAGTCCAAATACATGAAGCCGTTAAAATGAGTGATTTGAGTTCGGGTCAGTTTCTACCCCCCCATTCTACTGCAACTATGTTAGGTCACGCTAATGACCCAAAAATAGTAAATTTCTTAACAGATTATAGATTAAGTAAGTATTACTATGTTCTTCCTGATAGACATACTTACAACAATTTCTTAATAAATACCAAAAAAATTATAATATAAAATTGATTGATGGTACTCATTAAACTGACCGTACCTGCCGTACACAAGTTACAAATGTCCAAACTTCCTCATGAAAAAGTTAGTAGGATTCTAGATGGATACTAGCGAATTAGTAACTTCTAAATGCCTGCCAATCATCTTTATAGAAACGTCAAAACTTTCCGACTGAGATCAATTATTCCACATTGAAAGTTTTATACGGGTACATAAAGATGGCTTGAGTCGGGAGTTTTGTTTTGTTAACTAAATATAGGGATTTTAATAAAGAATTTATTTTACAAAACCAGCGTAACTCACAATTCTACTTAAATAGCTAATATGTGATCCACCCATCAAACGTGTGTGTGTGTGTTATTTTTCTATGTAAATAATACACTTTATTACCCCCGTTTATTTATGGATTCTGAAAAATCCTTTTGAGTGAATCCTGTACACAAATAAATACATACAAAGACATACTTAAATAATTAGCATTTATAAATAAATCTGTAGTTCCACCGGTTTACGCTGTGGGTTGTCTGTCAGTATTTCACGTTAGCCTACTGTTTTATGCTTATAGATTAATAACGCATTAATCAATCAATTTTAAATGTAATTATTTAGTGTTCAACATCACAGCCACAAACAAAAATATGTTTACCTAGGTTATGTACGGACAACAGCACGTCGACCTACCACAAAATGTCAAATTTTCTCATTTGAAAATGAACTCTATATGTCAGGCTTAAAGTTGCAAATCTATTGGAGAATTTTTGACTTTTGGGGTAGGTCGACGTGCTATTGACTGTACATATATATTATATCTTTATAATTCATCGCAACAGTAGGTTTTATAGGTACTTCATAAAAAGTTGATTTTTATCTTTGGCTTTTGCATTTTATTGGCGGCAAGCGGTAGCCCCTCATTTAGAAAAGAAAAACCTTTTTCCTCTCGACCAACTTTCGAAATCGACCTCTGTCTGTTGGTCTATTTTCCGACTGCTTGAAGTTCAACAACGATACAGGGGGTAGTGTGAAATTGGTAGAGTATTCGCTTAAATCGATCGAATAGTAAATTTATTTGTATACTTTTCGATCAATTTATGCAACGCGAATCGCGATTGTTTAGTAAAAAATAAACACTCTAGGCCCTCAGGATGAGTAATTTAACTGAATGACGAATACATTTACAGGCACACTTAAACGTAATAGGTATTACGTAATTTTATTTTTTATCATAGTATAGAATTATTTTATTAAACTTCCCTTGGGGGGTGATTTTAATGCTCCAATACAACAACTTTTATACTCCCCACCCTACTTATATACTCTATTAACTTTTTTCTTAAGGAAGTAATAGCTTTAAGGCTGTACCCACGCTAATGAACCATCCTTTGTCAATAGTGAAAAGAAAAATAAAACATCAATTGATCCCAAAAGTTAATTTTTCTACTTAATTTCTTATAAAGTATAAATTACAGCAATAAATGATATAATATGCATGAAATTTTAAGAAAGGGAAACAACAAACAAAACAAAATATAAAGCATCACTGAAATATGTAAGTATTTCCTTGTGTCGACTCTACAAAAGCAATGTAATAAATCAGTCATGTTTCTGCGAAGCACATTTATCGCTATTCAGCTAAATTCGCTCTCTCGCGCTCGCTCGCTCAGCGCTTTCGCTAACTTATGCATTTTATTCATTAATATTCGTTTGACCTCATCTTTGAATCTTTCGGAACTCTTGGCATAACTTTAAGCTCCACTTTTTGGTAAGACATCAATTGAATAGGTACTCCGCTTGCTACTTGATATAGCTAAAACCATAGATAAAAAAATATACTACCTAAAACTAAGCTTACAGAGTAGACCGCAGACATTAAACCTAACCTAATACTCCTAATTTAAGCTATTAGTTTGTTTAGCGAACGTATCACGTGGTTTATTTGAACTTTAGATAGCTTATTAAATTGACCATTATTTACAAAGCCATAAAATATCAAGAAATCATTTTCGTTGTCTCTATGTCATCACTTGGCAGGCTATTATAATATCTAGATATCGGGTTCGTTTTCATTTCAGTACCTTTTGTTCGCTTTCATTTTGTTTAATTTACCTGACGGCCAATTTACACACAACTTCTATACGTCCTTACAGAAAGTTAATTACAAACTTGTATTAAGTTTGCGTTAGCGGAAAGGTAGTCATTTATCACACGTCCAATAGGGTTCCTGTAGCCATTAGTTTACATGTTAAAATAACTTCACGATAACTGATCAATATTTAGAATAACACTAAAAAGGATTATTTTTTATACACCAAGGTTTTCAGCCTGAAAAGCTGAGATAGATACAGGTCTTTAAGATGATTATGGTACAAATTTTGGTTAATAAAATTGTTAAGAACATAATTTTCATTACTTTTTCAGTTAAGATGGCCAGTTACAAATTTTTTTTTGTGAATAAATGATATAGTTTAATAAAAGAGTTTCTCCCTCGAAGTCAGAACGATTTGTTACATAAAAAGCTCAAAATCTTATTTCGGTGACTGATATTTTCCGTTAAGATCTTTATCACGTATACTATCGCGATTCCATTCACCACCCTCGAGTCGTAACGATAGGCTGGCAATCTGGCATGACCCGCCGCGCGCGACGACCGCGGCGGGACTGCCGGCTCTACGGCGGGTATTAACAACGATTTATACCTCGATGCTATCGTTAATATTGCGGACTTGTTACGACCGAGATTTTTCTGCTCGATTCCTTGATGTTTGAAGAAATAAGGACTCCAGTAGATTGGAAAACTACAAACGCAAGTACTTGTAAGATAGAAAATTGACAGCCGAAATCAGGATAAATGAAATTAGTTTCATTGGGGGTTCGTTTTTTAATATTATATGACAGCCGCGGTCCGTGTAATAGACTATTAAACCAAGATTAAAAAAGGTATATATTAAGAACAAATGTTGTAAATTACCATAAGGTAAAATAAAATAGGTAAGTGAAATAGAACGGGATCCGAATTGCAGGTCATTTGGTCACTTTTGGTCTAAATGATTCAGAGGACTGGCAGATTGTTCACAATTATTGTTAACAAAATCAGGTTGAAGGTCGCACTGTACAATAAATATATTCTTAAGCCCAAGCCCGACTTACACTTGGTCGGTTTTAGTTTTTTTAGATTTTCTAGAACTTTAAAAAACTAAACTCACTACTGATATCCGTAACTAGGTACCTACTATTTCTAACAAAATGCAACAAAGAAACTTTGTCAACTTTGTTACTTACATAAAATTAAAGTTTGAACGTTCAGTAAGTCCATTTACGACATGAATGGCGGATGCAGTCAAGGACAAAATCTAGACTGAAATAAAAGGTAATGTAACTAAGGAGTTTTTTTTTGTAAAAAGAGATTGTCTAGTCATTTAAGTGGGATTGTTACCCACATAGTACTTAAGTGTTGATTTTATATTATGTTTACATTCAGTAATTTTATTAACCCTTGTTGCTTCAGTGTTCAATAAACCGCAGGAAGTAATCAAACATTTTATAGTTCATCCCGTTACTTTTGCTTAAGATCTTATTTACGAGGCATTTTAATTTACAATTTATCACATTATAAGATTTGTGTCGTGTGGTGCCGGCACGTAAAAGAATTGCACCACCCCTTCTCTTCCTATGGGTGTCGTAAGAGGCGACTACAGGAGAACCACCACAAGAAGACGGGAAGCAGCGTCTCCTCTCCACCATTGGCCAAACTGCGATCGCCAACCCCCCTGCGAAGCGTGGCGATTATGGCAAAATCCTCCTTTTGGAGAGGCCTGTGTCCAGCAGTGGACTGATATAGACTGGTGATGATAATGATGATTAGATTTGTAAAAGTGGTAATATATCACGTAACATAATAAATTTAATCCCTGGAATCAATTTATCCGGATTTATTTTATTTATTTAAAGGCACAACTACAGAATACAATTCAATACATATTGAGTCGAAAATTTGTAATCTAGGTTTCACGTTAAAATTCCATCCAATTTATTGTTGTATACATTTAGTTGTGTTTTTTTATTTTTTTATTCGGAACACTAACAGCATCGATATATTCCATGAGAACAATCATATAACCGTAGCTATTTATTATATTATTAATATTGAATCAATTATAGTACGAGAGCAATAGCGATATTGTAAAACTAGAAGAGTATTTTTGAAGAATTAGAACCGATTCGCGTACGAAATCGCAAAAATCGTATTCGAATTCATAAGAAATTGTATACGATTATATGGTTTCGTATGCGAATTTGAATTCTAATGCATCGAAAATACGTCCCCTTCGTCGTGCCCTGTGTAGTGAGTGATGCTGATGTGTCGTAATTATGCTGAGTGAGGTCCTTTTGCAATGGGCTTCGCGAGTCGCGACACTCATAAAAGCACTGTTCCGGCATTTGATGGAGATTTTTATTGTTTTTTAAGGCTAAATGGCGCAGAATGTACCTATTTTATGACTACGTTTGACTACGTTTTGTTTGCAACCATTCTTCTTTTTCTTGTTTATATTGTCTTTTTGTAATAAAAACTATGTATAAAACAAATAAGTACGCCACACCATACTTACTCCTTATAATTTGTGTGGTTTTTTTACATTTGATCTGGACAAGCTTCTTTCAAGAATTTAATAAATATAATCCAAACTAGAGCAGAAGCTCACGACGTCAATGACTTCACACAGAAGCGACACTTAACTTTGCTAACCAAGCATAAAGAGCTACAGATTTAAACAAGCATTAAAGTTGCAGATTTACACCATGGACTAAGTAATAGCCTATGATTTACACACTAAACTAATGATGATAATGTGTTTCGATTTTTCCATGATATACATGAGTATTTCATGGGAAAATCTCGGGAAAATCACATTATATGGACATTAATGGACATGTATGAACATATCCATGAATGTCCATATAATGTGATGTTTCCCGCTCACTGCTGTGACCTAGTTATCGGGGAATCGTTCGAAGCCATTGTTTTACTTTGCCTCCGCACAGGCACTCATGGGCAACGGGGATACCTACTATTTATAGATAGATAACCAACCTTTGGCAGAGTAGTCTATACCTTATTTAATTATACATAGAAAACTTAGCTTAACAGCTTTACATACCACCATAAGGTGCTGACCTTAAGTTAAAAACAATCAGTTTATAACGGATGTTAGAGCTTTTGGCTGTATGAACATGAATATCAGGCCAAGAAGTGTTGTCTACATCAAAGTCAAAGTCATTTATTCAGTAATATTAGCCCTCTTCCGGGCGCTTATACACGTCCCATCAACAGGATACCTGTCATGTATTACCTTAGTAATTTGATTTCCACACAAGCTATGGCTTCACTTAAGTGTAATTCGATTTGTGATAAATTTTAACACGATACAGTATACTGTATACTTTTTCTTCTATATATTATTATAAGATAATTATATATTTAAAATACAAATGTGATTGACCTGTGATATCAACGCACAGGCCAAACCTTTAAGGTTAGAAAATTAAAGTTTCGCACACGTAATGCTCATATGACGAAGGCATCCATTAAGGAAGAATTGAAATGGGGTTTCAAAGTTTGTATGAAAGTCTGTCAGTTTTATAGGATCTCCAAGTTTTGTGTTTAGGCTGACGTATGAAAATTGATTCATAAAAGTCTCAGCGTTTTTGACAAAAACACCTCCTATGGGGAGAAAAGAGGGATGAAGTTGTGTGTGGGATTTTTTTTTTAAATAATGTGGTTTGTTTTACTCCTTTCTGCCAAATTTTAGGTTTTTTACATTGATTTTCGAGGTCATAATATTTATTTATCTGTATCACATGGTTTCAGGTTGTTTCTTTCGATTGTGTGCAAACCTCAATTGTTATAAATCAATCGTTGTTCACAATTTTTCAGGTTTTATTCAGTAATCAGCAGCATACAGTCCATTCATCCATAACATGTAATCAGTTTAAACTATAACTAGGTTAAAGGTACAATGTACAATACAATTACCGTTGGTATAACATACTTTACCTATCTATACCATAGAAAGTATTACTACGCTCTGTCTCCTACGATGAAATTAAACTTGAGAATCATGATTACACGTTATAGGTACCACTGATAGTTTCCGTTACTTTACACAATAAGACATTATTACATAATAAGTAAATACTGTTATTATAAAACAACATTGAAAAACGTGAAAAATATCAGGTACTCTATAAAACTAATGCTCTACCTCGACGATAGTTTAATGTATGTGCATTTAAATTTATTTTTGCTTTTTCGTTGTTCATCTTAAAGTAAAAGTTGTTTCTGTTTATTAAACATATTTACCTACTAAATCTACACCCTGTATTGTGGATTAAACAATAATATACTTGAACAAGACAGCATAATATCGAAATAGCAGTCTTCATTTTGATTGCCCTGAAACGGCAACAGTTTGGCCATTAAAAATAACAACCTTTTTATTCAATCAAATGTTAATTAACAGCGCGGAAGATAAACTTTATGTAAGAGCGTTTGCAGAAACGGAGATAGGCACGTAAAATACGTTTTCTCGCCATCTTAGTCTTAACTCAAAAGAAATGACGTAGAAAAAATGGGACGTCACGTCCAAAATGATTTGAGGATCCCTTTCCACTTTCCAGGAAATATTATTGGCGTAAGATGTCGGCGCAGTGCTAATCGTAAATAGTAATCGTTTGTAGGTACCTGTATTTATAAGCGGGTTTTGTTCGTGTTACTTAATTTTGACGAAACGACCATTAAAAGCGCGGTGATTTTCTAAAACTTTGAAAGCGGGTTCGATTCCTTGATAAAGTAAATTCAGAAAACGAACTTTTCTAATTTGATCGATTTCTCGGGTCTGGGTGTGCAGGAACACGTCCCTGTAAAATTATTTGTTTGGTACCTCTTAAAAAGGGACGTTAATTCCTTACTTCGAAACCTTGATGATTAGATTATAGTTGAGTTATCTGGCATATTACATTTAATTACTTTCAATAAGATCAGTCTAGGAAAAATAAGTAATTTTCCAGAAACAAATTACTTAGACAAGTAGGTATGGTACTTTCGTATAAAATTTCAAGAATATTTTACCCAATTTTAGTTTTTCGATCACCTCGTTAAAATTGTGTTGTTGTTGTTTGTTTGATTGTTCAATTGCAATATTTTTACCGCTGTTATTTTTAATACACACGCCATAATATTATCGCAGTGTAAAAATATTATTGATCCGGTTTTCATCTGCTAATGGAAATGATCGACTAACAGACATTTGTTTTTATTCAAGAAAATAAATAACCCATAAAATCAGCTCTAAAATAACAGTTTTGGTATTAATTTTGTGACTACCGATTCCAAGGAAGTTTGAAGACTTAAATATTAAAATAAATCACATATTTACTTTGTTAGAGGCTGGATAGTTCCAACTTTTATTTTGATTTAATAAAGCTTTGGATTATAAATGGAATATATAAGGTCCGATTTTATTAGTGTACATCCTGTTAACCTGTGACTATATAGGTAAAAAGCAATCTTAAAAACCTACTTTCAAATGTCTATCATAAAAACTAAAAAAGTTAAAATAAAAATACAAAATAACAACATCGACTTCATATTGCATAAACTTGTCCTATCTTCAACTCTTTGTCGCTCTGTATAAGAGGAAGGAATAAGACAATAATCATATGGTTAAACGTTAGGACGAGTTTATGCAATATGAAGTTAATGTTGTTGATTTTTAACTTTTTTAGTTTTTATGGCACACGTTTGAAAATAGGTTTTTAAATTACGATTGCTTTTCACCTATATAGTCACAGGTTAACAGGATATACACTAATAAAATCAGACCTTATATATTTAAAAACAGAGTCGTATTGTTACCTATACCATTTATGTCCGATTTTAATGATTTTTGATTCGTTAGATTGTTTACGCTTCTGATAGCAGAATTTATTTTAACATCAAAAAACAGTTTTAAAGAAAATTAATTTTCTAATACAAATGTATTAATTCATTGCTACAGCCGGAACAGCTAGTTATACGATTATATATCTTAGTTAGTGTAGTTATTTTCAGGTATTATACATGACGTAATACCTAAACTATAATTGACTGGCAATAAATTATTTTTTACTGATTGCGTAGATAGAGTCTGTTACAATTCTTCCAAACCTTTACTTTGTAGAAGCGATAAATCTCGTCAAATATTCCTTTAGTGGGCCCGAATTACAGAGTTTGACCATCTAGCGGCACAGCTGTTACCAATACCAGCTCCAACTTTGTGAATGCCTAATACCTATCGCGGTCCCTGAAAATATTTTGTGGGCACTGTCCCATCAGTTAAAACTTCCATTTGGTAGGTCATTTTGTAAAGTATGTAATAGCTTCAATGTTTTGTATGAATAAAATGTAAAACCTATGCTGATCAATCAAGCCACCGAAAATAATATTACAATTAATTGTGAAACCGCAAGATGACGTAACAATCAAAATAAAAATTCTTGTGTTTCTTTCGCTTGGCAGGAGAATTTAAGGTTGTACATATTTATTCTTTGTTTCACAAATCTGGCTCTAGCCCCCAAAGTGTTTATGTTTAACTTATAAAATTATTTTTGAGGGCCCATATCACAATAAAAATCCCTAACTTAGTTTACATCTTTAAGCTGGCCAACTAAAAGCGGACTTCTTCGCTATAATTTTTATCTCCAATAAATGGGTGCGCCTTTTTTCACATAACTTTTTAAGTCCAGTTAGTAAGTAAGTCCAGTATTAAAAAGAATCCAGAACCGTAAAAATGATAGTTACTGTTTAATGTACACCACGCAACGCAACACAAGCAGTAAATAGAATGGTAAAATTTTGGGGTAAAAGTTTGCATTTTTTTGATCAAAATATGTTTTACGGTTTCTTAAATTTAACGGTTATTAGGAAGTATACTAGTACACATAAAAATGTTAACCAAACTGACCGAATACAAAGACAGGCCGACCCTTTTTGCGCCTAGAGAATACTAACGTATCGTTGTGAGGGTTTGGCTGATTGCGATGTTCGCTGGCTGGAAATTCAGACAATACAGCATTTTAATGTTTATTTGGCGTTTTATGAAAAAAACACGACTTCTTACGGGCACGGGATAGTTTTGTGATTTAAGTAAACTCTTTGTTTAAGAGTTTTGGTGTCTTTGTATTAATTTTAGTAAAGGCATCAGGCTACGGAGGATGACGGAGGCCATTTGAGTCTGGTGATGTATGGTCATCTAAATATTAAACACGATAAAGATTTATCAGATTAATTTAACACCACATATAACAAATAAACTAACAAACTACGTACCTATTCATATCTTCAAATAGTTTTAATCTACCTTCTTCTAACTATCGTATCAATTCTAAGCTAAGCTGATGCTGGCTCGAGCCAGGAGTATGATACTACTTTTCAAAGTGTAAAACCTTCCAATGGTAGGCTTATCTTATTGGTTACGATAATTGCCATACATTTAAAATAAGAGTGTGTTTTATTGTCTTTAATACCATAATAATATTATTATTTTTTTACATTAATTATCTAAGAAATTATTTCATTAATATCTTAGATAATTGATGCAATAAAGAGTAAAATTTTAGAAAACAAATAAACAATTGCGCTAACAATTATCCTTATACAATATTTATAAAGTTCTATAGAGCTTTAATGTTATAATTCTAAAATAGCCCAATTATAAATAAGCCTTAAATGTAGGTGCGAGTGAGTTAATCGGGCTGTACTTTATTAACTATAAATAGGTTACTATAATTAGAAATTCCGAGTAATATAAGAGATTAGAATAAAATAACGGTTTATCTGAACAATTAATGTATGATACTTAACTAATTATGAGAGACAACATAAATAATCAAGACAAACATTGGGAGACGTAAGTATCCAAATGAACAAAACAATGTCACAATATATACCAAATGAAGCATTATAAATGAATTGAAATTAAAAAAGCATATTATGAAAACTTATTGGTTTAGTATTGGCCACAAACAAACTTAAGGCAAGCATTGGAATGTTGGCCCAACATGACGGAGAGCAACCTTGGCCAAATTTCAGTAGTAGGCCACTTGGAACTGGTATGTGACGAAAACGCTTTCATTGGGTCAACTGGTGGCAAGTGTTCTTGACATTGGCCGCTTCTGACTGTTATAATACTTATAATACTTACTAGTTTGTGCGAAGGTTGCGGTTATGAACGAGGGCAAGTCAAGTTCACGGACTCGTGATTGAATATATTTGGTACGGTAATATACATTTTAGACATTGGCATTTATATTATTGCGATTATTAGTGCAGTTCTATTTACTTACTAATTTTAAAAAGGTTATTTAGTAGCCTATGAAAGTATCTCGTTAGATAATTATAGTTATTTTAATCAACCATATTAATTTATTTACATTATATCAATAAAAACCAATAATAAAACCAATAAAACCAATTTATTTCTGTAAATAGGCTTAAACTAAGCGCTTTTACACGTCCCAATATTTTTTTCCCTACCACTACTTCGGGACAATTTTGGGCTAGCGCCGAGAAGAAGTAGCGCAAGAAACTCGGTCACTATTGTCAGCCTCTTTTTAAATAGTATATAGTTTACATTACAAGATAAATGTACCTGTGCGAGCAGGGCAGTATTTATTTCCAAATATTTTTATCATTTATATAATCATTTACAGTATAATATCCTTTTTTCATTAAAGTTGTTTTAATATGCGATTTAAATTTTAACAGGGGCAGTTCTACAATAGACGCTGGTAATTTATTAAAAAAGCGAATACATTTTCCCATAAACGAATTACCCACTTTATGCAGTCTGAAATTGGGAACGGCAAGTTTATTCTTATTTCGGGTGTTAAGATTATGAATGTCACTTTTCTTAAGGAATAAGGACAGGTTTTTGCGGATATACATTATATTTTCATAAATAAATTGGGATGCTACTGTTAGTATATTAATTTCTTTAAACAGTTCTTTTAAGGATTCTCGGGGTCCAAGGCCGTAAATTGCCCGTACAGCTCTCTTTTGCAGTACAAATATAGATTCAATGTCTGCTGCTGAGCCCCATAACAATATTCCATAAGACATTATACTATGAAAATAGCTAAAATACACCAATCTTGCCGTTTCAACATCAGTCAGTTGTCTTATCTTTCTCACGGCATAAGCAGCAGAGCTAAGTCTTCCCGACAGAGTCTCGATATGCGCACCCCATTGCAAACGGGAATCTAAAGTGATTCCTAAAAATGTAGTGGAACTAGATGTATTAAGTTGTTCATCTTTTACAGTTATATGTGTCGAAACAAGTTTTACGTTGGGCATTGTGAATTTGATGCACTTTGTTTTATTTGCATTGAGCATAAGATTATTGGTGGTGAACCAATGCAATACTTGCGAGAGTGCATTATTTACATCGTCAAATGAGTCTTTACCTCTCTTGATTTTAAAAATCAATGAAGTATCATCTGCAAATAACACCGTCTCACAGAGGTCTTTCGTAAAAGATGGAAGGTCATTTATGTAGATTAGAAAGAGCAGAGGCCCTAATATCGAACCCTGCGGCACGCCCATAGTAAGAGGCGACCCAGAAGACTCAGCTCCATTGATACAAACTTTTTGTGTTCTGCCTGTGAGATAAGAGTTTACTAAATCTGAGGCATCGCATGAAACACCATAGTGTCTAAGTTTTTTCAGTAAAGTTTGATGGTCCACACAATCAAAAGCCTTAGAAAGATCACAAAAAACTCCCAAAGCGTCCTGCCTACTTTCCCAAGCATCAAACACGTGTTTCAAGAGTGCAACTCCAGCATCTGTAGTGCTTCTACCTTTCGTGAAGCCATATTGTTTTTTATGTAACAATTTATTGAGGACAAAGTGTGATAAAAGTTGATTAAAAATTACTTTTTCAAAAACTTTACTAAGTACTGGTAAAATTGAAATTTGTCGAAAATTTGAAGGATCATTTTTCTCGCCTGATTTATATAAAGGAATTATCTTACTAAATTTCATCAAAGTAGGAAACTGTTTTTCTTCAATACATTTATTAAAAATAATTGTAAGATAAGGGGCTATCGTATTTATAATTGTATTGATAATATTGACTGAGATCCCCCATAAGTCCTCAGTTTTTTTCATGTTTAATTCCTTAAAGGTTTTTATTAGTATATCAGGATTAATATGTCTAAAATTAAATGGAGTTTTGCACTCATCAACACCCGACTTGAGAAGGGATTCAGCTAGTTCAGCAGAAGAAGTCAGTTCTTTAGTTGTAGAGGGAGCTATATTTGAAAAGAATTCCTCTAAGGCATTTGCAACTTCTGCATGTGAGTTAATTATTTTATCCCCAATTTTAAGAGAGTAAGTGTGATCCTTCTGTTTACGCCTACATGTTTCTTTATTTATTATGTTCCATGTGGCCATTGCTGCATCATTGCGCCTATGTTTAAAAAAAACTAGTAAGTAACCAGATCGACAGAGCTGATAAACATTTGCGTGGATTTACGCAGATAAAAACTATGATTATAAAACAACATTTACTAAGTATTACTAACAACTACGCAATACATTAAAAACTTCCCTATTTACTTTTAAATATAGGCACGGTTGACTAGGTTTCTGACGTCATTGGTTTGACAAGTAAAACCGTGTTTTTTTTCCGAAGGTAGGAAATGTAGGAATTTCCCGGTTGAACATCGTAGTCAATAGTGTTTATTGTTATGAAACGGAACGTAGCAACGGTTCCGAGTTTAAGAGCTCATGCACACTAGAATCCTCATTAGAGTTTCTCATTAGAGAAACCTCTGACTTTCTGTATTGGTGATCAATTCTGTTTATGGTTTTAATGAACATCAATTTTGATTTACATTAAAACATATAAATAAGTACCTATAGAAGTATACAAAAAAAATATTACAAGCCAAGTTAATTTAAAACTACAAGGGGCAGATGGAATTACTTTTCGATTGTTCTTTAAAAACTTGTTTTATCTTTTATGACCTAACATTGTACTGTTGTATGTCCCTGGAAAAATGGTTACTAGAATAATAGCTGCGTCTGGCATTCATAAGACGTCACTATGATCATGCATTGCTTGTATTGCCAGCACTAGCAGAGGGCTATGCGCCTCTTTCCTTCGCGCCATTCAACTCTCGTTTTCTGTCTCTTGGTAACCACTAACCAAAAAAGGCTCTACTCCACCTGACGTAACCACGTGGTGCTAATTGTTCAACCCATTTCAGTCATATCTTAGTACATTGCCCCTACATTGCCCACCTAAGTTCATTTTTGTATTGCCAACTTCAGAGTTTCCTCGGTAACTATATCGCTGTTAGAGGAGCATTTCCACTAAAACGAAAAGAAGAGGAAAAGTGTTTCATTGAAGCAACAATCAAAGCGGAGTCCGCTCTATAACCTCTGATTCCGTATCTTGCAAAGCGAAAATTGTCCAATTCTGGCTTTAAAATCGCAAAATGACACCAAAAAACAAAAACAAAGCAATCTAATGTCAGTGCTGCCCATAGATGTTGACACTAACTATAAATCGGGTGTTGACTGCGCGATTATTGCTGATTGCAAAATTTTAGGGAATAAGGGGGCCCGGTCTCGTATCACTCCGCTAATTGAGTGTGTATAGCTCCTAAGCTCAAACAATACCTAACGACTGAGTTGAGAACGCTTCTCATTTACGGAGTAGAATTTATTGTCTGCCAATCGGTAACACAAATAAACGCATTTGTGCTTTGGTGTCGGGCAGAAAAAAAGAGTTGAATATAAATAACGATAGTAACGGTGTATTACGGCTCAATTCTCCATCATTATGTATAAAAATACATCTACTTAACAATTTGGAAATAATTCATAAATTATTCTTAACCTTGCAACAGAAATAGTGAAAATCTTGAAAAGGACAAATTCTTCTCTCTCTAGTTTTTGGATGTTATCCGCAATCTTCTTTGTATGTGCAAAAATCCAACAGTTTAGAGTGAGTTCTGTACGATGTTTGTTTTCGTATTATACAGAAATCGATTTAACCCCTCAGCCCATCGAAACATGTCATATTTAAATCGATCAAATAAAATAGACGACTATGATGAAATCGCAGAAATGAAATAAGCCGTAAAAGTGTAAAATGACATATCAGCCAAAATGTATGACGGAGTAGTAGCTAATTTTAACGGCTATATCGAACGCCTTTTATTTTCATTTAGTCATTAAAATTAATTGCCCAACTATAACCAAAATATTGAAAAAGTTCAATTTTTTTTTCTCTATAAGATAAAGAGATAAATCTTTCTGACACCGAATGTATAGTATTTAGGGTATAGAAGGGTATTGAGTTCCATTCGTGAGATCCAGACAGACATTAAAAACCTGGACGCCGCGTTCGCTTAGTCTGACGGTGACGATCCCTGGAGAGATGTGGCTCACGAAACGTCCTCCGAGGTTTTAAAATAAATAGGTTCGACACCGCGTAGAGTAGAATTGTGTACTTAACTCTGTCAAGAGCAGGTCGCCTGAAAATTTTCGGGTAATCCTGAAGACGAAGTATTTTTTTTTATGTTTATGCCCCTATGGGAAGCCTAGAAGACTTCTATGCATCGCGGCCGATCATAGCCGCGCGCGATCAATCGCAGCGATTACTTGCAGTTTGGAAATGTATGGCGCTGCTTCAAGCAAACGTGCGCCTTTGTCGCACCCCTCGGAATATGAATTCATACTGCATCTAGGTAATTTAAGAAAATGGTTGAAAAGTCATTTCAGGAACGCGTCCGAAACAACATGCAAGTATTGTCGTATGCAATTGATGGCAAGCGGCTACGATCGGCTAAACCATAATATAATTGAACCGAACCGATGAAACCATAATTAATTACATTACGACCGTCGTTAGATGTTCGTGTATCGGACTGAAAAGCGGTTGCATGTTTGAATACCCCTTGAGAACTGTGAACTGAAGGTGCGTGTAGGTAATTTTCAGTAATAGTGCGTTACATTGAACTTTATTTATTTAGCAACAAGTTAACATTTTGTCAAACGAGTATCCTTATGGGAATTCATACTCACACGAAACTGTACATCAACAAATACGTTGACACAATATAATTTTTAATACCTAATTTTTTAATGTTGTATTATGCGTAAGGGTAATAAAAATTCATCATCTGTTAGTATACTATGGTAAAACTTCACTATGGTGATGATGTTAGCATGCAGAACATTGAATGTCATTCATAACGACAACTTATAAAATTTGTCGAGAGCACAAGTTTGGAAACTAGTTAACGATGTTTGTGAAATACCCGCGTGTCGCTGAAAAGTACTTGTTTTGAAGGTTTCCAATCTACGGGTGGCAGGATTTTACTTGCGCATCTAAAACCGTGTTAACAAAGTTTTTAGCAAATAAACTGAAATACCAAAAAGTTATGTAAGTATTACTATATTTTATTATACAAGTAAATCCGAATATTTGTATAGAGCGCCAAAGAGCACGATCTCCCGCTCTTTAGGGTTCCGAACCCAAGGGGTAAAACGGGGCCCTATTACTAAGGCTCCGCTGTCCGTCTGTCCGTCCGTCCGTCCGTCCGTCCGTCCGTCCGTCCGTCCGTCCGTCCGTCCGTCCGTCCGTCTGTCTGTCCGTCCGTCCGTCCGTCCGTCCGTCCGTCCGTCCGTCCGTCCGTCCGTCTGTCTGTCTGTCTGTCTGTCTGTCTGTCTGTCTGTCTGTCTGTCTGTCTGTCTGTCTGTCTGTCCGTCTGTCCGTCTGTCACCAGTCTGTATCTCATGAACCGTGATAGTTAGAGAGTTGAAATTTTTACAGATGATGTATTTCTGTTGCCGCTATAACAAAAAATACTAAAAAACAGAATAGGCTCCCATACAAAAAACGTGAATTTTTTGCTGTTTTATAGATAATGGTACGGAACCCTTCGTGCGCCAGTTCGACACGCACTTGGCCGGTTTTTTCATCCAGCCACTGCCAGCCATCTTCCTAAGGACGTCAGCCCATCGGACTGGGGGACCGTTAATTATAAAATTTACAGCCTTTTAATTAGCACAACATAAATAAAATGAGTAGTCATTAACAATTTGTGGCAATAATAAAAAAAAAACAGCAGTAGATGTTTCAGTATTCTTAACGATTCTCAACTTGGACATTTTCGAAACCCCTAGTTGCGGGCAAATTAAAAACCTTAACATCTGCGAGATTCAAACAAAAAACAACCCTTTAAAAGTTCCGTGAAAAAGACTGTGCATTCCATGCGATGCATGTCAAGGTTAAAGCTTTCAAACTAGCTCGGGGGTCGTTTAGACCAGGGATGTAAGTTTATACAGAGATATGGTTTTTTTACCCGACCAAAATGATGGTTATACATTGTTTTGTATAAGTGCCATTGATGGCCAATTTGCAGAAATAAATGACTTTGACTTTGACCTTTCAAGATACAAGATTTTTTCTTAGCTTAATAAAAAAAAGTTTTACACGACTTTCAGTTACCTTACTCTACTGACCTTGTTTAGTCGGCTTTTTGCAAGACGTAAGTAAAAACTATCTTTCAAGGTTCAGGTAAGCACCAAACACACCTACACGCGAAGGGTCGTGAAAACCTTTTGATCATTCCCTTAGTCCGATAAGTATAGATAGTAAGCATCAAAGAAAAGACTCACCTTTTGACCACAGCATAAGTAGCTCCAACAGTTAACCCAAGATTAAAAGCGCTCATCCATAATAGAGACATGGTTACAGCCTTCCTGGCTTCACTTTGGAGAAACGGAACGTTGAGGGCACTGCACTGCACTAGGGAAGCGAACAGTTCATCCCGTTAACGATACAAAAAAGTATTCCCGTGTCAAACGGAACAAAAATAGGTTCGAAACAATAGAAAGCGCGGGAACTTTTTTTAACATGAAAGAACTTTTCAATGTATTAATGTAAAGTAACAATTTTTTTTTTTCGAAATATGTAGTTGTCATATGTCCGATTTCTAAATTTAAAATAACAGTCCTAGAGCACCGTGTATGAATGTTAGCGATCGAGTGGCGTGGTCGCCCCGTCCTTTACAATATAAAGTGGAAGTTTTCCCCCGCACCGCTGTGTCGTAAACCCGAACGTTATTTTCTCGTTTTAATGATGCAATTTCGTTGCAATCGGGAAAGGCCATTGTTATAATGGGTAAATTTTTAGCTTGATCGAGAATTTAATAATTAAAAATAAAAGCAGCTAATTTAAGTAGTGGAATACAACACTAAATATTTTTTTAACATACTTTTGCGTCATTCACTAAAGGAATTTTCGAAAATTAACGAGTTGTTCGTTTGTTGTTGGTTGGTCATTAAGGCTCTTTTGCACTTATATTTATAACTATAAACTTTCAAACCATCTACATTTAAGGTTCCTTTACTTACAAATTAGGACGAATATAATATCAGAAAATATATTTATTTTGATAGCTATTAAGTTTGACTGTTCTAAACTAATAGTCTGGCGTTTTGGATTACTAAGGTGCAAAGAGAGAGTTTAGTTTGTAGAGTAGTACAATTGAACCAGTAAGAAGTTTTTGCGATTAGAAAACCCTTTACATTATTGAGCGTACTGAGTTACATTATTTGATATGCTCTTAGTATTTGTTCAATATCCACGGGTACCCCTCGCTTTCGTTTATAAAATGTGTCATTTTCTGATATCATTAGGTATATTAATAATGCTTGATAGTGTCGTTAAGATACAGATAAGTAATATTATATTAAGGGTTTGTTTCTAAAATACAATCTATTCCGAGTTTATATATTTTTTTAAGGTTTACCAGTAGTACAGAGTTAGTATTACACTACGTACTAGTAGTCACTAAATCTTATCCTTGTATCGATACGTTAAAGTATTTTACATTCTTTTTGTAAATTAAGGTTCTTGCTTAGTTTTTCCGTCGGCCCTACGTTTTCCTTTTAGGTAAGTGATTGGGAAAACCAGACATGTAAGAGATATTCAAGATCGAAATAGAAAAAAGTTATTTAAATTTTAAATACATTTATTTAATTAATAGTAAAGAAGACAAATACTGCAAAAATATAGGTTACTTAAATATGACTTGACGAAGGAATCTAAACGTAAAGCCTACGTTTAAAGAATATTTGTACAAATGGAATGCATTTAGGTCTGGAAACAACGAGGTTATAGCTGAATGGTGAAGAAAAATATCACAAATACTAATACATAGCGGAACATTCCGCTCGTAACGTGAGCTCCATACCGGGCATAAGGATAGAGGTACATCAAAGGAATACAAAGAATCGCTCCAGGATCTCGAGCTAAAGCTTATTACTCATTGGCAAAAAAAGTTTTTGCTGAAACTTGGAACATCGCAAATGGGCTCTTACCAACACTATAATGTACAGTTAGTTTGTAACCTGCTTTATTGTCTGGTTTTAGTCTCCAGGATCTCTCAGCCAGAACGGTATAAACAATACTTTATTGATGAAAGAAACTGTTATTAATAGAGGCCCTGAAGGATATTCTAGTGTAACTATTTAAAGAGCTAGCCAGTATTACCAAAAAACTACGAATTGCTATACAAAGATGATTTAAACTCTAGTTAATTTACATCAATTAGGTAAGCTGTAAAATATAATCCGCCAAAAATATATCTTCAGGTTGAATGTACTATTCTAGACGGGGAAGGTTGGTAACGTAATTTTTTTAGGGTTCCGTACCCAAAGGGTAAAACGGAAACCTTTTACTGTGACTCCGCTGTCCGTCTGTTTGTCTGCTGTCTGTCTGTCTGTCACCAGGCTGTATCTCATGAACCGTAATAGTAAGACACTTACAATTTTCACAGGTGATGTATGTCTGTTGCCGCTATATCAACAAATACTAAAAACCAGAATCGAATAAATATTGAAGGGTGCTCCCATATAACAAACGTTTTTTTTTATTGCTCGTTATTATATAGATAATGCTGCGGAACCCTTTGTGCGTGAGTCCCATTCGCGCTTGGCCGGTTTTTTGTACGGCAAAATACCTGTGTTCCGGGGGGAGTAACAGGTTGTGTATTGGCACTGTGGACTCTTTGGCTCAAACAAAAGGAATGACTGCAGTTCACTGCACTAGCCTTAGTGACACATCTGCAACATACCACTGCATGTTTGTTCGAACGGAACAGGTATCTCCGTCAAGCAATGGACATCGACCTAAACTAGCTAGGATAATGAGATGTCTTTAGTTTTGTAAGGATTCGTCTTTCATTTATTGTAAAAATTAAAAAAACCGGCCAAGTGCAAGTCGGACTCGCGCACGATGGGTTCCGCACCAGTATCTAAAAAAAGAGTATAAATAACACGCCCCCTTAAATATTTATTTTATGTTTTTAGTATTTGTTGTTATAACGGCAACAGAACATCTGTGAAAATTTCCACTACCTATCTATCACGGTTCATGAGATACAGACAGACAGAAAGACAGACAGACAGACAGATAGACTGACAGACGGACAGCGGAGTCTTAGTAATGGGTCCCGTTTTACCCTTTGGGTCTTCTTCTTCTTCTTCCTCATGACTGAGGGTCGTGACTATTTTAGGCCGTAATCTCGAGCACCAATGCTCGCCACTCCACACGATTTACATACCCTTTGGGTACGGAACCCTAAAAATATATGTGATAATGACGTCAAGGCTTCAAGAAAACTGCGTTCAAATTGGGTAAAATTTAAATGATACCAACCTAATATGCCTATCGGACAAACGTTATTCGTGGAAACAATACCTACCCAACAAACGACCTAGCTGCATCTCTTTCTCAAGGTGAATGTGATAAAGCTATTTTCTGAACTACAATCTACAGTATTTTTTCTAGCTCAATACACTTTTACCTACCGCCTATATTTGAATAGACTTTTACTGACTGATTTATTCCTCCAGTCGGCAAAAGAGTTTACGGCTACTCGTCATATTTCAGTAAAAGTCAAACGAGTGGTTCACCAGTGCATTATTTAAAAGCCTCTGACGATAACGTTGCTTGGAGACACCCGAACTTTAAAGGTATTACGACTTTATTTTTAACTTAAAATATGCGCCGTACTTGTTACTCATAATTATATCTCTCTCGCGAAATACAAGATTCGTTTTATAGTTTATAGTAAGTCTTTATTTTGATATGCACCAAACTTTTAAATTGTCATGGTCTCGATGTCAAATCAACAATTTCTTCTGTTGCGAGGTACCAGACAATAAATTTTGTCACCTAGCCCACCAAACTTAAAAAAAAATCATTTTCTTAACTGAGCCGAAGCGGAAATTGATCGATAGCGTGCAGAGCGAAGTAGAATCCATTACGGCAATCTGATCTTCAAATATTTGATGAGCAAAAATCGAAAATTCTGCTGTTGACTGTATAAATAAATAAGGTATCCAAGCCAGTTCCACTAAATGAACAGAGATGGTAATGTGGGAAGCCTAAACAAATAATACAAAAGCATTAAAAGCCTTTTACTTAGCCGCATTTTTTAATTTTTAATTTAGTTTTTCATATTGTTTGTTTTGTGTCTTTATCATCAACGTTTCCAGCCAGCCTTCTTTAGAATGCCCTGCTGGATATAGGCCTGGCATAGTAAGTCTCACCAGAGGTTCTGGCACAGTTTTGGCATAGTTCTGGTTCTTTCTGGCGACTTCTTGCAAATTTGACTCGGTTTACTGAGGTTATCAGGTATAATACACATTTATGTATACGTTTGTGATTGTTTTTCATAAACATTGTGTAGTAATATGACATATGTGTACAATAATTAAAATAGTAAAGATAAGAATATCGTAAAAATACAGGGTTTTTTGTTTAGTAACAAAATAATTATAAAACCCAGTATTAACTCCTGTGACGTATCCCATTTGTTTTGTATAACATGCATCCTTTTTATCAGCGATTTAAAATTAACTGTAAATGAGGAATATTTGCGTCCTCGAAAACTAGATGGATTTATAATTGACCCAAAGAATAGTTTTTCGTAATCTTTTTATGATTACCTGTGTAATATGTGAAGCTCTATTTTAGACCAGACACATTTTTAAATAAAAGAATTTAAATGGTGGATTAGGTACATGTATTAACATCAACTGAAACATATTAAGTAGGCTGAACATTGAGGTATAATGTACTAGCGTACTAGAGAACATATCTCAAACTTAATGTTTCAGCCAAGCATTGTAGCCCGGTGGACTACAAAGTTTGAACGGTGAACAATAAAGAAGCAGTTTTGACAAATTCAATTATTGACACTGACTGAAGCTTTGTAGTCCACTGGACTACAATGCTTGGCTGAAACATTTAGTTCGAGATGTGTTCTCTAGTACGCTAGTACCTACCTCAATAGCTCAATTAGGCTGAATGTTCGCATTCTAATTTCAAGTGCAAAGAGCAACGAATTTTTTACAAGGTACAATCCCCGGCGCCACCGGCACACCGATGTTGAGCGCTGGGACAAAATGGGATCGCTTTGCGCATCTTACGAGACGATCATCGTATCAAAGACGCGTGCGCGCGGAGCTAACAACCAATCACAGCCGGTGGTGCAGGGTCGTCGCACGACTAGCCAATCATTTAATTGTAATGGTCTCCTGCGCATCTTTCACCCAGCGCACTACATTTGTGCCGCTAGTTGTAAGAAGCAGGAAAGAAGAGGTTTTACATGCATTATGTAAACAAAAATGCATACTCGAACAGGTGGTGATAGTTGGTAAGGTAAAATGACATTATTTTAGTTTTATATTGCTACAGATTTACTTTTTTTGCAATGATTGACAAATAATCTGCTCTCTTCGGATTAAAAGCTTTGCACTATGGTTCAAAATTAATGATTCTAAAGAATAAGTGTGTGATAATATAAATTAACTGCAGAGATTGAGTGATGATAATATCACTGTTCTCATCAATAATTATCTCACTTTCTTTGGTAATCATCAGTTAATTTTAGAAAACAGGCCGGAATAAGGCACATTTAAACTAGGTAGGTACGAAAAAGTACGATTAATTAACGACACATTAAGACGTAACGCGTTTCTAAACAGAAAAGTTTCTACTTTGTGCCTTGGAAAATTCGGCTATTGCGTCACAATATGACACTTAACATCATAAGAACACCAAAAACAAACACTCTTGACCTAATTTCTCACAAAAACCAATGTTGTTTAGGCGTGGGTGGAAAACTAATAATATTATTAGTTTATTCTAGTGCATCTAGAGTACGTCACTGAATCTTTGAAATCGTGACGTAAATGAATACTTACAAACGTGATTATTTATTTGACAGTAAAATATTATGTATATAAGTTAAATGAAATACTGAAATTATAAAAAAAATCGCTTCAATTTTACGAATGGCATGTGATGTTTGTTTTTATGATATTTAATTTTAGTCTTGGGCCTTGGCTATTTAAATTCAATACAACTTAACAGTGACTTACAATAAAAACAATATTATGGACAAGTATCCTTTTTTTACATTTCTGAAGAAGATTAAATAATAAAGATAAAGGTCGTATTCAAATTCATTTTACAGTCAGGGGAAAAAATTAAGAATTTTAAAAATTGTGCTGTTTAGCTGACGAAAGTGGTAGCTAGGTGTTATGGTTCACTTAATAACAACAGTAAAAGGATTTCCTATAGCCTGTGCTCCGGTGTGGCCCACTGTGCACTGGCCTACGTGACTTTGTGCACGTTGCACTCGGTGAGAGGACCGTCAGAAAAGCAAAATTATGGCAAAAATTGCAAATTCTAAAAATGCATGTGAGTGCTTTTGCCGAATTTGTTAATCAAAGGGCTGTTTTAATTAAAGATTGAGTTAGGCAACTTTAGCACAGAATAGATAAAAGCACTAGCGATATGGGCCTTTCCTTTACACTTAGATTTCCGACCACGACGACCAATAACTCACTAGGTCAAACTTAAATCTAAAGTTCTGATCTCGATTTCTCGACCGTTTACTGTACGAAAAGCGACCAAGACAAAAGAGGCATTAAGTAAACAGGCTCAGGCTTGGCCGGCCGGCGGCATTGACCAGACTCAATTTTTAAAAATCTTTTACTTTCTGAACCTTTGCGTTGCGAACCGTACAAGGGTACAACAAAAAAAAGTAACGTACCATTCACCGGGGTGCCCCGCCGGAACCGGCTGACTCATCGCGCAACTTGAACTGCGTGTGAAATTTTGCGGTTTTACCTAACATTCGGGACCGAGTTACAAGTCGGGCTGTTTTATACCTTAAACTTATGATAGTTACTTATAGAAAAGCGTGTTAGTATTTACAGCCATCTTCAAAAAAGTAGGAGATTCTCCATTCATTAGAATCTCTATTTTTCTGTTCTTTTTATTACTCTTAATTAATCTCCAAGTACGTAGACCGATTTTGAGGATTAAATATTGAGTAATGTAATTCTATCAAGCAAGGGATAGTAAAAACTCCTGACGGCTCGTGCGTGTAATAATCGTCTAGTTTCTGTAGGTATTGTAAAATCGCATCTTTTTTTGTTGAAAAAAAAATCAATTCCATTGCACTTTTGACTTTTATGATAGGTAAATACGTTCTTAGTCTCATCAGTAACAAAGATTCCGACACTGAAGTTATCAAGTGCTATTATTATTTAAAAAAAAATACATTAACAGTCATTCGTAGCACGTTTCGTTCCAATATCTTCAATATTCCAAAGCATAGTTGCTTTCTAGAACCAACAACGCAACAACGAAATATCATGGAATGTTAAGCAATCGTAGTGACCCCAGAAGTGAGTAAGTAGATTACAATTTGAGAACAAGGACGCTAAAGCGTCACGAAACGTCACAGTGTTATCGTTGCCTTCATCGAAAACACGACTGACGACAAGTGACGACACTCTTTGGATACTCAACTATGCTAGTCTTGGTATTCAATGAAACGTGTCAATTAACAGGAATAACTACTATTCCCTGATTACAAATCAAAATAAAAAATATATAAGTAATTGATGGCTTGTAGTAGCCAGTAACGATATCATAAATTATTGATGATAGATAGGTACATCATTTCGGAAAGTAGCCTGCCTAAAAAGGGAATCAAGCTAGCAAAAACAAATAGTGCGTTGTCAGGTGCGTATCGAATGCCCAACCTATTGATACCACCATATTTCCTTTAATTTAATATCCTCATCATCTGAAATGACACGAAAACCGGCCAAGTGCGTGTCGTGCCACGCGCAGTGTAGGTTTCCGTAGTTACCCGACAATATACATACTTAAGCAATTAATTAATGTTTTCCTCTAAGGAATTTTTGAACGACAAGTTGAACGACTAAATATTACTCTTAAACTCTCTCTACAAACTATAACAGCTCTCTAGGGTTAACAGTCTCCAAGCAAAACGTCGGACGAACAGACAAACAGACAGGCAGAAAGACAGATGGACATGACGAAACTTTACGGGTTTCCTGTCATGACTACGAAAATGTATAATTACCCATTTAGGTTTTATGAGGATTTAGATGTAATTTGATTTTGTTCATCTAAACTGTTACTGGCTTTTTCCATTGGGTAGGTACGACATAAACTCAATGTGTGCAAACCCTGAAAATTTTCAGGCAAAATGAATTAACTGATATATGAGTAATGTGCTCATCCATGTTGACTTGAGCATTTAGGCACATTTGGGTCGCACAGGTGTGACGTACACGAGCGAAATAATGGAAAACAAAATTGTTACGGGAAAAACGGATATGTAGGCAATTTATTTGTATGTGTTGTGGAAGTTTTACGCTACGATAGTTCCGAATCCGAATGTAGAGAATATTATAGATGGAAAAACTTTTATAATATTTTTTTATAGAAGGTATCGGCAATCAGTATTTCCGTTGGGAAGTACCTAACAATATACGGAATATGTCTGCCAGAAGGTCTTGTCCTTTTGTCGACGCAATACACTTGGCTGAGAAAAAGGGTTTTCGATTTTGATTAAGGTCTTTTAAGTAAAAAAAAATACAAAAACTTTAAAATGAAATATTCATAATTTCTATTTTAATTTTAAATGATCTTGTAAATTTTTTTAACATCTAAGTAAATTGAAACTTTTCTAACCGTAAAACGATGACTGTCCTTTTAATTAAATGACTTTATGGAAAACCTTAATGTATTACATATTACACAAACATTAAAGAAATGTATTACACATTTCCGCATTAGATTGTACAATGGAAGTAGTGTTATATTTATGGATCGAAATTACACGGAACCGTTTATCATTAGAACAAGTCTATAGGAAAGGAAGTCATGAAATAACCTTCGGCTTGTGCATACAACATGATTCTGCCTGCTTTTGAACCTTCTAGTAATTTGTTGTGCTGGTGACAAGCATGTGTAACTTACTTAATGTTGTTTAAGCATATGTGTGCCTTGTAGTCTTAAATAAATAAATAAAATTGAATAATACTCCTTTTTCCTAATACTACAATACGGTAAACTGTGAACTTGTCAAGACTTATGACTTATGAGTGGTTCATAAGCATTTTTCATTTTTACCTACTACCAATTCGTGCAGCTTATTTTTCCTTAACTTTTAAATCATTCCCGGTCGGGTCGACGTAGAAAACAAATTAATTTTCTATATTATCTTGGGCCTGAGTGTTGTGGTACTATCGTTGCTTCTGATTTTTGTAACACAAGTTCGTTAGCTACTTATTAAATTAGGATCAGACCAACTTTGACTTTGACTTTGACTTCGCTATCTTTATAATGAAAACCAATATGTTTTAATTAATATCGTCGTTGTTGTTACATTAAATACGAGTACCTAGTAACAAACTAATTAATTACATTAACTAACAGGGAAAGTCCTATCAATTAAAGCCTAAAAAATAATTAATAAACGAAACAATAATTCTGTTATCAGTCGAGCAAGGTCGCACGCGCACGAGCTCGGGGCGTTGACCTCGCGGGTCAAGTGCGAGCTACCGGTTAAGTTCAGCCAGACTGACACATTCGGTGATTAATGCCCACAAGGACTTCACATCGACCTAGGGGCTAGCCCGGAAAAACATAGGCTCAAGTTCAACGATCTTAGAACTTTAACCTACTTAATAATGAACGAAGTGTGTGTTTTTAATAGAGCTGTATAATTTTCTCTTTCTCTGTTGTGCAATTTGGAAATCAATTGAAAACAAACTGCGGCTGCTCGGCTGTAGCCAGAGTAACAATTTAAAAAAACCGACCAAGTGCAAGTCGGACTCGCGCACAAAGGGTTCCGTACCATTTATCTATCAAACCGGCCAAAAATCACGTTTGTTGTGTGGGAGGGAGCTCCGTTAAATATTTATTGTATTCTGTTTTTTAGTATGTGTTGTTATACCGACAACAGAAATACATCATCTGAAAATTTCAACTCTCAACTGTCACGGTTCATGAGATACAGCCTGGTGATAGACGGACGGACGGACGGACGGACGGACGGACGGACGGACAGACAGACAGACAGACAGACGGAGAGCGGAGCCTTAGTAATAGTGTCCCGTTTTACCTTTTGGGTACGGAACCCTAAAAAAGAGGGCAATATTTAAATCAAGTATTAGAAAGCAGTGAAGGGCAGAAACTCAGATATGTATTTTACTCGAAACCTTGGTCCATTAATTTTAAAACCTAAACAAATAAATACTGGCCACGTTAACCCTCGTCAACCCGTATCATCACGTCTCACTTCCTACATTCACCAGCCAATTCGGAACTGTCGTGTGTCGACTGATAAGACAATGGCCTTCGGGATAAAAAGCATCCAAACTCACTTCCGTGCTTCAGAGTTCCGGGCACGTGTGTACGGTTTTAGGCCGAATATATTTTGAAGCTGTCATATTAGGGTTTAGATGACTGGTGGATTTTTTGACGTGGGTAAAGTGGTCTAACTTTGTCAAACTTTTCACTAACGTTAGCTGGAGGAATAAAAAAAAACTAGCAAAAATGCAATGGTTTACATGAATGCTAAAGAAATATCAAAGTATGCTTGACTTGATGTAAGTGTTCACATAGGTACACAAAAATATTTAATATTTAGGTTGAAGCTTGACATCTTTGAATTCCTCATCATTTAGTACTTCCAAATACGGAGCAATTCATTTTCGCTGACAAATTTTCACTACGTATTTCATAAAAACTCATTACTTACAACACATCTATAAGTCTATATTGTTCTAACCCTCGATCCCTCGATAAAAAATCGTCATACGATTTATCAAATAAAAGAGATTACTCGAGCGAAAAATATTTTTTCACGCTACAAAAGGTTTGTTCACAAATCATTCGTTAAAGAATTTAAATAAATTAACCTAGACCACACATAATAATCACTGATTGGCTAAATATTTCGCTATTTCAGGGGAAGTATTATTTACGTATGCCAAATTGCAACGATCGTATACGTTTTTCTAAGAAATTATTAAGATTCTTGGAATTTCGTATGCTAATAATTGTAATTCTAATGCTTCAAAAATACGTATTTAGCAGGTCAATTTACGTTTAGAATTATTTTTAATTATACTGAAAAATATTTTTTATTCAACTGTGATATTAGGTACTTGTTTAATTAATATTATATTTATGTAAAATAAATAACATTTCTTTGTTAGGTTCCAGATTGTGTTCATTCATTCATTCAGCGCCATCTATCAAAATAATGAGATATTATTTAGTAATGTTGATGCAGATTTGACATCGCCCCGTACCTTGTGGAACTACAAAAATTATAGCCTAGATGGCGTTTTCAAATCTTATCGAATATATGCCCTGAATTTCAGTAGTGATGTATTAACTACGGATTTATTATTATATTCGGTTTGAGATACTTTAGTTAAATTTGTCCAACACTGCTAACACGCACTAAAATATTTCCTTAATGCGCCTTGAGCGCCTAAACTAGTCGTTTTGACCGATTTGCTAAGGAACTATTTTGCAGGCAGCAGAGCGGGAAGTGTGTTTTTGACTCTTGGTTATCAATTTTCCAATGGATCACTTCTAGCACTGAGAAATCATAAGGTTTAAACAGGACTTACCAAGAATAGCTCTCAAGTGGCCCTCCAGCGTCTGAAGTATCGTCATTTTGATCTCCCTGACGTCTTTGCCCAGGAACTGTTCGCAGGCGGTGGTGAGGAGCTCATCCTCGTTCATGATCTTGCACTGGGCCACTCCGGTCACTGTGAGGGGAACTCCTTGTGCCGTCTCCACGTTTTCACACATCGGATTAAGAGTCATAACCTGGAATAAGTATTGGGGTTGTTTAAGTACGTCAAAATTATTAAAATTATTTTTGAAGAATAAGAATATAAAATAGTAACATGTATATAATTTTGCCACACTTCAAGTACAATACTTAATCGAAAATAGGACGAAAAAACATCTAGAAGAAAAAAAAACATACGACCGTCTGTATAGTGGTTCGTGCTCCGGACTACAATACCTGACGGGTGCGGGTTCGAATCCCGTAAGGAGCAAATTGTGTGATGAGCACGAACATATTTCTACCTCAGTAGACTGTGCGCTTACTACTAATACCCATATTGTATAGTTACATGTCTCAAAACAGAAACAAACCTCGAGGGAAATCCGCTGGACATCAGTGACGAGCGACCAAGCCCAGGCCCACCCGCCGACTATGGTCCGCTTTTGCGTTGAACCGAAGCATCCACCTAAAACAATAATAAAGATTTGAAACAAGGAACATTTTAGGGTTCCGTAACCAAAGGGTAAAACGGGACCCTATTACTACTAAGACTCCGCTGCCCGTCCGGTGGTGACAACCAGGCTGTATCTCATGAACCGTGTTAGAATAGACAGTTGAAATTTTCATAGATAATATATTTCTGTTGCCGCTATAAGAACAAAAATCCTAAAAACCAGAATATAAAATAAATATTTAAGGGGGCTCCTATACAACAAACATGTTTTTTTTATAATGGTGCGGAACCCTCCGTGCGCTAGTCCTACTCGTACTTGACCGGTTTTTTTTTGGTCTTGCAACTACCGTACAGCAAAGAAAGGTTAGGTTCGGTTAGGTAAACTTGATTTACTGTACCGAAACTTAGATTTTTATACAACGCGACAAAACAGAAAATTATGTGATAGAAGTGAGTATGCTACTTACCGCCGCACTCAGAGTCATTTTAACGATTACTTAGCTTCACTTAAGTATAGATTAAAAATATTTACTCTCAGAGACAGATCGATTAACTTTAATGAAAGCGAAATAAATTTAATTTTAAGAATAAAATCAAATATAAAGACTTACTATGTTATTTAATTTCAAAAACATTATATGTACACTGATTATTTAGATATCCACTAGGACTCAATCTTCCGATTTAAGAAAAGTATAAGATCTCTGAGATCTATGTAGCATTATCAGGTAGCCCTCTCCTTTCTTCTCACAGCTTTCACAAAATTTGAGTGCCATAATGTTTATTTATTCTTGTCTTTTTTTTTCTAAATAATTATAGTTCATTGCAATCACATCCCACACTTGTGCGATATATGGTGCAATTTATGTTTATCTATAAATCTGTTGTCTGTCTTATTTAGCTAAGCATGTTTCTTCTAAATTAAAAATATTGTAACTACAGTTGATATTTCTAATAAATAAATAATAAAAAAAACAACACCAAAAATTATCTCGAACAAAAACAATTTAAAGTAGAGTTGTATAATTTTTCCACGAAACAACATAATAATTTAAGACTTTTGAGAGTTTGAGTTTGGCGGTTTTTTTAATGGCGGCGTCCAGTGTCCCGAATTCAAAAACACCTGCCGCACTCGGAGATGTACACATTAAATTAGTGCTAATGTGGCGTTAAGTAACTACAATTAAAATTGATAATGTGCCGTGGCTCCCAGAGACAGAAATTAATTGTTCATTAGTTAATCACATCTTTTTTTTTAAGTTTTACGGCCTCGAATGTTTCCATACAGCCAAATTATATCTTTATGTAAGCGTAGGCCGGGCGGTGCACCTTGTTATTGAAATGAAAACCGATGAATTCCGATATTGCCACATTCACAAATTAATTAAAATTATTCATTAGAATAAGCGGTTTTATTTATATAAATACATGATAATTCTTTTTAATTGATTACTTATAACCTTTTCGCTATTTTACGTAAAAGAACAAGAATCATAAAAAAATAAAATTGCATTTTATCTCTTTATATTTCTTGTTTGTCTTTCAAAAATGCATTTTATTTCTTTTAAACACAGCTGAAATAAACAATTTTCATTTTCATTCAACACCGAATGCACCAGTAGAAAAAAACAAATAATTTAAACTGTTTTAAATCACTTATAATTATTTTCAACATTTGAACATCAATTTTTAAACATAATCCATGTTATAATACTAAATTAATAAAACTAGGCTTCTACTACTAAATTAATAAAAGGAGTTTTCTAATAAATTATTATTATTTCAAGAGCATAATTATGGACTTACGATCTATGATGTTCAGTGCCACTACCACACGTATAAAAAAAAGTAACTATATTGGCGGGAAGTCATTGTATTATCTTTGTGTTGCAATTTGAAATTGGTTTTAATTTTTCTTGCAATAGGTAATGATAATTAATTTTCTTACAATCGAATTGAAAAGTAGAGTATAACTACAAAAAAAAGTAAGTAAAAGTACAGAGTAAAAGTGGTGTATTACTCGTAACAAAAACCCATTTTACCCTCGACTTGACTATCCATCCATATCGTCTCGGGTAAGCGTAGCGAATTCTATGGGTGAATTGGTGCGTTTTATGCACTTGTTGTACAATCATGTTTTCTTCTTGTTTGAGATAAATAATAACACCACACTTAATACATGGGAATGGATCCAACATTGAATAGTGTGTGTACCTACAGCGCGTTGCACGCGCCCTTCGCAAGCTGGCAGGAAAGCATTTTCCATAAGAAGGAATTCTGAACAAAGTTTATTGTCGCTTTTGTGGAAGATTGCCGGTGGATGGAAGCAAGACGGCTGCGAGTACATAGCTCCAATAATAAATTAATTATAAAATAACTATAATAATTGGTTAATATTATATAAGATACGGAGCGTGCCTTTTAATTTATTGTTGTGTATATTAAAATGATGCCTAAAATAAATGATATACATATTATAATCTTGTAAATTTAAATATTGGTAAGATTTGTTAGTTGCTCTTGATAAAATAAAATAGCAAGAATATTTTTACGGCACAAGGCGTAAACCTAATGAAATTCAGGTAAGGAATACTTTGTGCAAGGATTTGTAAAGTCGCTAAATACTGTCTCGGACTCGGAACTGTTTCTCTGATCCTTCTTAAATGATTATAAATCACCAAAAAATCTAGGTTTTTTAAATATTTTCCCTATAGTGCTTGGTGCTTACTCGTTAATCAAACCATTTAAAAGTTAAGTAAGGGTATGGCTTTCATTAAAGCTAATTGTCAATAAACGTCACTAATGTAGTATTAACTGTCTCTGAGAGTGAATATTTTTTAATCTATACTTAAGTTATTATAGATCGAGCCCGGCACGGACACACTGTTTCAATAAATGTTCAAAATGGCGGCTATGTTATCATATTTTGAAATTAAAGAGGCGATAATTCGCTATATCATATCGTGTTTTGTTGCTTGTGCTAGAGAGGCTGGTGTATGGTGTATTGCGTATTTGTAATGCCTACCATGTAATCACAATCTTCCCAATTCTTTACCTTTCCATGCGCTTTAAATTGTTGCACGCAGTACAAACCGTTAGGGCACTAACCTTGGGGAGATCTAACGAACAAGTTTGCGGTATGCCCTTGTTAACCAGTTGTTACGTGAGCAGTACCACTCTCGATTCCTGTCACTTTCTAAGGAAGTCAGACAGTTCCGCCGCCAAGTGGAACTATACTAGAAACGGCTGTGTACTACAGGTAAAACCTTTTACTTTGGCCAGAGGGAAAATTTGTATTTCTATAGGTTGATAGGTTTATACAGTGTGTCTGGGTTTCGACCGGCGATAATTTAAGGGCTTTTAATTCATCTAATTTTATCGACAAAAAACCCCTCATGTTGGGCTCTAACCCCTTGAAATGGCAGCCATTTCAATATTTTCAAACTTTTATGGTATAGCATGCAAAAAAATACTATCTATATGGATCTGGAGTGCCTAAACATTATGGAAAAAGATTCATTTGAAAGGCAATGAATTGCCTATCATATAAAATAAAGACCAATTCAAAAAATAATAACTTTTTATAGAGAAAAAAAACAAATTATACGAAACTAGCTGCAAAACTTACTAAATTTACCAGTTTTTTAAACGTAGTACAAAAACTAGCCCCATAAATGTACCTTATTTTTGTATTATGTGATACATTATGAGATTATCTACAAAAAGACACCAAAATTACTATTTTGGGTGCCATACTTAGTGAGCTACAGTTGTTTGAATTTGACATTGCGCGAGCGCAAAACTCTATTAATGTATTTTTATTTTATTTATGTATATTACCAACAAGGTTACACCAATTCAGAATACTTTTATTCATACATGTTCTAGGCGTCGATTTTATGAGTGATTTTCTAAAAAATAATCATTTAGTGCTTGTGTTCAAATTACAGCAGCTCCTGAAGTGTGGCACTCAAGGTATTGTAGATAATCTCAAAATGTATCAAATAATACCAAAATATAGTACTTTTATGGGGCTAGTTTTTCTAATACGTTTAAAAACTGGAAAAATTTTGATAATTTTTCAGCAAGTTTCTTATAATTTTTTTTTCTCTACTACAGTTTTTTTTTTAAATTGATCTTTGTTTAAATTCATAGGTGATATCATTACCTTTCTAATAAATCTTTTTATCATAATGTTTAGGACCTGCAGATCCATATTAATACCAGGCAGGCATTCTTTACCATAAAAAATTTAAAATATTTAAATGGCTGCCATTTTAAATGGGGGAGAGTTATAACCTCTACATGGGGGGTTTTTGTCGATAAAATTTGATGAATTAAAAGCCCTTAAATTATCGCCGGTCTAAGCCCGGACACACTGTATATTATATCTTCCTAATAGCTTTTGTCCGTGACCTCAAGTCATCAGACTTCAGAATTAAGCAAATGAGGAATGAATAATCATCCCAAGGGAAAACAAAAAAGCAAACAATCAATATAGACAAATTAGATCAATAGCTACATGTGTGCCAAATTTCAGCTGATTGATGATTTAGCCGTGTTACCCAACATACTTTCACTTTTTTTTGACGGACCTATCATGCCTATCTATCTATCCTATCTTTTTTATTTTTTATTTATTTATTTGGTTTACCAGTAGTTGATACACTAAAATTTTCAAAACACAATATCAACTTATACGTCTAAGTGTACAAAAAAAAAGGTGAACACAACATGCATACACTCTTTGTTATTATAGATATTTTTTTTAATGTTGGTAGTTATAAACAAGCAAGATTTGTTATTATGAACCAAAACGAATAAATCACGGAAATTTAGCTGACGGCCTTAGTAAAAGGCCCTTTCAGCTTCAGTGTCTACAGTACCCTACCAAGCGGCGAATCCACTAGAAGTGAGTGGGGCACCGACGCCGGGACCGGAACTGTCAAAACAGGCCGGACCGCGGTCGGGCTTCTATCTAGCGGGCCCGATCTGGGGGTATTTTGGAATTATGGGCCTTAATGGCTCTTGGTGGATAGAAGACTGGTAGCGGAGAGTAGAAGAATGCAGAATGCTCAAAGATCGTAAATATGCTTTATCGAGGATGCCCTACCGCATTTGGTTGAGACGGGTTGAAGAAGAAGTACTAGAAAAATAAATAATGTGATTTTATAACGATGTAATCTTGCTAGTGAGAAGTTAAACCATCACAACTATAATTTCGTAAAATTTTCTATTACTCAGGATTATGTGGTTTCGTTGACACTTTCTAAATTTTATTAAATTATAATGGCGGCTAAGTGGCCACTTTCCCTTGTCTGGAAATTCATCGTGAGAAGTATTTACAACAGTTTTCATATTCCTAGTAATTTCGGCCCACCGTGAAGCTTATCAGCTTTTAGAATACAAATGAAAAAAAATAATTATTCTCCATCATAATTTTATCAATAATATAATCAAATTCAAATTCTTTATTTGTTTTAAATAGGGTGTTTACCCAAAAATACTTAAATAAACCTATAAATAAATATACTTACTTAAATAGAGATAATAAGTGCTTACAGCATTATTAACGCGGAGATAGACTGTAACTGCTGTAACTTCTAACCAAAAGACCTACGCAAAGATTTATCGAAGAAGATGACAATGTAGATTTATAGATGCATTACATAACAATTATTACAAAAGTCGTAAAACTCTAGAGCTAACGACCGTCGTGTCACTTTGATTGCGACGAATTACGTAGAAAGTCGTATAAATGCTTTATATACCTACATAATACCACGGGTAAACAAACTGTGATGACAATAAAGATGCCGTCAGAATAGACGTGAACTTTCTCCTTGGTAACAAAACAATCGTAAATTATGTCGCTCTTGACGAACATCCTGTATGTTTTATACTTATTGAGCTGTATTGGACATGTACGACGATACAAGACAATCATAGACCAAAAGTCTAACCTATGGTAAAAGACAGACGACTGGGCCAGGAGCGCCACAACTAGTTAGGACAATAAGTTAGAAACACGAAATTACCGAAAAAATCGAAACTTCGAAAAATATTTAAAATTTCCATATTTATTTGGACATCTAGATTACACGGTGTTGCCCGCGATTACGTTCGCGCGGTCTTCAGTTTAATTCAGAATTTCAGATATTCGCACCCAAATCAACAAAATGAATAATTAGGTATAACCCATACGGGAAGAACAAAGGAATATTTTTATAAATATAGATTAACATTAATATATTTATGAGGAAGAGGCTCAATGGCATGCATTTATTATCAACATGATTTCAGACATAGGACGTCGATTTCTGAAGATGGGTCTCCACCAATGGCTTCTAGATTGGCCGGTTGGAAGCGGCCTGCATCCAGCGGCTTCCTGCAACCTTTACCAAAGCGGCTGTCCACCTCATCGGTGGAGGTCCTGCGCTGCTTGGCATGCATTAAGAGAGACTTAAAATCTCTTGTATGGCATGACACTGAAGTTATTAAACGTTTGTTTTGGAAACCAGAATAGGCCGCTAGGTATAAGTACGTTACTTATACCTACCAATTATTGCGAAGACTGCATTAAGTATTTACGTAGCTATATGCATAGTAGGTAGGACTAGACGGTACTTTGTTTACCTCAACCTACTGGCTCATCAAGTCACTGTTATTTTAGTCACCTGGGTTTTTATGACGTTTATAAACTGACTTTTTTACCTTCTTTCTCTTTATTTCCATGAAAACATGAGTCAGAGGAAAGTTTTAAGCATGTAATCTTAACTATAGCCACACCGTGATTTTTTGAATGCAATCAAAAAGGGAAACCGTTGTCATAGTCTGTAACAGATTGTTGACTGGTTGGAAATTTTTTGCAAAATGGATTTATTCCCATTCCATTTTTAATTGTTGTTAGAATTAATGAAGCCGAAGTAATGAATTGACAAAATAAATAAATCGATCATTTATTTATTTCTTCAATTTATTACTTCGATTATTCGACATTACTGATAATAGTTTTGAATACAATATTTAGGTCTAAGAAACAAATATTACTGGATACTGCTATTTTTTATTCCACAGTCATAAACTCATACCTGTTTTTACTAAAAAGCACAACAGCTAACACAGGCCCCCAAAAAAGAAAACAAATAAGGACACCAATTGACTCATAGCTCACATAGAATGTTGAGTTCAGACCCTCCCACCATTTCACCCGCGGCCTACGTGCGCAGGAGTCCAACGCTGTCGATCGACGAAAGTACCCGTTACTCTGAACCGGTAAAGTCGAATACCATTCAAGAGTTTAATAAAAACTAATATAAATAACAGTATCAACGTCTATGAGACCAAGGGACACCAAAAAAGTTCGACAATGGACAGCGAAAGTGTAAATTTTGAGCCCGAACTTTTGTGATAGTGAAATTGTGACCGTTCAGATGTTATTGTTTGTGTGTTTGTGAAAATTTTAAGGTGAGTTTCTCATTACAGTGATATAGTTGGATTTATGATCACTTTAGCTCTCGGACATTGACCTTATGAGTTATGACCGAAAGTTATATCACTGAGATAACACATGAGAAATTTATGTGTAAATAGATATATTTTAATACAAAAAAAACTAGATATTTTAAGAAGTTTACATATACACCCCTACCGCAATAATGACAGCTTAACCCATTTTTCAGAATTTTTAATGAGAAGAAACAGTTTTCAATATAGTATATTCACAACCTTTTTTTCGACTTTAAACTAACAAATCTCAAATTGATCTTACGCCAGGTCGCCACACTTGTACCTATAAATATTACGTATTTATAGGTACAAGTATCAATTTGAGATTACATAACATATAGTTAATATTAGAATAGTTTAGTTTAAAATAGACCTCCTAAACTACTAAAAGTACTACTAGTCCAGTAAGCAAAAACTCATTGCCTCATAATAGTGTACTCGAGTAAAAATTGAACTAATCTTGTTTTTGACAAATTGTCTGGAAACAGCTCTCTTTGTGACATTGGATCAAGCATGCATGATAGTAGTACAGTTTAGTGAGATAGGTCAAGCACAAACTGGTTATATGAGCAAAGCCAAATATCACGTTGATTTTTTGATCTGTTTAAGAAAAAGTCAAACTTCATACAGCAATCTTAACACTTTCACTATCGATGTTGACATAATAGACAAAACTATTGCTACTAATCTTATCTTATTCATAAATCTTAATTTTATAAAGCATGCCTTTTAAGTTATCATTACAATACCTATTAATAATTAAGTTAATTAATTATGACTCAATGAAGAAAGTTAAGTAGAAAGCAATAATCTAGTTTCTTAATGTTGTTTTGCGTGTCAATCATCAAAAGATGTACAAAAGGCACTTGTTTTATGGAAAATAACCAAATAATAGATCCATTCCATATTTTGCTTTAGAAAATTGTATTTAAAAGGCCTAACACGAGCTCTTAAAGCAGAGGTATTAAGAACTTGAACTTTGTCATTTTTTTTCTTTCTGTATAGAGTTTGACGTAAAAACTACTATTAGCGAGTACGTAAGGTACTGTTTACAAGTAATGGTTAAGGTCCAGTAAGTATTATTTCTAGATGGAAAACGATGATGCGTATGAGTAAGCTGAAGAATAAGCCAGTTGGTACACTATTCAAATTTTGGCCATTAGACCGGAATTGAAGATATAGCACTAGCACTATCCAAATGCGGTTAATAAATGGGTATCGTAAACAATACTTACTTGTCATGCAAGTAATATTTTACAACTATACATACAATAAAAAAAATAGTTCAGGGAAGCGAATTTACGGTACTATTGTAAGCTTGTCTGACCTGTTAAAACACTTGTGGCTTTAGAATATCGATAACTTTGATTTTAGAACAATATTTTGGATAATGAACGCTATTTGTGGTACTATTTAATTATTAATTAGAGGGTGATTTACTACTTAAGTTTGACAATTTTTTCTATGGGACCAACATGAAATCTAAAAAATATAAAATGTATTTTATGTTTTTCACTAAAAATGTTTTAAATGAACATTAACCTACATTTTTTAGTCAGCTTTGACGCCACTAATAGACCAACAACAAACTGTTCTGTGACCGAATCCCACAATGATGCGCCCGCGGTAAATCAAAGGGTAGGTACATAGTTAAGAAAAATATAAAGTAAGCTACTACATTTCGATACAACAGTTAACTTATGTACTAATTATGTAACCTGTTTTCTTTACCATAGTCCTAACTTAATCAAGTTGCCGCGTGAACTGAATGAACCCCATATTAATTACGTAGTGCAGTTACATAACTCTAGTTATTTTCACCGGAACCGCTTAGCATTCTAGATGAAGAGTGTTGTACAATACACGTGCTACTAAGGCATGTGTTCGGTTGCGCTTGAGTGGATCTGAATCGCTTTCTAAGGCATCTAACCGCTTGAGCATTGTCTAGTCAAGGTGCATCTTTGGTCCAGATGCAATATTGACTTATTTTGTAGTCTGATAATGAGTAATATTTATGAATTGAAAGATTATACTTATGTATGTAATTATTTGACGATAATAAAGGATCGATACAAATAATAAATTGTGTGCTCAGCGACAATAAGGAAATATTGAGTTCGTATAAAAAAGTCGAGAATTAAATCAATCAAAACGAGATTTTTGTAGCTAATTGCCGACCGAAAGTAGAGACCACGAATTAAAAGGAGATTTTTTTATGAGGATTTATTTAGTATATTCATAGCAGTTCTGTTTACAATAGACTTCATGCCTGAAGATGCAGTAAAACTGACACAAAAAACTGCATTATGACACACAAACACAAAACGACAGAAAGGGAAAACATAGAATTTGCGTACGTGTAGGTTGAAGTGCACCATGAGAGTAAGTTGTAGGTACCTACAGTACAAGTGATGAGTTTATTAATTAGGTCAACTTGCAGAAAACGTACCCGAGTAGCGTCAACATTCTTACTTATTGAACATTCGAAAACTTTTTGCCTATGAACTGTGTTCCATTTCAAGTTTTAGTTTCGGAACGGAACATAAAACAAGTTTATTTTGTAAAGGAAGCATTTGCACAAGGAAATGTTGGCACACGCCTCATCACGACACAAAGTGTGTCACTAAAAGAACTGACCGTTAACGCCGACGAACGTGCGCTGGCGCATGCCTGCTTAGTAAACGGTGTCGTTCGCGCCCTAATTGTAACCACCTTCGTTTTTAAATGGCTTTAGGTTCGGAATGCTTAGTTGTATGTGTATTTACATTCAAGTCTTTGGGTTCTTAATAACTGTTCTATTTTAGATTTGCGTGTAACTAATTCCCAGGGCAAAGAGCATAGAAAACTTTACACACGAGGCATGAGGCAAATATGATCCGATTAGGGTGGATGATCGAATTGACTGCTCCCAGGAAATTGGATTGAAGCAAACAGCTAAACAATCCATTTCATCACGTCTGACGGTCCTCTTCTTGAAGGGCAGTATCTACAATTAAGATGAGTCTGGTTGATAAAATAATTAAAGTTTGAGTCTAGTTTCTTGATCTGATTCAATCAAATGCTGATCTAAAGGCCAGATTGATTAATCAGGATCATGAATCTATTGATTTTATGGATGATGAATGCATAATAGGCATCATAACACAATCACCACATTGTATAGTTGTATTTAATAAAAGTACTTATAATATCTATTTAAAATGTTTCAGGTGACAAGATGAGCTCGATAGTGAACGCGGCCGCCGACGTCATATCAGGCACGGCGATCGCAGCTGCAAGTACTCAGGTATTTTATTCCATATCTTCAAGATACATTTTCCGTTTGCAATAAGCAAAATGTTTGTTGTCCCGCCGTTTCACCAATTTTTAAAAGGCAGGGCAATTGAGTGGGATTGAAAGGCTATGCAAATTTTTATGCCCCTGTGGTTGCCGATAAGATGCTTTACGTACTTATCAAGCAATAGTGAAATTGTATTGTGACTGTTTTAAATTCCAGGTGACCTGGTTCATCCCTATGCTGGTAGCCGCCATCGCGTACTATCAGTTTGACCAAACTGATCCAGAGGGGCGTCCAGCAGACGTACCAGACACAATCATGCTACCAGAGTACGACTTTATCGTAGTAGGAGCGGGATCCGCTGGTCAGTGAGTATGTCATTTGGTTAACGCCTAATAGAGTTAACATGGCAATTTTCATTTCTCGTGTGATAGATAATAATTCAAAGGCGCAACATTAATTCGCTTTTATTTAATGTAGTACAATACCTTAAACTTAATGATTAATTTATTGTTACAAGGCCAGTTACAAAAATAACTATTACAATTTCAGGTGCAGTAGTGGCAAATCGCCTGTCTGAGGTAGGACACTGGAATGTTCTGCTATTAGAAGTTGGCGGAGATGAGACAGAAATATCTGACGTGCCTATTCTAGCAGGGTATCTGCAGCTGAGTAAGCTAGACTGGAAGTACAAGACTGAACCTCAAGGAACTAGTTGTCTAGGTGAGTAATATTAGGTCCTTGACATAATTTGACTCACTTTGACATAATAAGTCTAAGAAATTAGCTGGGCTAGCTCTATAACCAGATTTAAATTAAAATTAAATGAAAAATAAGTATATTTCTTCCAAGGAGTTACAAACATATTATATGAATATACAGGAAAGCAATTAGATTGAAGTACCAATCAAGTTAAAAGCCGTCTATTTAATATAACTTTTAGCTTTCTAACTTTTTCTGAAGATCATAATTTTAAAAACATAAATAGTCATTATTTTATACTTTTTTTCAGCTATGGAAGGAGGTCGGTGCAACTGGCCACGTGGTAAAGTCCTCGGCGGTAGTTCAGTTTTAAACTACATGTTGTATTTGCGAGGGAACAAAAAGGACTACGACACGTGGGAGGCGTTAGGCAACAAAGGATGGGGATATAAAGACGTTTTATACTACTTCAAAAAGTCGGAAGACAACCAGAATCCTTCTTTGGCTCAAACACCCTATCACAGTAAAGGTGGATATCTGACAATATCTGAAGCTCCATACCACACTCCACTGGTTACAAGTTTCATTGAAGCTGGCTTGGAGTTGGGATATATGAATAGAGATATCAATGGTGAAAACCAAACTGGCTTTATGGTAGCACAGGGAACACTACGACGAGGCAGCCGCTGCTCCACATCTAAAGCCTTTTTACGACCAGCCAAAGACCGTAAAAACCTGCATATAGCTATGTATTCTCATGTTACAAAGGTCATGATTGATCCAAGAACTAAAATTGCTTTTGGAGTAGAATTCATTCGAAATAAGATGGTTTACCGGATCCGAGCGCGAAAGGAAGTTATAATATCGGCCGGGACCATCAACTCGGCACAGTTGCTAATGCTGTCAGGTATTGGCCCTGCTGAAGAGCTGACAAAGCATAGAATACCGGTAATCCAAAATCTTAAAGTAGGAAAAAACTTGCAGGATCATATCGGTTTAGGTGGTTTAGCATTCATGGTCAATAAAAAAGTGTCGATCGTTGAACATCGACTGCACACAGTTAGCACGTTGATGGAATATGCTGTATTAGGAGAAGGACCTTTGACTATAATGGGAGGAGTTGAGGGCCTTGCATTTGTCAATACTAAATACATGAACGCGTCTGATGATTTTCCGGATATTGAGTTTCATTTTATATCAGGTTCAACGAATTCAGACGGAGGAGAACAACTAAGGAAAGTTCATGGATTGACAGAGACTTTCTATGACGCAGTTTTCCGTCCTATAAACAATATGGATGTATGGAGTATTATCCCAATGCTACTTCGTCCTAGAAGTAAAGGATTTATTCAGTTGCGCAGCGCTAATCCTTACGATTACCCTTACATTTACCCGAATTACTTGACTGACGAGATGGACGTCAAAACTTTGATAGAAGGAGTGAAAATTGCTGTGGCAGTCTCAAAGACAAAGGCATTTCAGAGATATGGTTCTGTGATGAACAAGCACGTGTTTCCTGCATGTGCTAGCTTACAGAGGTATACAGATGCCTACTGGGAGTGCATGATAAGGCAGTATACTTGCACGATTTATCACCCTGTTGGGACTGCGAAAATGGGCCCCTATTGGGATCCAGACGCAGTAGTTGACAATGAGCTGAGAGTGTATGGTGTGAAAGGCCTTCGGGTTATCGACGGCAGTATCATGCCCAACTTGGTCAGTGGGAACACCAACGCTCCTATAATTATGATCGGGGAGAAAGGTAGCGATATGATCAAGGCATTCTGGCTCCAACGAAGGATGTCAAGATACTACGCCTGATGGTCACGTACAAAACTTAGTATTTATCAGTATTAGTTGTTTCTTTTTTTTGTAAATACTTAGTGTTATTGTAATTTATTAGTTTTAGATGTAAGGTTGGCTATTTATTTATTTAGTTGTAGCGGAGATTGATGTGTTACCTAATACTTTGTCTGTTTGTATTTACATACTTGATTATCTAGATCAGATAATTACTTTACGATAGTTTGCTATCATGATTTGACTAAAAATAGATACCTGTTGAATAAAATACATGCAAAAAGGCGTAATACTTTTATTTTTCCTACCTTTGTAATTAATTTTAACAAGAAATACTCTAAGATAAGTACAACATACATTTTTACTTACTAGAAAACAGATAAACATACTTAAAGACATTTATAAACATCCATAACTTCGGAACCAATGCTTGTGCTCATGACACAAACATTTGCACATTCGGGACCACCACGAATACTTTACAAAATTAGGCCGGAGCGTAAAATACTACCTAGATTTCGTTTACGACAGCTCATCTATTTTCAAATCAAAACATAAAAACTTGTTAGTACCACACAATAAAAAACGAGATTAAAAAAATATTGCCCGTTGATATCACAACATCGAAACATGATTTGAGAAAACAATTCACATTGGATAATGATACAATTTTTTCCATGCTTCATCAAAATTAGTTTAGTGGCTTTGTAACAGATATTAAAAGGTAGTAGGTACCCGAGTTTTACCTACTCGTGTTTCTAATTAAAAGATTTTCCTTAAGACATTATCCTGATTTTTGACCCTCATAGCAAACTAACTTGTATTTGTTTTAACATGGCCACTCTAAAATTTAATCACATAACTTAATTGATACCAATATCACATGGATTTGTGTTGTATTGTATCATACTACTTTCTTAGCACATTATTATCGTTGATTGTTTAACATTCGCACTATCTTTCATTATACCTAGACATAAATTTAATTCTCCTACGAGTATGTCAATCTGGAAGTCATTAGAGGAGGCCTATATTCAGCAGTGGACGCCGAAATAATGAACCCATTTGTTACTTAAAAATGGTGCAGTGCATTTTAAACTGCGGCCACCGCCTGAATATCAGCGTCGCGGCGCGAGAGGTGACCATGCCTGAGACGGGGACCTTTTAGCTGCAGCACTGCTTACTGTTTTGAGAGTGTGTAATAGGCCACCGCCTGATTATCAGCGACGCGGCGCGAGAGGTGACCATGCCTGAGACGGGGATCTTTTAGCTGCAGCACTGCTTACTGTTTTAAGAGTGTTTAATAGGCCACTGCCAGATTATCAGCGTCGCGGCGCGAGAGGTGACCATGCCTGAGAGGGGACCTTTTAGCTGCAGCACTGCTTACTGTTTTGAGAGTGTGTAATAGGCCACCGCCTGATTATCAGCAACGCCGCGCGAGAGGTGACCATGCCGGAGAGGGGGACCTTTTAGCTGCAGCACTGCTTACTGTTTTGAGAGTGTGTAATAGGCCACCGCCTGATTATCAGCGACGCGGCGCGTGAGGTGACCATGCCTGAGACGGGGACCTTTTAGCTGCAGCACTGCTTACTGTTTTAGAGTGTGTAATAGGCCACCGCCTGATTATCAGCGACGCGGCGCGAGAGGTGACCATGCCTGAGACGGGGACCTTTTAGCTGCAGCACTGCTTACTGTTTTGAGAGTGTGTAATAGGCCACCGCCTGATTATCAGCAACGCGGCGCGAGAGGTGACCATGCCGGAGAGGGGACCTTTTAGCTGCAGCACTGCTTACTGTTTTGAGAGTGTGTAATAGGCCACCGCCTGATTATCAGCGACGCGGCGCGAGAGGTGACCATGCCTGAGACGGGGATCTTTTAGCTGCAGCACTGCTTACTGTTTTAAGAGTGTGTAATAGGCCACTGCCAGATTATCAGCGTCGCGGCGCGAGAGGTGATCATGCCTGAGACGGGGACCCTTTAGCTGCAGCACTGCTTACTGTTTTAAGAGTGTGTAATAGGCCACTGTCAGATTATCAGCGTCGCAGCGCGAGAGGTGACCATGCCTGAGACGGGGACCTTTTAGCTGCAGCACTGCTTACTGCTTTAAGAATGTGTAATAGGCCACTGTCAGATTATCAGCGTAGCTGCGCGAGAGGTGACCATGCCTGAGACGGGGACCTTTTAGCTGCAACACTGCTTACTGCTTTAAGAATGTGTAATAGGCCACCGCCTGATTATCAGCAACGCGGCGCGAGAGGTGACCATGCCAGAGACGGGGACCTTTTAGCTCCAGCACTGCTTACCGTTTTAAGAGTGTGTATACTCTTTTGTCTGTTAAGAACTCAATAATGTAATGCATTTGTAACTTTTATAGTAGCGAAATAAACTTCATTTATAATTGTGAACTTCGTTTCAAGGCATTAAGACAGGGTTAAGACACCGAGTAACAACAAAATAAGTATTTGCTATTGACAATATTGTAAAGTGGAGTTTCATCAATGCTTTCAAGAGCAATGCGTTTTATTTGTTCGTTATCAGCGCATATTGTATTTTTATCATTATAACGTTATCATTTTGTGTATTGTTAAACTGTATTACAATCATACTAATGTTATTATTAATGTGAATGTATTTTGTTTAATTTAAATTTTATTCAAAATCCACAGCTCTTAAAAAAGTTACAATTCAGATTTATACATAACTTACAGCTTATAATGGATTCTATATATACTAATAAAAAGCTTTAAAAATGGCAGTCAATGGGGGAAGGATTTTGATACATATTTAATTTAAAAAATAAGTAAACAAATTCTCTTATTGTGGTCCTGTGGGATAATAATTCATTCCTCTTATTAGCTTAATTATCTTAAGTTTATTATAGTTTTCTATTGTATTTGAATATATAAGAATTGGAATAGGTTTATTAAATAACAATATACGAGTATAGATAGTTAGCGACTACGCCGATATTTAAGGGTAACTCATTGGAATAAAATTCTCTGCCTGAAGGTTATCTGGAAGAGATCGCTCTTAGCTATAAGACCGCCTAAATTTTATATCTTTCTGTAAATATCAACTGTAACTTCTTTGTTTGGTGTGCAATAAAGAGTACCTACCTATGTACCATCTGTTTACGAACTCTTAAGTTTACGCTTAGGCCCCCGGTTGGGCAAGGTCCAACTAGTTTGCCAACTTGCCAGCCTAAGGACGATGTGGCTCCGGGAACGATCACAAAAAGATGACATAAAGTAAGCAAGATGACAGTATTAAAACCAGCTTTTATATGACGAACTGCATATCGCAAAAGATAGCGAATCGTGCCAAAAAGTAAAAGGAAATCTTTGGAAATGTTTAATAATCTTGGATCACGACCATACTACAAATCAAAAGAAAAATGAGGAGTGTAATAAACCCCAGTCAAAATTTCTCTTAAAGGTTTGTCTATTGTTATCGGTGATAACATCGGTGGCAAGCCTGAAACTTTATTCGTCGTATAAAAAAATCGGTGAATGAAACTAAAACTGATTAATACAATGTTCTGTCATAATCGACTTTTTTGTTATAACAGATGTCAATATCATCATCATCATCACATCACCAGCCTATATCAGTCCACTGCTGGACACAGGCCTCTCCAAAAGGAGGATTTTGCTATAGTCACCACGCAGGCGGATTGGCGATCGCAGTTTGGCCAATGATGGAGAGGAGACGCTGCTGCCCGCCTTCTTATGGCGGTTCTACTGTAGTCGCCGCTTACGACACCCATAGGAAGAGAAGGCGATGTCGATATGTTTATTTAATATTACAGACTAAGCGCGTAGATCACGTATTTTTTTGTAAGTGGTTGTTGCCCGCTATCTAATCGCTTCCACGACCGCCACCGCACCAGCAGATCAGTAGACCTTCTGTTATGTCGAATTACATATCCCGCTAACCAGTCATCTATAAGTTTTTGGTTTCAAGTAGAAGATTAAGTAACATGATGAACAACTATATCTCAAATAAAGTTTTTTTTCTTCAATTATTTTATCCTATTCATTGTCAATGATCATTGTTGGTAATTATAAGATATCAATGCTGGTTTCTTTATCAATCAATATAGTATTAAAATCGAGGTCATAATAAATGACAATGAAACGTAACATAATGAACAAAAGTAAATTTCGCTGAAACGCAACTCTCCAAATAATAAATAATATGCACAGAGTAATGCATTACACAGACAGTACGTTTAGTACATTATGTTTTTTTTCCGGGTTCTTATTCGTGAATTTTTAATTGTGTTTCATATCACGTTGTTTTTTAATTTAGTTACGTTAATTTGTTCCAAGTAAGTTTGCCTGCGAATAGATACAGGCTTAGTACATTATGTTTAAGGGATAGCTCAAGTCTAGGTGGAAGATAATCATAACTAAATGTTAATATATATTATGGACAGCCACACGAGTGATTGGCGGAGGACAGCCTACGGGCACAGCTGACAGGACCTAAGTAAGAATGACCATTCCTGAAAGACCGGGCTTATAAAAAGGCTTAAGCGCGTTTCGAAAGAAAGAGAAAATCGTTAAAAATTATTGTTTTCTAAATCTGACTATATAATTCTGTTGGTACTAGACTAGATTTTACATACGGTCGAAAAACATAGCTCTCGTTTGGCAGTCAGGGAAAAAGTCATGAAATGACACAAGAAAAATCGTTATTAGAAAACTTTTGTATCAAAATGATTTCGTAATTTATATGTTACTTTCAAAAATATTATGTTGCTACTCTGTACATAAAACCAACACAATGGTGCAGTACACAGTGCAAAGAACTTTCTGCTGATTTAGTTGTCATTCAACTCCATTACATGACAGTAGCGAACCTTGCGCGGCGTGGGCGCACATCGATATGTCGTCTCCAAGCCCGGCTTCGTTTAAACCTATTTTCTCCGGAACAAGGATCTTATTTGGTCTCCTCCCTGGGCTTGGGACACTAATAGTTTTGCGTATGGCCATACACCTGTATAGACCAGACATAGAAGACGCCGAATACAGAGTCAGGGACCATCCCTTTGAACAGCTGAACGATTGCTATGACTTCATCATTGTTGGCGGTGGCTCAGCAGGCTCAGTCATAGCTAGTAGACTCTCAGAAAACCCAGAGTGGACCATACTATTAATAGAAGCCGGTCAAGATGAAAACGTACTATCCGAGGTGCCTGTTCTATTTCCAACGCTGCAGATGTCATCAATAGACTGGCAGTTTGCAACAGAACCAAGTAATGACTATTGTTTAAGCATGGTGGATAAAAGGTGCAAGTGGCCCCGTGGCAAAGTACTAGGAGGGTCCAGTGTTCTTAACGCCATGTTGTACATACGCGGGAATAGGCGTGATTATGATAATTGGGAACAAATGGGCAATACAGGTTGGTCATTTAAGGATGTTTTACCATATTTTTTGAAAGCTGAAGATATGAAAATTCCCCAATATCAAAACGACCCGTACCATTCTACGGGTGGTCCTTTAACAGTTGAGTATTTTAGATACGAACAGCCTATCACAAAGAAGATTTTAGAAGCAGGAGAGCAACTTGGCTACAATATACGCGATGTCAATGGACCCTATCAAACTGGATTCACACGATCTCATGCAACTGTTCGCGAAGGTCTTCGGTGTAGTTCTGCTAAAGCATACTTAAGGCCTGCTTCAAAAAGACCTAACCTTCATGTCAGTGTTCATTCATTAGTCGAAAAAGTGCTTATTGATGAAAATTTAAAGGCGTACGGTGTAAGATTTATGAAACATAATCAACAAAGAGTTATAAAAGCAAGTAAAGAAGTGATTCTATCAGCTGGATCGATTCAGTCTCCACAATTGCTTATGTTATCGGGAATAGGAGAGGCAGCACATCTTAAGGACGTAGGAATATACCCTTTAGTAGATCTTCCTGGTGTGGGAAAGAATCTCCAAGATCACATTGCAATGGGTGGTCATTCGTTTTTGTTCGACAATCCTTACAAGAATGGAACGGAATATTGTTTCAATTTATTTTCAGCTATGAACGTCGCAACTCTTATTGATTTTGCTATAGATAAAAAAGGTTATTTGTATAGCATGATGGAAGCTGAAGCTATGGCATTTATTAATACAAAATATCAGGACCTCGGCGAAGATTATCCAGATATTCAGTTATTTATAGCACCAACCGCTGACAATATGGATGGAGGATTTTTCGGAAAACGAGCAAATGGATTAACAGATGAAACTTATGCCGAGTTATATGAAGATATCTTGTACGAGTCTTCGTTTTCAGTGGTTCCCTTGCTTCTTAGACCAAGAAGTCGTGGATATTTAAAACTTCGAGATGGCAACCCTTTTTCTCCTCCTCGTATATATCCCAATTATTACTCAGACCCACAAGACGTCAACGTTATGGTGAGTAACTATTTTTTATACTTACATCATTTTATTAATTTCTTGATTGAATAACAAATATAAACATGCTTTAGTTAATTAATTTTATCGTTAAATGGAGTGTTTATAACAAATTTATAATCAAAGTAATTATAAATGTATCCAATAATTAACTTTTCGTGTAGGTATTTAAAAAACAATTGTTTGGAAGAGATCGCTAGAAACGATAAGACCGTCTTAAACGGGCAGGACTAACACTAAACATGCTACTTGTACTTTATGTATTTTGTGTGGTGTACCATTAAGAGTATTTATCTATTATTACTGCTCAATAAAATATTCGTTTTCTATCTTCGTATTCTTAGAAAAACAAGTAAAAAAAAAATTACGCCTCCCTCTTTATTGGAAGCCATGACTTTAGAATAAAATAAAGAATGATTTTAGGTAAAAACTTTAAAATCTATTCCAATCATAAACCAACATGGAACGAAAAGTAATTAAACTCATTCTTTGTTTCTTCTGCTTCTGGTTTAATAAACCATTTATATAAAGTTTTAAGGCGGCAGTATTTCAAGTCAGTGAGCTCATTCGAAAATTATAAATCATTTTCAGGTAGAAGGTGCAAGAATAGTTCAGCGATTGGCGGAACAACCTGCTCTTCGGGAGCTGAACACGCGATCTAACCCACACCGCAACCCTGGTTGCAGGCACCACGCTCTAATGTCTCATGAACATCTGGAGTGCCAGGCTCGACACCACTCGCTGACCATATACCATCCTGTGGGAACCTGCGCTATGGGCCCAGCGACTGATCCCAAAGCTGTGGTTGACCCGAGATTAAGAGTAAGTATATTCCTGAGCAAAGTAAAACACTACCGCACTTAGAGATGTCACATTACTTTAATAGTTACTTAAGAAATACGTGTAAGACTAAAGGCGATATATAAAGTCAATTATTGAACAAACAAAAATGTTTTTCAACATTTTATGGGCAATTGGCGTCTCAGCGCGGCAGAAAGTTTAAAACATAAATTACATACGTTTGTTTTATCCTATCATTGGCCGCTTAAAGACATTTAAGAAGAAGAATATGTAATTTAAAAATCTTAAGAAGAAATTAGAATTAACAAGCCTTGCTGTCACATTCCGCTCGCAACAACTCGCAAGATAAACTTAATTTCGTATTAAGTATGAGTACGGGTGTATTTTGCCGGGATATAAAGTAACATTGTTTTACCGCAAGCTTTATACTACTACTATAATATAATCTTTTTGAAGTCTGTTTAAAAGTGAAGTTACTTTCGTATTTATTTAAGTACCTTTTATACATAGTTATAATAAATATTATAATCGTCACATTATTTAAGTACCTTTAGCTAAGCCAGCGAACTAACTGCCTGTCTAATTACCAGAAATTTATTGAATTAAATTTATAGGTGTATGGTGTCAAAGGCCTGCGAGTAGTCGACGGCAGTATAATGCCCAATATCGTCAGCGGAAATACGAATGCTCCGATCATAATGATTGCAGAAAAGGCTGCAGACATGATCAAGGAAGATTGGAGCGAAGCTGACGAAGATAATTCGACTTGCACTCCAACTTACAGTACCGTTTCATATGCAGAAACCAAGCAATCTGAAACTGAAGGCGCCAACAAAGCGTTGCGTTCTCCGCCTGACCTCTTCAATGAAACCACAAGCCTCTTTCCGAATCTACCGTACCAAGATATTCACACCAACCCAAAAAAAGAAAAAATAACCTATCAATCTCATCACGATAGTAAAGCTCGTAGTTATAAAGAGGACGACCCAAAGGAAACTCTGCCAATCCCAGAAGAGGATCCTAGAAAAACCTATACTACAAAAAATAACAGAGATAGTGAAAACTGGGAAACCCTGCCAATCCCAAGAGAAGATCCAAGAAACCCCTATACTATAGATGATAACACAGATAGTGAAAAGCCTTACCGTAATTTTTACCAAATTATAAATCCACAGTTAGTGAATTATATTCCCCCACATTCCAATTACATTCCCCCACATTCCATACAGCCGTATCCATACTGGGCTATTAATCAAGATCGATATAATTCTCAAACCCCTGTATTAAGTAGGGCTGGTTATAATCAACGAAGCCCTAACTATAAACCAACTGGCCGTAATAACTTATTTAATTTAGAGAATAGTAACTTGAACAATTTGTTCAAGAAACCAAAGCCACTGAAATTTAATCCCTTTTTTAAAACGAGTAATGATTACGATCCTACAAACGAGAGCGTTGAGGATAAACCTTTGTACTACGAAACGAATGAAATAATAACACCTAAAGGTGAAAAAAAATGTCAAGTTTGGTTGCACTACGATGGTAAAAAGTACGAAGTTATGTTGTAGGTGTAAACAAGTAATTTAGTAATATTTTTATTGATCCATTTATGTTTAACAATACTTTAGTAAAGTCTACAGTTTTGTTGATAACTTTTTTTTGTAGCCAGTTATTGGTCATAAAAATAAATAATGTATCAACTTAAACAGCTATGTCTCTAGTTATGCAGTATTTTAATAAGTATACATATGTAAGTATAATAAAATAACAACTTATTTATTTTATTAATTAAAAAAAATGGTTTGACTATTTGGTAATCATAGAAGTTTAAGAAATTCCGGCTTTAATGTTTCACATTGATAATAAAATAATAATAGGTACGTGTTAGAATTGGTGTACCTATTTATATAACTCTTAGTGAGCACCCTACCTAAAGCTAATCAAATAAGAAGCTGCCTTTTATGTAAGATGTTCACTATGTAACACGTACAGTCATCAACGCAAAGTCGTTAATTCCTTCCTTAAGTCTTATGAAACAAGAGTGAAAAGCGGTTTTACTTTTGTTCCTGTCAGTAAGTGCAATCAGTGCAATGGACCGGTTGTCAGTGCGCCGTCAGCCTGCGCAGTATCCACTGCATTGCAACGGATCGCATACTTATTTCCAACGGGGTAAGTTAAATAACAGTACTCTTGAAATGCAAAGACGAAATTCCAACTGAAGTGTATTTTTTTAACTAATAACCTTTTTGGCGTAAGCTAGTTAAAAAGATGAAGTAGTTTTGATACTTTAAAAAATGGTAGTGCAGTCAAGTTCCAATGCTTTTTTTGAAGGATTTTCTGCCAAATTTCAAGACCCCAATATCAATTGATATAAAAATAAGTTTTGTGGTAGATTTTATTGAGCCTATTGACAGTACCTATAAATAGATGATTTGATTTGATAAACAAATATCGAGTCTACCGTTAGGTTTTAACATTATATCAAATATTCTTGTCATTCTGTTTGTGATATTGTGTCATTGTTATTTAAAAGTGAATAATCTTAGCACGGGTTATCATTAATGGTGATGAAGGTCAGTAGCAGCATCATATAAATTAATGTAAATTGAATAAATTTATAGTAGGACCATGCCTTAGTTTGTCTTTTGATGGGTGATTCTACTATATAAATAGAACATCGATACATCAAAAATAAAATTTCCCGAGTTCCTACTTTTTGGGGGTTGTAATAAAGGAATATTTAGGGCCTGTTTCACAATGTACGAACATAGTGCCAAACAAATAAGTAACAGATAAAAATAGGTTGAGGATAAAAGTGCTTGAATAAATGTGTCATATAGCGCTATTTGACGGTCGTGAAGTGAAGTGGAAAAATTGTGTTTATCCTAAAGATAAGTAACAAATAGCCTATACAGAACTTATCCGTACATTGTGAAACAGGCCCTTTACCTTTAAATTTACCCCTTAAATGAAGTACGCAATAAGTGCTAGTCTAATTTTACAGTGTTATAAAGTGTTACATTCGGTTTTTGAACTAAATAAAAAAGGTACAGTATAAATTATTCGTTTATTTATCAAATCAGCTGTCAGTTTTATATTTATTCCTTTTTATAGCCGATTTAGTAGTATACTCTTATGTGCCGCAGGGAAATGCGAATACTAGCGATTTCACGGAATCCCTAGGAATACCACGAAATCACGGTAGATGTCGAATATTATTGTTTATTACGTCTTCTTACTAAAAATGTTTCTCTATAAACATAAAATAAAAAATCATTTATTTGTTCTCGAATCGGCATACAGAATGAAAATTGCAAAGTAAGCTAATTTTACATTTACTTTTTGATCTAAGTAAGGGAAGCGATTGTTTTGAGGCACTTACAATAAAGCTTTAATGTAGGTATAGCTATAAATACGAACTCTTTAAATACATGCAACATAGTCATTGTCTCAACCAATAGTTGGTATAGTGGGGGCTCTCATCAGGCAATGTTGCCTGTTGTAAATTAATAATGCTTCCAAATCACCTGACAACTCGTTAGCTGACAGCCTTTGGTTTAAAGAAGTTTTGATTACAACAGAACATAGGTTTATCTCTTTGCTGTGATATCACTTGAGTATTATTTTAGTGTTATCTAGCACTCAGTAGGTATACCTACTTAGTTCGTAAATCTGCATTTATATTATTATCTTAAACTTGTAAACAATAGTATGTAGTAATTGGTAAATCACTTAATAAGATTATTTCTTGTAAATGTTACCTAATTATTGTTATAATTATATATCCAAAAGATTGTTTAATCTGTAATGTACTGTAATTTGCTAGTGAACCCAATAAATAATATTAAAAAAAAACAGAATCCTAAATCAAGATGTGGGCGTGCGATCCGGCCTTGACTACGACGGTGGTGAACAGCTTCCAAGGAGTCGGGCCGTTGTTCGTGCAGGGGCTGCAGGCCTTCCTGGCTGCCCAGTGTGCCTTAGCTGGTGACCACTTGTGGCCTGCTGATGCTACAAGCGCTGTTATTGAAGGTGACTCTTCTATCATGTCTTTAGAACTTAAGGTCGTTCTTAAGTAGTGAAAATCTTCTGAGGAGTCGGGCCAATGTTCGTGCAGGGGCTGTAGAACTTCTGTACTTGAGGGCACTCATACTTGATTGATGTTCATGATCACTCCAGTGCACCCTGGCCGGTGACCTCTTGTGGTCTTTTGATGCTACAAGCGCTGTTATGGAAGGAGATGTCTTTTTCTATCGAGTTAGTAAAGTCATTCACACTTGATTGTTAAGACCAGCAATAAGCAATGGTCATTTATAAGGAGATCTTTGATATACGTTCTAGTCCCGACTTGATTATAATGCCCATTACCAGGTGGTAGTTATTAAATATTCTTTGTTGTAATGTAATATTAAAAAGGCATTTTGTTATGGTGTGATGTTGTCTGCACGATTAGCGTATAAAGAGACCAAATTACCTACTTGTATACCTACTAATGTTTTATTACCCTACCTATAGAGACATTCCCTACCTATAGACACATTGTTATTTTATCTTTACTGATATTTTAAACGCGAAAGTTTGTATGTATGGATGTATTGATGTTTGTTACACTTTCACGCAAAAACTACAAAGCCTGATTTGGGTGAAATTTTGCACACATATAGAATATGATCTGGATTAACTGAGGGATATTTTTCTAGATATTGATATTTATTTGAAAGTTATTTGTTACATATCATACCAAACATCCTGTAGTCCACGCAAACAAAGTTGGGGGCAATAATGACTTTCTATACTACAGAAACTGAAAAGGTCCAACCATGTTACTATCTGATTTTATCATAAATTAACCTATTCACAATGTTTTGAGTGATTCAGATTAGAAAGGGCACTAATAGCAAAATTGAATAAGTACGAAAATGTTCAATTTTTAATCTTCATATATTAAATATAACACTGACTCATTAAGTCGATTAATGACGCGGACGTCGTACCCGTCGCCGTTATGGTCACCATTTCTTAAATAGTTGGTTGTCGGTTGTAGCTTTGTTTCTACTATGGTTGTAGTAATACGAATAAAAATTGATAAATGTTGTGCTGGATAAATAAAATCATTCTGTATAAATCCTTAGTATACATCAATAGTATACATATACTATTTAAAAAGATTTACGTTATTTATGAAAACAACAAGTCCTATTTATTATTTGAAGGGGTTTCCGCATAGCGGCTTATATCCCAAGGCCATATTATATTACATGGTGTTCAGATATAATACCAACTAGTTTGAATACATGGCCTTAATTCAATATTATTACCTACAAACCATTTTCACAAAATAGCCTTCAAATTAATAAAGTCAAACAGAATTAGCCTTACTGTGCAAAATCTAAAAATCTCTAATTATCTATTGATGATATCACCATAACAAACTCTTACGTGTCTCAGGATTTCCACATTTATATCCCGAATTACCGACCCATATCCTATCCACTAATACAGTATCAAACATCTAATAGTTTTCCAACTGCTTGACATTGACAGAGACAGAATGATGTCTCAGTTAGTTTAACAGGGCTGTTTCCGGACTTATCCTCTTGATTGGGCCATTGTGCGTGCTATATTCCTTCTTAGAATGATGTCTTAAAGCCTGGCCAAGCTAAACGGAGCGTCCATGCACTTTGCGGAGCTGTGCAACTGGCGGAGTAGATAGGCACTCTTATTACGTAACCTTATATGCATGTGGGTGTACCTCAAACCACAACCACAAGTAAGCTGCAATCTTAATCGTGAATTAGAAGAACTGTAAAGGTGTCTTTTTTACCTAGCTCATTAGACTCGTTAGAGACAGTCTGCATTCGGACTGCTAGCCCACTGTAAAATTGCAGTTTCAATGCTATTTTTGAGCAATTACCATAACTGCAAACCAACTGCGCAGCCGGCGTGCTGTTCTAAAGACTGTACTTGGACTGCACAATTGGTTGTCCTAGCAGCTTGAGTCCTTGAAAACAGTCTGTTTGGGCATAGTAGAATAAGATTGGGCCCTTGACTCGGCGCCTTGTAAAACGGTTAGAGCGCTAAGTCGTGTGTTGGAAATCATTGCGGTTTTTTCGTTAAAGTAACAAACATGTAGTAATGCACTTAAACATGTGTTGTAAAAAAGTAATGGTTTGTGGTTAAAATGCATGGTCAAAGTAACTGAAAAGTTAACACTGACTTAAAGATTTATTAGGATAGAAGAGGGATACGTATTTCGACACTAGACAATAAAAATATACATTAAAAAATAATCTGACGTATCCAGTACTTACACATTGACTGTGATAAAAACTTTAGAAAAATAAATAAACCTTATTAAATAAAACACGACGCTTTATTAGGTTAATACCGCTTTACAAGAGGTGACCAAATATCCACCCACATAAATTTAACTCTGTGCTCTTGAGGTAGGATGAAATATTAAAGGGGTTCAGTTATATTTGGTAAAGTAATAATAATTTACCAGTTTAAAAAGGTACAATACAAAAAAATACGTATTTACATACTATAAATCTATCATTCCAGATCCGAATTACGACTTTATAGTTGTCGGCGCAGGGTCAGCAGGATCAGTGGTAGCCAACCGTCTAAGCGAGGTCCCAGGGTGGAAGGTGCTGCTCGTGGAAGCTGGTGGGAACCCTACTATTACCACTGAGGTACATTTTTCTCTTTCTAAGCGCTTTCTAAATTGAAGTCAAGGTACCCTTGGGCCTTGTCTATGATCTTAGGTCTGGCAAGTCTTTTTAGCATTCCGTACCCAAAGGGTAAGACAGGACCCTATTACTAAGGCTTCGCTGTCCGTCCGTCTGTCTGTCCGTCTGTCAACAAATACTAAAAACCCGAATAAAATAATCGTGTAAGGGGGCTCCCATACAAAAAACGTGATTTTTTGCCGTTTTTACAGATAATGGTACGGAACCCTTCGTGCGGGAGTCCGACTCGCACTTGGCCGGTTTTTTATTTAAACAATTGCTATCTATTCTTAAAAACCGAAACCTAAAATAGTGGACGTTCTTTAGTTGTGAGCAAAGTACGACGCTTGGAATAACAAGTTTCGAACTAAAACATTATTTCTTACTTGTTTTAGACACCTCTGCTATTCTATAACAATATAGACAGCCCAGAAGATTGGGGTTACAGAACTGAGCCCCAGCAAGGTTATTGCAGGGGTTATAAAGATAGCAGATGCACATGGCCCAGAGGAAAAGTTTTAGGAGGTTGTAGCAGCATCAATGCAATGTTCTACGTACGAGGAAATAAAGTTGATTACGACGAGTGGGCAGCCGCAGGAAATCAAGGGTGGAGCTACGAAGAAGTAATCAAATATTTTAAGAAAAGCCAGAACTTCAGTAGCGAACTAACAGACAAAATAAATAAATACCACGGCACAGGTGGCTACTTGAATGTAGAAAATGATCCAGATATCCATTTCTTTGAACAAGCCCTAATAAAAGCAAATAATGAACTAGGATTAAAAACTATTAGCGATGTAAACGGTGATACACAAATAGGAGTGAGTAAAGCATTTTGTACAATCAAAAATGGAGTCCGACAAAGTACAGCTCGTGCATTTCTTAGTCCAATTAAAGACAGAAAAAACTTTCATGTGATCAAAAACGCATATGTCACCAAAATTGTATTCAAACCTAACACAAATATTGCTACTGGAATAGTTATACATAAAAATGGGAAACAAATTATTGTCAATGCTAACAAAGAAATCATAATTTCGGCCGGGGCTATCAATACTCCGCAATTATTGTTATTATCAGGAATTGGACCTTCTAAACATTTACAAGATTTGGATATCGAAGTAAAAGCGGATTTACCTGCTGGAAAAAATTTACAAGATCATGTGTTTGTACCGTTTTATTACACGTTTCCAGGTGACAAAAACCTAACATCATTGGAAAATATTTCAAAGGAATTTACTACATTTATAACAACCCAAAAGGGCACTTTTGCTAATATCAGTCCACATAGAATTGTAGCGTTTTACAACACGACAGACACTAGCTCTACCAGCCCTGATATCCAGTTTCATTTTCTCGTGTTTCCACCAGGTTTGTTCAATTTAGTTGACATACTTGCCAAACACAAGTTGAGCGATGAAATACAAATTAAATATCGAAAGATAAATGAAAATAACTTCATTCTGATAATTTACGCTGTCGTATTAAATCCTAAGTCAAGAGGTAGAATTTTACTAAAAAGCAAAGATCCATATGAACATCCTTCGATTTACGCAAATTATTTCGACGACCTAGAAGATATGCAGACAATTATGAGAGGAATCAAACAACATATTTTAAAATTTAGAGAAACGAGAACTTTTAAAGATTTGGGGCTTAAATTGGATTGGTTAGATTTAAAGAGCTGTAAAAAATTCGCAAAAGATACAGACGATTTTTTACAGTGCTATGCAAGAGAAATGACATTTTCTTTATACCATCCATCTAGTACAGCCAAAATGGGTCCTATACATGACACATCTACTGTAGTAGATCCTGAACTTAGAGTTAAAAATGTAGAAAGGTTAAGGGTTATTGATGCTAGTATAATGCCAAATATCGTTAGAGGTAACACAAATGCACCCACAATAATGATAGGAGAAAAAGGCTCTGATATGATAAAAAGAACTTGGTTGAAGGGGCATACAGAATTGTAAGGTTTGTTGTAATATTTTAAGGGTAAATAAATTATTTGATGAACTAGTTTCTTTTATTGTGGCACCTTCATACAAATGTATTGTAGTAAGATGTGACGTGGTTTTATTGTTATTTAATAAGGTGAATATAATGAGCTCGTGGCTGGAACACAACTCGGAGCGCAACACAATAAGAAGGACGCCTGGGTTTCTGGAGCCACTTTACTGTGAGTAATACGTATATTAGATTCTAATAAAAAAGTTTAATAAAAAACTAAAAACCGACTTCAAAATGAAACTAAAAAGCGAAAAATAATATTGACTAAAACATACCTAATCAGTTCTTTTTGGAGTCGGTGCCAGCCATCGAGAGTTAAAATGTGTTCATTCGCACCGACTCCAAAAAGAACTGATTAGGTATGTTTTAGTCAATATTATTTTTCGCTTTTTAGTTTCATTTTGAAGTCGGTTTTTAGTTTTTTATTAAACTTTTTTATTTTACAATTTTAAGTGTTAAGTCCTCTATTTTTTCCCTCCTAACTTCGCCAAAAATTACTTTACAGCAAAGTAACCTTAACTAATATTGGTCCTCTATGGACCCCCCATCCAATGGTATGATAAAAATAAGGTGTTATATAGGGTCAATTATTCGACGAAAATTTTTAAGTCTTAAGAAAAGGATTTACCTACACTCCAACCAGAACGGCGGCTATTTTGGTGTCGAAACCATAGGATAAGGTCTTGCGTTAAATAACAAGTCAAATTAAGAAAGGAACTTTCAAATTTTTTTTCGTTACTGGGTGTGCAGGTACGCCCTCAGTAAATAAAAATTGGCGGTCTGGTACCTCATAAGCTCCACGTCTGCTTATACACTGCGAAATACGTTTTGTCGACAAATTGCAGTATTATCTTCTAACTCCTATCCGTTAAGGAGTTCTGTGGCTTCCATCATCAGGTCAGCAACATGACATGATGATAACCAGACCCAAAAATCAGCATCGAGTCAGAAAATATATGCAAAACATTATGGGTGCCTATAAAATTTGAGGGTTGCCCTCGATTTCCCAGGGATCCCATCATCAGAATCTGACTTGGTGGAAATGGGACTACCTCGGAAGTATACCCTTTCAAACTAAAAAATAAATTTTGAAATCGGTCCATAATTGACGGCGTAATCGCGTAACAAACGTACAAAAAAAAAAAAACAACATTCAGACGAATTGAGAACCTCCTCCTTTTTTTGAAGTCGGTGCGAATGAACACATTTTAACTCTCGATGGCTGGCACCGACTCCAAAAAGAACTGATTAGGTATGTTTTAGTCAATATTATTTTTCGCTTTTTAGTTTCATTTTGAAGTCGGTTTTTAGTTTTTTACTAAACTTTTTTATATAGGTACTTAATGTGTAAAACCTCTGGACTAATCATTATCAGACCTGAGATCGTACATTTGATCCAACTCTAGGTTAAATTCAAAAAGCAACTTGAGTGGGCCTTTAACATTAAAATAATAACACAAAACTATTTTCCATTTGAGTGTTCCGTGTTAAAAGACAGCCAACTTATGGGGCACGGGTTTACAAACCTTTGAAATAAATTCTGTGTTGACTAGTTAAGTGACTTCCGAATAATGTAAAGTCATTATTTTTAGAGCCAGAAGCTGTAGAAAGATTAATGGAAGCTTTACAAGCTAACATCACCGCGACGTGTTCGTCAGCGTTCCAAGGCGGAACAGGCCAGCTCTTCGCGGCTGCAGTCGCATCGGTAGTTGCAGCTCATTGCGCTATATTTGATGATTATCAATGGCCAAAAGATAGGAGTGAGGAGATTGTTGAAAGTGGTAAGATAATAATTTCACTGCTTTAATTGTAAAAATCGAACGAGCTACAGACAAGGAAAACTGGATTAAACTGGAGGAGGCCTATACCCAAATAGGGGTTGCCATTCAAGAAGAATGAGTGAATTAAACAATTAATGTAACTAGAAGTTCGGAAATAAAGGCTATATTATATATATATATATATATATATTAGTAAATATAACCAAGTAGGTACCTACTGATGATAGAAAGTCCTTTTAAACCTTATTACTTCTTGTTTTAAGTCTTTATCACCTCTTATGTAAATAAATAAATTGTATCAACAGAATGTTATATAAGCGGCCGCATTAGATCCACTCAAAGTATATTACGATACTTTGAATCCAAATCATTATATACTTTCAGGACCAACATCCTTTGACTTCATAGTAGTTGGAGCAGGAACAGCCGGGTCTGCCTTAGCCGGCCTGTTGACGGAGTCCAACCCTTCCTGGACGGTCCTGTTGGTAGAAGCCGGTGACGACCCATCACTCAACAGCGAGGTATTTACACTTACAGCCATTCATTGACGTTTATTTATCAATCAACTCCCAAGCAGTAACCGGTTACGTCAATTTTTATTAAGGGCGTGCGGTAGCATATACGTTTTTTTATCTATGTAAGTATACCCAATCACTTCTTTTTGGAGTCGGTGCGAATGAACACATTTTAACTCTCAATGGCTGGAACCCACTCTAAAAAGAGCTGATTAGGTATATTTACATTAGGTAAATAACTTAGTTATTAAGATTAAATGAAAAAGAGTTTATTATTTTTTGCTTTTCAGTTTTTCGGCGGTTTAATTTTTTTTTTTGTTAAAAGTTTTTTTACTAATAAATTGTAAAGGCTGCCGTCGAGAGCTTTTTATTTATTGGAAAAGATTCACCAGCAACACAACAATGAACCTAGTAACAATACTTCGGTAATGATAATAAATAAATAAAAAAAACACATTCTCACTAATTATCTAGCCCCAAACTATGCAAAGCTTGTACTGTACCAAGTAGATAAGGGATAAACTCAGATACAAATACTCATGCTCATCACACAAACATTAGCCCCTTGCGGAATTCTAACCCACGACCACCTGGCTCTGTAGTCCGGACCGCGAACCACTACACTAGGCGGTCGTTTACATTCTTCATCCATCTTGACTTAACTATAGCTAAATTTATAGTTTTTCATATATGAATATCGTAATTCATTATTTAAATCATACTGAGATTTGTAAACAGTAAAATTGTGTACGTACATAGTAAATTGAACACCTTGTTTTTAGGCAAATATTTTTATTATTTATTTGCTTGGTCAATACTTAAATATTTGCAGTTGAATACTGTCATGTGGACTCTGCGTAATTTGCATTCACATCGTAATTATGCCTAATTTCTTCATTACAGGTCCCGGCGTTTCTATTATACAACCAAGACATAAACTGGGGTTATCGCACGAAGCCAGACTTCAAAAGCTGCTTGGGTTCTAACAACAACGCATGTTTATGGAGTAAAGGGAAAGCTATGGGTGGTTCCAGTTCTATCAACGCTATGCTTTATGTCAGAGGACATCCTAACGATTTTCAAACTTGGGAAGATGCAGGAAACTCTGGATGGGGCTATGAAGATGTTTCTGAACATTTCAAAAACATAGAAACGAAACTAAATTTGTCTTCATACGAATTTAACATAAATCCATGGTACGGCATTTTGGATGAAGCATATGCAGAACTAGGACTATATAAAAACACTATGGACAACAACGAAAGTCAAATTGGCACAAGAGTAACAAAACTATTAATAAGCAATGGTAAACGTTTAAATACGGCTAAACTTTATTTGAAAGAAAGAAAAAACTTGTATGTTATGAAAAACACCATTGTCCAAAAAGTTATAATAGATCCTGTGACTCACACAGCCATAGGCGTCAAATTTAGGCATGGAAATGAAATTGTTATGCAGATCGTAGCAAACAAAGAAGTCATTCTATCAGCAGGATCGATTGAGACGCCAAAAATACTCCTTTTGTCAGGTATAGGTCCCAGACTTCATTTGAATGAAAAAGGAATAGAATGCTTAATGGACCTGCCAGTAGGACAAAATTTACAAGACCATGTACTTGTTCCATTAGATTTCAAAACAAATCAACATACAGTGATAACCCCTGAACTTGTAACGTTTTCTTTACTGCAATACATGTTTACCAAAACCGGACTTTTTTCCAATATAGGATTGGTGGATTACATGAGTTTTATTGATACTAAAAATGAAAGCAGTTATCCAGATGTTCAATTCCATCACATGTACTTTACCGAAAACGATCAATTCACGTTGAGATCCTATCTTCGAGGGTTCGGATACAACGAAGAAGTAATTAATGCTATTGAAGAAATCAACAAGATTAGCGATATCCTTGGTATATACCCTACATTATTACATCCAAAATCTAAAGGAGAAATAAGGTTAGCTAATTCCGATCCTGAATCTGCTCCTGAGATAATATCTAACTATTACGAAGATTCCGATGACCTACAAACTATTCGTAGAGCCATAAAAGAAGCAAGAAAGTTAGAAAAGACAGAAGCATTTAAAAAATATGAAATAGAACTTGTTCGACTTCAATTATCTGGTTGTTCAGATTTTTCGTTTGATTCAGAAGAATACTGGGAATGTTACATTCGTCATGTGGGAGTAACAGTATACCATCCTGTTGGTTCAGTTAGGATGGGACCAAAACATGACTCAACAGCAGTAGTAAATGATTATTTATTGGTACATGGAGTAAATAATTTAAGAGTAGTGGATGCCAGTATCATGCCGAGTATAACTAGTGGGAATACTATGGCCCCAACCTTAGTCATTGCTGAAAAAGCGTTTCATATGATTATAAAGCAGTATGGCTTTAAGGATGAATTGTAATTCAACTAATTCATTAAATGGTTGCAGTAAATTTTCGTATTTGATCTCACGCACAAATTAGGTAATATCATACAGCATAGAGAATAAAAAATCCGTATATATGTACTGTATTTGATAGACCGCCAAATTCTCTGTTACGTATAATTGAGTGTTACTTGCAAAATTTAACAGCTAGTGGTCACATTGATGAAAAGCATTTTCGCAAAACCGATAATTAATCCCACACTCTTCATAGTGCCCTTGACTAGCTAAACCCCATTGTTTCGTATAAGACAGGTTACAAGCCAAGGCTGTGTCAAGATATGCAAGCAGAAGGCGTGACGAGTGTCAATTGTACGACTAACATGAGACAAGGGCTGACCTTATATTTGTTGTAGGCTTGAATAGTTATTAGCTTCGTTAGAATTAGAACGTAAAATAGCTTTGTAGTAAGTAATTAAAATAGCTACTACAACTTTGTTTTACTTGATTATTCATTTTTGAATGTAGTATCTTTACTTAAGCAAGTCTGTATTAGTTTAAAGAAGGTAGGTTGGTACTTACTAATAAAGCTTGTTTGTAAATTATTTGAATGGTTTGTATTTGCCTTACTAAAGTAGTTAATAACTTTGTTTGAATAAAATTAAAATTTAAAAAAACCCAATGAGCTTCAAACGGCTGATCAGGTCATGTTTACCTATACCATTTATACTTTCAATACCATTGAAGTAACACGGTACCAAATTTCGAATCGATCGGACTTATGGAAGTAAGTCAGATCCCCTCATCAACTAAAAAAGAGCTGTTGATCTTCAAAAGGCTGAACAGAGTTTCATGAAACATGGCTAACACTCGGGATAAAATTATCTATGACACAAATAAAACTAAACGAAAATCGGTTCATCTGTTAGGGAGCTATGATACCACAGACAGATACACAGATAGACACGTTAAACTTATAACACCCCTCTCTTTTTGCGTCGGGGATTTAAAATTTATATCTTTGCGTACGAGTACTATGTACTAATTGTTGAAAACATTTTCTTTATGCTTAAGTCGAAGAAACAGGTCAAGAGACTCTCGTACGTAAGGGTTGTTACGCACATATTCGGGCCGGCATTAACCGGCAACACCAAATACATATGTGTAGACGACGGATGTGACGTAGGTAGTAGATGCTTCGGGTCGGCTTCGTTCTTTGACATTACTGCCGTACTGACAACGCCGGCCCGAATGTGGGTGTTAGCTACACACATACTTGTATTCAGGTTCATCATCATCATCATTATTTCAGCCACAGGACGTCCACAGCTGAACATAGGCCTCCCCCAGTGTGTTCCACATTGGCCGGTTGGACCCGGCCTGCATCCAGCGGCTTGCTATTGCGTATTCAGGTTGCTTAATCTTAATTCGAATTATCTTTGAACTTTATCATTATCTTTGACATCTTGTTCAGAGATGTTATTACTCGTAGTAATTTAGACAATTGCAAACCGTGGAAAAATGCGTAAGGTTAATTATACAATATTGTGATTACACGAATACTAATTATGACTAACTAGCATCAGACAAACATTATAAATGAAGATGACTATTCACTAATAACAGTAGTACATTATAGTTCAGAAACGAAATGGGTTACGAATTAGATATTTTGATAACACCAAATATTAAATTTTTACTGTAAGTATATCAAATTTTTAGTGTTAATTGAATATTTATTTATTTTGCAAAAGACTTTACATAATATATCTATCAAAAGAATGCGATAAAAAAGTAAATTGAATAAAGTCTTTTTTAAGATTAAGAATTAAAACGTTCATTTCTTTCTTTTCTTCGACGTTCTCTAATTCCGTCAATTGTTTTTAAAAATAAACTCAAAAGGCCTACGTCAATGACTGAAGCCAGTTTCGAGAAGCAGTTTTGGGTCATAAAGATTTTAACGTTCTTATGAATACTGGCTGTGAAAGTCGCCAGTAATCAATGAGGTTATGTAATTTCCATGTGGCATTTTGTACATTCGGCAACTGTTGCGTGTAAGCAGGCAGGGTGCAGATTCTTGTGAAGGGATAACTTTTTTCTTATCAAAAACTACCAATTTTTTGAACTTCTAAGTCAGTACTTTGGAAACGTTTAATCTGAATACTTTGAAATTAGTTATTTTTGTATTTTCATATCGTTAAGTTTTAAAATAAAATTATTAAAAGTAATGTATTTATTATTTTCAGGATAAATTCAAAACAATGATTTTGTAAAGTGTGGATTAACTATACGATTAATAATGTAGTAATAATGCAGTATTATAAATAAGACCTCCTTAAAACAATTTTTGGGATTGTTATTAATTTATTTCTGTAATAATATTAATAGCTCTTACCAAACCCATAAGCTATTCAACTATACTTATAATAACAGTTTCGAATTTCGAAAATAAAGTTTCGCACCATTCATAGCGACGACGCGACGGTTACGTTGTTTATTACGAAAGTTATCATTTCGTAAAACGCTCGTCCGAAAGAGGATTGGCACATGCGACGGCACACGTATGCCGAAGTCTTTACAAAAGATCGAAAGATGTATGTTCTTTAAATCGAGAGAGACTAACAACCGAGGTTTATTGCCTCATCTTCACTAAAATCAGTCTCTCGAAAATTGGTTGTCAGTAAAGTCGGTTAACGGACGATAATTTTTCGTGATAACGTCATGAAGAAAAATTATGGACGCATCGGCCGATGAGTCGAAGAGACAGATGCGTCACAAGCCGAAAGCTTAAGCCGATCGTGCCTCTTTATCGCTCGCTTGCACGCGGAACGTGACACTTTTTCGTGCGTGCAGCCGGCGTAATCGATTTATAAGACGTTATCACGTCAAAATATTGAAGACTGCAAGTCCGTGACAGATATTGCAGACTAGCACCCTTCCGATGAATAAAAAGAAAGCATGTAGCCTAGAGGAGGTTGATTGACTACTTAAAATCTTGAAAAACTTTGGTGAAGATCATTGCCACACCTTGTCATAGAGAGATACCTTATAGGGAATTCCATTCGTCAAAATAATAGGTAATACTAATAGGAGATGGCAACGATTGTTAGTATTGTTACGATTATTAGTAATTTGAAATGGAATGTGATTGCAAGGAATAATTGAGTTTAAGTTGATGAAAAAGATTTCTTGTTGCATTTTTTCTAAAACTAACACTATACACACGGGTATTATTTAATGCAACACATACCAAATCACAAACGCCGAGAACATAATAAAAAGACGTATGAGTTGCATAAATACCCGTCTGTATAGTGCTAGTTTGAGTAATAAACAAAATACTTTGTTTTGTTACAAGGTATACAAACACTAGTCATACAATTTCATTAACCTAACAAAAATCAAGGATAGTTGAACACTAAATTTTCCTACCGCTTTGCACAATTAAGTTCTAATTAAACTACAAGTCCTGCATTGAGTAACTTAGGCATTAATAGATAGCAAATGCGTCCGTTTTTAATAATTATACCTCACTGGTTTCGATATCATATTACGATATTACTAATTGGCAGGAATCGTAGTTTTGAGTGAGTAATCTAATGTCATCGATTATTATATTTTGATGTTGACCCTGTGAATAATAGTACATAGGGCCTTCTTCATCGTTCATTAGAATAACATAGTGGTAATAGAAGACACGAAAAACTAAACAGGTCAATAAACAAATTGTCATAAAGGTCACCGGGTCATCTGGTTGATGTCCATTTTGAAGCACCATTGACTGACGAATGATTAAATTTAGATTTTATTTCAAAATAAATTACCGTTCTTGCGCAGTAATCGCATAGAGAACTTTTTAACGCAATACTTTAATCATCTAAAATAGATTTTAATAACCCTTAGATAATGTAGGTATTTTTAACGCAATACTTTAATCATCTAAAATAGTTTTTAATAACCCTTAGATAAAGTAGGTATTTTCAACGCAATACTTTAATCATCTAAAATAGTTTTTAATAACCCTTAGATAATTTAGGTATTTTCAACGCAATACTTTAATCATCTAAAATAGTTTTTAAAAAGCCTTAGATAATGTAGGTACTTCATTGTCCTTTGTTTTAGTTTGGAGCGCCACGGCCCACGAAATGTTACGCAACCATAACGATATGGGAATGCCCATCAGCCCCTCTAGCATGAGCAACAAAATACGATATTATATAGCGATTTATCGCATATTTTTGTCAAAATATGAACTTTTACCGAAAAAGTGAGCATAACCGTGACGTCGCCGGCACGGACATGCTCACTGTTTCGATAAAAGTTGCGGCGGCTATGTTATCATATTTTGAAAGTAAAGAGGAGAAAAATCGCTATACCATATCGTGTTTTGTTGCTCGTGCTAGAGAGGCAGTTGTGTTATACCTGACCTCAAGGGTCAATGGCGCTACCATTCTTCGCATCGTATGTACGAGTTGAAGTCTATCGTGTGTGAATTTGCCGCTAGAGGGCATAGTGTCGCGTTAGGTCTCCGAATATAACTTCAGTTATTGGCTGGCCCCGTACGCGGGTTTATTAGAATTAATTATTAATATTCGCAAATATTATGCGATACCTGAGATTTAGCATGAAAAATACGAGTGCTTTACAAGTGGAGCTAAGAAAAAGAGGTGAAAAAAGGTTTTTAGGAACTAATTAAGTAGAACTAAAACTAAACATTAGACTCACAGCTGCAATGGGGTATCCATACTACCTATATAATCTTTAGAAGCTATATTGTTAGCCCGGAAGAGGGCCTATATACTGAATATATGAGTATTATTCAGGACCGCACTCGACAGTGGCGCCAACTGGTAAGCACAAATACGGTAGCCCCCATTGAAAACACATCTGTGCCTTGATAACTGCACGGAGCACGGAGCAGTTTCATTTTGCTTGGGAAAGTAAACTTAATGCGGAAGCTTTCATTTTGATAACACTGGATATGCAAGTCCTGTCGATACTAAAACCAAATAAATAAGTGTAACTATTTGTTAAGGTGTGAATTTTCCTTTAGTAGTGAATTTTTATTTACGTACGCGATCGCAGTCATCCACCGCTAGTCAGAAATGGTCAGAAATTGTACATATTTATTCAAAGAAACTTAACTTTTAGATCTTTATTCACTGGGAAAATTAACATAATAATTCATGATGGTGCAAATTTTCAGCAAAGTTTTTATGTGTCAATAATTGCGACATATTTACATAAACTCGCTGGAGGAAACTGTTAGGAAAAATACACACTTCTTGCTATTTGAACTTGTCTTGGAGTTCAAGTAGATGTTGCAAAGGCGCGACCTAACATGACTTTACCCCTTTTTAAGGTAGGAAAGCATACAATGAAATCAATCTCATATGCTAATGTGTTGTAAGTTCACACATCCCGTCTCATTAATCATTATGAGCACAACATTATGATGAAGCAAGATAGAAGTTAAAATTGGAAAAAATAGGTGGACTTTGTAGAAATTCAATAATATTTTAAGGTTCCGTACTTACGTCTAAATAAAAAAGTATGAACCCTTGTATTCGTGTCTTGGCCTGTCCGTCTGCTCTGCTCCTGTCCTACCTATACTAAATTTTACTAAACTAATTAAATTGGATTTCTGTACATACATATTATATAAACTTTTGTGACCCAAACAAGGACGTCTAACGTAATAGGTAAATGAAATTAGAAAATAGGGATAGTTTTCATGTAGAAATTAGTTTTAAACTTTTTTGTTAGATAACTCTTTGTGTATTTTGTTTTTATTAATTCTGTTTAGTCACTGTGCTCATGTGTGTCAAATCAATGTTTTATTTTATTTTTATAAGCATTTGAAATCTACCGGATTGATTTTGCTAACAAATTAAACTCTACATACTTGTTATTTTCGTCGTGTAAAAGTTTTGCAAGTATTTATGATGGCAAGATAGGCTTTGTGTTTGTATGTCAAAATAGTCATCTCTACAACAGCCGCTATGATAAGTATCTTTGATTCTAGTACATAAAAATCGTTTCGTAATAACTGAATGCTGTGATGTACACATTGAGTACTTTCGTTATTACGTACGATTTCATTGTGCAGTGACTCTATTCATACTTGTCCATAATTAAGTTTAGAGTTCAACAGTTAATTCTGGATTTATGAAATAATATTTATTTATTACTAATTCGTAAAATTACAGAATAACATATCGAGCAGCAGTGTCGCAGCCGCTTTTTATTTTCCAAAAAAAAAAGATAGTTTGGTCACACGGTTTTAAACATTAGCAAAAGAACAAATATATATAGTTGACAGCAACCGGTTTTATAGAATATTTTTAGAGTTCCGTACCTAAAGGATAAAACGAGACCCTATTACTAAGACTCCGCTGTCCGTCTGTCTGTCTGTCTGTCTGTCCGTTTTTCACAGATGATGTATTTCTGTTACCGCTATAACAACAAATACTAAAAACCAGGTTAAATTAAATATTTGAGGGCTCCCATACAATACAACAATCGTGATTTTTTTTGCTTGTTTTTATAGATAATGGTGGGGAAACCCTTCGTGCGCGAGTCCGACTCGCACTTGGCCGGTTTTTTTAATAATTTGTATGTCGGCCACATCATGGCGCCATCAATTCTAAAATTTCGTCACGACACATATTATATCGACGGATTGGGATAAACTTAGAAACCGAACTTTTCTGAATGGCTCGGGTCTGGGTGTGCGGGAAGACTTCTAGGGTCTTTACTTTGACTGGTGGAGGAAGGTTATTCCTTACTTCGAGACCATAACAAATTGGTGTATGTGATGAATATTTATTTCTGTATAAAGATAAATAGAACGCAATATACTGTAATAAAGCTAAAGGAAAGTCATGATACTTTTAATCAAGATTATATAGCTCCTTGGAAGAAAAAGACTGTCTTTTAGGCGGCTTTCAAAACAACACCATAAACTCCGAATTCACAACTAGCATTAAAAACCTATTACTGCAACCTTTTTTAGATACGCGCATAAAAGACACACGGACCCTAGAAAACCATTTGGCAACTAAGAAATTATTCATTGGATACTGTGTCTCCAATAGGTTGCCTGCCTATTGACATTGACCGCTCGCACGTTGTGCAAGCGGAGCGAGCGAAGCCTGCAGTGCTTCTCAGTGCGACTCCCGCGCAGCCCGCGCTGCAACGTTTGTCACAGTGCAGTGGTTAACTGATAACAGTGATTTGTGACGTGAACACTAGATTTAGATAATAGTGTGACCGGCATTTGTTTTGTGCAATGAGACCAAAAATATTGCTGTGATTGTAAGTTGAGTTACGTTTGTATGTGTGCTAGAGCCTAAAACACGTTAAATGAGAACTTAAATTAGATAAACGAAGCTATACTTGTAGTTATGTATAAATTAGACTCCTAATGCATTTATTTTTTTACTGTTTTAATTAATATTGTATAAACACTACATGCAGAAGATAAATAACACTTGAAAAAAATCATCGACCTCAGGTGGGACGATGTTTTTTTTCAAGTGTTATTTATCTTCTAACTAAAAACAAAAATTTACACAACATGCAGATTGAATAAACACGTTCAAAATAAGAATATTCAAACCAAAATTCACTTTAAACATCAATGTTAACCCACTTGTTCCTGAATAACTTATTTTTGTACTATTTATTTGAAATTTTGTATACGTCATAATTTTATAACTAAAAATTGATAAAAAATAGTGAAAAAAATATTCCATATCCAGAAAAGCCGGAAAATGCCGTGTCGTAAACGACACAGTAGGACAATCTACTACTATGGTACTCAATTAAATTAAATTTCATAGATTTCACTTAAGATTATAGATAATAACATTTGTTTTAAGTATTATCGTTTTTATTATTCTTATGAAAAATATTACATGCATGGAGTATGGTAAGCTTCAAAACATTGTTTTGGATGCAGTTTCACGTTACATTTTGACGTGTTAACGTCCTAAAAATCGATGAACGCCGGCTGCACGCACCAAAAAAATGTCACGTTCCGCGTGCGAGCGAGAGCGCGGTACAAGCAAGAGAGAGGAAAGATCTGCCTAAGCGTTCGGCTTATGCCGCATTTATCTCTTTTCCCGATCTTCTCATCGGCCGATGTGTCCAAGTAGCATCAATGTTCTCTTATGATGTTATCACGTAAAATTATCGCCCATAAACCGACTTTACAGACGATAAATTTTTTAACAGAATAAGTTTGCACTTTTGTGACAGAAGCCACACCGCGACCAATTTTCCTTATATCTTACTAAATGTCCATTATGACTAAGTATAATGCAAAACGCTGGAAACACTTTGCGATGTTCGTCGGCCTCTTTGACTCTTCTTCTTCTTTATCCTAGCCACTTCCCATTATTTGGGGTCGGCTCTCCTCGTTCTGCGGCGCCAGGACAGTCTGTCCTGGGTTGTCAAAATATTTGTTTGGGCGAGCTCTAAGTCCTTGGCCACCGTGGACCACCAGGTGGCTAGTCGGCCTCTTTGACTGTCAGGTTTTTTATTTATATCAAGAATACTGACAGCTGTATTTCATCTGAATTACAGATGATCCAACTATGCTCCATTTTGTGTGTGGAGTGTGTTATGTGTGGCCATATCAAGGAAATTACTAAATACTGAGAAATAACACTTTCACAAATGCTGGTTCTATAAAGGCCAATATTCAGGTCTGAACGACTACGTATCCCATATTTTCGTTATAGGCTTTTATAGGTAGCAGGTTTTTGAAAAGTTCTGCTAAAGACAGACTATCATCTTCGAATCGTCAGAAAATTCTAAATAAACTTCAGCTGGTGCTTTAAGTTGGGACCCTGGAAGATTTTGAAGCAACGCATAGTCCTCATAGTCTCCAGAGTCTTCACCTGTGACTTCTGCATTGCAAATTTCCGGTGGCATGATAGTCATAGTCTCTGAAACTTTCTCCTCATCATTTTGCTCCAATTCCTCAATTATTTCATATAGAGTGAGTTGTTTTCGTAAATACTTATTACAAATAAATATGCACAGTGCATAGTAGTACATATTCCTACTGTGTCTTTAACGACACACCTAAAATAAATTGAAAAAATCTAATAAAAATATATAAAATAACCTAAGTTTCTTTTGTTTTGCAACACTACACTAATTACATTTTAGTAAAATGATAGTAAAAAGTAAAATACATAAATAAAACATTTTGTTTTCTCACCTCGACTAACTCATTAAAAATATCACTAAATTCCACTTCAAATACACAAAAAAATATTTGCTGCAGCTTACAAATTCCACCTTGCAATGAAAGACTAAAGCCTTGGCAGTTAATACTCATATAAGAAATCCAATAAAACTACCCTCGGAGATGTTAATTATTTTTTTAGGTAGGTGTGTCGTTTAAGGTACAGTAGGAGCAAGTGGGTAAACTATTGGAAACACTTTATGTGAGCTTACATAGTAGGTCAATTCAACAAATACTAATTAACTTCTAAGGCAGTGAAAGGAAGTAGCATTACTAACACTTGTTATTGAATTTAAAACACAAGTTTATAAGCTCAACTGACAAAATACTACTAAGTAATATATTACTTATACATATATTTATTCATCGAATTGATAGAAAGAAAACTGAAGTATAACCCAAGGTTTTCCCATACAAAGTGTCTTCGATATCGCCTGGATATTGTCTGGAGATACAAACCGGGAATCTATCAGAAGACCTTACCACTGTAAGGCCGCTAAGCTGTATTGCTGACGATCGTCTGGTGTAGTAGTTCGCGCTCCGGACTACAATGCCTGGTGGTTGCCGGTTCGAATAACGCAAGGGGCAAATGTTAGTGTTATCACACTAGCATTTGTACCTAAGTCATGGATGTTTATGAACGTGTTTGAGTACGTTTATCCGTTATGCTTGTCGCCATAATATAAGCTTTACTTAGATTGGGGCTAGATAATTGGTGTGATTGTGGAAATAATTTATTATTTATTTCTCTTACTAGTTTACCGCTGTGCTATAATTTAAAATGTTATCCACTTATGTAATTGCATATTTAGAGGTGTCTCTTGACGCATTATGTTCCGAGCTAATTTTAAATAGTTATTTTTTTTATCTGACCTTATCCGAGATTTGAAACCAGGAGCCTTTTCGTTTAAAGAAAATCACCACGCCGCTACCTAAACCGGGACATCAAAAAGACAATTTAAAGTTTGGTAATAAAAAGCAAATATTCCCCTTCTCTTCCTATGGGTGTCGTAAGAGGCGACTACAGGGGAACCGCCATAAGAAGAGGGGCAGCAGCGTCTCCTCTCCACCATTGGCCAAACTGCGATCGCCAACCCGCCTGCCAAGCGTGGCGATTATGGCAAAATCCTCCTTTTTTAGAGGCCTGTGTCCAGCAGTGGATTGATATAGGCTGGTGATGATAATAAAAAGTACCTATTTAATAAGACGAACTTTTCACGTGCTCTACGAACCGCAAGTTTGCGTTTGCGCAAGTAATATCTATTCAGGCTGCGTAGGTACTAGTTGTAGAACCATGAAGGTTAATTGCTTAGTTTAAAGGGGTGAGGGGGTTACAATGTTTTAACATTACAATTTGTCTTACACCTTATTATTTGATTAATGATCGAATACCATACAAAATTCGAGGCTTCTTTAAATGATTTGTAATATTTTTGCGAATATACAATTAAGATTCTCTGTAGAGATAGGCATCTTATAATTTCGACTTCCTTTATAAGGATTACGTAATTTACTTAATTAATCTCGTAATTTTATACACTTTACCTAAAGATTACTTTTATTTAAGAACTAAGGTTTTAAATAAAAGGATACCAGCAAATATAGTCGTTCCTTTGAGCTTTGATTCAAAATATTACTTTTTATAGTTTTGCATTGTTCTTCAAGTACCTACGTGAATGAAGCTATGGTTGCAATACTAATTAATTTAAAAATAAACTAAATTTTATAGTACAAAACAAAAGACGAGTAATAATATATCAAGCATTGTTTAGTACTTACGCAGCAAAGCAATTTTCTGTAATCTTACTTATAAAATACTATTTGTCATTTATAGACACAAATATCAATTTTCTGTTTCAAAATAACATCCATGAGTTGGAAATGTGGTAACAGTAAATCTACGTACGTCAAACAAAAATTAGCTAATGCAACCTTGAACGATTTTCGCATACATTCTTACCAATTTGCTATCTCTCACCTTGATGATTTGGCTTACAAATATAATTACATTTGACCATCATTTTTGTAATCATTATTAAAAATGAGTTAAGGGAAGATTAAGGTATTTTACCGGTTATAAATAATTTTGGATTTATTACCAAAAGAATTTTATTTCATGTTATAATTATAATATAAGTTAGAAGTAAATAGCATCACTTCTATTTAATTACTCGTAACATTGATTGCAGTAAAATTTACTCATTTAAATTGCGTATTTTTAAAACTCAATGAAACGGGAATTAACGCGATCATAATTTAGGTACAAAATGTTACCTCTTTTGCCTGACGTTTCGATCGGGTTACACCGACCGTGGTCACAGGCTGACTGGAACAGCGATGTCTTCACTCCGTATGAGAGGCAGATTCTTCAGCAGGTTCACAATAAATAATCAAAAACTAATATTGGTTATAGAAAAATAGCATATTAATAATAAAATAGGTACATAATCTATCTACAAGAAAAGTTACCTAATACAATTCTGTGAATTCGCGACTCTGAGCTCAGACCCAGGCATTCCACAGTCAAAGCGATCAGTCGAACAGTTTCGTTTTATTGGGATTCTTTACATTTATCGTGAAAGAAACGGGTACTTTATTTTATTTTGTATAAAAGTAAGAAGTAAGATTTAAATGGCCTTACTACACAAAATATAGACTAGGGTTAAACACTGGTCTAAAAAAAATAATGGATTAAAAAAATCAAAAAACCAGACTGCGTAAAAAGTGAACTTAAAAGATGAAAACAAGATTTAAAGTATCAATTTGCAGTCTGAGGCATCAAATCTATGTTACTTGATTAGAAAAAAAAAGGTTTTAACTCGAGTAAGTAGTATCTGAAATCGGTTTTTCCCGTTTAATTTATGTACCAATAGGAATTCCGGGTAATAACATAGCCTATTTCACTCCCACAACTGAGACGAATCTAATGACATATCATATGTTGAAATCCATTAAACGGATTTTTCTTCCTATTTTTTCAGTGTATTTTTTTGCCTGTTCCCGTAGAAATTTTGGAAAATAAAGTATTCAATACTATTAGCACTAAAAATATGTGACCCAAAGTTAATAAAAGAAAGTTTCAAAATCGGTTTATCAGTATAGCAGATCCGTTTTCCCGCGTAAGTTCTGTTCCCGCGGGAATTTCGGGAAATAACATACCCCTTGTCACTCCGACAATTGAGACGAATCTATTGATATATTATAATTTTTATATCCATTAAACAGTTTAGGCTGTAGGGCGTGCCAAAGAAATGGACATACTTACATACATACATACGCTCGAAAAACATAACCTACGTTTGGCAGTCGGGTAATTAGTCAAATCATTGAAATGTTGACATCAGAAATTCGAGAAATATTATTAACAATAAACAAAAATTGCAAATACGTTGACTAATCTTTAGACAAGTGTTTAACACTAGTCTAAGTGTCTGTCATTTTATCAGTTTATTGTCATATTTAAGTCCGTATCGCATTGGTTATTATTTTATTTTATTATTTTTTATCTTACTGGCATAATAGGTGTCTTGTGGCGTAATTAATCTTAGCGTAATATATAAACAATTTGATTTGGTTTGATAGCACAAGCCTATCCTTGTTCAAAAAATTAAAACATCTAATGCTCATTTCATTACATTTTATTTGGTCATTTAATCGTTGTTTTTTAGGGTTCCGTACCCAAAGGGTAAAACGGGATCCTATTACTGACACTCCGCTGTCCGTCTGTCTGTCTGTCACCAGGCTGTATCTCATGAACCGTGGTAGCTAGATAGCTGAAATTTTTATAGATGATGTATTTATGTTGCCGCTATAACAACAAATACTAAAAACCAGAATTAAAGATATATTTAAGGGGGCTCCCATACAAAAAAACGTGATTTTTTTTGCCCGTTTTTATAGATAATGGTGAGGAACCCTTCGTGCGCGAGTCCGACTCGCACTTGGCCGGTTTTTTTATTAATATAAATTGACAACGCAACCTTAACATTGATGCTAATGCGAGCCTGTGGGTATTTAAAGAATAAAAAAAACAATTTTAAGCGAACATAAATTATGTGATTAATATACCTGTTTCAAAGTTTTCCATTCGACAGATGCCAACTTGTGTAGAGATACATATTCCAAGTAGAGCGATTTCGACAAAGCCTACACACGAGTTATGAGAACAACACAGACAGACAAACAGACAAAAAAATCAAAGCGAGCACGACCTTATTCCCACCAGAGAGCAAGGAAACGTAACATATATCGACTCCACATAGCTGAATGACGCCAAAATACTAAAATCTCATCAAAGTAAGGCTCTTTTAGATTTTGCTGATATAAATAACATCATAGAGACCAGCAAATATTATGGCTTGTTACACCATTTTTAACTCAACAACGGCTAGACGGATTTTAATGATCTTCAATTTGTTGGATTTGTCTTCGCCCTGAATAGCAGAATAAATGCTAACCCCAGAAACCTTCACGAAAATCCACGAGGGTGTAGCCGCAGGCACAGCTAGTTTAAAATATAATAAACACAAAAGTAAAAATCTTTAATTTATAATTTAGCATTTAATATAAAATTCATATTTTCTTAAAAGTTTTATAATTAATTATATACACTGATATATTTGTAAAAGATATGCCAAGATTGTTTGTTTACATACAACATTGGACACGCTAAGAAAACTGACTCTACATGATGTTAGGTTGCTTGCTATGACAGACGTAAACGATAATAGAGCTTTAGTTTCATAAAATTTATATTTCAGCAATATTAAGTATTAATATAAATACCAATACCAAAAAAGATATATATAAAAAGAGGGATAGATAAGATAAAAATAAATAGAGGATCCAATTGGTCACATAATTTACCTATTCAACAATAAACACGTTATTCAGAGGATGTAATAATATTATCAGTGGATAGTGGGTATACCTAAATTATTCTCAAAAACTGGTAGCAAAAAAAATGTCCGCCCATACACTGTCGTGTTATACCTTTGATAAATTATTAAATCTGAAAAAGTCTATTTTTTTTATAATCATTACTTGATAAGATTTCAATCTGATGTTCAATTTATTTATTCATACTTACTAACAATATAAGTACATTGTGTTTGAATTAATTAATAAAATAAATACTATAAAAATTTACAATACCAATAACGATAAAAAATTACAATACAATTAATGTCAAGAATGTGGTTCCAAATGTTGGAGCAACAGTATTACAAAGTTTCAAAATTATTAACAATTACTAATTATAGCAAGAAAATGCTGACATTATGAATAATGGTTCTAGCAAGGCTACAAAACATACATAGGTATTTACAGTCAGTTTCGTTGCTCATTCATTAATTTAAATGTGACCTGACTGTCTGACACCTGGTGCGCAACAAAGAGGTTTGCGCAGATGAGTCCCGAGTATTCGTGCCGCGCAGCAAACTATAGGTAGAGGCGGTAGGCTCAATAGATTACATCACACAGCAGATCACACAGTCGTTCATCGAAGATTGTAATAATAATAAATCCATTTATTTCAGGCTTTAAAAATCCAGGTGCTAGTAACATTATTATTCTAGTGTTAGTAATTACAATAATTATGCAGTGTAAAAAAGTAAATGGCTTCCGATGCGGCTCCCGTGCTATGGGCACTCATAGCGAGTAACAAGACATAATGAACTCTACCCGGAACCTAGGAGCGTTGTTTAAGCGTCAATATTTATATATATACAGAAATAATCAGAAGTAAATGGAAATATTACTGTTTTACACGTTGTTTCCAGACATTATTCCAAACATAATATAAGTTTTATTGTTATCATATCTATAGCATGAATGATCTGCTAAAGCGTTAAGAACTCATGACCAGGCTATGCCCCAGAACTGTGTCTTATGCTAAACCAAAAATCTATAGTTGGGTTTTAATACATAACTTCTATCCCCGAAAATAAATTGTTTCCAGAGAATGAGCGAAAATATCCTGTTGTAATAAATAGCTGCAGTGTAAAAGTAGGATATGCTGCAAATATTATGTAATTACAAACTAGCAAAAGGAAGTATTACGTTACTACATATGTGATGTAAAATGCATTGCTTTTTTCTGATTATTTTTTCGATCGGAGTCTACTGCTTTTACTCCTACTGTAGCCGCTGTGTCATAAGGGCTTGCGCAAGCGTTGCGCGACGGGCTACGTGCAGTGCTATACCATGCTCTATGGTAGTTATGGTACACTTATGATCGTAATAAGCGCTAAGCACTAGTCGTTAAAACAGATTTTACAAGATTGATATCGAAATTACGCTTCACGTATTCAATGAGACTGATCGTAGTCGATAAAAATTTAGTTAGTAATGTCATAGGTACTTCAATAATAATATTTAACTTTACTTTAACTAATATTATACTTTATACAGAACAATGAAAACAATGTTAGACACATTGACGTCAATTTTTTCGAAATGGTGCAATCTGACTGCATTAATGAGGTAGTGTTACAAAAACAAGCAGATGTAACAAATATGCATATTTGTCATTCCCATTCAACTTAGGAAACTATTTCGTAAAAGCATGATTAACCATGGAATGTCTGTCAATCTTACTAACACAAACAACGAGTACTTATCTTATTTGATCTACGATCTCTGTAACCTATCTATTGAGTTTGACTGTTGCTGACTGAAAAGCAAAAACAGGACCAATGAGGTTAATTTCGAAACACGATACGGGTATCTTGACTTTCAAAAATGTACTTACATTGCGCTTTCTTACAACCGTTCCCAAAAGTGCTATGTAACTAACCTGTTTAAGTTTTATTTTGAAAGATATGACTTTCATTATCGGAATGAGGCAATGAGGATACAGGTTATATAAGACTACCATAAACGATCAATTGACCTGAGTTTATTAAACTTTGGCCCATTAAAATACCTGCGTCATGTCGAAGAGTGATTAATAAATAGCTGTATTTAAGCAATGGCAGTCGAAACAATAGTCACTCGAGTAAATAGTAGTCAGTAAAATTTTTATAGGCATTTTTTTTCAAAAGCAATATGTTGCAGGGATATTATTAAAACCGTGATATTATAATTTCACTATTGACATTATAATTACACTGATTATTGTCAATCGTTTGCATCACTTACAATTTAACGGGCTAGTTTCAGCGCCATTATAATTTTACTAGACCGATACAGTGTAATTGTAAGGCAGTGATATTTTGACAATAACACTGGTTTAGGAAAAGTCGTTAGATTATCAGAGCGATCCCGATTGGTCCGTTTTCTTTCCCAACTAAGCTACAAGTATTAAACATAGAGTTAGGCAATAAGAGACAGGTTTTTGAAAATCATTTCTTAAATTTTATTTGTAATATTTTTATAGTACTACCTATACTAAAAAATATAAGAATCAAAATATGCTGAAAATGTTATACTGCTTACTAATCATTAACTTTAATAATTATAAGCTTAATAGTAGGTGATACTAGTAGTAACAAGTTGGTCAGTAGCCTCAAGCTTATTCAAAGCCTAATAAAGCTTTGAATAGAGCTTAAAAAAGAATAAAGAAATAAAATGTACCTACTAATAATCAAAATATGGTACTTAAACAAGTCAAAAGTTTCAATGAAATGTGAAAAATGCTCACGATCACTCATTTTGAAGATATTGACTAGAATAATCAAGTCAATACCTCATAAAAACACCAAACATTTTTAATAACGCGATATTTAAAAAGGTACGCTCGAGCGCTCCAATGTTTACAACTATAGTTTTGCAAATGGCGACTGATTAACTTAATTGAGCAATCAGAACACGCGGGGCTCCCACCACAATCTCAACTCATAATAAACCTAGATTAATTATAATATCACTATTGCGGCCCAGTGAAATTACAATATCACTGAAAAAAGCCCGTGAAATTATACGAACCAGTCGTCATTGACAATAATCAGTGTAATTTGTACCAAATAATCACGTCTTTGACAAAATCCCTGCGACAAATATAACTATTAGCGCTTTTACAATTAATTATATTTCCTTCTGTACCAACTGTCACCCATTGTTCATATCTAGATACAACTTAAAGAAGCCTTTATCATTTCCCTTCAAGCGAACCAGCGCATGAAAAGCCTGCGATTATAAAAAGAGCAATAAGGTGACAATAAATTTTACAAATATTACGAATACGTAAGGGGTTATTATGTTTTCAAACAAACTTACAAACAGACAGTTTTAAAATCTTACATGCAATAACAACCAAATTTCTTCCATTTCCAGGTCCTAATAATGCAAAACTGAACCATGGGAGTCCTTACAGTGGCAGCTACTGCTGCCAAGGCTGCGTTGGCTATAGGCGGTCTTAGCAAGCTGACATTCATCCCCATCATGCTCGCGACCATGGCATACTTCAACTACGACCTGCTGGATCCAGAAAACAGACCTTTTAACCAGAAACTTCTGAGAGAGAAGTATGACTTCGTTATCGTTGGAGGAGGATCAGCAGGATCGGTATTGGCGAACAGATTGTCCGAGGTAGAAGGGTGGAATGTTTTGTTGCTTGAGGCAGGCGGCCACGAAACAGATATCAGTGATGTACCGTTGTTATCATTGTACCTGCATAAGAGTAAATTGGATTGGAAATATCGGTAAGAATTGCTTGCATTTTTATAACAAATAAAAATTCGATGTAGCCGTAGTGTTTATCTAGTGATAGCTAGTGATTTATCAAAACGAGTTACTTTTGGTTTGTCGTTATTTTTATTAGGTGCACATTTTGTTCAGAATACGTTACATGTATCATGTAATAAGAATTTCAAATTATTTATTATTATTCTTTCATATCAATCGGCAATTTAAAATATAAGTAAGATAATAAGAGATGACTGGAATCTGTAAAGGATGAATGATTAACCGAAGTACGTACAAGGACAAATAACACATACTGCGTCGTATCAAAATTACCTAGGATCAGGGCAGGCGAATCATATGTGATGTTAGAATCTAAATATTGTTTTATTTATTTATTATTTCAGGACCCAACCGCAAGATACAGCCTGCCAAGCCATGATCGACAAGCGCTGCGCGTGGACGAAAGGCAAAGTCTTAGGAGGCTCTTCAGTCATCAACACGATGCTCTACATCCGAGGGAACAAACGGGACTTTGACCAGTGGGAGTCCTTCGGAAACCCGGGATGGGGCTATGAGGACGTTTTGCCGTACTTCAAAAAGTCAGAGGACCAGAGGAATCCTTACCTCGCTAAGGATACGCGACACCATGCAACAGGTAATATAAGTAATTTCAACTCCCAAATAAAGTAGAAATTTACAACAATTTGACTTAATGTGATATTTCTATGCAATATGGACATCTTGATCAAAAACATAATATGTATAAAGTAATGATTTTATGTTTCAGGTGGCTACTTGACTGTACAAGATTCTCCATACAACACACCACTGGGGGCAGGGCTGTTACAAGCAGGAGAAGAAATGGGCTACGAAATATTAGACGTCAACGGTGCTCAACAAACTGGATTCGGGTGGTATCAGTTCACTATCAGAAGAGGAACTAGATGTTCAGCAGCCAAGGCCTTTCTACGACCAGTGAGGTTAAGACAGAATCTTCACATAGCTCTATTATCGCATGTCACAAAAGTCTTAATAGATAAAGACACCAAAAGAGCATACGGAGTAGAATTCATTAGAGATGGTACAATGCAAGTAGTTTACGCGAACAAAGAAGTAATTCTATCAGCCGGAGCGATCGGTTCTCCTCAACTACTCATGCTTTCGGGAGTAGGCCCAGAAGATGATTTAAAAAACGTTGGCATTGATGTGATCCATAATTCTCCCGGTGTTGGAAAGAATTTGCAGGATCATATTGCTGTGGGTGGACTAGTGTTTAGAGTTGACTATCCCATTAGCTTGGTAATGAACAGGCTTGTGAATATTAACTCTGCCCTACGGTATGCTGTCACTGAAGACGGACCACTTACATCAAGCATTGGATTAGAGGCAGTTGCTTTTATAAATACAAAATATGCAAACGCATCAGACGACTGGCCAGACATCGAGTTTATGATGACGTCATGTTCAACTCCATCTGATGGCGGTACTCAAGTCAAGAGGGCTCACAGTCTCACGGATGAGTTCTACAATGAAGTCTTTGGCGAAATCAATAACAAAGATGTATTCGGTATATTTCCTATGATGCTTCGTCCAAAGAGTAGAGGCTTTATTAAGTTACGATCAAAGAATCCTTTGGAGTACCCAATAATGGTCCACAACTACCTCACACATCCAGATGATGTAGGCGTCTTAAGAGAGGGTGTCAAAGCAGCTGTAGCTGTCGGGCAAACCCAAGCTATGAAGCGATTCGGAGCTAGATTCCATGATAAGCCGTTACCTAACTGTAAGCATCTACCTCTATACACTGATGAGTATTGGGACTGTGTGATTCGGCAGTACACTATGACCATATACCATCTCTCGGGTACAGCCAAGATGGGTCCTTCAAGCGATCCTATGGCCGTACTAGATCCACAGCTTCGCGTCTATGGTATTGAAGGCTTAAGAGTCATAGATGCTAGTATGATGCCTACTATTACCAATGGTAACATTAATGCACCAGTCATGATGGTTGCCGAAAAAGCTGCTGATATGCTCAAAGAAGCTTGGTTAGAAAAAAGAAATAAAAGATCATTAAGATGTACAAGGTTAGAACAACTAGGAATAAGAAGGAAGCGAGATGCTTTATGCAGAAAAGGAAGATGACATACCAAATAAATAGGCAGATTTTTTTTCTAGGCCATATTAACATAGCGTGTCCAGTCAGCGGAAAAAAAAGGATGTTTGTTGATTTGTAGGTATGTAAAAATGGTAAATTTTAGCCGCTAACTGATTAGCAAGTCTTTTTCAATATGATCGCAAATGAAAATACAAATCTAGTCGTTATGTCACACAACCTAATTCAACAAATAGTCTAAGGCGTTTTGTGACATTTTTCACAATTATACTTTTTATAAGTATAACCATTTTTTTAAGCATTGCACACTTAAAATAATCCAAATATGATTACAAAATATGTTATTATTTTGACGCAAGCTAAGCTGTACATACCAAGATAGTTATTATTGTTATTAAATTTTAAACGTAATTTTAGAATAACGCAAATCCAAATGAGGTGTGTAAGTGTTATGTTGTTATCTTTAAATTCTAAGTTTACTCAGATGTTGTAAATAATATTTTAAGAAAGATTACGAGTATGTTAAGTACTTACTTATACCCTACCCGAATGTATGACGTGAGTGAAGTATGTCATAAATAAAATAAATTAACTGTAAGCTATAGTTTTTTTATACCCAGTCATAATTTTCTGAGCTAAGATATCTATTTACTAATTGACTAGCTTAACATTTTGAAAAGTAAAACACATTTTCATTGTTTTTGATTCGATAAAATCCAAGTTTTAACAAAATAAAATGCCTTGGTATTCTGGTAGTTTTCATCAAAAAGCAAACAGCGCCATCTATGATAAAAGCATCCAAGCAACTTCTACATGCATAGCACATGGTTGATAAGATTGTATGTTATCGACTAGTTGGTTTTGTTTCTGGTAGAGAGGATAGATGGCATTATGCACAAACAATTAATTTTTAAAAATAAAAATAACATGTAAATAAATAAAAATGCAAAATTGTTACAGGCATTTTTCTGATTGACCCGAAAAATGTTTTTGGTTACTTTTTATTTTAAGCCTTTTGACTTTTAATCTGATCATGCATGCCACTGCAGAACATAGGCCTGTCCCAATGATTTCGAGACTGGGCGGTTGGAAGCGGTCTGCATCTAGCGGCTTCCTGTAACTTTTACCAGGTAATCGGACCATCTTGTAGGTCATCTTACGCTGCACTTGGTGGTACGTGGCCTCCATTCTAGAACCTTTCAGCCTATCGCCCGTTAGCATGACGGGTCTTTATTGGTCAGAAAAACGAGAGGGGGACTTGTTAATTGAATAAGAGCTTCGGTTTATACATCAATATTATAGTCAGTGTATTTCGAAAATACTTAAAACAACATTAAGAATTTGAATTAGACTACAATATAGTTTAATGTAGCCCATTCTATTCTATTCATTAATTGTGTATCATTTGTTACAATCAGCTCATATTAATCGTAAAATATTTTTAATATTTAATAAAAAATAATTAATTAACTAAGTAAGATGCAAAGTTCTTTCAATTTATTCGCTCGACCAGAAAAATACCATATTTAAATATAAAGCACCTACTTAGTGACATCAATTCACGATGCTTCTCATTTGGAAACCGTTTCTTTACGTGATTGGTAATCATAATCAGAATAGTGACCTAAAAATTACCATTGAAACCGCTGCATTCAGCTTAAAGCAGTTACCTAATATATCCGTCAGGAACAAATGAATTTGCGCAGTCACCGGTTTATCACATCTCTGTGATGCAACGAATATGTATGCGTTAAGTTCTTATTTAGGCGATGGGTAAGTTCGATTGGTTGGACTGGTGAGAGTTTGAAGTTTAGACAAATTATTTGTGTTGATTGAAGATAAATTATTTGTGTTGAGTTTGCGATTGCTTTATGCCATGTTCATGACCACGTCTTAAACGCTTGTCAATTTATTTCGAGTACTAGTAACGGGCACCTCTACAACTGGAGACCTGGAGTAGATCTTTAACGTTTATTTGACGAGTAATGGCGGGAACAATATTGCTTTTCAGAATTATCAATTCAATTGTTTTATCTTTTTGCAGCTTACATCGAGCAACCACACACTGTATGGATTAATAAACAATTATTTTATCATAGAAAAATCAACGAGATTCCCTGCTGTTTGAAAATATTTCTACAGGGCGATAGGTTCAACAAAGGACTTCTTACTTAGAATACTCACTTGGACAATATTTCTGAAGAGTTGGTCAATGGTGTTATGGTAAAATTGGTAGGAATAAAAAAACATCGGCCATTCGGCTTTATACATTTTGACCGAGTTGAGCTTGACTTTAATTTGAAACATCAAATGTTTTCTTGGTATCAATTTCCCAATTTTTACAAATAATTAATGAGAAGTAAAACCTGTAAAAGAATAAACCTTGTATGTACGCCGAACAGCCTTACACATTTCAAGATAAAACCATTTGGCATTTCCTTTTTGCTCAAGTCCAAAGTAACAGCAGTCGAACCGCACATTGCATTAAAAGTTTAAGCGGAAACAATTACCAATGATTTCATCTGCATCATGAGTCAAACCCTCGAAAATGGTCTCAGGTAAGTAGGTCCCCGCGACTTCTGACCCAGTTGGCGAAAGGTGACAGGCAGATTATATTATTGGACAACAATAAGAATATAACGCCTGACCGTTATTGCATAACGAGGATTATTTTACGGATCAGATAAGTATGAAGACTCTTAGAGGTATCAGAAGGGGATAATGATGTCCAATAGCTTTGTGTTACGTGTTTTACGGCAATGTGTCACGGTTGACCGCTTCTTTTACCACGTAACAAGGGTTAAGACATAATTTGCCATGATTACAGATTATTAAATGGTACTGTGCATCTATGTGTTTATACAAGATTTGCAATTGATGTGACCTTGATAAGCTGTGTTAGCTTTTTGTAACTTATTGAAAATACTGAAGTCAAAGTTCTTGTAAGAAGAACGCTTTATTTACCTTCTTTGAGTAGGTATTTTTACCCCATCATATGTGATGGCGTCGTATGAGATGACGTAAAGAATTTACACAGAGAAAAAATGCCAGAAAGAAAGAGAAAATATTCTCCAGTTTTTTTTTCCATAAGATTAGTAAAACCACCTCATGTAATGAACATCACTGTAATTGCAGCAAAAAGTCAACGTTACAGAATGGGTACGTAACGCTTAGTATGCACTATCTATAGTAAGTGCTGTGCATAGCATGACAAGCTGCTATCAGAAATTATGTAAATCGATCTATTGTTTTGATTACGGAATTTTAAAATATCGAGTTTACAATAAACTGTAGAAGCTAACAACTTAGATTGAGTAGTGTAACTTGAGACGGTATGTAAAAAGCCTTGCAGAAGAAATCGGGCCGTTATTATGCAAAATAAAAAACAAGACAAGAAAGAAAAATGACTTAATTGTCATTCTACTTCTCCTATGCTTTGTGGAAAAAGAAGATATGGTATTTATGTTTTTCTACGAGTATGTTTTAAAAATCAAATAGGCACTCATGTGTAGCGTCTAGACAGTTAGGTGTGCCAAAATCCCATCTCTGTCTATCTCCTACAGCAGCCAAAAGACAGAGGATATTCGTACAAGACTGTGTTAAGCTAGCGTTTTTAAATTAAGGAATCGCACACAATTGGGGCTAGGCTTCGAGTATGATCATCATCTCAGCCTATTATAGTCCACGGCTGGACGTAAGCCTCCCCAGAAGAGCGCCAGCACGATCTCCCGCTTTTTTAATCCATCCACTGCCAGCGATCTTCCTAAGGTCGTCGGTCCATCGAGCTGGGGGGCGTCCTACACTACGTTTGCGTAGGCGTGGTCTCCATTCGAGAACCCGTTTACTCCACCTTTCATCGATCATTGATTGATTGATTGACGATTTATTCGAGGGGTATGATCATTGTGAGTATTCTTGGGCGGTGGTAATAGTCTAAGAATTACGTCTGATTTGTCCCTATAAGTCAAACAATCCTAACGTCCTTTTACCTTACTCATTATAATAGTTCTTCCGCATCACGGTTGAACATACTCCGACTCTCGCGAAATCTAATAAGCGCAGATCACAGGGAAGTAATAAACGCGTACTAGGTATATGATCTCTCTCGGACGACGCTTCATACAGCTTCTGCTTGGGTAGAGAAACCAAAATGCTGTTTTTTTGTAGGATTTGTTCTAGAACGATTTTAGAAGTAACTTACAGAAATCCAACGAATGAGCGGCAAAAGAAGAAACGGAATGAGAATTTACAACATAATTTGGCCTTTGGCCGATATTTATCATCACCATTCGCAACTTGTCTCAACTTAATACTGTTTTGTTTCTGTAATTTCTTTTATGCGATTGATCCATCTGAGTTGGTCTGTAAAGTCTTTTTTGGCAAATACTTAGTCAGAAACACTGGATAGCAAATTAAGTTTCTGAGAATGTTTATATCGAACATGCACCGAAAACCTTCGAGCACGATAAAGAGGTTATCTACACAGATATACTTCAAAAGCCTGGTCACCTAAGTTTCATTCAGACTTTAATGTTAATAAAGCTGGGGTGTTTCTAGCAGCGTAAAAGGAACACCTATAGAGTAACTGTCGATAAAATGAATGTTATTGAACCCCTATCCAGTAATAGTCTATTGAAGTAGATATTTATAGACTACTAATTAAATTGTCAAAACAAACAGAGAACAGAGTACTTGAGCGATACTAACACGATTCATAGTGAGTCGTACAACCGCTAATTAAACGGTTGAAGTGGAGTACACAAATGAAACAGTCAGATGTAGGTGTACGATACCTGTCACACAATAGGAATGAAAGATCATTAAAGACTTGTATTCTGTCTCTTTTTGTCCCATTTATACGATGGCAGTGCCAGCGCGGTCTTGCTATTGCCTAGATACAAGCTTTAAGCCAGTCCAGAAATGACTTTGTACAAGTCACTTAAGTTTTTATAAGTGTCGTTGTGTACGTTACGTAAATATATAGCAAAAGTACTTAAGACACAGTTAGTATTGTAGGTTAGCTGTTAACTTGAGCCGGTATATAAACTGGCTAGTTCCAGTTAATTACGTCGTAAACTAAACATTAACTAGTTTTCTTGTGGAAACAAGATGCATTGATAATTTTAATGTTACGCCTACAAATATGTTGGGATTAAAACCCATAAAACATCGCTCTAGCTCCAGCCAGACCCTAACTCTAAGTGAATTACTGCTGGAACAAGTAAACGGGCAAGTTTTACTTTCACTCGTCGCAGCTAATTCTGTTCTTACGCACTTAAAGTGCCGTCTCATAACGGTGAATATGGCATATAAACAAAAAAAGTAAAAATTGAACAGATATTCTAATCAAGTTTGAGGAACAGCGTTGGCTATTAAAATGGCATTATTATAAAATAGCAAAATTAACATTTCCACATCAAATAGACAATAACAGTATAGTGTTGAAGTATATTGCTGTATGCTGAAACTTACTGCTGCTTTATATGTGTGGTTGAAAGATAGATTGCAAGTCGCAATCAAACTTCGTTATGATGTCAGCAACTTTACCTGTAAAACAAAATAATTTTTATTTAGGATTCTGAAAAAAATACCCAATCTCATATATTTTTCAAATACTAATATTTATAAAAAAGATAAGTTGCATATTCAGGCTAAGTAGAAACATTATCATTTCACTACATCAGAAGTCTGAGAGGCATGTTTTATAATGAGAACCTATTTTCAGGACTTGTTCCAATTTTACATCCTTTAAAATCCTTGGCTTAGGGTTATCTCTTTCAATAAATTTGTGAATTTAAAAAACTAGGAAGGGGTGCTTATTATGGCCAGCATATTTTAAAAGTTCGTCGTTATTAGTCAGTGCGTTATGTTCGTCACAATTAGGCATCGCTGCGCCACAGATTTAATAACTCATCCGAGTAGCTTGCACCAGTTTGTGCGTAAATCATTTTGTTTGCAGTGCTCTAATGAGATGATGTAATCTATGTTCGAGTTAGCTATGTTAGCCTAATTGTCCTCATTTTTGGTGCGTAAATACTTTAAGAAAATGATTTAAAACAATTAAAAAAAATTTTGTGCATAAAAATTTGATTTTTTTTTTATAACATTAACAATAATTGGAAACAAGTTCTATATTTCTACCTAGTTCACATTCAGATGGATGTGTAATCATGGTCCAAAATTACACTGGTTTGTGTCTAAGAGTTAAAGATATCTGATAGCAATTGCTCCAAATGTATTAACAATTTAGCATGTCATGCCATTGTGAAGGTAAGATAAGAGAAGCTAGACTAAATGCTATGAGAAAGACTATATTTTACTAGCAAATTTATCGCGACTTCTACCAACAAATTTTTTGCACATCAGAAACCATAGTCTATCTATGTGGCATTTACATTTATTATTATAGAATTGCAGCACATAGGTGTCAGTATTGAGTATGGTAAAGCAGCCTGCAGGATAGAGAAATACGAGGAAGCAAGTTTCCTTGCAACCTGCGGTCATTCAATACAATGTTTAATTATCACAGCCTATTGCAGTTTTCTGCTAGAAATAAGCTAGTTTTTTCTATCCAGCCACTGCCAGCCATCTTCCTGAGATCGTCTGTCCGTCGACCTGGGGGCGACACCTACACTACGTTTGCTTGATTTTTCGTTTGGAGTTTCGGAGTATGGACTATGAAAATATTATGATTATTCTTGGTGGTAAATATGACTGATATAGCCTCCTCGCACGCACACAACAGAACGTATTTATATTTCGTTAAGTTAGAGCAAGCACTTTTCTACAGTATAATCAAACAGAAGAGAACAGAAGTGGGCCAAGCATGCGGCCCAGGGGCACTCTAAATTTATTTCCCTGAAAATAGATTTATGTTGATGTCGTACAATTATTTAAGCACTAGGCTCGGGTCGCGCACAAATGTTTGCGCGGGTCCATTGTTATTCAATTGGTATCTTTTTTTCCGAGCATACAGGTTAATTATCATCATAGTCTAAGCAAGTTACTAGAAATTATATAACAATAAGAATTTTGGTTATTGTACTATTATCATGACGCAATGAACCCGTCGAGTTAACTTGCAAAGCAGTTGGTTAAGCTCATTGTCCTCATTTTTAATAGCAAAGTAGGGAAAGCCGTCATTGTTATATTAGTGGCATGGCTTACTTTGTTGCATGTTTCATGTCCTGCTGGAACACCCAAGGGTGTTAATTCGTGACTTCGAGATTATGCCAATTGATGTCTTGTCAGGTAAGGATTACTAGAATATTATAAATGCAAAAGTTTATATATATGGATATCTGTTACTCTTTCACGCCAAAACTACTGAACGGATTTGGATGAAATTTTGCACTTATAGTTTATAATCTTGATTAACATATAGGATACTTTTTAAAACTCCACGAAACGGGAATTAACGCGATCATAATTTATCCCGTATTTATCATAGGATACTTTTTATCCCGGTTAATATTCCTGTGGGTTATTTTTCTATATATTGTTCTTTATTTAAACATTTTTTGTTACATATCATACCAAACATCCTGTAGTTCACACAAACGAAGTTGCATACCTAGTCTTTATTAATTTCCATCGCTTCGGCCATTGCATCTCAAAGCGCGAAAGACTGCTGAACCTAATAAATTCGGTACTAATTCAGGATTGTCAGATATTAATAAGTAGTACAGATATCGCTGTGTGAGCAATAGTGCAAAAGTGTCTATTGATCTCCCTAAGGGTTACAGAGGTCTTATGGCAATCGCTTTAAATGTATACTTAGATTAGGCTTGCTGTATTGATATGAACAAATAGGTGTACTTACAATAAAATATATATGCCAGACATTGACATCAACAGTTACAAAATACAAGACTGATTATATTTTGATAATAGCGTCTTTCTTTAGGTCAGGTGAACCAGACATTCAGGCCCAAGCAAAAAAACAGTTTTCTAATCTGACCCAAACTGGGAACCTAATCCGGGACCCATTGCGTTAAAGAAGAATTACAGCTCCACTACGCCAACGGAGTCGTTAATTTTATTACTAAATAAAACATACTTTTCGTCAAAATCTAGTACAAAATCACAATAAAGATCATTATGGCTCCAATCCCTTCAATATTCATGAATATCATTACAGTTGAATATTCATAACTAATAAATATTGTGACGCAACGGACTTGAATACGACAAAACATTTAGGCTAACTATACCTACATGATAAATATTAGTTTAATATTCAATAAGTCGCATGTCCAGCGTCAGCGATGCTAAAAATCAAAGGTGACTGGTAAGACAGGGAAATCACTATCAACAACATTTACTATATAATCTTTTAAACTTTCGCGTTGCATATAACTAAAACTTATAATAACGGGTCTAAACGCGACGTACTATAGTATGTAGTAGTATTGATACTACTTACATTCCTCGACGTTTCGACCGTTCCAACAGGGTTTTAAGGTTTAAATTCCCACGAAACTGGAAATGAAAAATCTGTTGTTGGGGTTCAACGGAGACACCTGATGGAGTTAAACGTGTTAAACAGTACAAAGAATTGACTCTACAATTGTCAAACCTCTGTAAAAACTACTTGGTCCAAATAAACCGAAAAAGTGTTTAGACATTATTTAATTTAAAGTCACTTCAAAATAAATAAACACAACATCCTTATGTTAAGAGGTAGAAAATGTATTTCGCTATCGCATAACATAGCATATCTTCTCATGGTAAGTAACAATTTATGAAGTTTATTGATTATGTGCATTAATTCATCTAAATTAATTAAATATCTAATATTTTAATTAACTTTATTTTGACCTATTAACTGATAATAAAGGAAAGTTGAAGCCACACAGACGCGCTATGATTTCTCAGTCTAACAAAAATGCATCAATCAAATCTAAATCAAGGTTAGGAAATGATTTTGGTCTCTATCGTTTAAAAAATAGAATTCCAATTAGCGTTTCTAGTCAGAAATGTAACATAGTTTCAATATATAAGTTTAATGATCGCGAAGACATGTTATAGGCCTATTCTCACGCAAGTCTAGATATTATCTGTTTTTATGTTAGGCGCTGATCAAGATCACTTTGCACGCTTTCTAGTAGACTCCTGGGTAGGAAATGTCCAAGGAAATTGTAGAATAAACAGCTTCGTGCAATGAGGAAGTGTGTGCTCAAATACAAAGTCGCAAATAGTGTGGGGTGGGAGTAGTCCTAATCTATCATTCGTGAAATGGCCGAGCGGTTAGTTATATCATTGGAGCCATATTTTGAAAATTACTTATATTATAGTGCTAATTTTAAGCATATTTATTGCATAAATTAAGTAACCAATGTCACATAAACTGACCGCGACGTCCTAGATTTCTAATAAAAAATGCCATCGCCCAATCTCCAACAATTTTCGAAAAACAATTTTAACTTTTTTTAAATTTTAATTAGTTTGGTTGTCAACATTTTGTTATAATAATTGCACTTATGACAACAACATTAACAGCCAAAAAAAATTTTTTTTTTAACTCGCACAATTGAGTTGACGGTTGCTCAATATTTGTGAGAAACGAATGTCCCAGAAAACGCAATTATCGTTCCCGTGTTCAATTTTCTTTAATGCATTCTCTTATATGTCAACTAGCGTGCTGCAGTTAAGCCTGAGCCCGCAATAGGCTTAGAGCAGAAAGTTATTATTCATAAGTAGACTTCCCAATACCTCATTATTATACTATACTCCCCATTATACATATATGGCAACGGGTGCATGAAGTTAGATAGTAAAATAAATGTCCAACACGTGTCAATGATTTATGACATCATCATCATTCATTCATCATTTCAGGCACAGGACGTCCACTGCTGAACATAGGCCTCCCCAGTGACTTCTGTCTTTCTGCGGGGTTTTTGCCATATTCACCACGCTTGGCAGGCGGGTTGGCGAGTGCAGTTTTTTTTAATTTTTTCGCACGCAGACGCTGCTCCCCGTCTCGTGCTACAGGATGACATAAGTTATTCTTATTTACAGGACTAAGAAAACTAGTTATTATAGTCATAAAATCGTGAGGTCATTTCTCATTTTCTGAAGAGAGTCAACGCTTTCCCATTATTGTATGCGATTTTACAACTCCTCAGCTGTACGGAGCTCGTCATGTTAACAAACGTAATCTGTATACATAACACTTGAACGGTAATGAACAAGATCACACAATCGTTGATCTGCCTGATGCACTGATGACATAGCTTAGAAGGAACAGCCAGCACAGCGACACAACAGAAAATGTTTATTTATTGTAATGCTGGGGCTTCACCTGCATGACGCCTAGCGTTCAAATAACGGCATAATTAGCGTTTATTAAATTGTGCACTAAACTATGCAATAAATGTGTGACCACACTCATTTCATGTTTGATTCTAGTGTGATCTGTGGATACTAGTCTATAATAAAAAAAACCTTCCAAAGACTTAATATGACAACCTCCGTTACCGAGAGGCGAGCACGCAGGACTATATGGCGTCGCCATCTCTGAGGTTCCGGGTTCGATTCCCGGTCGGGTCAATGTAGAAAACGAACTTTTCTATATTGTCTCGGGTCTGAGAATTGTGGTACCGTCGTTGTTTCCGATTTCTATAACACAAGTGCTTCAGCTACTTACATTAAGATCAGAGCAATGTATGTGATGTTGTTCTATACATTTCTCATTTGTCCACTCCATCCTCTTTTCCATTCTTCAAGTCAAAGGAAAAACGAAATTAATGAAACGGTAAAAATGAAAAAAAAACTTGAGGTGTGCAATAAGCCGCAAACAACTTTCAGTTGTCTCAATTACCTGCCTAGTAATCATCATCGATCGCCAACCCGCCTGCCAAGCGTGGCGATTATGGCAAAATCCTCCTTTTGGAGAGGCCTGTGTCCAGCAGTGGACTGATATAGGCTGGTGATGTGATGAATCATCATCATCATCATCCCTTGGAAGTAAACTGCTTGACACTAATATGAAATAACAATTTATTTTACTTTTCATACGCTGAAAGGAGAAATAACACCTGTCCAATGCAATCAATGCTATTCTTGATAGTGTAACAGAGTGAATCTTGGCACTCATCTTGGCTTTTTCATATTGTAAGTATTGTATAGAGTCTCTACTATTTACAAACAGTTCTAGCTCGTCCTCAAAAGCACAGCAGTTACCTATCAGAAATTCGGTGCACCTCAGACATTCATCGTCGTCCCGCTGTCGGGAAACTTATCTGGCAAACGAGTGCTCGACCCAGCTCGACCGAACCAACACAAACTAGTTTAGTCACAAAATGGTAAATATTTCAAATCAATGGAATCTGCGCGCATCGAACAATCACACGGACACTCAGAGCGAACGGTAACTTCCGACTGAGCTTACGCCACGTGTTAAGCAGCTAGCGCTTTGTGTTTTTTGCTATTGTGTAGAGCGGTTATTCTAGTTTTCGGAAACAATAGATTTGAGGGAGTAGAACCAATATAAAAAAAATCGATTTTGGCCAGCTTTTAGGGTCAAATACCAGTCTGTGCGATGGACCTAAGGAAGGTGGCTGGTAGTGCCTGGATGGAAAAAGCGGGAGATCATTCACTTTGGGTAGGAAATTTACGTCCAGCAGTGGACTGGAATAGGCGGTAATGAAAAGTGCGAAGATATTTTCAATGTGTTATTCTCAAATTATCACACAAATGAAGAATGCCGACTGTTTTCTTCTAGCTATGTTGGTCGGCGCGTGGAAGGCGGCGGAGTTACGAAGGCGGCGCGGGCGCAGTGGCGTAGTAGCGCGCGAGCGTCACTCTCGCTGCGCAGAATCCGTGGTGATAAACATGTGGATTGTATAGACTAACGCCGGGACGGAGCGGGATATACACGGATACATTTTCCTTTTTTCGGTAAGTTTAAAGATATCTTAGTGTAATGATAATGTTTTCATTTTTATTTTCATATAGAGTGTTTAAAGTTTAAAAGACGATTTCGTTTAATTAAAATAAAAGTTGTGTTTGTGTGTTTATGATAAGATTTTTTAAAATAATCTCTGAGATGTTTGTTATGATTTTACTAGGTTTATTTATTAAATATTTTTTGTCAAAAAGTAGAACGGAATCGGTCTTGTCCTTGCAGAACTATTGTTTAATGAAGTTAGCTTTTTTTTTTGGTGGTAATGTTTAAGTATAAAGAAGATTTTAGAAAACTTAGTGATACAATTCACTTTCGTTTTTAAGTGAGTTAATAGCATTTGTGTAACGTTTATGTGATGGTCTGATGATTCGTCCAGTTTTCTAATTTTTAACACATTCTGTGGCAAACAGCTGAGACTAACTTCAGTTTTACGATAAATACCTTTACGCTAAGACTTAGAGACTAAGTCAAATACTTTTGATGTTTTTGTTGTTTATATTTATTGTCTGTTCGCCTAATGACTAGAACAGTTTTGAGTTACACTAGTTTTACCATCAGATTATTTATTAAGAGTAATCAGCAAAATCCAGATTCTCTAACTTTGTTTATTAAATATTTTATCTATTATTATTATTATTTTATATTTATTTCACGAAATTAATGTACAAATGGAGGACTAAATGCCTAAAGGCATTCTCTACCAGTCAACCATTGGGCGAAGCAGAAACATTGAAAGAGTACAAATATTGTTAAGAATGACATTTAACGATCCAAACTACAATGAAAGTGAATTAAATTAAGTGTCATTAACTAGTTAAAAACAATAAAACCAATTATTGTTTAATAAAATAAGTCTTCAACCACTTCATCATAATGACAATATTAGTAGTTATTTCATTGTTTATCTTTCACTAATGAACAATAACATATATCATTACGAATGTCAATTAACACACACGTAATTGGTATCTTCATCATGAGCAATATCGCTGAAATAAATCTTCGTTGCGTCAAAGTCAAAGCTTTCATTTGTATTATTTGTTCTTTGGAAGTTATAAAAGCATTTACTACAGATGAAAATATACAGCTCATTTACTATTATCAATGTCAAGGGGAGTGAACAAATTTATTACATTTGAATGACTACTCTATCGTCTAGTGGTCAGTGCAAAGCGAGCCAGCGGTCGCGTGTTCGATTCCCGCAAGGATGTCATGTCATTGATGGAACCAGAACTATGTCATTGATGTCTATTTGGTATTTGTCACCTTTACAAGCTAATGCTAGGTTTAAAGCTAAATTATTGGTATTATTATATCATTTCTGAGGTTTGATTTCCAGTGGAATCAATGTAGAAAACGAACTATTACGCCACTCCCACTCTTCCATATCATACCATTTTTATTTGAAGAACATTAAACAAAAAGAAAAGAACAAAAATAGCAAGATATGATTGTGTGTGTATGTGTGTGTGTGTGTGTGTAAACATAACATATACATTTATGTAATAAAATATAGAGAGATAAGTAGACTCAATCTAAACAAACACCTGCGACTGCAGAGCACCTGACCTAACCCTTTCCCGTGTGGTAAGTAAATGCCTACTTCGCAGTTTTTGTGAACTGTCAGAAGTCCACATCTGCTTTTGCAAGCTGGCTAAAAACTTAAATCGAAATACGATCCACGCAGGATTAATATCTTAAGGCATACGCAATAATGATGACCGATATCTCGACATTTTATTGGAACATATTGATTTTATTCTTAATATGAAAAAAACAGTCGGGTTTGTTACAACACTTATAACTCGAGAACGGCTAGACCGATTTTCATGCTTTATGATTTGTTGGTTTTGTCTCCGCCCCGAATAGCAGAATAAATAATAAAAACATCTAACGAAAAAAAAAAACTATTAGGCGGTACGACTACGAACTTACGAAGTTTGCCGGGTCAGCTAGTTTACAATAAACTGAAACTTTATTATTTACCCTATAATTAAACATCATCACAATAATTTCAGGCACAACTTTTTGGACAAAACAGAATTTTAATTTGTGTATGATGTGCAGTATGACGAAATAATTACATTTTAATTACTATATTTTACCCACCGTTTCGAAATTGTATTATAGCCTAACGAGTAGCTCATGGTCTACTTGAGTAATCTAGATTTAGCTTTCACTAGTTATCTTAGAAACTAGACTTCAGTTTGTTCAATGATAAAAGGACTATTAATGGTATTGGCAAGTGGAAACATTGAAAGTAAGTATAAATATTATATGGATTTAAAAAACAGTTTGCGTGCGTTAGTTTCGCAAGAATTCATCAATGGCTCGAACGATTTGAGTAGTTTTATTTTGTTTTATTCGCTTCAATACTGAGGTGGTTTAGGAAAAATTAGTTCAGAAAAGCCCAAAGAAATAGCCAAAATATTTAACAAAATTTTATGGCACTTTTGTTTAGTATAGATACGAAGGTAATCTAAAATACTTACTGCCTGTCCCGTTTAAGTCATATAGCTGGATTGATTGCAGGAGAAGACTGTATTCTAACAACGAAAGAAGAGATAACGTGGATAAAGGCAGGGAAGGCTTAAAGCATTACCCACAGAAGCCAATGATTTTTACCACACACAACACAACACAACTTTTACCACACAAGTTACTCTAAACACATGACACCAACATAAAACAAAAAACTAACAAACCTAAAAAACATAAAAAGAAAAAAATAGGTGTAAGTATGTTAGCAAATAAATGGGCACAGTGACCTCTACTAGTCCGAATCATCTTCTTTCTGTTGTCTGTGACAGTCTGTGTATCATATAAGATAGATTTTATTACGATGCTGTCTACTATCAAGCTAGTTGTATAAATCCGTAATAGTCCAGAAAAATACGGATTTAAGTGTCGTGTCGTCATTCAAACTCACGACCCCGCGAATGAAAAGCGAGACACCAACCACGGAACTACTAATCACAGCCTACAAACAATTTTTATGCAGCACTTAATTAAATTAATGTTGTTACATCAAACGTATAAAAAACACGTGTATTGTTGCGAAATAACAAAATAAAAAAGCCAAGTAACAATCTTTTTGTTATCGTGCGAACTTATCAGAACATCTCGTAACATACGTTGGCCCTTTAACACGGTTATAATTCATTATTATTCCGCACTAATTACTCATAGTTCCGACGAAGGGCGCGTGTAATATACGTGGCTTACGTTAGTCAACAAAATGTGCTTTAGTAACTTAGAAGTTGCACTTTCGACCGGAATTAAGTAAGGTGTTAACTGAACTTTAGACTCTGATAGGCTTGGTTTCCTGATGATAAAAATTAAAATCCAAAGTCTTTTCCTCGATGGTAGAAGATCGCGGCCGTCTATTTAAGCGTTTCGATAATGTACTGTCTCCAGCTCATTAGATCCTGAATTTTCAGAGGTATCTGAGCGGATAGTAGGACTTGGATTCATTTTAATTAGGTACAATCACAGACCAATGCGTGAAAAGTAAAGAATTGGTGTCTTCTACAAATGATAGCTTATTGATTTTGTACCATTAATTCCGTGCATCTGCCTATACAGGATGTTAGGTAAATGGTATATTAATCTGAAACTAACCTCAGTCAGAAAAAATACTATCATTTTTGAAAAAAAAATCATCAAATCAGATTCTAAATTTTGGAATAATATATGAAATGTCTGACTTCACCATACTATTTATATGCTTAAGTTAGCATTGGCTTGTTTCGGCTTAATATACCATTTACCTAATACCCTGTATAACCATTTTAAGCTCAAAAATGGCGATAATCAAATAAGCATGATTTTACTCGTAATTGACCAGCAGCCAGTCTTTATTTATTGTCAGTTGGTAAAATGAAATAGCGGAAAAATTGTAATTTATTAAATAGACTATTACAGTTAGTTAACATGTTGACTTCCTTATGAAATATCAAACTTCTGGGAAGTGCAATAAAGTCCCAGTGACAAACATTATATTTAACGATGCTTACTCTTATTTTTATGCATACCACATTCTGTCTCTTTGCGACATCAATTTTCTGTTCTAGAAGGATATTCTCAATCGACTTCCGAAACATTTCAATACATTCAATCCGTGTATTACGTATACTCCGATGAGTTATGGTTGAGACTGCCGGGGAAAGTTACGGTACACTGGAGATTGCAGTAAGATTCAAAATTTAATTCGCCTGCTGCCTGCTAGTTGACCAGGAATACTTTAAATTAGTATTTATAAAATCATTTTTAATAGATAAACTTTGAAAAGAAAAGATTATTTCACAACAACAGCAGTACATTGAATTTCACAACGGTATATTTTAAATAAATCAACGTTCATGGACGTATTAAGCTTTTAACTTAAATTGTGATCGCTTTTGCTCAGTATTAATTATTCAGATTTACAATTTAAGTTTCAAGCTAGGTCTTGGCGGGATGAAATCATCAGTTTTTTACATGAATAAAAAAAACCGGCCAAGTGCGAGTTGACTCGCGCACGAAGGGTTCCGCACCATTATCAATAAAAACGAGCAAAAAAAAATCACGTTTGTTGAATGGAAACCCCCTTAAATATTTATTATATTCTGGTTTTTAATATTAAAAAACACTCATAAATGGCCAATTTAAGTGTTGATTCTTTTACGCACAATCAAGTATTTCCAATGATTGGGACATTTTAAATCTGTTAATGGTCTTCATTCAACAAAGCTTTAAAATTTTGTGCAGCATTTAAGAGCGATTATCTATCTATTTCTGTTACTGGTTTTTATGTTAATTGTATGCATTTCACGTTAGAAGATCAAGGATTTGTTTTTGACATTTCATAAGGCATTGTCACTATGTCGGGTCATTTAAATAACTTTACATAAAGATATAATCCGGTAAGTCAGATTTGTTGAATAAAAATACGACTGTACGATTACATCAAAATAAGTCAGTTGCAAATGCGAAGTTTGCAGTAACTTTTGTAGAAAGAAATGAGGATAGATGTCAAATGATTTTAATAAAAAAAATATATGAATGTTTGAAAGAGTAAAAATATAATGTAAAATTATCGTTTTATTTTATTTAAGACTAGCAGCCCGTCCCGGCTTCGCACGGGGTAGACAATTATCGCTAATAGTTTCGGCAGCGCATTCGACGAAAGACATTTTAAGACTCATTTTTCTACACCTTCGGTTACATTGTTCAAATTTTACCAAGGATCCCTATTTTTTTTCAAAATGAAATGTCGCCTATTTCAAATTGGAAGAATGTAGCATTCTATTGGTGAAAGAATTTTTTAATACGGCCCAGTACTTTTTGAGCCTATTCATTACAAACAAACAAACATACAAAAATAGGTACAAATCTTTCCTCTTTATAATATTAGTATAGACAGAGATACGGTAGGACGCCTGGAGCAAACGGCCCAGTCACTCGCTGTCGCGTTCAGGACGCCTAACAAAATGTTTCTTTCGTTCGGACGTATGAACCTAACAAATTAAATAACCAGTGTTATGTGTCAATGCTTTGAAAAAATATGACCAACTCAATCTAGCCGTGTAAAAAACCCGACCGTTTTCAATTATTCATAATTGTCAAACCTTTTATACAAATGAATGGATATTTTAATTTGATCGGATAATACGACCGAACGAACGATACGCTTTCGTATTAGGCTTCTTATATTTCGAGCACCTAGTGGACTTCCAAAGTTTAATGATAAACGATAAGAAACAACTTAGTGCTTCCTTACATTTTCATACGGGGTTGGCATGGATAAACATATACTTCTCACAAAATAAGGGGGCTGAAAGTTTGAGGATTGTCACTTGAAAATAAAGATATCTTCGAGGACATCGCATATATTACATATTAAGTACTGGAGACTAGAATGACTTTTAAATATATTTATTTGGCACAAGGAGCACAAACTCAAACAGTGTGGCAACTAAAATTGACAATCATCTCATTATACAATATTACGTATATTTTCATTAATTACAACCACTGTACATATGTTATATCGACAAGTACAAACTATTATCAACCTTATGACGTAGACCCAAAGAATAATTATATTCAGCGTTATCAGATCAAAACTAAAATAAATTAATTTTACTCGACTTTCACTGAGATGCTTATTTTAACGAGATTAATTAGTCTCTTGTACATTTTTATGTGAATAAAACAAATATAACGATAAGTGCATTAGGCACACATCATGTTGCATTATAACGAGTTAGAATCAAGATCGATTTCTTATTTTGCCGCAGAAATTCATGATCCATGTTTAAAAATGATTACATTTCTGAATGTTTATGAATTCTTTGTGCCGTGTGGGGACGGGTGCCGTGTGGGGACGGCCGTAAAGAATACACTTCCCCACCGCCGTGCAGGAGGCGTGTCGTAAGAGGCGACTAAATCCTGTAGCACGAGACGGGGAGCAGCGTCTGCGTGCGAAACAATATAAAAAAACTGCGCTCGCCAACCCGCCTGCCAAGCGTGGCGAGTCTGGCAACCACCCCCCAATGACAGACACGACAAAGACCAGGCCCCCAGTCTCCGGTGGTCCCGCTGTTCCTGGCTACGGTAGCGGTCAGGGTGACGGCGGGTCAGGGGGTGCTAAGAATCCCCGGAGGAGGAACTTCGGCTACCAGCCCCAAAGAAGACTGGCCCTGGTAACACACAACGTCCGCACGCTAAGGACTGATGAGAAGATCGTTGAGCTGGAAGAGGAATTGAGTAGGATGCATTGGAGTATCGTGGGAATATCAGAAGTCCGAAGAGAGGGCGAGGACACGATAACCCTGAAATCTGGCAACCTACTCTATTACCGGGAGGGCGAACAACTGTCCCAAGGTGGTGTCGGGTTTCTCGTCCACAAGTCCCTCATTAACAACATCGTCACCATCGGAAGTGTATCGAGTAGGGTGGCATACCTGATACTCAGAGTGTCAAATAGATACTCGCTGAAGGTTATTCAGGTATATGCACCGACCTCTACACACCCCGATGAGGAAGTGGAGGCTATGTATGAGGACGTTAGTAGAGCCATACATACTACTAAAACCCACTTCAATGTTGTTATGGGAGACTTCAACGCGAAACTGGGCATGAGAGGCGATAATGAGCTGAGAGTGGGGCGATTTGGATATGGGCAACGGAACTCTAGGGGACAAAGGCTGGCCGAATTTCTGGAGAAGGAGGACCTCTTCGCGATGAATTCCTTTTTCCAGAAGCCGCCTCAGAGGAAGTGGACCTGGATGAGCCCCGATGGGTCCACGAAAAATGAGATTGACTTCATCATGACCACAGAGCGACGAGTGTTCAATGATGTCTCCGTGATCAACGGGGTGAAAACCGGTAGCGATCACCGAATGGTTAGAGGCACATTGAACATCAACGTCAAGCTAGAAAGGTCCCGTTTGATGAAGTCTACGCTCCGACCCTCTAATGCCCATATTTACTGCCCCGAAAGCTTTCAGCTTGAGCTGTCAAATCGCTTTGAATGCCTAGAAAACTGCGAGTCAGTGGACAAGATTAACAACAGGTTTGTAGAAACTGTCCAGGCGGTCGGGTCGAAATTTTTCAAGCCCCGTCGAAGAGACAGACCGCAAAAACTTACCGACCACACCCTCAAACTCATGGCAGAACGACGTTTACTGGCACTGCAGTCCTCCGTTGACGCTAAGTTGTATCGGCAGCACAATAGACGGATATGGAAGTCCTTGCGACATGATATCCGCAACTTTAATACGAATAGTATTAAAGAGGCGATAGAGCGGAACCAAGGCTCCAAAGTGTTTGCAAGAGACATGTCTATTGGGCAGAGCCAGCTGACGAAGCTGAAGACGGAGGATGGTAGTATAATGTCGACAAAAGCCGAAGTTTTGAGGGAGATCGAAAAGTTCTATGGGCAGTTATACACCTCGGTCACTAAACCTGTTAGTAGTTCAGCCGCAGATCCAAGAGCTAAGCTTACCCGACACTATACCGAAGATATCCCGGACATCAGCCTATATGAGATTAGGATGGCTCTCAAACAGCTCAGGAACAACAAGGCGCCGGGTGATGACGGGATCACCTCAGAGATTCTGAAAGCGGGTGGAACACCGGTACTGAAGGTCCTTCAGAAACTCTTTAACTCCGTCTTGCTCGAGGGAATAACGCCGGAGGCATGGAATAGAGGTGTGGTGGTGCTCTTCTTCAAGAAAGGAGATAACACCTTGCTGAAGAACTACAGACCCATCTCGCTTCTGAGCCATGTCTACAAGTTGTTTTCGAGGGTCATCACGAATCGTCTCGCACGTAGGTTCGATGACTTCCAGCCTCCCGAACAAGCAGGTTTCCGAAAAGGCTTTAGTACCATAGACCACATCCATACGCTGCGACAAGTTATACAGAAGACCGAAGAGTATAACTTACCACTATGCTTGGCGTTTGTGGACTATGAGAAGGCCTTCGATTCAATCGAGACTTGGGCAGTGCTACAGTCTCTACAGCGGTGCCATATTGACTATCGGTACATCGAGGTGCTGAAATGTTTATATAAAAACGCCACCATGACGGTCCGAGTACAGGAGCAGAGCACGAAAGCTATTCCTCTGCAGCGAGGCGTAAGGCAGGGAGACGTTATTTCTCCGAAACTGTTTACCGCCGCATTGGAAGATGCTTTTAAACTCCTGGAATGGGAAGGATTCGGCATCAACATTAATGGCGAATACATTACTCACCTTCGGTTTGCCGACGATATTGTGGTCATGGCAGAGTCGCTGGAAGACCTCGGTACAATGCTCGATGGCCTTAATAGAGTTTCCCAACAGGTAGGTCTTCAGATGAACATGGACAAAACAAAGATTATGTCGAATGCCCATGTTGCGCCCTACCCAGTACCAGTTGGGAACTCTATTCTCGAAATTGTTGACAAATATGTTTACCTGGGACAAGTGATCCAGTTGGGTAGGTCCAATTTTGAGAAAGAGGTCAATCGACGAATCCAACTCGGATGGGCAGCGTTCGGGAAACTACGCAACATCTTCTCGTCCAAAATACCTCAGTGCCTAAAGACGAAAGTATACAACCAGTGTGTGTTACCAGTGATGACATACGGAACTGAAACGTGGCCTCTTACTATGGGCCTTATTAAGAAGCTTAAAGTTGCACAGCGCGCTATGGAAAGGGCTATGCTCGGTGTTTCTTTGCGAGATCAAATCAGAAATGAGGAGATCCGTGAACGAACCAAAGTCGCTGACATAGCCCGACGGATTAGCCGGCTGAAGTGGCAGTGGGCGGGGCACATAGCACGTAGAACTGACGGCCGATGGGGCAGAAAGGTTCTGGAATGGAGGCCGCGTATCGGCAAGCGCAGCGTAGGACGCCCACCCACAAGGTGGGCAGACGACCTGGTAAAGGTTGCAGGACGACGCTGGATGCAGGCCGCTTCCAATCGGCCGATCTGGAAGTCACTGGGGGAGGCCTATGTTCAGCAGTGGACGTCCTGTGGCTGAGATGATGATGATGATGAATTCTTATTACAGTTTAATGTAAGAAAAATTAACAGGTATGTTAAATAAAAGAAGTAAATATTATTAGCGCGGTTTATAAGCCTTTTGTGAATTCAAATTATCTGCCAAAAATGGCGGTAAATTCAATTGAATTAAAGTCGTAAGTATTATTAAAATACAATATCACGAAAATATATTTTACCTGACAAGGTCAAGGTGAGATATTGAACTCTTTGAAGTTCAATGGCAACCTTGAAATTACGAACAGTCTTATCGTTACACAAATATTTTGAAAATACCGTGGTCCCAAACATGTTAATGTTACAAGCATAAAATATAATAGGCATTAAGGCGAACTTGCAACAAAAATATTAAGCAACCACCGGAAGTGTTACGAAACGCCCTCATTATTTGTTTATGAGAATTTCATAATATTTATGTATTAATAACCAGTTAACCACATACCCAGATAGAACAGCCGAGTCACGCGCCTAAGTGTGTCATGGTATTAAATGACCGATGCTTAGATTGGCTCCGTTTCTAGGCTATATGTAGGTCGTTATAGCTCTCGTAAATCAGCCTATAGTCAGCTGCCGTCTCTGAAGACTTATTTCCGAAGCATTGCAATCCCTATTTACATACGAAATCTTATTTAACCTGTCAGGCCAAGGTCAAGAGACACAATAAAAAATCTATTATGACGTGGCCACCGGTGGGGAATTGAAGCTTGACAGGTTAATAATAATAAATAATAAAATATAGACATTTCATAGGAATTTGTATACAATTCTTAAAATGTAATTAAATACGAATTGAAATTTGAATGTTTAAAAATGACTGGAAGTAAAGATCATATCGAATGGATGAAGTTTTGTTAGATTGGATCCTCTCCGCGTCTGATATTGAAAAAGTTCGAAGAATTGAAGTACAACCAAAGTACCTAAACAACGCGCTGTCATTAAACTTTTAATTAGGATATAATTCGGATTTAGATAGTTTGGTGCTATTTCAGGGAGTTAATATAATGTTAATATTATAAATTAAAAAAGTATTTAAAACTAATTTTGTAAATAAAACTTGTCTATAAGTGATTAATTAGTACTAATCTATTAGGCTAGTTTACTATACATATGTAAAATAAACTACACACAGAACAAGGACTTGGTATTTCTTATAAGGAAGTTGATATCCCATTGCTAGAATAAGCTGAATTATTTTGAGTTGAATGAATTTTATTATACAGTGACTGTCTATTCTTAACCTCTACAATCCAAAGTCAAGATCGATTTCTTTATTTTAATACACATTATTATACATTAAGATTGATATAGACAATATTACGTGATTGTTTGCGCAAAGAATTAGTTAATATTTATTTAAAATACACGGAGTGTTATTTATAGGTTTTTTAAAATAGATTTATGTTATAGGAGTACATACGCTCGTTGTGAATAAAAGATGTATAAATTAAAAAATAAAAACTATTAGAACAGTAAATTTGTGCGTTTGTTACTCAAACACGCATCGACTTTTAATTTTATTTGGGAAATTATTAGTTCCCAAAGGCGCACCCTTTTTTAGTAGAAACTAGGCGTAGGTGAAGTAACTATCCAATTTATTATAATATGAATTACTTACCTACTTGTGAAATACATTATGTTTTCATACGATGGCCAAGGTAATCTACATATTTATTTAAAACGTGAAAGATTTTTAATATTGATATTCTCTCTGAATTAATGATTTTCGATTGCTCGATTGCTCTCTGAAATAATGATTTGCCTACGGTAGCCAACTGTCGAGGATGATGGTGAGAGGCACCATTGAGGTATTTATCTGTATGGGTGGTTTATAGAACCTGGGTGTTATAGGTGATGTGCCTAGAGCTCTGGCCTCGAAGTCCTCCATAAAATGTCTGCGACAACAGGTGATACTGGAGAGCCCATAGCTACACCATCTACTTGTACATAGAATTCATTGTCCCACAGTAAATATCCCGATGTTAGGCAATGTTCCAATAGTTCTGCATATTCTATAGGCATATCGAGTTCAACTAACTTCCTTTTAGTAATTTCAATGCAGTCCTGTACTGCAGTGCGATTCTCTAAGCGCAAATGTTACTACAGCCTCGGTTACAGCCGCTGGAACAGCGATCAACGCACAATTGGTATTCTCTTATTTACTTTTTAACGCTGTTCGACATTAGCACCGCACGGCTGTGGACGCCGTGATAAGGAATCAATAATTTGACATTTCTGCTATGAAATCGGCATTCTGTAGCAAAAAATCCTTACAACTTCGCCGACAGCCTCGCCTTACGCCTACGATATTTAATGTCAAAGTGAAAGCTTGTATTTTGTGGCTGATAACATGGATTTTACTGAATATTTGTATCAATTTATTGAAATTTGAAGTCCTATAAGCAAATTTTATTACAAAAACCGGCACAGTTAGTGTTGGACTTGCGCACGAAGCGTTCCGTACCATTATCTATAAAAACGGCAAAAAAATACGTTTGTATGGGATGCCCCCTTACAATTATTTTATTCCGTTATTTAGTTTAAGTTGTTATAGCGGCAACAGAAAAACATCGTCTGTGAAAAATCAACTATCTAATTATCACTCATCAAAGCGGCAGTAAATAGCTCATCATCACTATATGAATGCACAAGGAAGACAGCCATCAGAGAGGAGTGGCGGCGTGTTGTGAAGCTAGCCACCTAGGCTGGTACACCTGAAGGGATGACCACAACCACTCTGTCAAGAGTGATACGGATAAAGAACTAGAGGAACTATCACAGTTCATGAGATACTCCTGGAAACCAGCAGACAAACACAAACAAATGGACAGCAAAGTCTTAGTAATAGGGTCCCCTTTTATCATTTGGATACGGAACCTTAATAAAATTGGTAGTAAATATTCCTTGTTCTTTTTTATTTTGTGAACCACATAAAATGCAAAGTTGTATAAAATAATAATAATGGTGGTTGTTAGTTTTAAGTCTTCGGAAACACAACTCTTTTTGTGATCATGCTGTCTAATATTTATTAGAATTTATAATAGAAGTTGTAATGAAATCACTTAATTCAAGTTGCTAAGCACAAGTCCTAAGAATAGATGTGTATGCGTGGGTGCCTCTTAATGAAACACCCACATGTTAGTGTGCCTAGTTCTAGTCTGAAATTTAGGAAAGTCTGAAAATTTAGTGAATACCTAATTTTTATTTAAACTGACACCTTTACTTTTTAATTGTCAAGTGTGAGGCCCCTATCTACCCTGGGAGTTACCGCCACTGACCTTCAATAATATATGATAATTTGTTAATATAGGATGTTGTTTTATTTCGTTAATATTTCCCAAAAGCTAAACATGTTTACTCGACTCGGTCAGTGCGCAGTAACTGGCAGTCTCCCGCTCATACATCACACAAACATTACAAATCGCTGACACGCAACTTTCATCATACATGTGTCCCTGCAGATGTAAACTATTTTCTTTATGGGACAATGAAAAGACACTATTTAGTAAAATTGATTTATTTTTATTAGAATTTATATATTAATCACATAAAAACACCAAAAATTTAATCACAAGATCTCATTAGTCAGTTGGGAGTTCTATGATGTTGAATGGCGTCAATTGTTTGTTGTCACGATGCTTGCTGTATCGGTAGATTGTGGAGCCTCATCTTCAATGACCATCATAACATAGGATCCCTAGTGTCCAGGGTTTTCCTAAAATAAAAACAGGGTTAATTGCAAAAAAATATTTCAATATATTATATACCATTAATATTTAAACATTATTATTTCATTTATATCTGAGCAGACGCTAGTCATTAACTTCTATACACACAACTAACCAATAATATCTAAAAACTTATTACAAGTCAAGTGTATCAGCGGATGTGTGAGTGCAGATGATGGACTGGAATCAAAGTCATCTTACTATATAAATGATTAAAAGAGATCCAATTAAAATAGTATTTATAGTAAAGTTGAAAGCACTTCCTACTGCGATTTCTTCTCAACTGCACAGATATTAAGACCACTCCATCTGCATTTACCACTTGACATTAGCTGTTGTTCAGTCAGATGTTATTGGTTAGTTGTGTGTATAGAAGTTAATGACTAGCATCTGCTTAGATATACATGAAATAATGTATGTTCAGATATTAATGGTAACTTCTAGTGTATGGAACTAATTGACATTTAAATTGTTCAGAACTATTTGGTCACCTTGTCTGCTACAATATATCTGATGGCAACTGTACATGTATAAGTACCTACATGTAAATTTGTTAATACATAACTTAGCCCACTGTTTCCAATCTTTTACATACCTGTTGCTGTCACTATTTAAGGCCCTGGCGATTTCTGACCATCATCCGGATTTTGGATCCGGGTCCTGGAATAAGCTATGTTGACATGTCTAGTGCCAAGATTGGACGTAGTTTTCATCAGCACAACCAACTTCTCAGTTTGGGCTCAAATCGGTGCGTTACGAGTCACTATAACAAATAAATGTTAGAGTTAGGTTACGCTATTTACTCAAAATAAATAAATGATGGTAAAATGGGTTTTGTTTACTAAATTACTTACTTGTTTGTTTTACATACGATTACAAACACTTTCGTTAGCTTTTTGCAAGATCACAACAAAAGTCTGGATGTAAAGTTAACATAAAATATAGAACGTACGTTGCAAAAAATCTCAACACACTTGAATTCTTTAAATTTATTTGTACACAAACAAATTAGATTTTAGTTCTGCTGACTTTCCAAAACTTCATTCAACTCTTTTTTTTAAATTAATATTTTAACGGCTTTGAACTAGGCCCATACAGCCAAACTTCAACTCTTCAAGTATGGCTTTTTTTTTTTATTCAACTGACTATGGCTATGGCCTTACTAATTTGCCGTAATAATTAGACATTTTATGTTATTTTATTATTAATTAACATTCAAGTTACTACTATAAGTCTTTTTAAAGCGAAATAATTGTTATCATACATTTTTATTATAAATAAATAGTCAAAACCTACTAATCGAGAATTTTCGATTGTACAAAATAAGTTTGCGTCACCCCTCTAGCACAGCCTTGCCAACAGCCGAGCGCTGAGGCAGCCGAGAGATCGTCGGCGAGCTAATATTGGTTAGAGAATACCAAATAAAATGCCGTGACCACAGCCGTTGATGTGAAGGCTGTGATTTCCGTGATCACAGCGGTGAGCGCAGCGACAAAGCGTATATTAGAGAATTGCATAGCTGGTAAACTTGTAAATAGGGACTGTACATCAAAACTGACCATAGTTTCATTATCCGCTAGGTGCAGGTGTTTAACCTCGCTGATAAAATAGTAGGAATCCTTCACATGTGCTGTAGTTGTTCCTCTTAGCCGAGATAGTGATATAAACGGTACGTAGATGATACTTTTACAATTTTACCCACCAATCAAGTCTCTGCTTTTCTAGAACATTTAAATTCAATCCACCCAAAAATCAAATTTACAATGGAAATTGAGGCAAACAATAAACTAGCTTTCTTAGATATTTTACTTACTAGGAATCCGGATCATACTCTTAGTCATACAGTTTTTCGTAAAGCCACCCATACAGAGAAATACCTCAATGGTGCCTCTTACCATCATCCTCGACAGTTGGCTACCGTAGGCAAATCATTGTTTCAGAGAGCAAGGGGTATCTGTGACGACCAACACCTGGCTGGCGAGCTCCAGCATGTCAGGAAGGTACTACGGGAAAACCAGTTGCCGGTACCACGTTATCCAGACCCCGGGTCAAGCATTCCACCGTCAAACGCCAACCTACTGTACTACCTTATATGAAGGGTGTCACTGACAAGATTGGAAACATTTTGAAGCGCGCTTCAATCAAAACCTACTTCAAGCCGCCGAAAAAGATTAACCAATTTTTACCACCCGTCAAGTGGAACATACCTCTTCAAGATGCGGGGGTGTACAGACTGGAATGTGACTGTGGGCTCTCCTATATCGGTCAAACAAAACGAAGTATAGGCGTGCGGGTAAAAGAACATATAGCCGACATCAAACATAGACGGAATACTAAGTCTGCAGTGTGTGAACATGCCTTAGATACACCCAACTATTTCATACGATTTGATCAGCCTAAAGTCCTTGCAAGAGAACGACGATTTGTTCCTCGCATGTTACGGGAGGCAATTGAAATTAGAAGACACCCGAATTTCAACAGAGAAGATGGTTGGAAAATACCACCAGCATGGGATCCTGTTTTAACGAAATCCCATGCTAGGCCCCGCACTGCAAGACCTCTAGATACAGTTAGCTCTTTTTGCGTAGATAGGAACACAAATTAATATTAACTGAGTGACGGTAGTTTATATTTTTCAATATATTGTAAAGACGAATAACACCTTAGTCTACCTGTGACCACGAACGCTGTTAAGTGTTCGAAACGTCAGGTTAAATAAAATGTTAATAAATCGCGAAATAATCCGTAAAAGTAGTTTCATTTAAATGTATCGTGTTCGCGTAAATAAAAGACAACAGTACACCATTGAATATCTTAATATATTTTTTTCTATGCTTTTCTCTATTATATTCTCATAAAATGAGATAACACAGGCATAGAAAAGATAATTGCGGATTGAAACAACAGTTGCAGTAATCGCTCTGATGATCTGGCAACTAGGTGTTCCACATCGCACCATCGATCTAGAGAGATCCAGTTAACATGGCTATTTAAGTGTTTTTATTTACTAGAAGACAACAACTATGCTTTATAATGATTTGTTCGTTTGCGCATAATCAATATTTAACATTGAATGAAAAAAAAAACAGAATATTCAATAGTGTTTGTGTTAGGTTTTTTTTAGGCACCAACATCTTAGTCTATTTAGGAACAAAATTAGGTACATGCTTGGATTGCTAGGTAATATTATTAGTTTTTTATTTATTCATTATGTCACGTCAATACGTCATGATAAAGGACCAGTCATCATGTCACATTGACATGTCACTGTCATGTTATTACAGATCATGTATCATTAATTAAATAATATTATTGATATTGATGACCAGTTTGTTGATTGTTAGTTGTCTATGATATTTGACGCGATTTACCTATTAAATTACAAAGAAGAGATTAACAATATTATGCCATAGTAATAATTGCACGGCAATTAGCCATTACACCACGGCTTACGTAACTCCAAATAGACTTAGTGAGACCATCGGCCGGTCTTTCTAACGATTTCTCGATTACGCACGATTTGTAAAAGCAGAAACCAGAAAAACGAGACCTCCTGTTTTTGCTCGTTTTCAACGCATTTAGTAAACGTTTTCCTATGGATTTATTCTTATCGGAGATCTGGTAAAGTGGCCGAGTGTGGATGTGGACAGTGTATACAAAAAGTCACATGCATGGTGACAACGCCGTTTTTATTAGTTTTAATAAAATATTTATACATAAATAAACATTAAGACAGGGTAAAAAGTGTTCTTTAGGTAATTATGTCCTAGCAGTCGCTACAAAGAATCTGTTTATAGATTTATCACAGCTGATAAATTCCTTGCAACAATTTAGTTATGAATTTAATAAAGGTCTACACACTTATCTTTATTTTAGTATGACAGAAAATAATATACCAAAACCTCTGTGTTTCTAGGATTTATTATTGGTTGTCCTACCTCACTAAACTAAGATTAAATACACATAAAGTGGTGTTGGGAAGGTCGCTTTTAAATATGTATAGTTAATTTTTTTTATCCAGGGATCCGTTTGCGTATAATAATTTAATTTTTTGTTTGAGTTAAAGAAAGTTTGAAAAACATCATGACAACGACTAACTAACTAAAAAGGAACAGTTACTAGGTAGGCTTTACAAGTTACTGAATAAACGTATAAATTGTATTTAATTGAGAAGAAAATTACTTGGATGAAGATTATGTAAATTACAGTATTAAGTAAATTATAGGTAGCAAATACCGAATACTGTGACGGGCAACACCGTAACCCTACATTACGCGTGGTCCTACAAGCAAATGGCCTAATTATTTTTTTGTTCCCGCTCAGTTCTTCTAGCGACATCTATCGACAAGCAGTTGAACTACAACTTTTGACATAACAAAAGTACCGCTACTCCCCGCTAGATGGTAGTGTACACACAAGTTAGTTTCTAAAGTGAGACTAGATGGCACTGTCATTGAAAGAAAAGGCTAATACTTGGTAAAAAAACATTTTTTCTAAAGAACCATCAAAACAAACTACCTGCTTTGACTTTTGTGAAATATAAGAAAATATGCGCAATAATTTAGTTTGCATTTAGGTTGTTTTTGAATTTAAATAAATTAAGCAAATAGTTTTTCCAATGTGTACGGGCAAGTGCTTGTAGGGCACCGCCCCCGATGTCCAGACACTTGCTTCCCGCCCGTACACAATGTGTAGCAGGAAAAGAGTTCAACGCGCTAATTCAACGCAAAGCATTCTGATTGATAAAATTCAAATTCTTAACTTTATTTAAACAAATAATTAAATATTATTTATTTTTTAAACTTTTCTGCACACGCAAGTAGAATTGGCAGAACTTATGCTTTACTTACAGCATTCTCTTCCAGTCAACCTTGAGGTAGGTAATGGAGATAATGAAGTTTGTGTCGGTGCATAGAGTAACTTAGAAAACAAATATTAAGGCCAACTTTTTTTTCAATTATGAAATCTATACGTGCAATCCACAACACCAAATTTATACCGAGCCTAAGATTCCACAACTATGCGGATATTTTATTAATTTAACTATATATTTTATAAATTTAACTATAGTATTATACTGTCATTACGGATTTGTTTGGATCTGAATCTGATATCGGTCAATATCAATACGACATCTTTGGCATCTTATTATTCTTTTTTTTTAATTGTTTATCCAAGGCAGAAAACACAATTATTTGTTTTTTAAATTAAATAATTTAATTCGGTATAGTGACTCTTCCTGGCTTTGCACAAGTGCCTAACCTAAGGGAGTGTGGGGATGGGGACTAGCGTCTTTCGAGCGTCGACTTCGTGGCAGCGTCCAATTAGAGTTGACGCAACGCTTGCGCAGCAGCATTTACTTAACGCTGATTGGACACGACGTCGACGCTCGAAAGACGGCTAGTGTGGGGAAGGCCTAAAATTATGTTATGTTTATTGTGTGGCTCTAGCCTCTAACAAGTTACACTCTGATTATTTTTTGATAGTTTTGCTTAATCTGGCTGCAATATTAAGAATAGTAATTACATAAAATAGAACACCACTTACTGCGTAATAAAGTTAATATCTAATTCATTTAATACCAAGTAGTTTAAACTACAAACCTCTTTTTATCTCTTATAGAATAGAATAGAATTGAATAGAAAAATATTTATTTGGCACAAACAAAAATGGACATACATACAGAGAGAAAAAAAACGAGGTGTGCCAAAAAGGACCCCCACTCAGTATTAGTCGTGGCAACTAAAGGCTGCCACGACTCTGATATTCTGCGGGAGCCTATAATACTGAGGCAAAACATATTAACAGTACAAAAACAATAATAAAATAAAATAATAACAATAATAAAAAAATAAAAACATCAAGCATAATAAAAATACATTAAAATAACAACAATAATATTCATTAACTCAACAACATGGAGACATCATTCAGTCAGAGCCAACCAGAGACCAGCAGAACACAACTAGCTCAGCCGATAGCTCAGCACCAATAGTGTGAGTGTGCGCATGCCTTTATAAGCATCGACCGGCCAGCAGTTCTCTCTGGCTAGCTCTGTCCGTCGCTGGCCATCGGAGTATTATTTGATCAGTGATCGTAGTTTATTTGATCAGTGGCACACTCCGACCAATCTGTGATCAACTGATCAGTGGCCGCCATGTCGCTATTTTTATTTATTTGCCCACGCCCTAAAATGATGCTAGCCACGTCAGTAATCATGTTTGCACATGTTTCGCATTTCAATTTGTGAAGTGGAGAGTTAATTTGTTCCTTTATTTACAACAACACGAACATCTCTTCATGGTTAATCCTATTAAATATATAAAAACGAAAGATTGTGAGTGTAACGTGGATGTATAGATGTTTGTTACTCTTTCACGCAAAAACTACTGAACGGATTTGCAAGCAATTTGTAAACTTATAGAATATGATCTGGATTAAAGTATAAAATACTTTTTATCCCGGGTAGATGTTCCTATGGAATATATTGAATAAAATAAAGACGACGCGAGCGGATTCGCGGGGAACAGCTAGTCCGTTCATATTTCTCAAGTGATTAACACGTCTGCGATCTAAATGGTTATTACAGTTTATAATTAATTATGCGGATATAAAGCTTTAACGTATCAGACAAAATCGTGCGTGATTTTCACCGTCCACCTTTCTCTTTCGCCCTTGCGAAGACCAGCCGTGTCAGAGTGAGATGGGAGATATTTGCCGGAAGGTTAGGCTGTGAACTTGTGAAAGGCTGTCTAGCGTGGTCGACGTTAGATGCATTTTGTTGCATAGAACATGAGCATTATCTGATCTGACATTATTAAACTGAGGACAAGATAGATTAAGTACTCGTAAAGTAATCGTAAGTTTATTATGTAAACCAGAATCTGTGCAACTAAAAAGTTCCCTGCAAAACTCATTCGCTCGACATCCCAAGTCCCGACCCGTTTGGCTTAGTGGCGCGTTGTTTTATCTTGAACGCAAAGGGTCCCGGGTTTGATTCCCAGTTCGTGACAATTCAGATTTCTAAATTCGCTCAGGTATGGGTGTGCTGGAAAATTCTCTTGGCATAATAAAATGTTTAGTACGTTTTAAAACCTATTTGAACCTTGTTAATGTTAATTACTTTGAGACCATGATAATTGGTCGTCAACACACCGCTTTCATTTATGTCCCTGTGCTCATACCAATGTGTATCATTGTAAGCTTTACCTTATTTCCCTAAGAGGCCCTACAGACGAGTAATTGTATGTCGGCGACTGCTTGCGACAATGGTAGACGACACGACGGTCAACATTGCCGCCTTGTGCTAGCGACAGTCGTCATTTCGTCAATGCATCGTGATCTTCGCTGATATTATGTTATTATGTCGTGTGCAATCTCAACTATATGTTCAAGCTTCCGTAGACGACGACCTCCGTAGCCGAGACGCGAGAATGCCGGACTTGGCGTCGGAATCTCTGAGGTTCCGGCTTTGATTCCCGGTCGAGTCAATGTGGAAAACGATTTTCCTATATTGTGTTACCGTCGTTGTTTCTGATTTTCTATAAAACGAGTGCTTCAGCTAAAACTTACTTTAGGATTGGAACAATATATGTGATGTTGTACAATATTATAAAAAACAGTTGAAGACTGCCGTCGTTATGCGTCGATCGATGAGGTGATTGTCGCAATACATCAAACTCTAACGTCAAGCGCGAATCGGCAAGTATCGGTGACTGTCGCCGACGATCGCCTATCATTGTCGCAAGCAGCCGCTGACATACTGCAGCTCGTCTTTAGGCTCACTAAGGGGCCCCGCACACTAGCGTCTTTTGAGCGTCGACGTCGCGTCGTGGCAGCGTCCAATCAGTTGACACAACGCTGGCACAGCAGCATTTACTTAACGCTGATTGGACACTGCCACGACGTCGACTCTTTCAAGACGCTAGTGCGGGGGAGACCTAAAGTCACGGTTATAGTATGGATAATATTACCGTGCTAAGGTGGTTGGCATTCCCGTTATCTGTGCGCTCCACAGACATGCAGCTCAGAAATGCAATTTCTGTTTCTAAATTAATTCATCTGTAGGCTTAGACAGATAGGTAGGAAGATAAATAACACTAAAAAAAAAAGCATCGACCTCAGGTGGGACACGAACCCACGTCCCATCGCAAGCCAGGCGAGTGCTTTACCAACTAAGCTACCGAGGACGTCACGTGACAAGATGAAATTCCTCAAGTGTTCTTTCTCGCTGTCAAAGCCAGCGTATTCTGATCAATGTTTTAAAATAAATAAATAAAATAAATAAATGTTGTAGCTATATGTATAGCTGAGTAGTATACTACCGTCAACACCCTATAGAAATATTTTTACTAATATTTGACTATTGGTTAAGATCAGAAATGCTTAAACATTGTAAATTTTTGTTTTTAGCAATTGAAAAAAAAAAACATCGACCTCAGGTGGTCCCACCTGAGGTCGATGATTTTTTTTTCAAGTGTTATTTATCTTCAATTAAAACCTTGCATGGAATTGCTAAAAACAAAAATTTACAAGATTGTTACTTTTTTCGAGTCAAGCTACTAAGTGACACACAACAATTAACCTATGTCTGGTGTGAACATGAACATCAGGCCTACTATAACTTTCGTCAAAAAAAAAGAACGCTGGAGGGTGGCGCTACTTGTCTCCACCGAACACTTATAGCAGTACTGAAAATGTTAGTTCCTATTTTGGCCACCGCTCTTTTTACGTGAAGCCAAGTATACCTTTAAGTGTTTTTTTTATTTTGGACATGATTGCTCCATTTACTATATCTTCAAACTCTACGTCAGGTTATTAAGAACACACGCTCCTCCTACTAATATATATATTTGCCTGGCCCTTTCCCATTTTATTTGGGGTCGGCCCTCCGTATCATGCGTCTCCAGGTTGCTCTGTCCTGGGTCATCTCTTTGCTCACTTGGGCCTCCTTGAGGTTCTTATTTACTATGGACATCCATGTGATTCGGGGTCTTCCTCGTCCTCGGGGTTTACGCTCCTCCTACTAATACTATTATAAATACGAAAGTTTGAGTATGGATGTTGGTTACTCTTTCGTGCAAAAACTACGGATGTGGGTAAAATTTACACACATAGAATATAATCTGGATTAACATATAGGATACTTCTTATCCCGGTTAAACGTTCCTGTGGGATATATTTAAAAAACTAAAGACCACACAAGCAAAGCCGCGGGTACAGCTAGACAATTTATGGGGTTTTAGTAAATAGATCTACCCTAATTTAACGATAATCAAATCAAACATCCGTTAGCTATTCGATCAGCTCTGATATTTACATCATCTCCATCGTAATAAGATCAATTACGTATGATACAATTATGCAGATTCGAATTTGCATCGATCTTACTTTTCGACCTTGTACTAATATTTCGTATCAATTTGTATTCCGACCTCTAGACCTATCATGCAAGCTTATGAAATCTACAAAAATCGTTTTATTATAAGCCCTGCCTGCTCTTTCTTAAAGCTTGGCAAAAATGCTACTCTCAAATCTGGGCTTAACTATTATTAAATAAAAAATAATAAAATGTCCCTTTATGATGTCAAAAGGGACACTCAGTCAGACAAGCCCTTGGGTAAATTCGTGTTCAATATAGCCGTGTAAAAACCCGACCGTTTTCAATTGTTCATAAATTGTCTAACCTTTGTCACGGGGGAATGGATGTTTTAATTTGATCGGATAATACGACCGACCGAACGACGCACTTTCGTATTAGGCCTCCTGGCTTTATGCATGCAATCGATTTGTTCAATTCGGGTCCCTAGACTCGTAAGGACATGATACCATGGTTCTGTATCTAAATCGCCGCATTATCTTTGTTTAGAACAGTTACTAAAATAAGGTCACATTTGTTTCTTTCTAGTGAGATAACCCATAGTCAAATCTGGCCGACGAGAACGGGTCGTTTAATAAAAAAAAAGGACCCCAATAATATCAGGTTCATGCGCTTTTACATCAAAGGTAAGAGTTGCTTGCAGTGTAAACAAATGTGAGGGCTATCACGTAGACAGCTGGTCACCTCACCTATACCACCTCTTTAGAATGAACTTTCTTAGAGTTGCTCGATTACAATACTCGTTTGGCCACAGCATTAAAGAAAAAAGTTTTTATTTTGCGGTGCACAACATTTGGATTAAAAATAAATTCGAGAAAAATCCAATTAAATCGTCTAGGCCAGTTTGAACTGGAATCAATGGCCGACACGGCTGCTCACTCGCTCCAAGCCATAGCGCGCTGCCGCACGCGTTCGAAAGTCGCCGACAGCACTGCTTTCTATCAACCAACATTTCAAATTCCGAACGGATTTATAAAAAGAACGGCACTAACACGTAATCGGAACAGTGACATTCGAAATTTGAAAAAAGGAACCTGTCATTTTTTTTTAAAACAGTGCAAGACATTTACCGTCAACGAAAGTGAGCTTTTATGTGTATGGTATTTTTGACAAGTGGTTAAGTGAGCAAGATAGTGGATTACTTTACTTTCTATATCGGATGCTGCGAAAGTAACAATGGGTCCAAGGTAATTGCACATCTCACAATTATACATGGTATCTTTATTATGGGTGTCACTGAAATCATAACCTCACTTTTATGTATACAAATAAAACATTAACCGCGATTTTTCATAAAATATTTTACTCGTCATCTTTACGAACACTTCTGCTTCATAATTTATAAAATTAAAATGATTTTCTGGTACAACCGCTAAAGTACCGTTAAAAATGTAACATACAAATACTTAAAGAATCTCCAAGTGTTAATGGATATTCTACAAGGTTTTAAAACTCACATTGTGTCCATCAGAGCAATCTCAAAATAACATTTTTTGAGCGCAACTCATAGTCATAAGGTCCAAAATAAATAGAAAGTCAATTTCTAATATCCTGGACATGAGAGATGACGCTTCCTGACCTACCGGTCGGGCGAGATTCCGCACTCGTCCTATAACGACCACTTTTACCGATATGTACGCTCTTTTTTTTATATCATTGTTTTAACCTCTTTTTCTCTAAAAATACATGTACGATGATCTGGCAGGTGCAACAATAAAAAATAAATTCAAAAAGTTCAATGATGAAGATAAAAAATCTTGCTGGCCAGTGACTAATGGTTCTGCTTTTAAGCATTTGAAATAAAAACAACGAATGTTTTTTTTTACGTTGGTCAACAATTATGCCAAAACAAAGCTGTTGATTATAAATTGGAATCTATTCTTCAACATCCCTGTTGGTGGTCATCAAATTAAGGCCACTAACCTCAAAGATAATGGAATCCAGAATGCCTTTGACGTTACAATTGCTAAATTAACTTTGACTGCTAAACGAATTGAGTAATTCAAGGGACAATCTTAATAACCTCATTATCTAATTAACAACTCGTTAGGTGCGACAAAATATTCGCGCTCGTGCCGACACGCGATCATAGACAAATGTCATATAGCATGTGATCTGAAGTTTTTTAAGTCATCTATTGTGTCTATTTGTAGCATAGACTTAGCATTCGCTACGCTTTGTAGACGAAGGAACAGCAGCTATGATACTACGAGTATTCTCGATAAACATTGTCATGCTCTTTTGCTTTTCTAAAAAATCGGGATATACCTAATTATTTCCGTTCAAAAGTAAGTCACTATATTTATTTTTTTGTTAATGTTAATTAAATTACCTATGCATTTAATGTATGCCGAAAAATGGCACCATCTTAATATTTTATCATTCATATTTACTTATTTTCAATGTTTATTGAACGCACATTGGTGCGCTTGTACGAGTATAACAATACAAGAATCCGTTTGGATTTTTAAGCCTCAAGATAAAAAGACAACTCAAATGACAAAAACAGTATTTAAATATGGCTCGTTTTGTCACATGTGAATAAAGTTGCATGCATTTTCGACAGGAACCAACAGGTCGGTCCACTGATACCCAATGTAGAGAAGTATGGCTCTATTGCCGTATTAAAGATAATAAAAAGTTGACTATTTATGCACCAGACACACCGACGCCGATCGTTTTATACGCAAAGGGATATTCCTATACCTGTTTGAAGTCATTTTATTAATAGCTGGTGGTATCAATGGTAAGTGGTGCCACAAAATAAAAAAAATACAGCAGGTCCACTCCCGCCGTTCTCGAAAACAACTGCCCAAATTGGGCTGACTGCCTAGGGTTGCTTTAGTATTCTGATTTTTGAAATAAATAAGTGTGCCTTATTACACCGATACAACGATTAGTTTATTCATTCATCTTATCATACGTCCAGGCCTAAATGGGCAGACAGAGCAATAACTCTCCCCAACTTGGCTTCTTCAATTACTGTCGTTTTTAACAGCGGCGGCAGCTGCGCGCTTATAGAAATTATACGTACTAACTACATTACTTAGGTACTGTTATGACATATACTGACATTTCTAGGTGGCGTATTTATCCTAGCAACGACAGTGAAAAAATAATCAATGAATAATTTAATATGTTTATAATCTTTTATTCAACACTTACCTAAAACACTGGTGTTAAACCAATGACGATTTAAGTAAAATTTATAATCTCATTCCTGCTGAATGTGTAATGTAATGAAATGAATGATTCATCCATCCATCCATCAGCCGAAAGATTTAAAGAACGTGTAATCACAATTTTGTGTTGTATTCAAACATCCAAACACACTGCAGCAGTACCTAATAAAAACGCTTATATTCATTTTTCGCATAACAATGATCAATGCGTAGTAAACTGTCGTGAGTGACAGTCCGCTGTAGTACTGCCCCGGATCGTCCGAGATTGCATATAAACGCAATTGTCAATGTGTGCGTAACGATTTTGACGCTTAGTTCCGAGTGGCCTATCTGTCTAGCGCGCCGCCGCTATACGTAATTTGTGGTGGTGCTAAGCGCACAACTGGATTAGTTTAGTACGAAATTAAGACATCGTTCTGTCTCTGTCATTGTCATAAAGACTGACAGCTATCGAATGATGTTTGATATCGTGTTAGTGGATAGTTCGTGATTAAATTCGCTAATCCTGAGATGCGCAAGTGGGCCTAGTAGTTTATGATGAAGCAGCGCTGGATTAGTCGTTACTTGCGAGCTGCCAAATGATCAGAGTCCGATAAAATCGGACGTCTCGATTGGCGTAGTGGTGGTATGCCTTGAACGCTTCCAGGCTCAATTTTCATTTCGGGTCTTTTCAAACATCAAACTTTTCGAAATTGGCTTAAGTCTAGAACTTTATAAGACGCCCATGACTAACAACAAAATTATAGTGGCTTTGTCAGTTTCGTTACTCACCATCGCCGTCAATACCATCGTACCTACTTGTCTTATTTATTTATTTATTTATTATTATTTTATACAGTCCAGTCCATCAGTAATATTGAAAATGAAAATGAAAATGAAAATTCTCTTTATTAATTACACTTACAACAATACAGTGGTTGAACTGCTCTCATAAAAGGTTGCCCTGTGTAATGAGAGGCAGGCTCCTCTTTACATATTTATCTAAATAATAAGTGCACTCAATAAGATAAATAAAGAAATGAAAAGTGTGTGTATGTGTATGTGTGTGTGTGTGTATGTGTGTGTGTGTGTGTGTATGTGTGTGTGTGTGTGTGTGTGTGTGTGTGTGTGTGTGTGTGTGTGTGTGTGTGTGTGTGTGTGTGTGTGTGTGTGTGTGTGTGCGCGTGCGTGTGTGTGCGTGTGTGTGTCGCATTTTGTAGCGTATACATTGTATGTATGTTATTGTCTAATAAATGGTCAAATATCGTGATGATAAGCGTCTTAACTTTTAGTATCGTTACAGTTCGACCGCTGTCAGTTAGAATAAACAACTATTTCATCTCACATAATTGTTTAATAATTACCGCAACTAATAAAATAAGGCGGACATGACAACGATATGACACACTGACCGACTGAAAAAGATTTCTACTGGACAACATCACACTAATTTGTGTCTCAAGGGCATTGACATTGGACATTTGTGTAACGAAATCCAAAAATAAAATTAAGTTTATAGATACTGCAAAAACAAAGTTCCATGTCAGTACCACACACATAATTATGTTAAACTTCCCGATTGTCCATGTTTGCAAAAATTTTAACAGAAATCGTCTGACCTTTAGCAAGGTCTAATTAATGTATACACAATTTAAAAAGTAATCGCCCTTGAAGGATATGACTAAATGCTGAGATATTGATAAAGCTCATAATGATTTTTTTTAAACATGTTTCAAAGGTCTTAAATAAATACTAACCAAACAGTGGGTGGAGAAGTTTTTTGTTGTCTGTTTCTGTTTCGTCTCCTGTCTTGTAAAGTTAAGTGAGCATCGGCTCATCGGAACCTGCCTGGTTTTTTCGACTGACTCCGAGCCGGAGTCGGCCGGAGGAATTTGGGGTTCTTTGGTGATCCGATGTACCGTTGACACTACCCGTCCCACGTCCTGCTGGGTCTCCGCTGAAAACCAGCGTCGTTATGGCTCTGGCTGTAACGACAAATGCTGAGCTTTTTGACACTAATGCAACCCGTAACATCTAATCCATAGTCAGTGGTAGGGTCCATAATTAACATTTTGTATTTGGGCAGTAGAATCATCCCCTTAACTTGTCATGCCAAGTTCAAGAGACACAATAAAAAAAAAAATATTACGCGGCCACCGGTAGGTAATTGAAGCTTGATAGGTTAAAAAAATTTGCAGGCAAATTAGCCAAATAATGTTTGAGTCTGTTGTTAGCAAAACTTTTTACAAAGCGTATACGTGCTTTACTTTCTCTGCTCGTTATGAAAACACATCTACACATGTCAGGTCAAAAGTCCGCAACGAAGTATTACTGAACCAACATTAAAATCTTAGGCTAATGACCAAATGTTATTTACTGAATTAATTCCACGCGATCGTATAGCAATTACGTAGCGGTAAACAGCTTCGTTTCATGTGGGTTTATAATGTAGGGCACGCATGGATGCCTTCGGAAATCTGTATTTCCTGCCGTATTCATTTGAGTTTAAGTCATTGCCATGGTAAATTATAATAATAGATAGTAGATACATCATTATTATCTCAGTGTATTATCTCGACATCCACCGTAGCCGAGAAGCGAGCACACCGGACTTTAAATGGCGCCGCCATCTCTGAGGTTCCGGGTTCGATCCCCGGTCGGGTCAATGTAGAATAGGAACTTTTCTATATTGGCCCGGGTCTGGGTGTTGTCGTACCGTCTTTGTTTCTGATTTCTAAAACACAAGTGCTTTCGCTACTTACCTTAGGATCAGCGCAATGTATGTGATGTCCAATATTTATTTATTTGTTTCAATCCACTGCTAGACGTATGCCGCCATATAATATTGTGTCCGTTCGCTCTTTGCTATTCTAAAACCTTTGCTTAATTTAGAGATAGCAGATAGAAGAGTGATTGTTGAAGTGTTTTGTTTTATTTGTAATGTTGTGTGTGTGTTTCCCATCTTCCATGGACTGGCACCCGAGCGGGTTCTCCAGCTGCTTCTGCTGAGGTCTCCTCAAACGGCGATAAATATGAAAGCCTCTGAGAGACTTACATATTTGAACCATTCGGGGTGGAAACCCTGGGACCGTGGGGACCGAGTGCCCACAAGCTGTATCGTGAGTTATCTGAACGTTTTGTTGACTTCTCACGTTTCAAAGGCTGGCTTATACCTAGGCCAACGGATTAGCCAAGCTATCCAGCGTGGAAACGTTGCCAGTCTTTTGGGCACCTTTTCATTGAACAGCGGTCTGTCATATATTTTTATGGTGTTTGCTATTTATAATATTTCTGATTACTTATAAATAGTTTAGTTATAATATGTACATATAATTAGAGTTTTATTTTAATTTGTATATAATCGTATATTTCTAAAGTTCTACTAGACTCACACAACAAAATGACCGCTCAAAAACAGCTCCTAAATGGTAAGACCACAGGCTATCAAGCGACTATTAAGTTGCATTAGTTGCAACATTAACATCAGAATTTAGATCCAATGTAAACTATAATTCGATGTTGGTGGCCTCCACCAAGTCACTGCTGTACTATTTACTTTTATTTTACGTTCCACGCATTATGCATATTTAAGTATCTTTAACAAACGGCCCGTTCACTCGCATTGTTAATTACACACGCTCATCTACATAAATACATATTTTTGAATTAGTTAATCTTGTACTGTTCGTTGCATGTCAACAATTTAATGTGAATAATTATATATTTTTTTAACTTATAGGATTCCAAAAACTTGCCCTCACACGAGACCGCATGACAATTTTATTTCAATTTCAGTGTGCCCAAGATTAATAATTTTATTCCTCCACATTATTAGCTAGGTACATGGGATACTAGACAATTGACATGTTATTATTAACTTCATTAACAAAAGACCCCTGTCATTGTTATTAGCGTTCTGTTCAATCTAATCACAAAAAAGCGGCAAGTGCGAGTCGGACACACTGCAGCAGTACCTAATAAAAACGCTTATATTCATTTTTCGCATAACAATGATCAATGCGTAGTAAACTGTCGTGAGTGACAGTCCGCTGTAGTACTGCCCCGGATCGTCCGAGATTGCATATAAACGCAATTGTCAATGTGTGCGTAACGATTTTGACGCTTAGTTCCGAGTGGCCTATCTGTCTAGCGCGCCGCCGCTATACGTAATTTGTGGTGGTGCTAAGCGCACAACTGGATTAGTTTAGTACGAAATTAAGACATCGTTCTGTCTCTGTCATTGTCATAAAGACTGACAGCTATCGAATGATGTTTGATATCGTGTTAGTGGATAGTTCGTGATTAAATTCGCTAATCCTGAGATGCGCAAGTGGGCCTAGTAGTTTATGATGAAGCAGCGCTGGATTAGTCGTTACTTGCGAGCTGCCAAATGATCAGAGTCCGATAAAATCGGACGTCTCGATTGGCGTAGTGGTGGTATGCCTTGAACGCTTCCAGGCTCAATTTTCATTTCGGGTCTTTTCAAACATCAAACTTTTCGAAATTGGCTTAAGTCTAGAACTTTATAAGACGCCCATGACTAACAACAAAATTATAGTGGCTTTGTCAGTTTCGTTACTCACCATCGCCGTCAATACCATCGTACCTACTTGTCTTATTTATTTATTTATTTATTATTATTTTATACAGTCCAGTCCATCAGTAATATTGTATGTATGTTATTGTCTAATAAATGGTCAAATATCGTGATGATAAGCGTCTTAACTTTTAGTATCGTTACAGTTCGACCGCTGTCAGTTAGAATAAACAACTATTTCATCTCACATAATTGTTTAATAATTACCGCAACTAATAAAATAAGGCGGACATGACAACGATATGACACACTGACCGACTGAAAAAGATTTCTACTGGACAACATCACACTAATTTGTGTCTCAAGGGCATTGACATTGGACATTTGTGTAACGAAATCCAAAAATAAAATTAAGTTTATAGATACTGCAAAAACAAAGTTCCATGTCAGTACCACACACATAATTATGTTAAACTTCCCGATTGTCCATGTTTGCAAAAATTTTAACAGAAATCGTCTGACCTTTAGCAAGGTCTAATTAATGTATACACAATTTAAAAAGTAATCGCCCTTGAAGGATATGACTAAATGCTGAGATATTGATAAAGCTCATAATGATTTTTTTTAAACATGTTTCAAAGGTCTTAAATAAATACTAACCAAACAGTGGGTGGAGAAGTTTTTTGTTGTCTGTTTCTGTTTCGTCTCCTGTCTTGTAAAGTTAAGTGAGCATCGGCTCATCGGAACCTGCCTGGTTTTTTCGACTGACTCCGAGCCGGAGTCGGCCGGAGGAATTTGGGGTTCTTTGGTGATCCGATGTACCGTTGACACTACCCGTCCCACGTCCTGCTGGGTCTCCGCTGAAAACCAGCGTCGTTATGGCTCTGGCTGTAACGACAAATGCTGAGCTTTTTGACACTAATGCAACCCGTAACATCTAATCCATAGTCAGTGGTAGGGTCCATAATTAACATTTTGTATTTGGGCAGTAGAATCATCCCCTTAACTTGTCATGCCAAGTTCAAGAGACACAATAAAAAAAAAAATATTACGCGGCCACCGGTAGGTAATTGAAGCTTGATAGGTTAAAAAAATTTGCAGGCAAATTAGCCAAATAATGTTTGAGTCTGTTGTTAGCAAAACTTTTTACAAAGCGTATACGTGCTTTACTTTCTCTGCTCGTTATGAAAACACATCTACACATGTCAGGTCAAAAGTCCGCAACGAAGTATTACTGAACCAACATTAAAATCTTAGGCTAATGACCAAATGTTATTTACTGAATTAATTCCACGCGATCGTATAGCAATTACGTAGCGGTAAACAGCTTCGTTTCATGTGGGTTTATAATGTAGGGCACGCATGGATGCCTTCGGAAATCTGTATTTCCTGCCGTATTCATTTGAGTTTAAGTCATTGCCATGGTAAATTATAATAATAGATAGTAGATACATCATTATTATCTCAGTGTATTATCTCGACATCCACCGTAGCCGAGAAGCGAGCACACCGGACTTTAAATGGCGCCGCCATCTCTGAGGTTCCGGGTTCGATCCCCGGTCGGGTCAATGTAGAATAGGAACTTTTCTATATTGGCCCGGGTCTGGGTGTTGTCGTACCGTCTTTGTTTCTGATTTCTAAAACACAAGTGCTTTCGCTACTTACCTTAGGATCAGCGCAATGTATGTGATGTCCAATATTTATTTATTTGTTTCAATCCACTGCTAGACGTATGCCGCCATATAATATTGTGTCCGTTCGCTCTTTGCTATTCTAAAACCTTTGCTTAATTTAGAGATAGCAGATAGAAGAGTGATTGTTGAAGTGTTTTGTTTTATTTGTAATGTTGTGTGTGTGTTTCCCATCTTCCATGGACTGGCACCCGAGCGGGTTCTCCAGCTGCTTCTGCTGAGGTCTCCTCAAACGGCGATAAATATGAAAGCCTCTGAGAGACTTACATATTTGAACCATTCGGGGTGGAAACCCTGGGACCGTGGGGACCGAGTGCCCACAAGCTGTATCGTGAGTTATCTGAACGTTTTGTTGACTTCTCACGTTTCAAAGGCTGGCTTATACCTAGGCCAACGGATTAGCCAAGCTATCCAGCGTGGAAACGTTGCCAGTCTTTTGGGCACCTTTTCATTGAACAGCGGTCTGGCATATATTTTTATGGTGTTTGCTATTTATAATATTTCTGATTACTTATAAATAGTTTAGTTATAATATGTACATATAATTAGAGTTTTATTTTAATTTGTATATAATCGTATATTTCTAAAGTTCTACTAGACTCACACAACAAAATGACCGCTCAAAAACAGCTCCTAAATGGTAAGACCACAGGCTATCAAGCGACTATTAAGTTGCATTAGTTGCAACATTAACATCAGAATTTAGATCCAATGTAAACTATAATTCGATGTTGGTGGCCTCCACCAAGTCACTGCTGTACTATTTACTTTTATTTTACGTTCCACGCATTATGCATATTTAAGTATCTTTAACAAACGGCCCGTTCACTCGCATTGTTAATTACACACGCTCATCTACATAAATACATATTTTTGAATTAGTTAATCTTGTACTGTTCGTTGCATGTCAACAATTTAATGTGAATAATTATATATTTTTTTAACTTATAGGATTCCAAAAACTTGCCCTCACACGAGACCGCATGACAATTTTATTTCAATTTCAGTGTGCCCAAGATTAATAATTTTATTCCTCCACATTATTAGCTAGGTACATGGGATACTAGACAATTGACATGTTATTATTAACTTCATTAACAAAAGACCCCTGTCATTGTTATTAGCGTTCTGTTCAATCTAATCACAAAAAAGCGGCAAGTGCGAGTCGGACTTGCAAACACCTTTATGTAACCGTACAAAATTATTAAATTTAAACTATTTTATGTCAATATCTAAAACTAAGTGAAACAAACTTATAACGCAGTTGTAATGTTTGGTCAATCAATGAAATATTAATACAAATAATTATAATTATTTTATTAAATAAGTAATTTTTAAAATAATAAAAAAATCACAAACAATTATATTAATAGTTAAACATAACTTTTTTTTTGCTATTGATTTATGTTGCTGTAACGTGGATCATTGTTTTTAGGCGCCAGTAATGTAGCTGTCAGTAATTTTATTACACAAAAATGAAGGCTATAAATATAACAATGTTATTTAATCACACATACCGCAACGACATAACTAAACTAACTGATTTGCATAGCAAAAGACATGGTATGAGTGCAATAACGCATAATACCTTTTGTGTAGCAAGTCCTAAGACTAGTAAATTATTGCATTGACTGGTTGGTTCCACCAGCAAAACATAGTAAAGTAACACACTATTATGTATACATTTGTATAATTTAGGGAAGTTGCGTGACTCTTTCACAATGTTCATAGGGATTTTCATAATTTAAAACATTTGAGGTAAGGGCTGCAACGAATTTTAAATTTTAGGTACATGGTAAGATTTTGTCAAAATTATATTATTCGATAAGTAATTAATGGACATTAATATACCGACTGCTTTAGAATTATATTCTGCCTTAGCCAAACATCTAGAGTGTAGTGTCTTAACAGCACTACATAGATATGTCATTGGAGCTTTACCTTAGTCCATTGCTGAACAATTCAACTTGTGATAAAAATTGTGGACTTTTATAGTTCGAGTTCCTTAAAACGCAATCAATAATTACATAATAATTAATTCATAGAAGGTCAGCAATAAGATTGGGCAACCTTAGACGTGTCAATAGGGGTATATAAATGGAGAGTGTCCATAATTCGGGTGTTACGTGCGCGCGCGCCGCTAACCGCCGCGCAAACGCGATCTCTAGCTTTCTCCGTTGTAGGTGGACACTGCGAATCTATCACTTACGTCAACAGGCCCAGGGGTGTCAGCACACTTTAGTTACCATATAGCTGGACACCGCATCGGTGTTTATCATACTAATGGTTGTTATTAAATGTGTTCAATTTTATCAGGACGAAGTCACGGAGGTGGCTTTGCGCCCATGGTGCCACCGTTTTACTTATTTCTTTTGATAACAGCTATACAAATAGGGCACCGAGACTTTTTGCATTTTTATGCTCTAGTTTGGGCTGTCAACATCAGCTAGTCTAAGAATGATCACTAGGTTAAGTTAGTAAACCAAAATGATTAACGGTAAACTAAAGGGCTAAAGTGCAGGAGATAAGTCTTAGTGCACAAGTTTCTTAATTATTACAGTGATGACAGATGACTGGCTTCGTGACACATCAATACCAATTCGTCTAGTGTCGTATTGCACGCTACTCACGTCACTTGAAAAATTACCACTCACGTCAAGTAGTTACAAAATCTCGCCAGCCCTACTCGAGACATTGTTTCCTACTTCGGAACCAGTTTGATAATAGACTCTACGACATTGTGATAGCGGTCAATGGAGTCGTCAGCTCACTTAGGCCCGTCCCACTTGGCGTAGTGTCCCAAATAAGACGCATCGGGACCGATGGAGAATTAATTGGCGTTGGCAAGCCACGCATAGGTCGACGTGACTGGACGCGTGATTTTATACATCAGATGCATATAGAATGTATCAATGAGCCGTCGATAAGTGGCTGATGTAGCCATATAATTCACACTTTATAGTAACTTATTTTTTCAACACGCTATGCACCATTCAACTGTTAAGTCTCGGTGAACGATGACCAAGATCAAGATTTTGATGAATTAGTCGTAGTCTGTTTTGCCGCAACAGATTTTTTTACTGTAACAGAGCAATTGATTTATCTGATGTAGACGGGCTCACCTTTCGTGCACCAGGCTCCAACATTGGCCTCGATGATGTGGGGTAATGCTCATACAAGAGTAAGTCTAGGATCAATAGCAACTTCTGACTAAAGTGATAATTTTATTGTTCTCACCTGGACTTAAACAAATCTTGCCTTAATATATTAGTATTGTGGTCATATCAGGTACTTGAAATTTTAATAGGCAGCCATTGCACAAAAACACGACGAACAACATAATTATGTCTGAATATCCACATGTTTTGGCTAGCTTTATCGCCCCGTTCCCTGCCATCAAGGCAAAGTCAAGTAAGTCTACATTCATTTAGCTTACCTTGAAAAATGCGCTATTACGAAAATTACAGTCTTATTACATACACGTCTACGATATTCATACGGGCAACCATTTGTCATTTTCAGCGATAGCTATTAGCCAAATGCATGGATGTAATAGTTTGACAACGGTAATATTATCTATAATTTACCTTGGTTTGACTATTACCTACATCCATGGCCAAATGACACTTTGAACAATTAAGTCAGCGCGGTAACGGGGGGTTGAGATTGTTTTAAGAGTTCATGGGTATCCCCCGATGTTAGTTCCTAAAAATTTAAATATAATATACCGTAGATGCGCAATGGGAAAGCGTTTCACATTTTCTGTTCTGATCTTTAGATTACTTAATTAAAGCAAAGGTGAAAAATTTTGCTTAACAGTCAGTTCTAATTAATTTTACAGAAACATTAATTGAAAATTATTGCGTAAGAAGTAAAACTAGTAAATGTCCAAACATGTCGACTCTGTAATTCGAGGCCACTGTCCGCAGGTATAAATTATTCATTATTTGTGTCTGCCAAAGAGGTACCTCTACGGTATATTGTCCTCGTTTCTTTTATATCGCATTCTCGATTAAAGCTGAGGAGAGCATCGTTGGAGGTGTTAAGGTAACGGCTTGTGGTCTTTGCTGACATTATCGGTATCGATGTAACTAAAGTCAGTTATTCACAAACCAGATATAATGACTATCGTATGTATGAATAAAAGTCTTAGAACATAATTTTATGTAATGAAACTCGAATCAAATGACCCCAAAAATGAGGGTTTTACTAAAAACTTTTAAACAGTTCCACTATCCGACCCCTGACTTCATCATCAGATCAACTCGGAGGTATCAAATTATTGTTTTGTCATCGATAATCAATAAAAAAATATTCGGAAACATTTATTAGATGTTTGTTACTTACAAGTGTGTTAAAAAGACAACCAAAATGGTTTTAATGACCACTACAATCAGTATTTTTTAATATATTTTCTTTTTCCAATCCTTTTATATTTTCTTTTTGTAAAGATTGAACTTTACCGAGCTTTGTTGTTGTTCTTTTGAGCAACCTTGTTAATACAGATTGTTATTATGATGACCTGCTTGCAAAAATACAATTTTAATTAAAAATTCCACTTTTGGGCAGATATCTGATAATGAACCTCTTTTTTAAATCTTCGTTTCTGTAGTTGCTTTTCTGTGAGAATACTACTTCTTCATCAGTTTGATAATCCAATGAATTAAATTTAAATTTTAAACGATTTATCAAAATGCTGATTTTATTTGTAAAAACATAATGTAATATTGTAAAAAAAACCATCACTACACATAACTGGTCAAGTATTATTTGTAGATTTTTCTACGAATTTCATAGTTGGCCCCATAAAACAGTATGTGTTTGAGCGTTAGAATCTTATACAATCTCGGATTGATTGCTTTGTTTAGAACCGTTACCATGTAACTTTATATTCATACGCTGCACCCGTAAAGTGCTACCGGCAGTTACGAGGTTTATTGAGGATGTGACTGCTAAGTGTTTTAAACCAATATGTAGATGTGGTTTCGAATTTTCTAAGCAACTATACTCGGGTATACTCGGTATGTCCAATACTTTTATATTATCTACCTGATAGACATAGAAAAAAAAGCTAGTCGTATTTGTATAGATCATCTTCATCATCATGTCAGCCTATTGCAATCCACAGCTAAGTAGGCCAAGGCCAAATAGCCACTGCCAGTTTTTTTTATTTAGACACTGCACCAGCTATCATCCTAAGGTCATCGTTTAAATTTGTTAAAAAATATATTTTTTAAACTTTTTTGGGTATGTTTAAACAATGACTATTTCAGCAATCATTAGATTCATCTGTAGTCTGTACTTCTTTAGAAATTCCATTCTCTTCCAAATCGGCACAAGGTTCAAATGTTACGAGATATTTGGAGTGGGAATTTATTTATAATTTGATGCTCAAATAAAAGTATTAACATACTTGTGATGTAAGGGAGGCAAACATATTGCCTATATTAAACAAAACGAAATGGGGCAATATTATGTTTATTTATTTCAGTAAGCTTAAGACACTTGGCTGCCAATACAAGAATATAACACTATTACGATGTATAGAGCTAGAGGATAATTTCAATCGCTATATAGTAGAACCAGGTTTGTTTTAACAACTCCAAAAAACTTTTATATTTTTTAAACTGTAAAAAGTACGCTAGAAATAGCTGCGTCAGCTGCGTGTGACCACATCACTATAATATTTTAAATAACAATTCATTGTAAAGTTTGTAGTGTCTCCACAGTACTACTAGCTATAGCTATGGTAATTGTCTATTCAGTCATCGAGGGGTTCACTACGCCATTTCGAAATACGTTTCGTCGAATTACAATTGATCGGTGGCATCTCGCTCGTCGATTACTTATTTTGTCGATGACTTAATTGGACAAATATTCATTACATCGATAGTTCATTTCGATAGATCAATTGTAATTCGACGAAACGTATTTCGAAATGGTGTAGTGAACGTCATCGAGACAGATCGAATCAAATGTCAATCGCCCGTCAATTTCATAACAATAACATGACGTGACGTTCTAGTAAATGAAACTCATGCAGCACTGCAAGTGTATAATACTAATATTGGTGCTGACGGAAATTTAAGGAACTAACGCAAAACGTCTCTTGCTTACGACAAAATAGTTAATAGAAGCCAAAATATAACAAAAGATTTTTAGTTAATATTATTTTTATCTTAAAATGCCCACACGGCACAAATACGGTTGTACCACAGAACAGGTAAGACACGCTACGCTCCGCTGGGTAATGGGTTGTTGTACCATAGCTGACGAAACTATACTAGAAAGGGGTGTGATTGTTTTTACTGCCGAGAGCCGTCACTTGTCTTGTTCCTACGTCGTATGCCGTAGTGTTAATTGCTGGCACCGAGGTGTAATCATTGTGAGCGGCAGCCGGTTACCTTCCCTTGACATTTTAATTTTAGTTGTAAGAATGTTGGAACCTGTTACTAAGTTTTTTCATATACAATTCGTGGTCGTTTTTCTTGACTTTATTGTTTTTTTTTTGGATTTTTTTGTCTATGTGCAGATTAATAATAAATCCTACCACACTTACTAAAATTAAGCAGTGGCAGAAAAAAAAAGAATTGACACGACCCCGGAATAGAACTCGGCAACAATTGCGTTCATGTCATTGTTCAAATCGGTTTGGCGAATTCATTTATTTATTTTACCGTTTGTTTCATATTCCTTATGTATGACTGATATTGCTTATACAAAAAATATTTGAATACTTACTACCTGAAGGTTGTCTGGAAGAGATCGCTCATAACGATAAGACCGCCCAAATTGTACAATATTTCTGTAAACATCAATTGTGACTTCTTTGTTTGGTGTGCAATAAAGAGTATCTATCTATCTACCGGTTATCATGACGAATTGTAGTGATTAGCTGCGATTAAATTCGCTGTGACATACCGAGTACAGACAAACTGAAGGAAATTATAATTATGGTTTTCTTTAATTTTAACTTGTCTCGAAATCTTCAGAATGTATAATCTTGACCTCATTGGAACTTCCGACATGATTCGATTAGCATACCGTGTGTCAACCTTACCCTTTATGCAATCAACATATTGCATAACACTTGGTAGTAAGTATTTAGTAGTCGGACCACCTAACTACTAAGTGATTTAGTAGGCACGCAAATATTTCTGTATTCGGGCCACTTCGCAGTTCGCACTTGTCATTTCATAACATACGCTTAAACGCTTCTAGATTTCCCTGGTTGGACATGTTTAGTTTTTATGACCACAATTTTAGCACATTAGCCAAATGTGCTAGAACTGAAAGGCAACGATTTTGCCGCTCCTATAGAATTATATAAGAATATATTTTAAATAACATAATTTTTTACGTTTATTATATAAATCTATATTTTTGTAGCTTTGCAAAATTACTTCAAATAATTTTATATAACTATAAAATAGATAGATGGATATTCTTTATTGCACTACAGACAAAGATGAGACAGTTGATGTTTACAAAAAAAAAGTATAATTTAAGCGGTCTTATTGCTGTAAAATATTTTTATTTCTATTATGCTGGGGCTTCACCTGCGTGACGCCTAACGTTCAAATAAAGGGATGATGAGCGTTAAATAAATTAAAGCATTAAGCTACGCGCTAAGTGCGTGGCCACACTTATTTGATGTTCGATTCTAGCGTCTAGCGACGTAGTTAGCGTGTGATCTGTGAGTGTGTCTTTAAAAAAAAATAAAAAGCTTCCAAGAACTCAATTCTTTTTTCGTTTTGTCTACTTCATTCTAACTTAGTAACTATGCACTTTAACATATATTTCACAAAGAGTTTTTGAATGTGACCGTGTTTTAACATGTTTAGTGTAGTAGGCCACAACAACGAACTAGACGCCCGCTTAATCCCTTTGATGTGTCAAAAGTTACCGCCGTCCGAGCTATCGCCTAACGATTAATGTTATTGAAGCAAATAAGCACACAAAGACCGGCCACACCTGCGTACTACGTCAAATAGAGCACTAATTAACGACATTAGACGCAGATGAAGCCCCAGCATTATAACATGTTATTATTACTAGTTGTCTAATCTCTCCTATAATTTTAAAACGCATAATTATAAAGTAGAAGTAATTCTGCTGCATAGTTTGGCCGAAAAAGTAAATATAATTAAGTTTGTATATACAATATGCAATTTCCTTAAATATGACACAGATTTATCGTTAAGTTATATAACTAGTAGAAAACAGAAGGTCGTTAACACCCTGTTTATCTATTTCCACAACCAGTTTGCTCAAACGCTTGTGTCTAACATCTAGTAGTTATATTTAATTGACATAGCAACTCTGTACTCAACTTCTTGCCGGTAAATATCCGTTATTTTGTCTTAGAAACGATATACTTATAATAAATATTATAGCTAAATACCTGGCAGTTATAATGAACTTGTATAACAACTAGTTCTAGAACTTGTTTGTGAGGTAACTCATAGCTAATAGTTAAGGAACATATTAAACAAATGTTATTGAAAGCCAAAAATAATCGTTACACTTACAATCTTAATTTTAATTTGACACTGGCGTTTAAACAAGCCACAGAGAAGAAAAAACGAGAATCTTAATGTTACTTGCAAAGAGTTTCATTATTTTATGTCAATTGTTTTTAATGTAGGTTAACAGTCCTCTAAGGTTATTCAATAGGATAATCTTTTAAATTACTGCGATTTCTGCGTCAGACCACAGAATACATAGTAGTTCAGACTTAAAAAGATTTTGTGAAATAGTTTTTATGTCAAGAACGTTACTATTATTATTATAACACTTTACTGTTATAAAAAAAACATACTTTATTGTCCTTGATTTTTGTCTGAAATAGGAATAAATAAATAAACAAATAAATACCTGTATTTTTACTATTAAGCTATCAATCAAAGATCAGTAGCAGGGAAAGTCATGACATTAACATTATAAATGACTAAGGTTGCTTTATCATACCGCTTTTCTTCCTGACTAAGAACAAGAACTGAATACCTAATCTTGGATTACTGGTTACCCAATACCAACAAGCTAGCAACCTAACGGCCTCCTATTCTGCGTGGCTATTGATAGACGTAGACGATAGGCATGTCAAGATTAAAAAGAGGTTTTAAATATTTAAAATCTTTTGCTAGCTTTATACCATAATATAGAGTGATTTTTAATTCGTTTTAATACTTTGGGTTTATATTTACTTATGATGAAATACAATTTTGCCCAAGAAACTATTTACCTACCTATCTCAACTTAAATATTATATATATAGTGTACGAAAACTATAATTGACCATAAACGCAGACGGCAATCGTGTTCTAACTAAATTTAGTTAAGATAGGTAATTAGTTTCATGGTCAAAGTTGTTTGTTATCATGGAAAAATACAAACCCTAAGTATTTTACACTAACAGAATTTCACCCGGTATAACGAAATATCGCAAGGCTAACCATAAAAAACAATATAACTCGTTTCGCCCTGTATGGCGAGAGCTCGAAATTTTTTGGGCAAGATTATGAGGCCATTGGTTCCACCAAACTGGTTGACACAGATCGATAAAGCGAACTTACTAAATACTACTTGATTTTTTTTAAGCGGGCCTATCAAAACAAATTAATTGAATAGCCAAAATATATTTTAATTCAATTTCTATTTTAATGGCAGCAATTGTGCTGTATGGCACACAGGTTCCGCCAATGTCAAGTGTTAAAGAGGCACGATGTGTTGGCTAATTACTTTTTAAAGCAATACTTTTTTATCTTACTAATAACCTTATTTAAGAATATAAATTCCGGACGCCCTCGACTTCAAATTATTAATTTATCTTCAATTTTGATTTGCGGGGAATTCACGAGGATGGAAAATTTTCTTGGTACAGGTTTCGGCCCGCCACAAACAGGAAGTAAGAGATTGGTTATTATAATCATTAACGTTGTAACGGCAACTAATAACCGCCAAAAGATTCGGTTATTCCTGGCCGGTGTTTGTGAGACGCTCAACTCGGATAAGGCGTCTCGCTCTGTTAAATGTGGAGCACTGCCGACATGAGACAATGAGATTCAGCCACACTAACCCATGTGCTTTAATTGCATTAAGTAAGCTTGGATGGTCTATGTATTACATGTGTAATTATTTATTACATGGTTCCAGGTCGAAGAAATTAAAAAGAAAATCAAAAAAAAAAAATATGCGAATGAACCGACTCTTTAGCATAGCCTTTAGTGGAAGATCAGTAAAAAGTGTAGTGTGACCTGTAGTGTAGTACTAGCAGTCCTTTATCAGAATTACTTTGAATGACGTTCTAATCTTGGAACGGTACCTACTTTAAAAGGTAGAAGGGAATAATAAGAAACAGCCTAGGCATTTTATTTTATTTGACTTTAGTAGCGACTGGTTTTTTTAAATCTATAAACGTGTTTATACCACTTGATCGGCGGCAAGGGAAAACATCGCAAACCTTTACATTTGAACAAGTCCACAATGTAATAATGATATAAAAAAACAGCTATGAACCTAATATTGTAATATTTATCTCTTGGTAACGGATAGACATTACATGAATCTTAATAATATTGAATCTATAAATCTACATCACATCCCTGACACAACACGAGCAAAAAACTAAGGACAATCAAAATAAATGTGATTTTGTTATGGTTATGTAATAACATGCGAATGATTGCGAACAGTTTTAACACAAAGAAACGCCTCATCCCTTTCAAGAGAGTTAAAAAAGGCGATAATGATAAGAATAAACAATCCACACAATGCTAACCCTTCACATAATAACTGGTATTTTTTCACTTAAAGAAACAAAATAAGAAAGGAACCATAAAAGGCTTTCGCACTGAAGCAAATATTTGCCTAAGTGTTTGGCGCATCAGAGAAAACAATAGCCGATCGGTGAGCCAAGAAAGTTAATTATTTGAAAAAACTTTTTGGAAATGGTGGATAAAAAAAAATTGTTCGAGAACTTAAAATTTTGGATTATTTTAACAAAATAATGTAAATTAAACCCTTCTTGCTACAGAATTTGAAAATATGTATTTGAATAGTTTGCAGTTGCAATTTAACCGTTTGAATAAAATTTCAAAAAAGGAATCAGTGTATTGTTCTTATTTTTATTTTGGTAAACAGCTATAAATTATTTTTACTGACGGGTCAAAAGAATGTGTGACATCAAAATAATGTTGATATAGCCGTTCATTTTACAAGACGATTTTGTCTTGGCCGTTCCTATTGTCGCCTCTATTTTCTGCCGAATAAAGACTAAAATCCTTTCACATTTCTTCTGAAGTGGAATGTGTATTGTTTTAAGAACAAAAGCGACAAGAGTGCTTTTATCCACGGCTGCTTAAAAGGGTATTTGTGTTAGAATAACTTTAGCTGCTTCTTCATGGTTGGTTTCTTGTGAAGACAGGATTACATATGGCATTTATGGCATGCCAAGCAAGCATAGTAATGGCCATGAAAGGTAATCATTGAATGAAATGTGCAATGCGTGAGCAATTTTGATAATTGTGGGAAAATATCGACGGTAAAATAACAAAAACACATAATTACGCTGGGCTTTTCTTGGACACCGCACCAAAACAAAGAAACAAATCTTGCGCGACAGTGAGCAATACAATTTTTCAATTCATTTCAATTTTTTTTTTTTTTTGCTATATATCACTACGGTAACGGTATAAAAATAAAAAGACAACGCATGTCATAGTCATAAGAATATTTTGTTCATTCTATCATAATATCTTGTATAATGTAAACGCTAGTAATTTTATGCCTAATAAATAAATATATATTAACCAGAAAACGTGTAACAGTGACTTTTGATTTAATTTGATTAGAAAATTGATTTCAATGATGTTTTTACAGCGAGCTTTTTAATTTTTTCTACTTGTTTGTTGTAGATATTTTAAAATTGAAATATAATATCATTCATTATTACGTCTATATATACAAAATACTAGCAATGGGACTGTGGATGTGCATGTCGTGGCTTTTTTATTTATTAAAGCTGCGTTTTGTAAAACGAGTTCAAGATTTCATCTTCATCTATAAAATTCAGATATAGGTAGTTATTCAGATATATCGTTGTGTGTTCATCGTTTTTTGAGACAAACTTTTGCCACGAGGCTTCACCCGTTTCGGTTTTGGTTTTCAAAGATTCAAAAATTTGCTGCGAGCTGTATTATTAAGTCCATCCGTATTTAAACATTTAGACAACAATAAACATAGCCCTAACAATAATATAGAATTGAAATTATATTATTGTTTTTACAATCAAAATTAACAGCTTAGCAGCAAACCTCGGGAAATGTGCTTAGTCCGGATAGAAAGTAGTATATATATATATATATCTATATATCAGACAGATTTATTGTAATTTTATTAGTCGGAAAATTATTTAAATCGGTTTAGTATTTAATTTATAATTTGACGTAAAGGTTTAGATAAAAAAAAAACAGACGTCATGTAAATGCTTTATCGAGCTCACGTGAGTAAAATATTTTGTTTGACCCGATCTGCTTTAATTGACACGCTTGTGCCTACTGGATTGAGGACTAAATGTCAAGAATCTTGCAAAATGGCCAACCCAACCTGCTCGTAAAGATCGAAGACTCGTCGAGCTCAGCATGTTACGAAAAATATGTTATGTTGCAAAGAATCGATTGGCCGTGACCTGGGTGAAACATTATTTGCTTTTCTAAAGGTCTTGTAAGGTAGTCAAAATTTTATAGCTTGGTGAATAATTTTTATATCGAAACGTTTACTTACACCTTTACTTGTCATTTTATCATAAACATCTACTTTGCCTTACGCAATAATTTCTTATCCTTTAAAAAGATGTATATTAGTAACATCGGTTTTAATTTTATATTTACAAAAAAATTTTTTTCTTAATTTTTGTTTTTTAACTAAAATATAAAATCACACATAAATTATAATTTTGATTATCGGTTTAAGGTTAATATATTACTGTCAGATGCGAAAATAATAGTATGTGCAATTGTCAAGTAATGTCAAATTTAAAGATAAAAGTGACAGTTAAATCACAGCGAAGTGACGTAGACACGACAAATTAACACCCATGGCAACATCTATGTCCGAGAGTGAAATTTTTACTCGGGAAACAATTTATCTGTCCAAGTCCATTGCTCCACAGACCGCAAATCATTGTAGAAGAGAATATAAAACAATAAATACCACAATGTGGTCAAATTTATCCGTGTTCCAAACATGAAGCCACAGAGAAAACAGTTGATTCGTCTCACAGATTTCAATTAGGGTAAACTTTGCAAGTGAAAGTTTATTGTCGACGCGCAAGAAATTTTATTGGCTATTCAACCGCGATTGCTGACAAAAGACCTCTACACTAAGTGCTTGTTAGGTATTTTGTGTTGGGCAATTTTGGCTGACTTCAAGTTGGCTAAACAACTTTTGCTTTTCTGGATGGCGTTTAAAGAGAAAAATAAGTCAACCTTTAACCTAGTGTGATTTGTTTTTCAACCGATTAAGTTCGCGTGCCGCTCTACTGACACACTACATTATAATAATAATAGCGGATCAATGTATTATCATCATATCGCTTGTTGTACGCTTAGCTCGTACACGTATCATAACGGTAACAAGGGCAAGGTCATTGCCCACAGCAACGGCGATTGTATTTACGCTCTCTGCGGATAGATGGCGTTGTGTATATTTTAATTCGCGGTGGTATTTGGATTTTTCGGTTACACATAAGCCTCAGAACGAAATTTACTCATTGCCATCAGAAGGGTCTTAACTGACTCGACTGAACAGCGAGTGATGAACTCGGATATGATTTTCATGATTCCACTCCGCTCGCTTTCAGGTCAACTATCGCAGACCTGTTAGTTGATTATCTGACGCTGTTTTTGGCCACTTTTAAAACCATGTTATTAACGACCTCTACTAGAGAAAAGTAGACTAATATTTAGGTATTCTTACTTTCCTAGTCCTACGATAAGAATGATTGCATGCAACATTTATTCCGTTTCAATTTCGCTTTTTATTTATCTTATTTGATTAAGGTATTCGCCACTGATTTTACATACAAATACAATAAACAATACACGTGCATACGATAATTTAATTAAACTACTATTTGTTTATTTTATTGAAATTGTCATTATTTTCTTCCTCTTACGACTACGACGACTAATGTAGATTAAATATTCACACAATTTCCAAATTAATGCAATTAAAACATTTAAAATACGTATGCATTTTTTTTATTTCAAATTCAATCGTGATATTTAACAACTGTGTAATCAAATGCTTTTTTGTATTGCTGTCATGTCGTATTGATCCAATACTTTGAAGTATGTGACATTCAGATTACGATACAGTAATTTGATACCATTAGCTGATCGCGATGATGGCGCCAGTAAGTGGATACTCCAAACTCTTCAATGGCTAACCTCCGAGTTTAGGCGCATTTGATTTGTTTTGAGAAATCGAGTTCAATTATAGGCTTTTTTTGTAGTTTTTAAAAAACTACAATGTTTAGTAAACGATAAAATTTTACTCGTACTATAAATAGTTTCTTTTTATAAGTGATTTGAAACCAAAACGCAATTTCGCGGTTCGTTTTGAATTTTCAAAATTACTGTTTTACCTCCATTTCTCTTGTCTTCACTCACTTGTTCACTTTACCTGTAAGTAAACAAAAACAAAATATTAAGTTAGGCAATGCAAAATATTGTTTGTATTTACAATTTCTGTTATATAATAATATATAATATTTTCAATATTATTCGCAAAAAATCTGACAAGAGATGCTTATAAAATACCCGCAACTTCATTCGCTTGATCTTTAATTCAAAGATCCTCTCGGGCATCCCCAGAAGGACCTGCCAATGTTTCATCACAATCTGATCAATGCCTTAGGAAAGCATGGAGGACAAATATACTAACGTTCATTTTAATTTAATTAGATGATAATTATTATTGATGTGGTATAAATGTTAATTAAAACTGTTGTTTTTGCTGCGCAGGGCCTTAACTTATAGATTACCCATCTAAACCACATGGGATTTGTTCAATAAATGCTTTGCAATTTATTTATAACCCTTGGTTTAGTGTATCTGGAACTTTTATTGCAACGTTCACATTGCGAACTGTCAGATAAAACAGTGTCAGAATCTTAATATTCCGTTTAAGTATTTGAAACCTTTGCTAATATCTTTCTTTCTTTCATTTCAGAAAACTGTCAAGACAGCGCGGCCGCGCTTCTCACCATGGGCCAAGAGCAGTCGTACGCCGGTCATAGCGCGCCCCGCTACCCCGAACGCTACCCCGAGCGCTACCCCGACGCGCCCTACCGGCCGGCCACCGACTTCAGCGACTACGACCCCAACTACAAACGACACAAGGCCCGCCGTAGCGCCGACAGCTTCAAAAGCGACAACTCCTCCACAGAAAGCAGCGGCTACCGAAGCAGCTCCAGCGCCTTCGAATGCAACTCCAATAGGTCCTCCAAAAGCGACTACTATTGCACGTCGCTGTACAAAAACGACCACTACAAAGACATAAACAAGGAACTTTACAAACCTGTCAAAATAAAAGACAAGCGCTACAAGCTACAACTGTTGGACATCGAAAAGGATGAACTCAAAAGTGCGCGTCTGAAAAGTTACCTTAGCGAAGCAGAAAAAGCGCAGCTGAAAGCCCCAGCGCCGAAAAAAGCAGGGATAAGGAATTACACGCCTAAGATTCTGACGGAGGAGGATCAAAGGAAGAAAGATTGGATATAAGAGAGCTAAGACTAGTAGGATAGGTTGTAAATATTAGTATAGCAGTAGATGAGTGTTAAGGGTAAAGATGGAGGCGGCTGGCGCGCTGGCGAGCTTGGCTCCGTCGCCCATCACAGTGCTGGGTCTGATACCACTCCTGGCGCTAGGAATTACGTATTTCAGATACCAGCAATACGATCCGGAGTCTTACATATCGGATGTCAATGCTGTAAGTATCATATTTCATACAGGAACCACGATATTCAGCAGCTGGAGGCCTGTTACGAAAGTGTTTCGTTCGTTCTGACGTATTAATCTATCAAATTAAAATAAGCATTTCCTTATAGTATCTTAAATATTTGATTATTTATGAACAATCGAAAACGATCGGGTTTTTACACGGCTAGTTTGAGTTGGTCATATTTTAGAATAGAATAGATTTTGTCAAAGGATTGATACAGTGACCGCTTATTTCAATTTGTTAAGTTTATACGTTCTAACGAACAATGCATTTTCGTAGTAGGCCTTCTGATACACAACTACTTACATCTGGAGAGACATCGAAACGCGCCACATAGATGAAATATAAAAAAAAAGATGTTGATGTTGGTCTGGTCACAGCAAAAGTTATTTATGAACACCTGCTGTGGCTTAAAGAGGTATCCTATTCTTTGTAAACCTTTTTCTTTGTAATACTGGAAAATAACAAAATGCAGTACAATAATAAACAAGATTTCTAAAAGTCAAATGAAAGTAGTCTTTCTTTACATAGTGATATTCGAAAAAGGTAACTTTCAAATCGATGTTATTCTCACTATTATGGATATCGGCATAAAAAATGTATTTTCATTTATTTCGAATGTTAAATAAATGCATTCTCTTTATTTTCGTATAATTTCGAAAAAAGTAACAAGTTAATAACATACTTAATTATATTTTTCAGATAATGCCGATCTACGACTTTGTGGTCGTCGGCGGCGGCTCGGCCGGCGCAGTGGTCGCGTCCCGGCTCTCAGAGATCGGTAATTGGACGGTGCTGCTGCTGGAGGCCGGCCAGGACGAGAACGAGATCTCCGACATCCCCGCCCTGGCCGGCTACACGCAGCTCTCCGAGATGGACTGGCAGTACCAGACCACGCCGTCCAACAACCGCTCCTACTGCCTCGCCATGAACGCCGACCGCTGCAACTGGCCCAGAGGCAAAGTCCTCGGCGGCTCCAGTGTACTCAACGCCATGGTCTACGTCAGAGGCAACAGAAACGACTACGATCTATGGGAGGCACTAGGGAACCCCGGCTGGGCGTACGACCAAGTACTACCCTACTTCCTCAAGTCAGAAGACAACAGAAACCCTTATCTGGTCAACACGCCGTACCACAGCGCCGGAGGATACTTGACTGTTCAGGAAGCTCCCTGGCGGACGCCGCTATCAGTCGCATTCCTTAAAGCCGGCATGGAGCTCGGTTACGAGAACCGCGATATAAATGGAGCGAAACAGACCGGTTTTATGTTGACGCAGGCGACGATGCGACGCGGCAGCCGGTGCAGCACGGCCAAGGCCTTCCTCAGACCAGTCCGACAGAGGGAAAACCTTCATATCGCACTCGGAGCTCAAGTCACTAGGATATTAATAAATCCAGTCAAGAAACAAGCGTACGGAGTCGAATTTATGCGAAACGGTCAAAAACATAAAGTGCGAATAAAAAGGGAGGTGATCATGTCGGCCGGTGCGTTGGCTAGTCCAAAGTTGATGATGTTGAGCGGAATAGGCCCAGCGGATCATTTGAGGGAACACGGAATTCCAGTGGTCGCGAATTTGAAAGTAGGTCATAACTTGCAAGACCACGTCGGCTTGGGCGGTCTTACTTTCGTCGTGAATAAACCTGTCACGTTTAAAAAAGATCGCTTTCAGACGTTCGCAGTTGCTATGAACTACATATTGTACGAAAGAGGGCCAATGACGACACAAGGCGTGGAGGGTTTGGCGTTTGTGAACACGAAATACGCTCCACCGTCAGGCAACTGGCCCGACATCCAGTTTCACTTCGCGCCTAGTTCGGTGAACTCGGACGGCGGGGAGCAGATCAGAAAAATTTTGAACCTCCGAGATCGCGTTTACAACACCGTTTACCAGCCTATAGAAAACGCAGAGACGTGGACTATTCTACCTTTGCTCCTTCGGCCTAAAAGTTCTGGCTGGGTAAAGCTGCGCAGTCGTAACCCTTTCCACCCGCCGTCGATAGAGCCTAATTACTTCGCGTACAAAGAGGACTTGAAAGTTCTAACCGAAGGTATCAAAATAGCGATGGCAATATCAAATACAACGGCTTTTCAAAGATACGGTTCGAAGCCTCATAACATTCCGATGCCTGGCTGTCAACATCTGCCGTTATTCAGCGACGAATACTGGGAGTGCAGTTTGAAGCACTTTACTTTTACGATTTACCATCCCACTGGTACGTGCAAGATGGGACCGAAGCACGATCAAGATGCTGTTGTTGATCCTAGATTAAGAGTCCATGGCGTGGCGAACCTCAGAGTGGTAGACGCGAGTGTTATGCCCACGATCATCAGTGGGAACCCCAACGCTCCGGTCATCATGATTGCGGAAAAGGCTTCGGACATGATTAAAGAAGATTGGCTTGTGTTATGACAGGGTTTTATACTAACAGCATATGGACGATTAAAAATAAAATAAAGCTACTTTGGTAAAATTGAGAAAATACAAGAATATAGTTCAACTGTGAAGAATTATTAATATTGCGGTGATATTCATTAGCCTGTGTAAGTTCGTCTGTGTTCCTTTTGTGACTACGACTTACAACGATTACTAATATAAGGGACGATTATTTTGATTTAAAAAAAAAATAACTTTGGGAAAGTGTAATTATTTAAAAATTGATGTCTCGTTGTTAACTTAGTTTTGAACTGAAAGACTTTTAAACAAAATATATGAAATTATTTATACGTAAATTACTTATTTAAGGTTTTGTGGGCTGTTCAGTGCGAGTTGTTAGGATTGACTAAGTCTGCGTTATGTTTTTTTGTAAATAAAATAGTGATAAAAAGACGAACAACATTGTTAATACTCTCTATTGTTAATTAGGTATCAAGTCTCAGTTGTTATTTTATTTTGTGTGTAATTATAATTACCTATGTAAAGTGCTTTACTAAAATGCAACAATACAGATTTATAACATTGTTTTATTTCTTGTTTTACCGCGAAATTAAAGAACTAGCCATAGCCGCTTGCGATTTTGCATACTATCCTCCAAACCCAAACTTTGTTAGAAGATGCTACTCGAGTAGCATAATTTCTAGTACCTAATTTATTTTTTAAAATAAATAAAAGTAGGATTCTCTAATCGTTTAACTATATAGGCACTGACTATTTAATTTCAGATTAAATTTAACAATAATAACGTCTCCTATAAGCCGCACTACCTTGAAAAATGAGCGTAAACTACAACACAACAATGCGGTGTTCTAGTTAAATATTACTTCTTCAATAAGAATTATCTTAACATTAGTAAAAACGATAATCCAAGAATAAAAATATTTTTGTTGATTCTTTTTGTGTTACGGCATCAGTGCCATCTAGCGTGGAGGAGCTGATATAGATATTCAGCGCTATCTAGCGTCGAGTAGTTAAACTGCTTCAACATTAGTTACAAAAAGCGCTAAGAGTTGCTAGTAATCAGACACGACTGTGGCTGTGCTTTTGTGTTGATAGTTAGCCTATGAATCATCAATAGGTGGCGCTAAGTACAAATAAATACTATGAAGTTTTTTGTTAATATGTACTAAAAATAACTAGCTTCGAGTTTGCTGTTTTATTTTATTTATCTGGACAACCAATAAGATTATACACCTTAAAAGCTAAAAGACAAGACACAACAAGATGGGTGATACAAGAGACACAGGTTGTCACGGAAAGCGCAAACAAAGGTAGTTAGTTAATGGTATAAATCAAAGTCAAAGTCAAAGTCAAAGGCAAAGTCATTTATTTTTGCAAATTGGCCATCAATGGCACTTTTACATGTCCCAATTTTTTTTTCCTACCACCGCTTCGGGACTACATATCGGCTGGTGATGAGAAGAAGCAGCGCAACAAACTCAATAACCTTTGTCAGCCTGATTTTATTACAGGAAATACAATTACAAGATAGTGTAAGTGCGAGCTAGGCAGGTTATTAAATCCATGCACCCTTGTCGTTCAAGTAATCTTCAACTTTGTAATATCCTTTTTCCATAAGGATTTTTTTAATGTGGTTTTTGAACTTATAAACAGGCAAGTCAACAAGAGTTTGTGGTACTTTATTAAATATTTTTATACATTTCCCCAAAAATGAATTACCTACCTTCTTTAATCTGAAGCTCGGAACGGCAAGTTTATTTTTATTTCTAGTATTATAATAATGTGAATCACATTTAAGGCTAAACGAACTAATGTTTTTTCTAACATACATAATATTATCAAAAATGTATTGTGACGCTACTGTTAATATTTTAATATCTTTCAAGACCTCCCTCAGAGAGTCGCGAGGCCCAAGACAATATATTGCACGTACAGCTCTTTTCTGCAACACGAAGATTGATTCGATGTCAGCAGCTGAGCCCCATAGCAATAGACCATACGACAATAAACTATGAAAATAACTAAAATATACTAGTCTTGCCGTTTCGACATCAGTTAAAAGCCTTATTTTCCTCACAGCATAAGCCGCTGAACTGAGCCTTCCTGACAAGGCAATTATATGGGGACCCCATTGCAGTCGGGAGTCTATAGTAATTCCCAAAAAGGTTGTTGAATCGACTGCGTCTATGTGGTCGTCTGACATATTAATATGCGTACTGACCTGCCTCACATTGGGCATAGTGAATTTGATGAGCTTGGTTTTTTTTGCATTAAGTAAAATATTGTTAGCAGTAAACCATCGTAGTACTTGAGAGAGAGCATTATTTACATCGTCAAAGGTTGCTTCACCTCTGTCAGTTTTAAAAATCAATGACGTATCATCTGCAAACAATACTATCTCACACAGATCTTTAGTAAAGTAAGGAAGGTCATTTATATATATCAGGAATAATAAAGGTCCCAATATAGAGCCCTGAGGCACACCCATGCGTAATGGAGCCCCGGATGAGTCAGTTCCATTGACATTAACTGTTTGCGTTCTATCTGTGAGGTATGACTCTAACAATTTTCCTAACTCATTTGAGACACCATAATGCCGTAATTTCATTAATAACGTTTTGTGATCTACACAATCGAAAGCCTTAGACAAATCGCAAAAAACCCCTAAAGCATCCTGCTTACTTTCAAATGCATCAAATATATGCTTAATGAGTGCAACTCCCGCATCAGTTGTGTTTCTCCCCTTTGTGAAACCAAACTGATTCTCATGCAATAGTTTGTTTATTCTGAAGTGTGATAAGAGTTGATTGAAGATTAACTTTTCAAATATTTTACTAAAAGCTGGTAAAATTGATATCGGTCTATAGTTAGAGGGATCACTTTTATCTCCGGATTTAAATAAGGGTATGATTTTGCTGTACTTCATCAAATTAGGAAACGAACCTTCATCAATACACTGATTAAATATACAAGCAAGATGCGTTGCTATACTATCAATTATATGGTTGATTATATTAACTGAAATACCCCATAAATCTTCTGTTTTTTTCATATTTAACTCTTTAAAAGTTTTTACAATAACTTCGGGATTTATATGCCTAAAATTTAGAATAGAAGTACATTTTTCGACATTTGATTTCAAAAAAGTTTCCGCAAGACCTTGTGAAGAGTTTAAATTACTAGTTGTAGCAATAGGTATATTAGAAAAAAAATCCTTAAACGCGTTTGCTACCTCATTGTCGGATTGAATAATTTTATTATCAACGTTAAGGCTAATTGTGCGATCTAATTGTTTATTTTTGCATGTTTCTCTATTAATAATGCTCCAAGTGGCTTTTATTTTATTTTTGGAGCTAGCAATAATATCACGAATTTAATTTGATTTGGCTACTGAACATACTTTTTTAAAGAATTTAGAGAATTTTTTCACATGCTCAATAATTTTAGGGTCTTGAGTTTGAGCTTTAAGTTCATATAATTCATATAATTTTCTCCTACTTTTATGAATACCGGTTGTGGCCCAGTTGCTGAATTTACATTTATTTGTATTTATTCTAAGGTGTTTTTGCCTAAATATATTGTTAGACTCATCTTTAACAAATCCAAAAAAAATTTCATATGACACATCCGTATTAGCGCTGTTGAATGGCAATATATTTATTCCATAATCAATATATTTCTTAAATCTATCTAATTTATTGGTAGTGACTGGCCTACAAACAATATCCACTATTGGTGAAACATGATGGTGCTCAAATGTGGCTATTTGTCCACTATGATCTGATCTTAGACAGTTTATAATAGATTTTTGCATAACTTTACAAATACAGAAAATATTATCTAAAATAATAATAAATATTGGACAACATCACATACATTGCTCTGATCCAAAGGTAAGTAGCTAAAGCACTTGTGTTATAAAAATCAGAAACAACGACGGTACCACAACACCCAGACCCGAGACAATATAGAAAAGTTCGTTTTCTACATTGACCTGACCGGGGATCAAACCCGGAACCTCAGAGAAGGCGGCGCCATTTATAGTCCGGCGCGCTCGCCTCTCGGCTACGGAGGTCGTTACATTATTTCCTGGCTTTTATCCATTACAATTGTATGTTTTCTTAATTATAAAAAACTAGGTCAATTTAATTAGAAATGTTTTAGAGACTTCCCCAATACAATATTTGCAAATAAATTGGGTCAATGAATTCCTAATTCGTAATTATTAGCATTCAATGCGCTACGGCTTGCGTGATTGCTGGTTTAGGCAACAAAAACTCTTTTAAACATAACCTTATTGGTTCTACCCTTAAGGTTCAAAATGGCTTCTGATTGCTCACACGCATCATGCCGGCTGCGCAGACGCACGTAGGCCCCTTTATGTAACAGTGTTCCGTCATTTGACACCACCTTTACGCGATTATCGCGTGAGGTTGCGAATATTCGGAAAAAACGATTAAGGGCCGCAATTAAGATTTTGTAAGACTGGTATTGTGACATTGGAATTGTATTTTAAGATGTTGAAAAAGTTAAATGCGTAAATTTTCATTTTTTAAATGAAAATTTACGCATTTATTAATACGACTCACGATCTTATACATAGTACTTAAATAAAGTAAAACTTGCTAAACTAATCAAGCCAAAATCTTTTTAATCAATCCTTATGTGTTAAAGTTAAATTTATCATTTTAATATTTTTAAAGTTAAGTGCATTCACTACAGACGGCAAAACAAAAACTGAAATAATTATACATGTTGGTAGTAGGTACAGGACTAAGGAAGCCCAACTTTTGTATTTTTAGCCAAATTCAAGGATGCGAATGTGTGCATAAAAACAAACAAGTTTTTCAAATGGGTCAACATTGAAATTAAGTTATATTTTAAGCTTCTTAAAACAGATTAACTTTATACCTACGTGAAAATTTATAGTGTAGCATTTTTTATTTTCGTGATTTTGATTGATCCATGTTTTATGTTTTGATAAACACATTCACATTCTTCAATTTAGCTTCTGCTTATAATCAAAGCCTGTATGTATTTTTGAAGACTGAATTCGGCAGTAACTGGACAGCGTGTAGTATAACTTCATTAAGTTCGTTAAGTAATAGATGTAACCCTGAGCAGTGCGGTCGCATTTGCGTTGCGCAATGTGTGTTTTGTGGATGGCTCTATTTCCTTTGTTTGCGATCCACTTTCCATCGAGATTGCGTCCTTGGTGTAATAATTATAGATAATAATTGGTTGGTAAATCAACCCAATAAATATTTGTTTATCGGGGGTTTTGAACCGCATGTCCACCCCAACTTTTGATATCCGAGCGACTGCTGTTTGTGGTTATAAAAAACAATAACGAAACAACGCTAGCTTACTAACAGATATAAACACTTACATAAATTTGCCAACATAAATATGTCCTCCGTAGTTGGAATGAAAAGAAGTGGGTTCGAGTCCCATCAGAGCCAGTTGAAAAAAAAACGAAAAAAATATTATGAATGATTTAGTAAATAATCTACAAAAACTTATTTAGAGATTTAATTAACAATGTCGTTGGATTTTGATTACTTTTTGCTTTCGAAGCTGAGTTACATTACAACTAGGGATTAAAATAAACAGTTTCCACAATCACACCAATTAGCTAGCCCCAAACTAAGCAAAGCTTGTACTACTCGTATAGCGACTAAACAGCAGAAAGCAAACAACGAGGAAAGTCGTAGTAAACTAATGTAAGCCGTACTAACTTTGTTTACCTAACTTCATGGTCTGGGAAAGCTAAAGCACCATAAAATGGACTATGACGTAAGCACCATTGACTCACTCGCTTTCGATGTCTGGATGAAAACCAGTCCAAAGTACCTACGCTTTTAAAACTTACACTTGTTAAGTTTCTTGCGGTAACGTTGCTTGTTATAATTTTTACTTACAATTTTTAGACGAGGCAGTGATCCGTTTGTAGCGGCTACCGAGAAACGTTTTAATAAAACTGTCTTAAATTTTTGGTTGTATTTTGATGTACGTATTAATGAGGGAAAACATCTGTGTGTACCTATTCTATTTCTATGTATGTTTGTAGCCAGTTAAGTCTGAAAAACTGACCCTATTTATAAGATCTGACTGACATTATAGTCTATTTTTACTCTGATAATAAAACAAGGAAAAAAAAAATAGGGTTGCACCATCAAGCCTTTCCGTGAAATACTGAAATCAATGCATGTGGGATTAGAACAAAGGCTATCTGAACATAATATCACTTTTTTACTCAGAGGAAAAGGAAAAAATACATTATTTCTATTTGAATTACAAGACCAATTTTTTGACGAAAATGAAGAATTTATAGTTGTGTAACAAGCAAACATTAGTTTCAATCTAAAAAAATCGTTTTTTAATTTATCTGTTAGCTTTCAGAGGAACGAAGTAATTTAATAACATAGATACAAACTTAATATCGTAATTATATTATTATGTGTGTGCCTCAAAGTCAGTGGCATGGTTGCATATGTTACACGTTTCTGCGCTGAGACCCACATCACTAAACCAATCCGTTATGTATTATATTTAAAATTATTACAGTACCTACGAAATCGACGTACGACGAAAGTAGATGACATTAAAAGAACGATCTTGAAGCTAAGCTAGTGCTGGGCAAGTGGTTTGAAGACGGATAAAAGCGGTATCGATTACTTAGCAGATCGAAAAAGCAACGACAGTTATTTTTACTAACTAATTAGTTAGTAAGAATAACCGTAAGCTGACCGCCGAAGATTTTTTTTGCAAGGTTTAACGGCTTACGGGACTACCAATTAGCTGGTCGTAGACATTCCATCAAAAGCTAGACTTTATTCACTTTGTCAGGTTGGCAAAGGATCGTAAAAAATGGTCGTATTGACTTTCCATGATGACCACCAGTGGACGAGAGTGTACTTATGGAAGTAGTGAGACTAGAAAAAAAGTAGCATTTTATCCATATTGGTATACTACTTTAGACGAAAACAAACCTTTTAGTATTCGGTGTATGAAAATATAGAATAGGCTTTCAACCGTGACGTACAAAAAAAAAGTTTAATAAAAAACTAAAAACCGACTTCAAAATGAAACTAAAAAGCGAAAAATAATATTGACTAAAACATACCTAATCATTTCTTTTTGGAGTCGGTGCCAGCCATCGAGAGTTAAAATGTGTTCATTCGCACCGACTCCAAAAAGAACTGATTAGGTATGTTTTAGTCAATATTATTTTTCACTTTTTAGTTTCATTTTGAAGTCGGTTTTTAGTTTTTTATTAAACTTTTTTTATTTTACAATTTTAAGTGTTAAGTCCTCTATTTTTTCCCTCCTAACTTCGCCAAAAATTACTTTACAGCAAAGTAACCTTAACTAATATTGGTCCTCTATGGACCCCCCATCCAATGGTATGATAAAAATAAGGTGTTATATAGGGTCAATTTTTCGACGAAATTTTTTAAGTCTTAAGAAAAGGGTTTACCTACACTCCAACCAGAACGGCGGTTATTTTGGTGTCGTAACCATAGGATAAGGTCTCGCGTTAAATAACAGGTTAAATTAAGAAAGGAACTTTCAAATTTTTTTCGTTACTGGGTGTGCGGGTACGCCCCCAGTAAATAAAAATTGGCGGTCTGGTACCTCATAAGCTCCACGTCTGCTCAACACACTGCGAAATACGTTCTGTCGACAAATTGCAGTATTATCTTCTAACTCCTATCCGTTGAGGAGTTCTGTGGCTTCCATCATCAGGTCAGCAACATGACATGATGATTACCAGACCCAAAAATCAGCAACGAGTCAGAAAATATATGCAAAACATTATGGGTGCCTATAAAAATTGAGGGTTGCCCTCGATTTCCCAGGGATCCCATCATCAGAATCTGACTTGGTGGAAATGGGACCACCTCGGGAGTATACCCTTTCAAACTAAAAAATAAATTTTGAAATCGGTCCATAATTGACGGCGTAATCGCGTAACATACATACAAAAAAAAAAAAAAAAACAACATTCAGACGAATTGAGAACCTCCTCCTTTTTTTTGAAGTCGGTTAAAAAAGGACACTTGTCTCGATATACCAAAGGGTTTAAATATGTTAATTCGATTGCAGCGTCTATTGTAGAACTAACTGCCCCTGTTAAAATTTAAATCGCATATTAAAACAACTTTAATGAAAAAAGGATATTATACTGTAAATGATTATATAAATGATAAAAATATTTGGAAAAAATACTGCCCTGCTCGCACAGGTACATTTATCTTGTAATGTAAACTATATACTATTTAAAAAGAGGCTGACAATAGTGACCGAGTTTCTTGCGCTACTTCTTCTCGGCGCTAGCCCAAAATTGTCCCGAGTTGTGGTAGGGAAAAAAATATTGGGACGTGTAAAAGCGCTTAGTTTAAGCCTATTTACAGAAATAAATTGGTTTTATTGGGAAAAAAAATAACTCAAAGCTAAACTGAAAGCAAAATTAGGATTGGTATAGCCATTGGGGTCTGTGTTTTTATTAAATGCTGCAGCTTAAGTCTATTCTTTTTATTAGTTACGTTTCATGTGATTCAGAGTTATTATGAAATTGCGAATATTTGACTTGAATACAAATGATTAACATACAAATTGTTAAGACGATGTAGAGTAGAACATAGTTTTTAGTAGGCAAGCGACGGCGGCAATTATGTCACATAAATACTAGGTATAGCTCAAGTTACTTTCTAAACATGTCGCTTTAAAAGGCATTAATATACAATTATTATATTTAGTTAATAATATCAAACTGTAACATTTAATAAAATAAAACTTGACGAATACTTATTTTTAATTTTTTTCAGGAAATTAAGCAAATACACGTGATAAAGGGGGGTAATCTAAAACCTAACCTATCACCAGGGGGTTAAAAAAAATCAAAAAAACATCACGTGATTAACAGACGACCCCATATTTCTCTGCTACATTGTTCCGAATGCAATTTATAAGCTTCCTCAATAGAAAGCTGATTTTATTTTTAGATAAAAAATCAAAATTGGTCCATTTTCTTACAATTAATTAAATCGTCATGAATGACGTCACAGTTTATCAGTTTGTCGGTTGTACACACACAATGACATTGATTCTCTAGTCACGTACTAAGGAGACGATTTGTGTCATCACTTCTTTTACAATCGAAGGATTTAGGGCACTCGATTACTAAAATCGATTCAATATCGAGTAGGCGCTCGGTGTTATTTTGTAATTGAACCGTGCTTTTAAAAAAGCGAATTGTCAAAATAAGCAAGTTTTAAGATGGAGATATGCGACGCGGCGACTAAATAACTAACGTATGAAATAATTAAAATAACCGCAAGAAGTAATACACACATTCACACGCGCTACTAACATCATACATTTGACGACCTCCGTAGCCGAGAGACGATCACGCCGGACTTTAAATGGCGCCGCCATCTCTGAGGTTCCAGGTTCGAACCCCGGTCGGGTCAATGTTGAAAACGTACTTTTCTATATTGGCTCGGTTCTGGGTGTTGTGGTACCGTCGTTGTTTCTGATTTCTATAACACAAGTGCTTTAGCAACATACCTTAGGATCAGAGCAATGTATGTGATGTTGTCCAATATTTATTATTTATTTATTATATTAGGGGTTATTTCTATTAGTACGTAGGGTTTGAACGACGCGTATTGGGTCCAATATTTATAGATGTGAAGTAATAAGTACTCGTAAGTAGTAATTTGTTTTAATAAGTGTAAAATTAGACGTCGACATTGAACCACGCTTGAAATGTTGGGCAGATAGCAATAATGAGCCTATTAGTCAAACCTTGACCTACCACACTTAACAATCTATTGATGATGATTGATGTCCTCCATGCCAATATGGCTACGGCGACTGCTACTGGATTCTGGGGCTTCGCTGGTGTGCTCGAATGTGACTGACGTAGCCATCTTAGCGGCGAATGTTCGCCCGCATACGTCACATGTTAATACCCCATTTTAATTTAAAATTTCGCCAGAAAAAATACCAATAAAATACATGAACAAGGAAAATCTGACGACCGTCTGGTGTAGTGGTTTGCGCTTCGGGCAAAGCCTGACGGTTGAGGTTTCGAATGCAAGGAGCAAATGTTTAAGAGAATGAGCACCATCATTTGTACCTAAGTAATGGATGTTTCTAAATGTAAGTATGTTTATTCGTTATATCATCGTCATTATCCGTCAGAATACAAGATTTGATTAGTTTATTGGTGGTTGGCATAAGTGGTGTGATTGTGTTGTTACTACCTAATCAACTTTCTTGGATAATTTTAAATATTAGTATCTGGCTGTATGACCGTGTAGCATTGCTATTCCCATCGTGCACACCACTAGAAAATTACTGTTTGTGTTTCCTAAATATTTGTGATATGAAGTTTTGATTTTTTAATGTAAACTACATTCCTATACTACCTACATTATTTAGGGCTGCGTTCGGGCCTTGTGTAAAAGTGAATTGACATATGTTGCAGGCAAAAAAGCAACCTATTATTCTATCTGTGGCTAGAGAAAAAGCTAAAACGTCTATTAGAAGGAAAATTATGGATGAACATGGTCACGAGTTCCAGACATGTATTTGACACTAAGAGGAAGGGTAAATAATATACATAATTGCTTATAACTTTATGTCTTAGCCATTATTTCCAATATTGATGTATGTTATTGTTGCCTGCCTTTTAAGTAGGTACCAACATTATTTGAAATGTGTACAGTAAGAGAAAACCATGCATGAATATTCATACAAGAACAAAAGAATGGTATCCAAGTAAATTTAAATAATAGTGAAATTTAATAATAGACAATTTTATTTCTTAATATTTTAGATAAGTAGGTAAAGGAAGACAAGTGTTTAATTACTTCATTATTAAAAAAAATATATAATGATAATTAAGAAGTGCAATCTCGGTATTCAGAGATCACGATACACCGAGATCTTGCACGAATTTTGCAAGATCAATCTTGCACCCAAAATCGAGCGAGATCTCGCTGATCACAGCTCGAGATGCACAGCAGCACATTCCATAACCAATCAGGACCGCGGCTGTGTTGGTCACTGGTTGTTATCATCATGATGATGTTATCATTATCATTGTCTGCTAGGTCTCTCTTGATGAAGAATAGAAAATCTTTTTGAAAGCCCGCCCACAATAACGATCTTCACGTGCAACTTGTTCTTTATTTGATAAACTTATTAGACAAGAAATTAATGTAGCAGGCGATGCAACAGGGCAGCATCTGGAGTCAGCTCATCCATGACAACTTATTTATTAGTGGTGCCAAAAAGCGTATATGCAGAATGGGCCTTTTCTGCTGCTCGATATAAGGCACGAAACCTCCAAAGCTAGGCAGACGATACATTAGATATGTTGTGTTTTCTTAGGTTTTTCAAAATAGTCCGTAATTTTATAAAATAAATGATTCAATATTTTGGCATAAGTGTATTAATTCATTATTTCACCCCTGAACAATAAAATAACAAAGTTTCTATAGAAAATCTTAATTAATTTAAAATAATTCGTAGATTTGCGAGATCTCGCAAAATACCGAGATCTTGCGAGATTAGAGCTCTTAAATCTTGCAAATACCGAGATCTAAGATTTTGCTGCAAGATTCCCCCTACTCCCTTATGATAATATGTTGGTTATAAATTTACCCCCGACTCGCATGTTGTCGTTACTATCGTGAAATAAAGGCACTCTTAATCAACCTGCCCAGCGATGCAACCGTACGTTTCAACACACGGTCATGGAACAATATGGAAAACGAACCATCAAAATGTCGACCTACAAGTCCACATAAGTCGCTTCGTAACATACATACATTTTGCTGTAATCCCGCGCAACAGCGCGTGGGGCGGCATCGTCGTCGGCGCGCGCGCCAGTTCACCACGCGGCCGCGTCAAGCGCAGTTGCCGCGAATCGAGCGGCAACCTTACCAACACAACTGTCAGTTGGTGTTTTCGGAAACCTAACAATATTAACTGTCAGTATTTTTTTAAACCGCGTTCGGATCGATTTCACAGATCAAAACTTTTTTTTTATTAATGTGACCGTTATAATTTAATCTGCATTGGATAACAAAGGATAATTAAAATCGTGACTGCAGTTTTCGATTATATCAATATCCAGTTATCGTACCTGCTTAGTGGTGTAATAGGACCTTACCTAACCCAACGTAACTTGATAGGCCAGTTGCAGTTACATAAATTCAGGTGCACCCCCGTACTCCTAGAGTGCATATAACAACACAGTTTCGCAATTTTAACCTGTCAGGCCAAGGTCAAGAGACACAATAAAAAATCTATTATGACGTGGCCACCGGTGGGGAATTGAAGCTTGACAGGTTAATAAAGCTTTTTATATTTGTAATTTGAAAAAATTGCCTACAGAAATCTATAGAGCACTTTTTTAAACTGTTTTAGGAAGTATTAACATTTCTCCAAAAATGTGACAAGTAAATCCTCATAAAATATAGTAAACAAACTTAATTTTGTGCTTCCTTTTTTGTGGTACTTTGGACCACTGAAAAAAGTATTTTACGAAGCTCTCCGGAATGTTAATATAAAATTATTTCTTTAGCTGTAGCATGAAAATAACAAAATCAAATACTATAAAGCAAAAATGGGCAAAAACAAAAATATTTGGCCTCTCAAATCTTATTGTCAAAAAATATACTTAATGCACTGATTAACAATAACACTTATATTTCTTACTTAAATCCAACATTTTCTTTAAGTACCACTGTTACAACTCTCATATTTTTTTTCTAAAAGCTGAATCTGAATAAAATCATAGTTGTATCGAACAAACTGAAACAAGAAAAGCAAAACAAATATTTGAAATCTTGATTCAGAATAGTTTCAAGTTTCTTGATCATATGCTAACTAACATAATATTATCAAGCCGGAGCTTCTAAAAATAGAAACAATAAAAGTTAAATTTTACCTATTCCTTAAATGTCAAGGACAACCTTTCGTTAGATCATCTACCGCTTAAGTAACAGTTTGTTTAAATAACGTGCTTATAGCTTAACTTATAGCTATAAATTAAAGATAAAGAAAAGTTAGCAAATCATCGAGAATGAGTTAGCACGAAACATGACTAAAGAGTATTGTGTTAATATGCCAAAGCGAACCATAGACTCCAGCCGGAACTATTTACATTAATTATTTTTAAGCAATGTATAATAGCGCATATTGCAAGATGAATTACATAGCTGACCTATCGCGCTCTTAATCTAATCATAATTGCTTCTTTTTTCTCATAATTTAAGTGATATTTTACCAGTTGTTATCACGCCATTCGACAAGGCCATAGACAGTGATTAATTTGCTAAATGATCAGCCAGTATTTTTTAAATGAATTTTTCAAAGGTGTCTTCGTATTTGGTTGTATTTGGTAACAATAAATTATGGCTAGAATACTGGCCACCAATACATAAATTAGGAAATTTTCAAGTCATTTAAACGAAGGCAAACGACTTACTTTTGCTCAGAGAGGTATTTACAATCACGGAAAAAACATTTCCGTAGTTATATTACTCAGCACAATTAAAGTTAGTGGGTCTTAATTATAAACACGATTGCATGATATGCCTATAGTGCCAAAATTTTTGTTTATATCAAACTAAACTGAAAAATGTGTTCCTATAGTTTTTAGTAACTATAATTTAGACAGTTATTGAATGACAAAATCTTAATATTGTTTAAAAAAATGTGATTTGTAAGTTAAATAATATCTCAAAAAAGCTTGGTCAGCAAGTGCGAGTTTTTAAATTGTTTAAGCCCATACGTCTTTCAAATTAACTTGGTAGCACTACGAGTATCTTTTATATAAAATGTTTAACGAGTTACCGGCAAAATGAGTACATAAAAGCTCTAAGCGTTGCAATTATTTTCGTGTCGTACAACACTGTTAATGACGCTAATCATCGCTTTCAATAAGTCACTACAGTTAGATAACTTACCGATTAGTACTTACTCTGACGTAAGTCAAACGTAGAGCATAACCAATATACACTTACCGCAAAGTTAAACGTAAAACTGATATAACAGCGACTTATTAATAGCTATAATGTGGCATTAATCACTGTCATTATTAGTACTATTTCCGCAAAACATCGGTATTGTTCTGGTCTAGTTATTAGGGTAAAAGTGTCGTGTTGCAAAAGAGGTGATCGTTCTCAAGGTTGGCAAAGGTCTGTCTTTGATCCAACTTCATCGCTGATTTGTAATGTAACAGACCGTGGTTACTGGAGAGAATCTTAAAAGGCTTTTGTTTTCACTTCTAATGGGCCCTCTTCTCAGCTGTTAAAACACATAGGTATTTACGACGAGAGTAGTCGTCTCTTAAGAACGTCTTACGAAAACAAAATCTAAAACCATTTTAGATCATTTGCTGGCTTTTTTATTACAAGTCCTCCAGGATTCTAGATCTCATTATCTGATCTGAAAATAGATACATATATTGTTTCGAATCATCAGTATACAACGATTTCATATACGAGCGCCAAGGGTGGTGTTCCAAGAACCGTGTTTTATACTGAAGTAGTCACGAGTAACCAGAAAACCGTGTGTGTGGTATAGCAAGGCAAGTTCACGATACTCATGGAGCGTTAGACGCTGACGGAGATGAGGCTCGCTCATCAGCAGCAACAAGTGGTGCACTGGGAAAATTCAGCACGTTCCTACTTATTAATACTTTGATAGTATTACCTAGCGTTTGTCCCAGCCAATGCCTGTCGGGGCGACTAGCTTTATTTATCGCTCACGAACTTGTCGACTATAGTAGACTAGTCGAAGAGGCATTCATACTTGGTCCTCTGCGTTAGCACCACATACCTTACTACCTCGTGTCTTTATTTAAATACAATTTAATCCATAAATAAAAAAGTTCCAAAAATTATTTAAGCCGCATTCCGAGGTTTCAGCTCATTCGTAAATACTCTTAGGTCACGTTAACAGCTAAGGTTCAAGTCAGATTACTAAAGTTACGTTGGGTCTCTAAACAATTATCTTATCTTACTTCACAGCAATTATTGTTCTATTCTTACGACCGCACTTGCACTTTAAAAGCATTTGTTTCAAGGTCAGAGTGCATCGCCACGCAGTGAGAACGAACGTGAGAGACTGTAGACAATAGTGTCGCAGGCGCAGGTTAATTAACGTTTGACAAGTGACTTTCCATCTCAGTTGCAGTTGAATGACAGTGTCTGACGCGTGAACTTATTTTGTGACTGTGTCTATGACGTTTGAAGAATTTGGGAAGTAATTAGTGTTATCTTGAGTGTGAAGGCGGCTCGCCTTCCTAGCAAGATATTCTTAGTTGGAGTTCTTCATATTCATCAGCAATGAAAGTAAGTGTTTTTTTTTCTCTGTAATTATAGTGGATGTTTTTTCAATTTCTCCCGTAAGTTAAATTTCACAAAGTTTCACTGTAATATAACTGGAATTTCGTCAACAATTTGAAGAAAATACTAAAACATCGTGTTTTTGTTAGATTTTTAGGAAGAGTTAGATTATGACAGGAAGCTTGTTTAGTTTGTTCAATAAATATAATTTATTTTTTTAAATAAACATACATCCTCTAACACATACTCTCTTACTACAACTTAAAGTCACGTGAAGAATTTGAACAAACTTGTTATCCATCTCAAAGTGCGAAAACAAACGTCAAATAAACTTGTACTAAGTATTGATTATGGGATATTTAACCGCCAGAACTAAGTATTATGTTGTTAATTGTATCTATTATAAACTATTATAAGGCAATAATATCTCTTTCAAGCTCTTTCGAATGAGTGCCAAGGCCGAGCACATAATAAGTATTAGGTTACAAAAATATTGATGCAGAAATTAGTTGCCCAAGAAAGACGGCAAGCAATTTATTAATGATAGTGAAGCAACTTGGCATTTCTCTAAGTAGTTATTACAAATTGACGCCCGGATTTAAATGAGTCGTTTCTGAAACGACAGATTTTACATTTCGATATAAGGTGTTTCTAATATTGCTCCAGTTATAGCTACGTAGACGGTGAAGATAAATTGGGAAAAGAAACATAAATATCTTTATTTTTTCATTGTACCTAAATAAATTACTCCAACAATCACACAATTTTATTAATCTAGCCCGAAAAAAAACCAAAGCTTGTAAGTAATACGGCGACTAGTTATCAGACAAACATACTCAAATAATCATTAATTTTGGATATTTAAAATGTATGTAGGGCTCATGCTTATCACACAAACCCACGATAACTGGCTTTGCACTGAAGACACGAACCACCAAACCAAAATGTACTTAATTTAGGATTATATTTACTTCCCTAAAACAATTTAAAAAAAAACTAGCCATAAGCACTTATGTCCGGACTTAACTTTTTAACAGCAATTATCGATTTGCAGCTTTTTCCGTTTACTTGTGCTGGCTTGTCATGGTCAACAGGTAGTACTGTGAGACAAGTGAATGTCAAAATTTGTATCAAGTATTTGTATAAGGATACGATCTTTATAATACGTGGGCTCAGAAGTTCAAGAGGCTTGAGACCTTAGAATTTTTCATGTTGATATTTTTATAACTCTACTAGTACCTGAGAAAAAGGGACGTATAATATAGACAACAAAACTTATCGTAGTACATAGGTTTGGGATTTTTCTTTTCTTTTGAGGGACGGAAACCTAAAAAACAAAATAACTCGCAATAATGTTATTTAATTTTTTTTCTAGTAAATATATCAAATCTTCTCAAAAAGACCTATAATTTTAATATTAATATACAATCGCTGCTAGAAAGGCTATACTAAAATATTATTTAATCTGATATCGAAACAAATAATTAATAATAGGACAAACATGTTACTCTAATTAAGATACGAAGATATAAAAAAATCGATATCAATATTCAGCCAACATACCGTTCTTAATTTGAACTGTAACATGATCAAAATAAGGTTGAATGTTGTACGTAAAACGTTGTACATTGACAGAGGTGCCGGCGCCAGCCGACCGATTCTCGATTATGCAAAATCTAAGTCGATACGATCGTATTGCGTCAGCGTACGTAAGAATTTTGTTGCGCTTTTTGCGTGGAACACGGAATTAGTTAAACTGGATAGTGCGAATCTTGATAACAATGTATTCAATGGAGAGAGCAAAAGATTAGATTTTTGATTTTATGCACTAAAATAAGTTATCTTGGAAGAGTAATTTAAAATATATGTTTTCGAATAAGGTACTGTGTGTCTGTATCAAACATCAAAGGAAGATGTACCTATCTTAAAATAGGTATAGTGATATATACTCGTATATATAATCTTGAAACACGTGTTTGATGCTTGGGAAAGTAGGCAGGACGCTTTGGGAGTTTTTTGTGATCTTTCTAAGGCTTTTGATTGTGTGGACCATCAAACTTTACTGAAAAAACTTAGACACTATGGTGTTTCATGCGATGCCTCAGATTTAGTAAACTCTTATCTCACAGGCAGAACACAAAAAGTTTGTATCAATGGAGCTGAGTCTTCTGGGTCGCCTCTTACTATGGGTGTGCCGCAGGGATCGATATTAGGGCCTCTGCTCTTTCTAATTTACATAAATGACCTTCCATCTTTTACGAAAGACCTCTGTGAGACAGTGCTATTTGCAGATGATACTTCATTGATTTTTAAAATCAAGAGAGGTAAAGACTCATTTGACGATGTAAATAATGCACTTTCGGAAGTATTGCATTGGTTCACCACCAATAATCTTATGCTCAATGCAAATAAAACAAAGTGCATCAAATTCACAATGCCCAACGTAAAACTTGTCTCAACACATATTACTGTAAAAGATGAACAACTTAATACATCTAGTTCCACTACATTTTTAGGAATCACTTTAGATTCCCGTTTGCAATGGGGTGCGCATATCGAGACTCTGTCGGGAAGACTTAGCTCTGCTGCTTATGCCGTGAGAAAGATAAGACAACTGACTGATGTTGAAACGGCAAGATTGGTGTATTTTAGCTATTTTCATAGTATAATGTCATATGGAATATTGTTATGGGGCTCAGCAGCAGATATTGAATCTATATTTGTACTGCAGAAGAGAGCTGTACGGGCAATTTACGGCCTTGGACCCCGAGACTCCTTAAAAGAACTGTTTAAAGAAATTAATATACTTACAGTAGCATCCCAATTTATTTATGAAAATATAATGTACATCCGCAAAAACCTGTCCTTATTCCTTAAGAAAAGTGACATTCATAATCTTAACACACGGAATAAGAATAAGCTTGCCGTTCCCAATTTCAGACTGCATAAAGTGGGTAATTCGTTTATGGGAAAATGTATTCGCTTTTTTAATAAATTACCAGCGTCTATTGTAGAACTGCCCCTGTTAAAATTTAAATCGCATATTAAAACAACTTTAATGAAAAAAGGATATTATACTGTAAATGATTATATAAACGATAAAAATATTTGGAAATAAATACTGCCCTGCTCGCACAGGTACATTTATCTTGTAATGTAAATATATACTATTTAAAAAGAGGCTGACAATAGTGACCGAGTTTCTTGCGCTACTTCTTCTCGGCGCTAGCCCAAAATTGTCCTGAAGTAGTGGTAGGGAAAAAAAATATTGGGACGTGTAAAAGCGCTTAGTTTAAGCCTATTTACAGAAATAAATTGGTTTTAATGGTTTTAATGGTTTTAATATAGATAGAAATGTTATTTTGCAAAACAAACGCATAAACAAAAACCAACATAACGACTGCTGCAAACTCGCCGCAAGTTCTAATACAAAATATTGTTTAAATTATGGAACGAAACCGAGAGCGTCGAATAACATAAACTTTATTATGAACTCCTTTGATCCAGAAAACATTTTGTTTATTTAAATTAATAAAGAATAACTACTCTGACGACCCGTCTGGCGTAGTGGAACGGAAGTTGATCGGAAATTGGACAACACCACATACATTTTTCCTGATCCTAAGGTAAAAGAAATCAGAAACAACGACGGACAATATATTAGAAAAGTTCGTTTTCAACATTAACACGACTGGGAATCGAACCCGGGACCGCAGAGATGGTGAAGTCCGGCGTGCTCGCCTCTCGGCTACGGAGGTTGTCAAATTCAATTCATTTCGTTCATTCATTAATTCCCTGCTTCGATGTTCGCAACTGTGACGCATTAGCGCGTCTTTATTTTATTTATTTAGATACTAGACAGCCGTAGCTGTAAAAAAAATATACCAAGAGTCATGGAGTTTACTCCGAAAATGCATTAATAGATTGTTAAGTGTGGTAGGCCAAGGTTTGACTAATCGGCTCATTATTGCTATCTACTCAACATTGCAAGCGTGGTTCAATGTCTGCGTCTAATTTTACACCCATTAAAACAAATTACTACTTACGAGTACTTATTACTTCACATCTATACACAAATAATTCTGTTACACTTTAGAAATACGAGTATTTGACCCAACACGCGTCGTTTATACCAAACGTACTGATAGAAATAATAAATATAGAAATAAAACGGTAAAATATAGGATAAACACAATTGAATTATCTAATTCAAACTTATTTTATAAAACTAATAAGAATAGTGTTCACGCTTGAAACGGAACGCACAAGACCGACGCTGTGGCGCCCCCTGGTGACATTTTAAACTTCCGTGACGGCCGCCATCCCTAATGAGACGCGCAAACGCACTGTGTTTAACAAATTAATTAATTCAATATAAAACCATTGTAACTTAAGTTTTGAAACAGTAAATGTATCAAGCATACCACGTTTGTTATTTATTTAACAAATAGTTCGACTAAACGCGTTAGAATTTACATAAAATTTTGATTGCGAGAGATGTGTACAAAAGACAACAACGCGTTCATACAGAGATGATTTAACAAAATGACAATTCGAAAATGAATTAAATTACAACAAACACGGGTTTTTTTGGTAAAAATCTTAAATAGGTTAGTGTGATTTTCCTATTAAGTGTACAAATGAGCAGATATTTTTCTTATTCTTAACCGACTTCAAAAAAAAGGAGGAGGTTCTCAATTCGTCTGAATGTTGTTGTTTTTTTTTTTTTTGTATGTATGTTACGCGATTACGCCGTCAATTACGGACCGATTTCAAAATTTATTTTTTAGTTTGAAAGGGTATACTCCCGAGGTGGTCCCATTTCCACCAAGTCAGATTCTGATGATGGGATCCCTGGGAAATCGAGGGCAACCCTCAATTTTTATAGGCACCCATAATGTTTTGCATATATTTTCTGACTCGATGCTGATTTTTGGGTCTGGTAATCATCATGTCATGTTGCTGACCTGATGATGGAAGCCACAGAACTCCTTAACGGATAGGAGTTAGAAGATAATACTGCAATTTGTCGACAGAACGTATTTCGCAGTGTGTTGAGCAGACGTGGAGCTTATGAGGTACCAGACCGCCAATTTTTATTTACTGGGGGCGTACCCGCACACCCAGTAACGAAAAAAAAATTGAAAGTTCCTTTCTTAATTTAACCTGTTATTTAACGCGAGACCTTATCCTATGGTTACGACACCAAAATAGCCGCCGATCTGGTTGGAGTGTAGGTAAACCCTTTTCTTAAGACTTAAAAATTTTCGTCGAAAAATTGACCCTATATAACATTTTATTTTTATCATACCATTGGATGGGGGGTCCATAGAGGACCAATATTAGTTAAGGTTACTTTGCTGTAAAGTAATTTTTGGCGAAGTTAGGAGGGAAAAAATAGAGGACTTAACACTTAAAATTGTAAAATAAAAAAAGTTTAATAAAAAACTAAAAACCGACTTCAAAAGAAACTAAAAAGCGAAAAATAATATTGACTAAAACATACCTAATCAGTTCTTTTTGGAGTCGGTGCGAATGAACACATTTTAACTCTCGATGGCTGGCACCGACTCCAAAAAGAAATGATTAGGTATGTTTTAGTCAATATTATTTTTCGCTTTTTAGTTTCATTTTGAAGTCGGTTTTTAGTTTTTTATTAAACTTTTTTTATTGTAGTCAAATATCTGCTCATTGGTACACGCAGCAACAAAAGAAAGGCTCAAAAAGAGGATTTAAAAAAATATATGGAAAAAATAAACATATCTCTGTAAGGGTGAGATATCTTTACTAAATTTTATTGTATAGATGGTCATCTATTAGTCTATCATCTCCTAAAGTTCGGCACGCTCTTTTTGGGACACCCTGTATATGTAAATAGAGCAACGTCTATCTAGTCATCGAAAATAATATTCTGTAAACGCTTTTAAGACAATTTATCGCAGCACGAAGTCAAAGTGTTTTACTACAAGTAAAAATGTTGTGATATCGAATTAAATACATGGTTGTACACACATATTGCCCCGATTAGGTAAATAAATAACTAAAGCGTCATATATGCCATAAATAAATTTGTTTTTGTGACATTTCGTAAAAAAATACGACAAGTAACTCTAAATCAAGTCATTAAATTACAAATAGACACTAACATCCACTTTGCATAAATAAGACACTGATTTATGATGACGCTTTTGTGGCTTTGTGGTGATAGGTTAATAAACAATTGTATCAGAATTGATTGATGATAAAATTGCTATTCGAGGTGCTATAATAATGCATATCTAGCGCTTGTATGCTCAATACATTGTTACGTTCCGACGACCTCCATTGCTAAGAGGCGAGCGCGCCGGACTTGGTCGCAATCTCTCGAGGTTCCAGGTTCAATTGCCGGTCGGTTCAATGTAGAAAAGGAACTTTTTATATTGTTTCTTGTCTGAGTGTTGTGGTACCTTCGTTGTTTCTGAATTCTACACCACAAGTGCTTTCGCTACTTACTTTTGGATCAGAACAATGAATGTGGCAAACACGCTGGACTTGGCGGTGCCATCTGAGGTCCCGAATTCGGTTCCCGGTCCGGTCAAAATAGAAAACGAAATTTACCATTTTGTCTCGGTGTGTGTATTTTGTAGTACCGTGGTTGTTTTTGATTTCTACAATATAAGTAAAGTACGTTAAGCTCTTACATTAGGATCAGAGCAATGTATGTGATGTTGTCAAATTATTAATCATACAGAACTATCACAAATCGGCACAGCGCCCGCGGCGACTCGGTCATCTTGTGTTGGTAAACATTTGCAATACGTTATTTTGCTTATCTCTGACATTTTGTTTTAAGGCATAGTTATTTTATAATACATCAATTAATTTCATATTAGTTGCCCCACGGTGTTTTTTCATGCATTAATTAATACTAGTTAGGCCTCTAGTATTATTAAGCTTGCCACATTACATGACAGGTTTCTTAAGCCAAATTCTGGTAAGGTAATATCATAGTACAATCGAATGTCATAATTACCTACCTGTACAATGTCAACTTCTAAAATTCCCTCTGAAGGAAACCAGCCGTTGGATGCAGTCTTGGCTTCAGGTTTGCAAATAACTCAGATTTTTGAACGTATAAAGCTCGCCTGCGCCGCTATTGACATAGCTCACCCAATGTCGCCTGATATGTCATGGGAAACTCACGGTCTTGATCGACATGTTGCCGACACATGTCGTGGGACATTTGTCCCGTAGTGTATCCCTGGCTTAAGTCCTGTTCATCGCAGTCGTCATCCATTGAGCGAGTATAGTCATTTTCTCGCACTGTTAACCACGACAAGAATGTAATAGTGTGATTTTAATAAGGAAGCGTTGAAATACGTAACTGTTGGTAAGAATTCTTAGATACGTAGGGGCGTAGCTATTGCCTAATACTCGCACATACTAAATTAGCGTACTCTAAGTGCGATTATATGCAGATTTCAAAAATGAGAACAAAGCTAGTAATGAGAAACACTCAAAATTAAACGTCAAAATGAATGAACAAAAGACGATTGCTTAATTTCGGTTAGTTAAGATCATAAAGCGAAACGTTTGTCACTTTGCTGTGTTGGTATTTTTATAACTTCATGTAGTTTGTGATCATAAACTATACAATATTTATAATTAATGTTTTTTAAATAAAAACCTATATTATTAAAACCCGACCGGCCAAAAGCAGATTGAATCTGGCCACATTTTGTTTAACCATCTCACACTTTGACAACCCTTATCGTACCCTTTTGTTGCAGTAAATAAATAAAACAAAAGAATAAAATTATAATGTATTCAAGATAAAAGTTAACGATGCCATAAAAAATTCCACGCGGAATCCAGTAGCGAAACGTTAAAATAATATTCACATGATAACAACTTCATGTATGCATGTTGTTATTGCTGTTGTACATACTTGGGATGACAAATAATTTTATTCCATTGCATAACTAGCCGCGGTTCGATGAGGAAATGTATGGTGTTTATATAACGAACAAAATATGCATTATTTTGCAAGCACTTATTCAAAATATTCTCGTATGTTACTATAGAAAATTTTGTTTTTACATTCCGGGAAATGAACCCGGAACCTGAGAGTTCGCAACGCCATATCCATAAATATAGACCAGCGAGCTCGCCTCTCGGCTACGGAGGTTGTCGTTAATGAAAGAAAACGCTTGTGGAAACCCTCCGCTACTTCCAGATCTTCATCATCCTTACTTCTCCATTGCAATTATATTGCAACTTTGTGTTAAATATTTCCATCAACAATTAATAATAAATAAACGTGACCAACTTTTTCACTGGCGTAGACGCCAAAAGAAATTAGTTTCCACAATATTTGCCAATCTAGTCTCATGACCTCTCAGTTTTTACGAGGCAGTTCTATGCAAAATTATAATAAAAGCTCTGCTAGTACAACAGATATTTGGCGCGCAAGTGTAAACGATTATGTAACAAGCAAAAACCGTAAAATCATGGTTTGTACAAGCGAACGGAAGTGAAGATTTGTTGTGACCTGTACAAGAAACGGGACTATGCAAAGTGAGCCTAGTAACAATTTATTACAAAACATTTGAAGTTACAGCATTTATGAAATCTGTGTAGGCAATTATAACAGGTAACTTTTACCGCGGATTGCGCTGAAAAGCACACATTACGCTATTATGATGTAGGCGTGCGCTAAGAAAGGATTTTCTAAAACTCACCCCCTAAAGGGGAAAAAAAGGGGTTCAAAGTTTGTATGGAGCACCTAGATCACGACATTAATCCTTTAATTGAATAAGCAAATACATGAAGAATATTGTCTATGTGGAAGTTTTGTAGAGTTTTTTATTTATTTACTGAGTTTGACATTCATTTATTCACTCAAAATCAAATTCAAAGCGAGCGAAGCCGCTTGCAAAAGCTAGTCATAACCAAACCATTTTATTAGTAGACTTATATTTAACCATAGTATTAAATACCTTGAATGTCATGGTAGATGTTCTATTGTGTAAACATTAGTATTCAAAATAATATAAAAGGAATTAATGAAATGTTAAAACTCTTATATGCAAATTTGAGTGTGTCGTACAATGCCTCTGGCAAAAATTACTGTCTTGTTCATCGTAACACTGATTGATAGACATTAAGGTATAATGTACAGTACTCAATGTTGACAGATGATTATTCCTTACTTCGAGATCATGAATGTATAGTCAACATCACGTCATGGTATCCAAAACTGTCAAATTTCTTCACTCGACTTTCAAATTAATAATCAAGCAATAGATTTTATATTCATTAGGGAAATTTGACAGTCTGTGGTAATTTGATGTGCACATTTACGTAAACCAAATGACTTAATTAAGATTCTTTCCTAAGGGTGCAAAATATAGGATGTAAATTTGTGTGAAAATTTAAAAATCAGCTGGAATTAAAGCATTTGAAATGGCAGAAAGAACATTTATGTGATTTAATAATTATTTTATTTTGATGAATCCAATTTATATCAGACAAGTAACGTTAACTATTTACCCACATTATTTGGTCAAACCTTTTGATACCAATTTCATCTGCAATTGTAACAAAAAATAGCGTCACGTAGTTACTAATTTGAGGCCGTTTAATTACCTTAACCGTGTTATAATTACTAATTAACCTGACAACACCATGCAAATACTCCTCGACCTGATGAAAGCGTGTTTAATCCGATGACGTAACTATAAGACGCAGCAATCAATAGGAGAACATAGTACTTATGATGATGATATGATATGAATATAGCGATTTATCGACACCTAACTGTCAAAATGTTAACTTTGACGGTATGACCGTGACGTCAACGGCACGAACATGCTCGCTGTTTCGATAAAACTTTAGATAGTAGCTATCGATAAAACTTCAAGATAGTAGCTATGTACCTATATCATATTTTGACAGTTGGGTGTCGATAAATCGCTATAGCATATTATATCATGTTTCGTTGGTCATGCTAGGGGGACTGGAAGATTTTAAATCAGCCCCCTTACTCCCTAAAAATTAGCAAACTTCTATATAAAACAATGTCATAAAATACGGACTGGACTAACGAATTTACGAGACTAACAAGTTACTAATAATAAGGTATAATAAAATATACTAATTTAAGCTTAATAAATTAACTATTTATTAAGTCTTAAGGCCCATTTATCACAAAACCTACTATATTTTCATATAAAGCTCAAAGCACCGCATGTCCATGCGTATTAATTGAAATGTTAAATATATATATTACATTTACGATTGCTGTTTAGGAAATGTATAAATTTCCTAGGAAATGTGTCTAATATAATTTACATCACACATTTTCGGATAATTTTAGGAATTCTATACAATTCCTAGGAATTGTATATAATGACGGATTTCATACATTTCCTGTAACACATAAATTAATTAATAATTAAAGCATTTGTACATATATGACACGTGTAGTCGGATCATAGCAAAATCATAATTATTAGCTTCATAACAGTATTTTTTATTGTACCAACAGATCGTTACGTAGCGTTTGAATCGTAGGAACTAATAGAGACTGCCACTGCTACTAGTCTCTTACAATTACAAACAGCTACGTCATTCCTCAAGTCGAAGGTAAAAGGTGCAAGCAATTACACAAATTGGCGATAAAATACAATTTATCTCGCCTCTATGCAAAACGTAACCTGCCAATAAAAACGAACAGAATCATCTCAACAATCAAAACACGTTACAAAACTAGGCAACTAGGTAATGCAGTGCTCTGTAGCGCAGTTTTTGCAGGCTAATTAAATACTTTTAATTTTTGGAAAGTCATCTTTTGACGTAATCCCAAATCAATTAGCGAACTTAGTAATTATGTTTGCTTGTGTCAGTGTTTTAGAACACACCTTAAAATCAATTAGGACGCTATCAAAACGAAGATCTTTAATATGTAATCGATGCTGTCAATATTTATATACATGTATTTAAGCAATACTAATAAAGCTTATAGTTTAAAATGAAACACAATTATCTACTACTGAGTTGACAAATATTCAAAATAATAATATTAAAACATAAGAACATTCTGAAGAATCCCTTTACGAAACAATGAACAAGATTCGTATATTTTAAACCTCTCATTGCGAATGTGCAGGTTTTCCTTGCAATATAGCGCAAACAATACAAACTATTTCATTGTTAGTTTCTAAAACTACGATACAGGGGTCACAGATCTACAAAACAACAAGCAATGGAAAAGATAAAGAAATCCCAATGAAATACGTCAGATTAAATCGTTCATAACGGCCAGTCTAAGGAGAGATAACATCAGTATCATCTTGGAACAATGATATCATCAAAGACATCTAGCGTTTACAAAACAGCGCAAAACGAGGTGCAGTCATTCTTTCGCCAAACGCCTTACGAAACTTTAACATCGCTTATATTGCTGCCATCACTTACTACACGGTCTTTACTGAGTAAGAATCCATTGAAATTTTGAAACACTTTAGGAAATCAACCAAAATGTAGGTTAGAAAATTATTAAACAAAGTCAGGAAACTCTTTCCTACTTTTTTTGGATACCTTTTCTCATTTTCTTTTAATCATAAAAAGTAATTGCTTTTATTTACTAATATTTTTTAGTTTTGTTTCATTCCAAGATAAGGTGAATCAATCTTTAAAGAAATGTTGCTAAGAAATCCGTTTAAAGTTTAAAAGTCATATTTGCACGATGGACGCATTAAAAGAGAAAAAAAGTTTTTTAAAAAACATCTTGAAATATAAAACGTATTGTCTTCTTAAAACGATTTACAAGATAGATAGGTAGATAATCTTTATTGCAAACTACTAAAAAAAACAGTTAATGTTTACAGTAAGATGCACAATTTAGGCGGTCTTATCACTACAAGCGATCTCTTCCACACAAAATTCAGATGAAGGATAGCTAAAAATATAGGGTCAAGTGGTGCATTGAGCTTAAATTGAAACCTGAAGATATGACACAAAACTTAATAATTACAGTCTCTGTCAAACATACGAGTACTTTGTCAATATTTATTGTCGCAAGATGCAATTCTGTAGATATACGCGTTGCGCCACTGACTGACCGGGGGCGCCCGCGCAGGCCGCGCAGTGTCTCGGCCGCGGGTTACTGGGTTAGCCGATCTCAGTTGTTTTCGATTTCATTCGCTTTTCATTTCACTGACGTAATTCTCAATGGGCTGATGCGAATTCTATTTTTAGAGTGCCTATCCTGAGCATTTTGCGAATTTGCAATTAATTTTTACAGTAAACATTAATAACAATGCTAATAATACTGTAGGTAAAGTGGTACTTGAGAAAAGTCTACGCAATTTACATACAAATATTTTAGGAATAGAATGAATCAAGGTAGCGCAATTTTGTTTCATTTTGTGTTATGAAATTATAAAGTCATTTTTGTGTTTAGTCAGAAGTTGCAAAATTTTTAAAAAAATTAAAAAAATCCCCGTATTAATACCTAAGCTAATCTGTAATTGTGAAGATACAATGGGGCTGGCGTATCCATGTGGATAAAGGCCCCAAATTAAATAAAGAATAAAAAAAATCCCCTTTTTTTTTCTTTAACTTCCTTGCACCAAAATACTGAATCTACTCTTTTATTGTTTTTCCAGTCATTGTAATTTAACCTCATTATGTACAAAATTTGAAGTCTCTAGGTTTAGCAGTCTAGGATGTGCGTTGATAGACCAAATCAGCTTAGAATTTTGTTATGATAGATTTTTACATTTCTCTACCGTGTAGTTAAAAAATGGTTGGAAATATGGAAAAAGTGTATAGAATAAAAGTTATAGAACATTTTATAAGCTTTCATCCCATCTTAGAACATTAATCGCTACAACGCACCATTTGTGAGATGTTGGTAAAAAAACCTAAAATTAGGACCTTTGTCACCCCTCCCCCCTCCCTCCGGCGCACCTCCTAGACATCGGGACTTTTAGTATGTTTTCTCCCTAAGCACCCTGAACAACTTTCCGAAGAAATCGCTTAGGTTCCAGCTGACGCACTCTATACCCGCTTTTGAGTAATTTCTTGACTGAACTACTAGTTTAATACCGCTGTAGCATTGGAAGTAGGTCAATTCGATGTTACCATTTTAGTAATCATCTGAAGTAAAACTGGATAATACTGGATATATAGGTAGAAATCAGCACAGGAAGTGTAATATTTCCGTTTCCGAGAAGAATCATTGATAGATAAAAAAGCGCGATTCAAGCACATCTTTCAATAGAACGCAACCACATTAATGCTGAAAAGCTATACTTTTCTTTGCATAAAAAACGATGATGTCATTAAATATCGATTAATATTATAAAGTGACGTTTAGCTTAATCTGTCCCCGAGCTAAAAAAGGCGCGCGCGCACGGCCCCGACCGCGACTCCTCGCAAGGCAGCCAACATTGCCACACCAACCGTCAGTTATGTAAGCGTTGCACAGAATGCACTGCCGGCTAGTGATGTGCTAATGCACTTGTTTTTTAAAAAACCTGTTAAGATTGTTATCAAGGTTGGATTTGGCTATAATAGGCTTACTCCATCGTTCAATCGGTGCAGAATGAATTAAAACGTCGGTTCAACCCATTTATACCAGTACTTACTATTAAAATACTGGTTTTATCAATAAAGTCAATCATAATATTAAAATGTCTCATACATTATATTCCATGATACTTCTTCTTTGCGTGTCGACTCACTCAGGCTATTATACTATATGTGAGGACCAAAACTCAGCCACCGATATAGCGCTATCGGTGGCCTTGTAAAGATCCTCGCGTGTGCAGCTGTAGGGACACGCAGGGCATGACAGGAGATGTGCCATTGTCTGGGGGAAAATGCCACATAGACATGCACTCTCCAAGCTGTAACCCCACTTGTGCATGTTCTCCTTGCTTCGGCCTACTTAGGTCCGTAGTCTATTTAGGGACTTCCAGGTTGCCCAAGGTAGATCATGTCCAGGGGGCAGTTGCTCTGATGGCTCTATATTCGGGTCTATGTGATATCTCTCCTTCCATAGATTTAAGCGGGATCTTTCCATGATACTAAACGCATGTTATATCTAACCTTGAGTGTGAATCTGTTCATACCGGTTATAACGAGTAACATATCGGAGATAAGTTTAAACCGTACTGCAAAAAGAATTTACTCAGTCTCGTTTGCATATCTAATTTTCCCAAAAGAAGCCTTTTCCCTCATTCTTTACGGGATTGATTTATTGCAAGTCCATTTAAATTGAGGCTGCTGGATTTATCATGAACTCAGAATAGTGCATTCACTACCAATGTTTGTTTTAACTTCAGAGTCGGACAAAAAAACCAAGGTTGAAGTAATACAACTAAGAGTTTCTAGTATGGTATGGCTCTAGGTATCATAATCATAAGTTTGGAGCAACTGCAACACTTCAACTTTAAATCAATTAAAATATTTGATTGTGAGTTATATAAGAAATAGCAATAATAGGAAAGGAATTGTGACAAGGTCGTCTCGACTAAAAACGCAAAACAAACAAAAATCCAATCAACGATACATCACTATGATTGCACGCCGGGAAATATCGCATGATGCATTGGTACAGCCCAATATTACATTTCCTTATGTAATTTGCTGAGCACGGATTAACTAGCATAAGTGCGATTGTGAACGGTAATACTAGTAGCATCCGGTAATTTGGGATGGCAATTTGCGTTAAAATGTAAATTAACTGAAATATACGCGGTTTTGGTACGAGTGCGTTGTAATAATGCAAGATCTGCGAAATTTTTGAAAGAAAATTGTAGTAAAACGACTTTTTAATCTGACGATTGACAAAGGTGGACTCTTCAAGAAAAAGAAATGAAAGACTAAAAAACTGTATGAGCATAACTGATGACAAAGATAATCAATTAAAGATTGCTTTGTTTCCACATTTAAGATGAATTTCAAATGTAAGTAAAGCAAAAACTGTTAAAATAAAGTACAAACTGTTAATTCCAATAAATAAGGTAGGTGCACATTTTTTAAATCTACATTTGGGATTATGATTTAAAGTAAGTTTAGGCTAAATCTAAATTGAAGGCGGTTAAACTGACCCTTAATTTGAATACGAGGGTAAAAAAGATTATAGAATATACAACTAGGGTTGCGTTGCACAGACAGAAAACCGCACAAAGAAATAAGAATTACCCATGTCACAACCAGCCTCTCACAAAATCCTATGTAAATTATGTGACGTAAATCAATGAGGCCGAGTCGTTGCTGCACGTAGCAACGATTCATACCAATTTAGACAATTTGAAAAAAGGTGCAATTCATAAATTGTCCGATTGAGCAAATATATAGCCTATTTGTTAGTAGTGACTCGCAGTCGCGCTGCTTATATAGTTATGCTATTTTCAGGTTCCAAACAAAAAATATTTCGCAATACAAAACGAAGACATTGAGTGAGTGAGATATAGGCATAATGCCAAAAAAATATGACGAAATAAAATATACATTATCTCGAGTCAATGAAGTATATCTTAAAATGAATAACAAAACCAAAAACCGGCCAAGTGCGAGTCGCGCACGAAGGGTTCCGTACCATTTTCATTAAAAACGGCAAAATCACGTTTGTTGTATGGGAGCCCCCTTAAATATTTATTGTATTCTGTTTTTTTGTTATAGCGGCAACAGAAATACATCATCTGTGAAAATTTCAACTCTCTAGCTATCTCGGTTCATGAGATACAGACGGACAGACGGACAGACGGACAGACGGACAGACGGACAGACGGACAGACGGACGGACAGACAGACGGACGGACAGACGGACAGACAGACGGACGGACAGACGGACAGACAGACGGACGGACAGACGGACAGACGGACAGACGGACAGACAGACAGACAGACAGACAGATGGACAGCGGAGTCTTAATAATAGGGTCCCGTTTTACCCTTTGGGTACGGAACCCTAAAAACATCAAAATAAACATGATTGTGTAGAAATTCTAGCCCATTGCTGCTTCGCTTTTAGTTCACGGCCAGAATATCGTTAAAGCAGTCTAAAATCTTCATTTCTTGTAGGAATTTAATTTCGATTTGACTTTAATTGCTTTCATATTCAAGGATGTTTTTTCAGCCTTTGGAAAAGTACTGCTATAGGATATATGCCTCCTTAGAGCAACCAATGCTTCTGGGCCCTTTGCATCCTGCGTTCCATACGTGTTTTTATAGGTTAGAATGTTTACATTTATAGCCAAACTCCTAGTTAATAAATGTTTAATTCTAGTGACAAATTATTGTGAATTAAAGACCTTACATCATGCATTGCAAATCTGAATTTGCACACCAAAATTGATCAAATCTAAATATTATTTACTGCAAAATGTAAGTCCATACAAAGGTCTTAAAACAGTTTTGGTTCTGCTACATCTTACTTACCTATTTCCCTAATGTTATAAGTAAACAAACTGGCTTGGTTTCCTAGGGCGGCGCACGCGCCGGTATGCCACGCGTTTGCTTAGTTACGCAAATAACGTAACAGATGCGACGTTACGCCATGGCCCTACCGCAATCGAAGTAATGTTTACATTGCTGTTCATGCCTGCTCGCCTTTTCGGAGCAAATTAGCGTGCCTTAGAAAACTGGGACGAGCATCGTATTGGAGAGATGAGCAATTAAAAATGAGGAAGCTGAATAATATTAATTAAGTATTTGAAGTAAATAATTTCCTAGTTTAGTAAATAATATAATCCGAATGTTACATATGAAAATAATAATTGGATGCCTTACTTTTCTTACGGTATTGCATTATTATTTTATTTTATTACCATAATAGCAAACCTTATAAATGCAGGATCCCACTGGAATGCGTAACACTACCCCAGTATTTGTTTCTAGATGGATTCGCTCAGTGCATCAGGATAAATTATTGAGAACAATTGTCCAGAACCAAAATCTATATTTGTTGTGCAACGATTTCACCACATAATTTCCCCATAGAGATTTATTTCTTCAAATTCAAAAGAGAAGAGGACATCCTTAAGGTTAACTTACACAAATTTTGAATTCCGATTGGTTTTCAAACCAATTTCTATTGGGTCATAGAAAAAGTTAAAAATTCTACTTTTTAACGCAAATATCAATCATTTATTATGACACATTCTAACGTCCGTCAATTCACAATTCATTCAAAAAAACTCCATTTACAAACTGTCACATTCACTAGTAAGGTACAAAGCACTGCTTTATGTAGAACAAAGGGTTATATAAGAAATGCTTGCGGCGTGCGCGCATATAATAATGCGGCGACGTTATAACAAAATGGGATTGAGCCAAAGTAAGCATTTATCAACGCTTCGTCATTACGCAGAACTCTCTGGAGAGCATTAGAATGGGTTTTTAATGGCAACTATGCGGAACGCTTGAAGCAGGTGGCTCTAGGTTCGTTGACAATGAAATCGTTTGTCTATGTAAACTAGGCATGGCAATGATTGCTATTTTTCAGTCATTGTCATAAGACAAAATGATGTTTTTTTGTCATATGAAATCACCTGTGATAAATCATTGGCAATGATTTTTTGTCGCAGTGTCATAATGTAACACTTTTGCTATTTGTTACTTAAAATGAAATATGATTTATTGTGAACAGTTGCTCCTTGCTACTTTGCTACTTTTTTATGAAAAGTCATATATAGTTCGTGCGCTACGTAATGTGCTATTTGTGTGTATTATTTAAGCATTTTTTTTTAATCAATTAACTTCCCCTCATACTTGTACAGGCTTGGGATTGACAATGTAAAATTTTTCATGTGATTTTTTTTTAAATCCTGAATGTGTGAGTAAACTTATTTTTACATTGGCGTATGCACCTATCACTTATCACCGGGCGACTAGTGAATTTAAAAACAACATCATAAAATCATAATTCACACATAAAACGAAATTTTTATTGTAAACAAAACGAGCTCGACGTTCCCTACTATAAAATCATAACAAGATAATCTAAACCTTACGGCGCTCAGAATAAAATTCAACAAACTAGAAGGTTTCAACCTGCCACTCGTAACAAAAATCATGACAAACGAATCTAAACTTTACGGTCATAAGTTTAAAGCTCTTAAAATGCTCAGTATCGTTATCGTTCGTCACCTATGATGGCATAAAAAATAGCACAGCATGTTTGTCTTTTTCTAACACGCATCTATAGCAAATCATTCCTACTCGCTCGCGCGCTCAAGGCCTGCGCTCGCTAGACCCGCTCTGCTACATGTCATCAACGAATGAAAAGAAATTTGCGCATGACATATGATTTCACAGTCTGTGATTTGTAACAGTCAATATGACAAAAAGTAGCAGGTGTGACAAATGATTTTCAAGTCATATGATTTTTCACCTGCTCCACATGATATCGTCCATGCCTAATGTAAACAACTGACTATTGCCTGCAACTGCGTTCGCGTATGTTCAGTCCTCAATTCAATTTTGAAATATTCCCCTTTATGCCACAATGTTGAAATAAAAATATTATTTGGATCTTACAAAAGTCGATAAGCTGAACGGGCAGTTTGTACAGCTAGGGCCATTTGTATATTTTTCTCGATTTATATTTTGTTTTGAACCGACTGACCATTTAGAGTTCTTTACTAATAGCAATGATAATGGCAAAAAATAAATAAAAACGTTAACCCTTGTTCGGCGGGCACAGCTATCCACTTAAGCATGTTAGTAAGACAGTGATCTTATGATCAAAAGGTTAACAAAACTGTAGAATTGACTTTTAAAAAATCAAAACTTACTTGGCTATTCGAACATTATCATCATATATCACAAAAAAAGTCATTAAACAACGAAAATACGTTTTTACTGTAGAATGCATAAAGTCCGTACCCATTTATCAGTAAATTTCCTGTTTTCTTATAGCAATAACAAATTTCACTAGAATGAGTGAAACCTACGTCAGGCTTGAGAATAAACTTGAACTGTATCAAATGTACACAAGACTTAAGAAGGTACAGTTATTTTTATGAATCCTTTTACTTTATTCGATAACAAGCATTTAAGACCTTAAATCGAAGATCCTATAACGAGACAGTGGAAAACCAGTGATGATAATACAAACTTTGAACCATAATTATGTGTATTACAATTGAAATCCAAGATAAAAAAGTGTAAGGTAAAACATAATTACTACAAATTGCAGTGAATTTACGATAAAATCAGATTGTATGACCATCATCATCATTATTATTTCAGACGCAGGACGTCCTCTGCTGAGCATTGCCCTCCCCAATCAGATGACATAACATTAGTTTATTTCAATTAATTTTCCGCCCATGACCTCAATAAATTCAAGCAAAACATTATTAATACCATATGTTTATGCTACTGGTAATGACCTGCCCTCGACAGTTCTGTCACATAACATCTATCGAAGTATACGATAATGACCTGCTACCATACTCCCATTCGCTTTAGGTCATGTGAGATTGGAATGTACGGTCTGGTACTTATGGCAGGGTCATAACCTTGCGTAACAGTGAAAGCTGAAATTATCCCCAATCAGAACCACCCCTGTGTTGCAATTATCTGCATTCTCCATCGTGCTAACCAGCATAATGCTTTTTTACTTAAATACGGTTTCACAAACTATTTTAAAGTTCCCCAAAAGGACATGGAAAAATAGGGGAAAATCGGAAAATTATTAAGGGAGATCGCTTAAAAGCTATGCGTTGACGTAATTAAGACGAACCATGTCTATGAGGATTTATGACCACAAAGCTACATTCACCAGTGTGTTTTAAACGAGTTAGCTTCTATAAGGAATAAAGAAGTAGCTGGTCAAAATGAATCTATAAAGTAAGGATTTCATAGTATAAGAGTAGAAATGTATAACTTATTACAATAATGAATGGCAATAAGTAGACCAATTATTTCGCTGTGTCAAAAAAAGGACAAAATAAGAACACCTTGGGTTAGATTGTTATCGAAAACACGCCAATCCTTTTAAAACACTTTATTGATTGGACTTAGTACATAATATGTGCAAAAGACATTGGGTATTATTTTTCTATGATAAATGTTTATGATCTGATCTGTTTACCAGCAGCAACACATGTTACTTTGTAATTTGTCATGGTCAACTATTATTGGCTATTTATATTTTGTATTATATGTGAAATTATGTTAAGTGTTGTTGTTCTAAATATAAATAAAATGAATAAATAAATTATACAAATCTTACAAGGTCGATGAATAGAGATGAAATGTTGATCTACGCATGACGTCATACATTCTATAACCTCAAAATCATTGTATAATAAGGTGGACAGCGTGACTCTTCGATAATGACCCGGTCCGAATTCCCAAGGTCGCGTACGTGACGCGTCCGTGGCGACGCAATTCTTGCGCAACGGTGAGAGCCGGCGCGGCCTTCACCCGGATCGCTTGCAATAGTTCACCCATAGCGATCGACTTTTATCGATGAAGAAATTGATGTCGTATGGTTACAGGGGGTCTAGCGCGAAATGTACCATCCGAATGTTCGCATCCGACCGATCCTCGACCGAAGTTTCGATTGGAACCTTAGCGCGAAACAACATCGAAATCGCGAAGTTCCATCGTGGCCACAGACAATTGTAGAAGAGTATCGGAATGAATGATACTGCGTGCTAGTGTAATGACTACGTATTAAAATTTTACCGGTTTTGTAAAAGTCTCTTGCCGATTCAAAATATTAGTAAACTAATGCGTATACATGGTTTCTATTAACAGAAAAATGTTTATTTCAATCAATTTTAGATATTGAAACTAAGAAAATTGCACCATTCCAATTGTTTATGACATTTAGAAAAATAAATGCTGAACACATGAAATGTCATTGCTTGCTTAATGATTTTAAAAATTGTCCTAAGAAACTCGATCGCAAAGTAGTTTGAAAATAATTCAATAGATGGCGTTATGTTGCATAATAATAAGTTTTTTTTAGAAAATGAGTCATACTTATTAAATAATGCTTATTAAATTAAGAAAAATAAAAATAATATTAAAGACGTGTTACAGTTTGAAACCATAAAAAAGTTTGTGTTTGTTATTCTGGTTTGATCAGCTGTCTGTCATACTGTCAGCGCGAATCCGACCAAATATAATGGTCTCTAAGATTGGACAAAATATGGTTGTGTTGCCTACCTATTGCATTTTTAGGGATTCGTGGCTTAGTGCTAATAGTGCATTTCTAATAGTTTCATCATTAAAGCAAAATAAGAAGAAATGAATTGTTTTGTCAAGCCGGCATACCAAACTATTATATTTGATAGATTTTATAACGTTTACAATAATTTGTGTCGTAAAATTGTACTTGTGCTATGCGGTGGTTATGAAGTTTTAACTTGGAGGTGTGAAACTTGTTGTAAACAATAATTGGGTATGTATAAAATACAAGATTTCTAAGCATGTTAAAAAATATGTCCATTTACGATGGTCAGACGATAGCTATTTAGATGTCGTAAAATTTGACATTAGATATCCGATAAAACTCTTGTCAAACTCAAATGTTCGGTCGGACCGATACACTTCAGAGTAGGGTTTACGATGCCACTAATGTCAAATGATGATCGGTCGAATCGACTGAAATGCCCAATCAAACCGACCGACCGATTGCATTTCATATTAGGAAATGCCCGAACAATCGGCCGATATATCAGATTTGTCACTTCGCGCTAGACCCCCAGATTCGAGCAACTTTTGTGTGAGGAAGAAATTTTAAGGGTTGTCAATGCTGTTGTATTTGTACCTTAAAATACGAATGATCTAAGTGTTCGGAGTAAAATTAATATAAAAAGGGTTTTATTTATAAACAGCCCAAGTCAATCACTGCTGGGCCTATCGCATTACACGCCACTGAGCCCGACACATACCGTTTAAACATTTGACATAACTCGTCAATATCGAAGCGGTCTTATGAGACCGCGTAACAATGGAATTTTCATTGTGTCGATTACGCATGGTTAAATAAAGTAATAGAAGTTTTGTCATAGTAAATGTCTTCAAGATTACAGACCGCTGCAATAGGTAATGCATTACCTTACCACATACTTGTAAGTGCTAAGCGGTCACTGTTGAAATGCGCATATGTCACTAGACTATCACTAGTAAACAATTATTCATTTCTGTTTAGGGTTGCATTTTAATGGTATTAGAATTATGAGAAACAAAAATCATTACTAACTTTGTGTTTTCTTTACCAAGATAACAAGGAAACAATATTTTTTGTATGTAATAATGATGTTTTATTTTTTTGGATCTCTAAACTAAAATCGTGCATTTTTCTTAAGTAAAGAGCTGTCTTCATAAGCTTCTTAAGCTTCTAAGGTGAACTAAAACATAAAAAACTTTAATAGATCAGCTTTGTAAACCCATCATATTTAATTAAATATCGAAAATGCAAAATTATTAAGCTAACAGTTTTTTAGTTTAACAGAAGCCGAAGGCTACAGAGATTTTTTTATTCAGTTTAGAGAGTACGAAAACCAAATTGCCATACTTATTTTTATAATATATAAAAGGATAATATACAAAAAAAGGCAGCAAAAAAATTCGAAGGGCGCAAAGCAGAAAAAAAAACGCAAGCAAAGGACTTTACAAAATATAAAAAAAAATATTTATAATCCTTAGGTTGAAAATCGCAAGGCATTCCTAAGGATATTTAAATTTAGGAAACATTTTAAAAGGGTAAGGTTTATTTCCTATTCCAACAATCTAGTCAGTGTCAACCCTATTGGCGATGCAATCGAAAGTTCGTAAGACGGCCTTCACCCGATACCAGTGATTTCTGTATCGGAACAGGTTACTTACATAACATTTGTTTATTAATTTGGCATCACGAAATACATGTTTTGATACGCAATGCGATAACATGTTGCATTCAATATACGTTGTTGTAGAGGCGGTTGCTATGTACAAATAATATTTTTGTCGTGTCACGTCAATTTTTTTCTAGATGATATTGGTCACTGTTGACCTAGATATAGCAGTAGCGAAAAGTACGTAAAATGTCTTGTTTGTTTGATAATCAGGGGCCTATAACATCAAGTCTAAAAAGTAGTTTTACCTTAGTTTAAATTTTTCGGAATATGATTTTTCTGATCGATGTGTGATATTTTTGATTTTGATTAAATGTTTGGGGTACCATTGTTTCGGATTATTAGCTATGATTGCTTGGTGACATGTTCAGAGTTATAAATTTATTACAAAAACAAATAACTTTGGAAGAATTAGAAAAAATAAAAGATACCTTTTACTTTTTATTACTTTGGAGTCCAGATACTGTCCGTGGCGCTGGTGTCGTATATTCCGACAAAAACTTCAACCAACTAATTGGTTGGGAGATATTATTCAACTAGCTCTAAGCAAGATGTCTTTAATATTTTATCATTTCTTCAGACTACCTTACTAACCTGCCTAACGCGTAGAATGTTCATAGACCTTTTTTGTGAAACTGGAACTCAATTACAAACTAATAGCAAGAAGTGACTTGTAATTTACAATGTGTTTACCGGCCTATTGTCGACAAGAAATTGGCGAATAGTTATAAATAAAAACCGGCCAAGTGCGAGTCGGACTCGCGCACGAAGGGTTCCGCACCATTATCTATTAAAACGAGCAAAAAAAATCACATTTGTTGATAGGAGCCCCCATAAATATTTATTTTATTCTGGTATTTGTTGTTATAGCGGCACCGAACCAGAAATACATCATCTGTGAAAATTTCAACTGTCTAGCTACCACGGTTCATGAGATACAGCCTGGTGATAGACGGACAGACAGGCGGACAGCGAAGCCTCAGTAATAGGGTCCCGATTTACCCTTTGGGTACCTACGGAACCCTACAAATATAACTAGAACGTACTGTTTTTATTCTTTTTTTAAAAGAATGGATAAAAAGTCGGTCTTCAAGATATAAAGTTAAAAAAAGACTCTGGCTGGTTTAATAGCGTTTAAACAAATTATAACATTACAAAAATAAATGTTTTTTGTTTCTAAAAAACATGACAATGTAGATATTTAAATAAATAACGTTAGTTACGACCAAATCCGCGCATCACTAATGTAACAATCCCAAAGATTTTCTAAACTCTCTATTATCGTTAGCAAATAATCGATTACGACCCGATTTCATGGTAAAACAAGGTTACGATAGACTGGTAATGAAAAAGGAGAAGAACCACTAAAGACTTGCATTAGTTAGTTTTGTTATGCATTATGCTGTCATAGTTCGTTGCATAAGAATTTATTATTACTGTTTGACAGCAGCGCATTCCGCCTGAACTTTATCAACGTAAGTACACAATTTTAAAAGTTTACAAGACAAGCGAATACATTAAGATTCAGTCACCACACATTGAAATGTGTCTATAGGTATGTACAGATAAAAGCGAAATAAAATATCAGCTTTAAGAAACTAAATTAAGTAAAATTATGTTTAATTTGTTTATTAATAAATATTTCATAAGAACTTTCATAAAATAATAATTTTTATTTTAAAAAACACAATACCAACATTTTAATTTAGGTAGGTGGTATTTCATCAAAAACCATACCCATTTTTTTCTCATGTTTTTTTTATAAAATCTATACCACTATACCACATTTAATAGCTCGCAAAATATGAAGAAGATCATAGAGATTGTATTCCCTAGACCCTAGCACCCACCCTCATTGCGTCCATCTTCCAAATGTAATAAAATGCAGATCGCTTAATGCTAAAAGTAGGAAAACATAGATTTATTCTAACTAAGCGTCCGTGACATCACTGGCCTTCTAGAAAGACGCACAGACATCGTAACAACTCGAAACGAAGAAAGTTCCGGGCGAACTAGGAAGCGTGTACAATGTAACGTGAGATATTATGGACATTGGAACTCAGTAACTAAAATATTGGATGGTCGTAAAGAATAATAATTATCTCAACGCTTTGTCCGACGTGAGTGGTGAATAGCAATCATATTATACTAACAGCCGGGAAAGCGATGGCTTTAATTATTGAAGTCGTAACGGAAGCACCGCTTACATTTTCAGTTAAGATTTATGCAATGTCAGGTACAGACACTGTGTAAAATAAACAGTAGTTATCTAAAATGTTTATTGAAGCCATGATTCCTTGAGGCTACTCGTAAACTACACTTTAAACGGATCAAACTCAGGTGGACTTGTAATTATTTTAGCCACGATCATTTTGTAATAAACTTGTAAGAGGATTTGAGAATTTTTTCTCGCGGTTTAATTCATTAAAACACATTAAAAAAATGCTAAACCGATGTCAATACGAGGTGTGACATCATTTTAGCACTGTTTTTATACGCGTATTACAAATAATAAATAAATATTGGACAACATCACATACATTGCTCTGATCCTAAGTTAAGTAGCGAAAGCACTTGTGTTATAGAAATCAGAAACAACGACGGTACCACAACACCCAGACCCGAGCCAATATAGAAAAGTTCGTTTTCTACATTGACCCGACCGGGGATCGAACCCGAACCCTTAGAGATGGCGGCGCCATTTAAAGTCCGGCGTACTCGCCTCTCGGCTACGGAGGTCGTCAAAAAAAAGTTAGCACCCGTGCGTGATATTCTTTGATTTGAAATAGTGATACGCCACTTCTTATTTTGTAAAAAATAAGCTGTGGCCTTTTCCTAGACATAGAGATAGACCTACATATTATGGCTCTATTGCGACAGTCCGTCTCCACTCGGATCGATCAATCCCGGTCGCCCTTGAACTACGTCTTACTTGTTTATTTGCCCCTTGTGCCCAGACTCTTGCACAAAGGAAGTTCACGTTCTTATTACTTCTTATCGACGTCTAACTTACCTATGCAAGAAAAACAAACGAAGACAAAGTTTTAATCGTGCTATTAAAAATGCAACTGACTGGAACTGAACGACTCAACCCACGCATCGCTTGCAACTCAAATGTCATTCAGCACTTCAGTCCTGTCACGTGCTATATTCTTATGCTGGGGCTTCACCTGCATCTAATGTCGTTAATTAGTGCTCTATTTGACGTAATACGCAGGTGTGGCCGGTCTTTGTGCTCTAATTTGCTTCAATAACATTAAACGTTAGGCGATAGCTCGGACGGCGGTAACTTTTGACACATCAAAGGGATTAAGCGGGCGTCTAGTGTGTTGTTGTGGCTACACCTACTACACTAAACATGTTAAAACACGATAACATTCAAAAACTCTTTGTGAAATATATGTTAAAGTGCATAGTTATTAAGTAAGGATGGAGTTGACAAAATGAGAAAAGTATTGAGTTCTTGGCAGCGTTTTTTTTTATTTTAAAGACATACTCACAGATCACACGTAAACTAAGTCGCTAGACGCTAGAATCAAACGTCAAATAAGTGTGGCCACGCACTTAGCGCGTAGCTTAATGCTTTAATTTAGTTAACGCTAATCATCTCGTTATTTGAACGTTAGGCGTCACGCAGGTGAAGCCCCAGCATTACGAGTACGTTGCAAATACGCACAACACTATAGCATAAAATCGCATAGTATTTGCTTCCTATTCACACCAGATAGCTAAACACAATACACACTTTAACTTGTTTGTACACAAACTTTTCACACGATTTGCCTGTGGAACGTTTTTACGTAATAACGAGAAATACTCTAGAGTACATTTTCCCAGTTTAAAATTTGCCTTTGTTGAATAACTTACGTTAGTTTATTTACACAAAAATTGAGGAAAGTAGGTAATCGTCAACGTATATTATTATTATACACTTCGGTGCTCTGTGGTCCCCGGTAAATGCGGATTTCGAAATAAAATAGGTCAGAATGGTATTGTTCCATTTTGAAAAGAACTCTCGTGTTTGTCTGAATTGGTCGTAGATGTACCCAATTTCAGACATAATATCTTTCAGTTGTTTATTGTCTAATAACACGGTAACTATTGACCATTGATAAAATATTACAAAATACGTACATGTCATTTAGCATGTAATCAAAATGAAGGCGTATTGATCAAACCACTATTACCGAAGTAACAAAATACAGTGTTACAGATAACTATCGCCTATAACTTTCACAGAAAGGCCTGGGACTAGGTAATGTCTAGAAATTAGATCATATCTTCCGCACAAACTAGGAAATAAACTCTGTCTCCCTCACACGAGAGAACACTTACGTAAGGCTAGCTCTTTCTAAATTGCTGGACCAATATTTCTTTGGATAGGCATACGCGATGTTACATAAAAACATTACAGGCTTTCTCAAGGCAGTACAAAAATAATAGCGCGATTTATTATCACAATAGAATATACTTACAAAAACTTTGTGTGCAAGTTGAACTAGTTCATTTTTAGACTCATACCTGTAAAAGAGAAGGGACAAGTTAGTGACATTATTCAATCAGTAGACAAAATTAAACAAGCACTAATTCGGAAAAAATAAAAATATGACTATTATAGAATCAATTAAGTCTTAATTTATATAAACGGCCCGATTGAGGAAGTTTCCTGGTGCTAGACCTTGAACATAAAAGGCCCCGAGTTCAATTCCCACTTCTGGTCAATTCAGAAAATCGACGTTTCCAAAATTGGCTCAAGTCTGGGTGTGCTGGAGACGCCACAGGCAAATTACAATAAAAGATTATTTCTTATTTCGAGACTGACAATTAGTGTGTGTCTAGTCTCGAGCAAATTGATTTTTAATTAAAATAAACTTTGACCCAATAACAAGCAATGGAATATTAATACTTGTAATCATTTAACAGATTTTCTTATCACGTTCTAGATTCGAGCAACAAGAAAACATAATTTCACGAGCGAATGCGATGTGGCCTAACATGTCGCCTGAGCTACCACCAGCCAGCAGCAGTAAGCCGACCCGAAGAAGCAAGCCCCCCGACAAATAACCACTCTACATAACTAGTCCTCAACTCAAGCCAAAGGGAGTTCAATAATGCTGTGATAGCAGAAACGAGCATAGTAATAGTAAAACTGTGATAGACGATACAAAAAATGGGTGTCCACGTACTTCTAGCGTCTACAGCGCTGAAGACGATCAGTGTGACTGGACTCTGGTTAATACCGCTGCTGCTGGGAGCGCTGACGTATCACAACTACAACTCTTATGACCCTGAAGCAAGGGTCTTGGATAAGGAGCCAAGGAGGGAGTACGACTTTGTCGTGGTAGGTGGCGGTTCGGCGGGAGCAGTCGTGGCGAACAGATTAACAGAGATCAAAAACTGGAATGTACTGCTTTTGGAAAGCGGTAAGTTGTTTCTAGATCTACTTTTTAAAATTTATCAATCAAGAGCTACCAATTGCACCTCTGTGAGTTGTAGGCTTGTAGGTTACTATTTGAACAGCATTTGGACGCCTTGTAAGGAAATAATGTAATTTAAGACGCATCTTCATATGCAGAATTGCAGATATTCTGTTGGTGGCAAAAGCTTGTTGTCTACAACTTGATTATCTACAACTCAAGTTCAATAAAATTTTGGAACTTTTCATCGAGTTTTCCTGCTTGATATCGTTTCTTAGGTCTTTTTTTAAGGTTCAAAGGTTTATTTGACTTCTGTATCCAAGAAGAGAGATTTATGTTGATATTTTATTTTTTATAATAAAAGCTGATTCTTTATTAAAAATTAAATTCTATTTTATTAAAAAAGCGGTGTACACTCTCAACCTTAGCTTTGAACATCTGCATAGTTTTCTATGATAGTGAAAAGAGTAAAAAGACAGCCTGAATATTGTGTAGTTTGCAATTGTAATTAGAATTTACATTCATGTGACATGATTTATGATTTCATAGATTCTGAATATAGAAGAACTAAAATGTGAATGATTCTTTGCCCAATCTTCAAAAGTCACTGGTCATTGGTACCATAAAATTTAAAAATAATAAATTAATTCAACTGACGGCGTTCCTAATAAAATAAAATCTTTAAAATTGATAGAATAAGGCGTTAATTTGCGGAAATCCATAACTAAATAATTATGAAAATGTAAGTATTTTGCTTACAACTTCCGCTTAGACGAATGCATTCGTCTGTTTCGCATGCAATTATTATTTGAGGGAGGGAGAGCGGTGCTCTTTGCATGTGCCTGTGATTGTCCTCAGATTGTGGGTTACAGGTGGTGTAATTGGGGTTCCTATGCCGGCGTAACTAAGCGGAAGTTGTAAGCAAAATAATTACATTTTCATTTAAAATCTTTAACTCAAATTATTCTCAAACGGTTTCAGGTCCAGACGAAAACGAAATCACAGACGTCCCTTCGTTAGCGGGCTACCTGCAGCTAACGAAGCTCGACTGGCAGTACAAGACAGAGCCGACCTCTTACGCCTGCCTGGGCTTCAAGAAGAGGCGGTGCAGTTGGCCTAGAGGAAAGGTAACGATGATAATCATAATCAACTGACACATAAGTTCGCAGATGACCCTCTATCAATAACACGCCACTACACTTTGTAATATGGCTAGCGTTGGACGCTTCATTTGACAAATAGCGTTAACTTTTAACTGAGAGAGTATGTGTGGTGTCCCAACGAAGATCGAGCGGCACAGCAGTCTCCTTGGAGATCGCCAAGGATCACCAACCAAAAAAAAAGATACACGACGACCTTCTACTGTGGCACATTATCAAGCATATAAAAAAATTAAAAAGAGACTTTAATGACAAATTTTCAAAAATAAATGTGTTTTTTTTACTTGAAAGTTAATAATTTATTTAAAGGGAAATATTTAAGTATCTGCAGCCTGATAACTACAGCAGATACCCTTATATGGAAGTGCCGTACAAAGGGGCACGTAAAAGTTTGAACTTCTTAGGTTTTCTCTTTATCTTGATAGGCACATAAAGCTGCCTGAAACACCAGTAGTCGCACAACTAATCGTTCATATAAGCTATCATCAACCAAGTCCCATTAGCGTACGTAGTTAAAAGTGTACACATTTCACTACCGACACTACCGATACACAACACTTGACTGCGAATGGGTCACGCCGCTAATGTTAATGTATCTGCATTTTGCACAGTGAAAGGACGTGGCAACAGAATGCAATAATCACTTATAACATTTCATAATGTCATCAGCAGTATAAAAATGCAACTTCAATAAAATCCTGACCTAATTTGTAACCGATTTGGGTCTTGTTGCAGTTAAAATTGGAATAAAGATTCACCAAACCTTTTGTCTTATATAATGTAAATTGTCTTCGCTATTATTTATCGAGCTTCTTTGAATGTTTCAGGTCCTTGGCGGCTCAAGTGTGCTGAACTACATGATATACGTACGAGGGAACAGATTTGATTTCGACCAGTGGGAATCCTTTGGAAATCCCGGCTGGGGTTACCGAGAAGCCCTTAAGTACTTTATAAAGTCTGAAGATAACAGAAACCCTTACTTAGCTAATAGCAAGTATCATGGCAAAGGAGGATACTTGACAGTCCAGGAGGCGCCATGGAGGACGCCCCTTGTAGCTGCTTTTGTTGAATCTGGTGTTGAAATAGGTTATGAGAACAGGGACATCAATGGTGCAATACAAACAGGCTTTATGATAGCACAAGGAACAATTAGACGAGGATCTAGATGCAGCACAGCCAAAGCTTTCTTGAGGCCAGTACGAACACGGAAAAATCTAGACATCTCACTTCATTCACAAGTAACCAGAGTTCTTATTAATCCAATGACGATGAAAGCTTATGGAGTAGAATATATAAAACACGGTGTTAAAAGAGTTGTTTATGCAAAAAAGGAAGTAATTTTGTCGGCAGGTGCTATTAACAGTCCGCAATTACTAATGCTATCAGGAATAGGTCCTAAGGATCATTTGCGAGAAGTTGGCATTCGAGTTATAAAGGATTTGCCCGTGGGAGAAAATTTACAAGATCATGTTGGAGTAGGCGGATTGACATTTTTAGTTGACAAGCCAGTAGCAATCGTTCAAAACCGTTTCCAAGCATTTCCAGTGACCATGAACTATGTTGTTAATGAGCGAGGTCCAATGACGACTCTAGGAGGTTTAGAAGGTGTTGCCTTCGTTAATACAAAATATGCGAATAGTACCGGCTTATGGCCTGACGTTCAGTTCCACATGGCTCCTGCTTCGTTTTCTTCAGACAATGGGCAGGTTGTTCGAAAGATTCTAGGTCTTACTGATGAATTGTACGATACAGTTTACAAACCGATTGCGAATAAAGACGCTTGGACTATAATGCCGCTATTGTTGCGGCCGAACACAAGAGGTTACGTCAGACTGAAGAGTTCCAACCCGTTCCATTACCCGATAATGAATCCTCGTTACCACGAAGATGCATTAGATGTGGCGCGACTTGTCGATGGTATCAAAATAGCTATGAAAGTGGCGAACGCTTCGCCTTTTAAACAGTTTGGATCGAGACTGTACATGAAGCCTTTACCGAACTGCAGGCAATACAAATTCATGTCAGATGAGTACATTGAGTGCCAAGTGCGGACTATATCTATGACAATCTACCACCAATGTGGGACAACAAAGATGGGCCCAGTTTGGGACAAAGAAGCTGTGGTTGATCCTAGATTAAAAGTGTACGGTATAGAAGGTTTGAGAGTGATAGACGCTAGTATAATGCCGACAATAGTGAGTGGCAACACGAATGCCGCAGTGATTATGATCGGTGAAAAAGGTGCGGACATGATCAAACAAGATTGGTTAAGCGGTATGCGATGACAGTAAATAAACTCGAGAATAACTCGAAACTCGCTAGAAATTGTAGCTTTAAACATTGATCTAATTATTAATTGTTGATTAGCGTAAAAAGCAACTTTTTATACCTAAATTAATATTTAGTTACCAAAAACCAAACTTTTTTCATATTCGTTTTATTTGCCTTTGACATAAAATGTTTTCAAATAGTTTTTTTTATATCCTCATGTACTAGTATATCATCACAAGAAAGTTATTTTAAAGTTATCCAGTTGGGCCTAATTGAAAAATGTAGGAAAAAAGTCATCAAGCTACATAACACGGAATTTGCTTATTCGATGGGAAGTAATGTTCTCTGGACTTTCAATTTCAAATTCTTGAAATAACGGACAATTCATTTATAATAGAAAACTATTTTGTTTCTAATTCTACTACTTACGTTCTAGTCTAAGTGCTTGTACACATTGTAAAATATGTAAATATCGACTGTAATGTTATTTAATGATAAGTCTAAGCCATTTAGTGGGTGCGAGTAAGTACTTTTTAAATTAAATAACTTCTAAACTTTTAAAATCTTTAAAGGATTAGAAGAAGATCAATGTACGGCGATGATAATAAATGAATTCAAATTACAAATGAAATAAGTAGCAATATATGGAGACTGATATCCAACTTTAGTCCCCCAGTGGGTACAATTCCACCCAGACAGTGGATCGATATGTGAATGATTCCGATAATATAAAGTCATTATAATCGCCATACATTTTAGTAAACTTACAAAATGCTGTATTTAAATTATTAGGCACATTTTGAGGTGACTGCTTTATTATGGACCAATTATTTACGAGAAATAGTTTTTATCGAATAAAGTTTGCGTTTTGACACATTTTCTATAAGCAAACTGTCAACATGCCAAACTTACTTTTCTTTTAAAAGTAACCTGGCTCGTAAAAAATCGGCCTTGGATTTAAGGTATGAAAGGACATAGTCACAGTAAATAAAATATTAAATATCGTTTCAACTAATTTTGTTACGTTTTGTTATTGTTATAATACTGGTGCTTTTTAATGAAAAAAATACCTTATATCAATCTGCCTTTGATAGTTGGACAGTATTTACAATTATCAACTGTATTAAATTCACTTGAGCTTTGACTTTGTTTTCGAAATACCAGAAAATTATGTTAGAACAATTTATCAATAATGTTGTTTCACAATTTTATAAATGTTGGAAATGCTGTTATTTATACATACGTTACTGTTAGTTTACTTAGGGCTAGTTAAGTGCCATAAATACTCTACACTTGTTCATTAGCAACACATTGTTATCGTTTTTCACTCGGTACAGTCAACAGAACATCACCTACCGAGAATACAATTGTCATTAACAGAATTTCAAGTTAAAGCTTGTTTGTTTATTATATATTTTGAGATTTGAGGTAAGTTGGTGAGTTGTTGACTCTACCTTACTATTATGTTACCTGATATCCAACATTATATATAAGTTAGATTGTCAAAGTACGAGTACACTTAGAAAGTATAAGAAAAATAGAATTGTTAATATGTTCTAAAACTGACATACATTTTAAGATCTGGAAAAAAAACATTGCAAACAATAATTGTAAAACAGATAAATTTATCTATGAGATAATACTTCCGCTTTTTAATAGTAAACAGAAAATGGAACCAAGAAAGAAATGAAAAATGGTTTTTTTTCCCATATAAAAATCAACTGATCGACTTTAGTTTAGAAAAAAATATTTGCTATTATTATCTGGATGACGTAATAGAAAGATTAAAAGTTATAATAAAGGTAAAAAGAAGAAACACTTCCTTATTTGTATTTGTTTTTTGATCCCGATGTTATCCAAATGGAGCTGTTATTTTCTAATTAAACAGGACGTTACGCAAAGTCACAAATATATTGTTTATTTTTATAAACCTTTCAAACTCGCTCGATAACAAAACTGTATTTTGTCACCGTATATCTCCAGAGAAAGTTTATTGAAAAAGATTAAACCAGTTAATAATATGGTATTTTCAAGTACGTCAAAATGTACATATATATTTGGTTGTACTAATATTAATATCCCCGATTATAGTGTTTTGGATTGCTTGGTATAATATAATACTCTGTTAAAACCCAGTTATAAATTTGGTTTATGAGAAGTAATCTGGGTGCATAAGACAAAATCTAAGAAAGTTGTTCAATTCTATGCTACGAGAATACTCTTATAATTTGCACACGATTTGTAATGTTAAACCAATACAAAACCAACACTTGTTAATCTTTGCCAGATGACGCGAATTCATTTTGAATAGTTATTGGATCCGTAGATGCCATAGCGTCAGTCAACATAACATTGCCGACTTTAAAGTTAAATAGCGATAATTATTTTACCCAATACCACCCAATACTAATTAGTGTTGGGTAGTCTAAACCTAACTTATTTGTTCACGTTGTTGGTAGTAATTTTAACCACACAGTCGCTATGGATTGAGTGACTGTCTGTATCTCAAATTGATATTAATATTCCGCGATGATAAAAACCTGCTCCAAAGGTATGTGATGGTTTATATTTATTGTAAAGAAGCAATAAAAACAATTGCTAATTTATGTTAGCATACAATTGTATAGCGATTTAGTTTGTTATGCCACGTTTGTACCTTTTATTTTTGCGCCAAATACATATTTCATAGATATTAGTGTTTGTTTTATTTATACCTATCGCCTGTCATCGGCTTCGCACGAATACAATTCATATTGATTAAGATATACATTTAAATGTATACCATCTCTATTTAGAGGCGTTCGCGCGCGCGCGAAAAAACGTTATTTTAACAAGTTTATTGAAGAGTATGATTAAAAATACAAGCGCCTTACAACTGTAATTTTATTCACTCACTTCAGGCAATTGCCATGCTTAAAACATTTTTAAAAGAAAAAAATATAGAGAAACCCATAATAGGTTATGTTCATCCAATAATGTTACTGTCCTTAAGTAGTTATACATTTTTACTTCATTTAGTTATTTTAGTAATCAAGATTATTGTTGTCAGTAATTATATCAGTTAATAAAGTTTAACAATACCTAAACATAGCTAAAGTAGGTACAATCAAGTCCATTCGCTAGTTATAAAGCTAAATCCTCCTAAGTTCCTAGTAAATAACTAAACTAGTCTATACGAGCTATGTACATTTAGTAAATAAATAAATTTATTCCGCATATTTCGGAAATACTTTTTAACGATTAAAATGAAATATTGTACATACTTACATTAGGTATGTTTGATAAGTTTACATAGTTATATTTCTTGAAAAAAAAACGCAATTTGAATATTGTAAAGCCAATCTTTCTTGAAAAAAACGCAATTTGAATATAGTAAAGCCAGCGGATAGAAGATCCGCGCTCATACTAGCAATTTCATAAAGCGCCATCTCGTAATGCTTGTGGAAGGTACTTCTATAGTGGCTGATGGATGATACCGCTTTACTCGGTACGCCAACCCTGGTATTAAAATATAAATAAATAAGAGTTAAATGGAGTTAGTGAAAAAAATACCGTGACACATAGGTACGAGTACATAACATATACATTGGTAGCTAAAAGTTAAAGCTGTAACGTTTAAAAGCGTTATCCATAAAAAGCTTATTCAAGTAAACCTTAAGCAATAATTTAAAATGTTATATTTTTAAAGCAGATTAAATGTTGTTTATTTAAGCACTTCTTCTTTTCGGTAGGAATGGCTGCAATTTGGCTGTTTGTACGTATTCTTGCCTAAAGGTATAGAAAATATTTATATATCGCTTTGGGGTTCACCTGTAATGATAGTTTTAAGTTTGGATAAATAAATAAAATAAATAAATAAATAAAAAATTTGTTAACGCCTCTACAACGCTTTTTTTTTTAAACTTTATAAATCTGTAAAGCAATTTAAGAAATAACGTGCTTGTTTATATAGTTTTAATGCGTAATTGTTAGTTGGGACCACTGGCTAAATGAATTTAGACTGGTTGTCCTTTACAAATTGCCCTTTACAAAACTTTGTGCCCGTTTAAAACGCCACAAGAGTGTCAGGAACTAATTTTGTCATTGAAAGCAGCCGCGGTTGGGAGTGTTAGGAGTTGACCCTTTAAGTACGGAGCCATCGAGTACAAACCTTCCGTAAGTAGTAACGGAAAATAAACAACTGAACACTTAATCACCGATACAATTAATTACTTTACGTCAGAACAATATATAGTTAAAATATCTATGCGATTTCCCTCATTACTGGAATGGAAAAGTTCTACAGGATAGAGATTTATCTTTCACTAATCGAGGGTTAACCCCGACGAATCATCAATAGTGAAAGTCGTTAAAAGTTTAACTATTCTTAAAATATACGTTTGTTGTTCTGTATGTATATATACTAAATGGTGTAAGTAAAATAAAAAAAATATAAAAAAGCTATAATCCCATTAAAATAAAGATATTTTACAACTTGTGTTAAAAAAATGACCAAGAGTGAGCCAGACTAGCACACGAAGGGTTCCGTACCATCGTACACCATTGAACACTACATTATATGGCTCAGAAACAAATTATAGATAGTACGATACTTAACTGGTTTCTATTGTTTGCTGGAATAAGTTAAATTATATACTAGAAGACGGTTGTATGTATTGCATAGTGGCATAATAAGGTAGAGCACATACGCAATAGATACGTTTCTTGTAAGGGTATCGCTAACTTTAGCATTATTTGTTGTGATACCGGTCATAGTAAGGAATAAAACATCTATTGCAGTTAAAAGAAAAAAGACAAAGATACAGTCAGTCATACAGACAGCGGAGCCAGAGTAGATGGATACTGTGTGCACCCCTTGGGTACGGAACCCTGAAAAACAAAATTAAGATTAAACGAGTACTTTTTCTAAATATCATGACAATATAATAATTACAAACCTGTTCTCACGTTTTTCTTTTTATGCAAAAATAATAAAACCCTGTAGACGCTGCTCAAATTTTATAGCAGGCATAGTATTTTCATTTATTAATTACCAGCGGTTAGGTATTGCCCAACAATCTCTAAATGGGTAAATATTTCTTATAATGAACTTAGTTAATGATTTTCCATTTGACGTCTGTGACAATCTATTAGACTAGTATTTATTAAATGTGGTACGTTAAAGACCAGTTCAGAGTTTATTTTAACAGACAGTGTTGTGACAATAAGTGACAGTGTGAAATTATTATATAATTTTAAACAAGTAATAAATAATCATGTGCTTATATTTATACACATTTTTAAGGTGAATATTACATTTAATAAGGTTAGGTTTACTTATCAAGAAACAAATAAAGTTCAAAATATGTAGGTATTATCTCACTCAAATTTAAAAAGTGAAAGTTTGTATTTCTGGATGTTTGCTTAACGAAATTATCTGAAATTTGGCACACATACAGATAATGATCTAGCTCAATTTTCTATTCATTTCTTTCGAATAAATTCTAAAATCTGGGCAGACAAAATCGCGTGCAAAAGCTATAGCTTATAAAGTATGTTCTTCTCAATTCAATTGTTTTGTACTGTGATCTATTTATGTCCATTTTATAAAACGATGCAACCAACATTTTAAGCATGCAATCTTGACTTAACTCTAAGCATAAAATTAAGTTTTACATGTTTAAACTAGTAAAGGTCTTTAATACTTGTAGCTTACTTTTGCCACCATCTTGAACATTTATTGAAACAGTGAGCATGTCCGTGCCGTCGACGTCACGGTTACGCTCGTTTTATCGATAAAGGTTCACATTTTGACAAAAAATATGCGATAAATCGCTATATCATACCGTATCATATCGTGTTTTGTTGCTCATGCTAGAGGGGCAAAGAGTATTTTTTTTACTGCCTACAAGACATTACTGACTGACGTTATAAAAAGGTATCATTCGGAAAACCTAACAAATGAGCAACTTAGAGGTCGATCATGACGTAGATAAAACTTACAAAAACACTCATTTTGGATGCGTAGTAATAAAAAAGACCATCAAGACATTTTACCATCATCGTTCCTCTTTTTTATGCTTGATACTAAAATAGAAGCAATTTTTAGTCTTTTGTTTTGTACTTATATGTTTTTTCCGGCAAGGGACGATTATTATTTTTTGTCATTACACACAGTGCATTAAATCGTGTAAAACTTAACAACTGGTTTATTGTTAAAGGAAACTGTTAAAAAATATTGGTCGTTTTAATGTACCTACCAGTCTCTAACAAGCATTAAACAATGTCAAACTAAAAAAAATTCGAATGGCAGCTATAGCCAATTTTAAAAAGCATAAAACCATCGTAAAATAATTTAGCGAAAGAGTATAAAGAAACAGACTAATTTTGTCTGACTGTTTCATTCACTATAAGCAGTAAAAAAGTGTTAGTTTAGTAAGTTGTACACTAGCTACAATTTGTAATTTAGATAACAGTTCTGGAAATACTTTATCCCGTGCTTGCGAGTTATTATATTTTATGAATTTAGGAATACAAATGCCAGCAGAAAATTCCATTACATGGCTATAACAAGTTAATTTAACGCTTAATTATTAATTAGGTGCATTTCAACACGTTATTTAACTAATCTATCAAAGCCCACCCGTATTGCGTTATTTTAAACAAAGTCATTTCACCTATTCGATATGATCTGAAGTGGAGCGCCATAATAGTACATAATAGCAATGAATTTCCATAAAACTTTGCTGGTCGACTTTGCTTTAAGGTTGTCAAAATAATGATGACATCACAGGCATTTTTGAGTAAAAGTAATTTGTGACAACTTTTCAGTGTAACATGCCTCATCACACCGTCTCTTGCGACCCGCGGATCGTTTTCCGAAGCCATCGCCGGTTTTCTTCGAGACTCAGATCGGGTGCTGAGTGGAGAGCCACCTGATGTATCAAACATTCTGCCGGAGTACGACTTTGTCATCATCGGTGCTGGCACCGCTGGGTGCGTGCTGAGTAATAGGCTCACTGAAGTTAGGGACTTCAAGGTGGGTTTTATTTAATTTTATTGAATCTGGCACGATTGGATATTCTGAACGAGCAACTTCTCAATGATTTTATATCCAAGGCGAACCTATATTCTTCATTTTGAGTTATTTATTTAATATGCATGACACATGGGACAAAGTTATATGAAACGAGATCTTAAATAAAGCAATGATTATACAACATGTAACTCCAAATACGAAAAACCTCTTAAAACCTCTGAAACCCATTAAAACCCGTTTTCGGCCGCTTTAATTCCGAGGACTAAAAGCAGCTGAAACGGGTCCGGGACTCCGGGTAAGCCCGGATTCAATCCGTCGCGTCGCTCAATCAATAAGGTCGTTTCTAAAAAAATCCGGCCGGAACAACTGCTTATAGTCCTTAGAGGATGATTAAGCTGATTTAATACAGCTTTTATATAAGAGCAACAGCTAAACAAAACTAAATATCACGTGCTTAAAAGTGGATATGGGTCATCGTATTTCATTTTTTGTGATTCCAATGATTTTGTAGGATTTGGGCTCTGAATCAATCCCTAGGTCTTGCGTATTTGGAGTTATAACGATGCTCAACATAATATCTGATAAAGGGTTATGGTTTTGACCCTAAATCATAACGAGGAAAAATTTCTTAAGTAAAGAAAATTGACGCAAAATAAATAAAAGGTCAATTGAAGCAGTCATAGTTCAGTAATCCTAACAATAGAATTGTGATTGAGGAAATTGTGATAAATCCACATATGGCACTTTAAAAGCTCATAGGAAATGCTATCAGCTTATGTCAATGCCAGACATACATACTAATTCCCTCACAGGTGTTTAAGTAAAGCTCTGGGAATGATAAGCTTGCTTCGGTTTTGTAGGGTGGTTTTAGCAAATCAAAAGCCAATGCGCGCCTTTTGCAGAGCACTCTCTCTCTGTCAGGTTTAGATAGAAAAATGTGTCAGAGGACTCAGAGGCTCAGAGGTTAAAAGAGTGTGTTGTTCGATCATTCCATGTCTCTGTCTTAGGGTTGTTGTCTGTCTTAATATCAGTATTTTAGGTTCCTCATTATATCAGTATTTTATCTGGTTGTAATCATATCTCAAAAACAAACAATCCTTGTTATTAAGAAGCATAAAATAAATGTCATTTAAACTATTAATGATCTGTCTGCTATTTTCATGAAAATTTAAACTTATATGGCCTTACTAGAAAAAAGATAGACTAGCGTTAAACACTTGTCTAAAATTAATCAACCAATTTGAAATGTTGACACATCTGACATTCGAGACATATTACTAACAGACATTTTAAATTGGGTGACTTATCTGTAAACAGGTGTTCAACACTAGTCTATCTTTTTGTAGTAAGGCCGATAGCCTTTAAGCTTCGGACTAAACCAGAAGCAAAATTAGAAACTGAAAGAAGGGTCGTAGAATAAAAAATATACATGCGTATTAATAAAAATCTTTTCTTTTCCCACTTAGTCATCAACTTTTACAAAATGACGAGCCAATTCAAAATTGCAATTTGCTAAACAGTTACTAGGTACCTACACACAAAAACGCTATTTATTAATATCTGGTTTTTCTAATTACAATCTCATTTATTATGATAATAGTATTCAAAATAACGCATCTTATTAAATTCTGAAGATCATTTTGAGGTTTATACAAGTATTGTGATGAAAAATACATCGAGAATTCGAAAACAATATACCTTTTTTTTTAAATATGGCATTGTAAATGCTGTCGAAGTTATTGTTATCACACATTGACTGGCGTTTTGTGTCCCAGAAAATGTTAAATAGTTGTAGTGCTGTCAGGCATAACAGTATTATTTAACTTTGAAAACATAAATAAAACATAAAAACCAAGCTATTTTAGTTGTTGTTGTAATTCTTTGGTTGGTTTGTAAAATTGAAATCCCCAAGTCTATGAAAGGCGATTGACAGCCCACTGTGTGACACTAAAAATGCCCTTAAGGAACGTCTGAGTATCTTCCGAAACAATTGACTTTAAAGCCCATGTTGCTCATCCAAAATGTTACAAACAAATTAATGATGTCAACATATCTGGCACATTGGCAATACAACTAACCTAGTTAACCATTGTATCTTTAATACAGGTGCTGCTGATAGAAGCTGGTGGCAGCGAGCAGATGTACATGGACATCCCAGTACTGGCCACCATGCTGCAATTCACCGATGCTAACTGGAACTACTTCACGGAACCTCAAGTAAGATAAACCTCTTTTCTTAATTCCACTTACTCATACAGCCACAAACGCAGGTCTGTATAAGGAAGTATGTAAGGTAAAAGTGTAATAGTATGTGTGTAGATTTAAATGTTAAAGGATAAAGGTAATTCTAAAGTCTAAACTAAAGAGCGAAATCTCTAAGTCGGCTACCAATATTTTAGACTTAGTACTCTTTCACGATAATGGAACATCTTTTAACGTGGGTTTAACAAAAGCAAAAAATGTCATTACTTACAAAAGTCGATATCGGTTCGGCCAAAGTATTTTTTTTTACTTTCACTATAAAATTGTAAAATTCGGTTATAGTCAAGAAATGAAATACAAACCTTCTGGTTATCGCCCCCTCCCATGTCAACAGATTCAATACAGACAACATTTCTCAGAAAATGATATATTGCAACTAATTCTACGCTTCTATTTCATACTAATTTGTATACAATAGAAGCATAGAATAAATAACTATGAAATCGTTTCTATTCTAAAGGATTACAATCGATTTCGAAATGGGTATTGAAATCGATGCATACGTGACGACCATCGCATGCGCACTGACAGCTCCGATGCGAGTATCGATCTGCGTATGGCATTGAAACATTTTTTGACTAATTCAAAAATCCAAAAAGGTTGTATAATATTAACAAAATCAAGTTAAAAATGTTTTTAACAACGTTATGACATCACTTTTGCCCATAAAATGGCGCAGGTACAAGGTAAAGCTAAGACACTGCGATCAAAAACAGGATAATGGATTAACGGGCGGCCCTGAAAATGGCACTGATTGACACAGCAAATATGCTTTTTAAATTTCTTCTTTTTGTTTCTTTATTCCTTAGGTTTTAGATGTTTGATTCCTTGTCAACAATGTGCGTACACAGTTTTGTGGTATTTTTGATTACCTACGAATGCTACTGTTACTAACCATAATTTCATAAATAAGAAAGTTTTAATAAATTGTTGACAGAAAGTCGGTGCGAATATCACATTTTAATTCTCCATGGCTGGCACCGATCAAAAAAATAAAATAGGTGTTTTTCTTTTCTCTTTAAAGGCGATTCCCGCGTTTAACCAGTCATTGTTTAAATATAAACTGTTTTGTTTAAATATAAACTAAATATAAATAAATATTGGACAACATCACATACATTGCTCTGATCCTAAGGTAAGTAGCGAAAGCACTTGTGTTATATAAATCAGAAACAACGACGGTACCACAACACCCAGACGCGAGCCAATATACAAAAGTTCGTTTTCTACATTGACCCGACCGGGGATCGAACCCGGAACCTCAGAGATGGCGGCGCCATTTAAAGTCCGGCGTGCTCGCCTCTCGGCTACGGAGGTCGTCAAAACTGTTTTGTTTAAATATAAACTGATTTCATAATTTCATCCCGGTAAAAGGACAAAGTTCGGTATTTTGACACCAATGCCAAAGGTATCGTGACCTCTCCGTTAAAGATTCACAGCCACACGTGACTCTAGCTAGACTCTAGAGGTCAATAGAAACTTAGTGGTCGAGTCACGGCAGGAAACTACTAAACGATAAATTGATCCGAGAGTGACATTATAGGATAGGAGGATAAATGAAGAGCCATCCTTACTATTTTAGTTAGATATCGATAGCGTTTGTATCGTCGGTGTTTTTGATTTCTATAACACTAGTGCTAAAGCTACTTACTTTAGAATCAGCGCAATCTATGTAATGTTGTCCAATATTTATTCGAGAGTCGAATATGCTGCAACTGTAGACGTTTACATCTGCTTATAATTGCTTCTATCAATTTCTATCAGGCAATGAATTTTAAAAACCGACAACATTACTTGTCATTAAAAAATATAACACAAAAACGTCGCGTCATGTCAGTTAATTTCATAGGTGCTTGGTCGCTTCTTAACTGCAAAAAAAGTTGAAATGTGTTCCATTTTCAAATTAGCAAATAAATATCTGTTTCGGTGAACTGGTTTAACTTAAGGGGGTGCCGTTCGAACTAAAACTTCGGAGAGAGCCGATCGGGCCCGTACGTGAACACTCACACATAGAAAAATAGCTTTACAGAGTAGGCTGAACGACAGAGTAAACATTACCTGCTAATTTTTTCTTAAAGAAAAAAATAATGTAAAGAAGTAAATGCAATTTAAGATCATACATAATATTTAGTTTATAAATACCTACCTAAACTTTTGTTCTAAATAATATTTACAAACTTTATTATTAATTAACGAAACATTGTTTTTATTTAAAGCAAACCTAGGTTTTAAATTGCAGAAAAGGTATTTAGGTAATAATGTGAAACACAGGCCAGTTTAATTGAACATAGGCGATCTAAATAATAGAGTACACTATTTTTATTGTTCTAAATTAATTTTGAGTAATCATTGACAGGGATAGCCTTATTATTCCGAGGCATACTAACTAATGACCACAGCACACCAGTGTGCCGCGGTACACAATTTGCGGAATACCGTCAGCTATGAGTATGTAATTAGTTTTTAATGTACTTTTGAAGGCTTCTACTATCATTATGGCAGTTGACTCCGTACCGCTAGATGATCCAGAGTAATTTTTATGGCACACATGCTCAGGTACTTCAAGATTGCAATTCTAAGCTCACGCGCATACCATACACTATTCATTTTTATCAGCAAATGTAGAGAGCTTTTTCTGTAGCCAATGATAATTGCAGCTCCTGATAAAGTTATTTATGTTTTTCTATACGACCTCTTACTCCAACAATGCATGATGACCTCTTACTCCAACAATGCATGATGGAGTAAAAGGCTACAACTGTTATCATCGGTACGCCACATGCATTCACGTCACCATTTTTAATAGCCACTCAAATTCTTCTCTGCTCCCTTTTTTTTGCTATTTCCTCTATGACTTTCTCTTTGGCCAGCTCCCAGAGTTCACATACTTTAGCATGACATTTAGCATTAAAGATTTTCCGATATGCAGGGTATATCAAGAGGATTTTTGACATACTCGAGGGCATCTACTCCCATACCTATAGATATAAAATAATGTTACTCGTGATTGTGTGTCAGTTCTTTGCTGCTTTGAGGATTTCTACAACTCTCAAATTTAATTTTGCACACCATGTAAAAGTAGTAATGAAAACCATTTTTGTTTTCTCTAAAAAGGCTTTAGACCCCATCCATACGCTGCGACAAGTTATACAGAAGACAGAAAAGTATAACTTGCCACAATGCTTAGCGTTTGTGGACTATGACAAGCCCTTCGCTTCGATCGAGACTTAGGCAGTACTACAGTCTCTCCAACTGCGCAATATTAACTATAGGTACATCGAGGTGCTGAAGTGTTTATATAAAAACGCCACCATGTCGGTCCGAGTGGAGGAGCAGAGCACGAAAGCTATTCCTAGTGTTCCATATAGGTTGGTTCCAACCAGCAGATCTGGAATTCACTGTGGGAGTCCTATGTTCAGCTGTGGAGGTTCAATCTCATTAACCTGCTTTCAGAACAGGGTAAAGAGTGGCAGGATAATCACACATTAAAGGTTATGGTGTGATAACAACGAAATGGCTACGTTCATAGGTATATAAATGTACTGCCATTACATATTTTAAGATTATTATTCGCAAACGTATTGGGCTACAAAAAATAATAAAGAGGTCAGATTAAAGATCACATATCAATAATAATAATAATAAAGCTCTTTATTCTGGTATTCGAGATAACATACACATTGTTGGTAACTTAGCTTATAGAATATCTTTAATCTCAGTGTGCCTCTTGACATAGGCCTCCTCTAATAGTTTCCACTGAGGTCTATCCTGGGTTACTCGCCTCCACCTTGGGCCAGCAGTCATTTTGATGAGGATGACATCAAAATGACTGCTGGCCCAAAGATCACATACCCGTTACAAAATCAGATTGTCGTGCTTCGACGTAATTTGTACAAAATCAACACCAATTTCCACAAAAAATGTTTTCCCGGCGGATCACCGACTACTGTCTGTACATTTTACGCGAGGCGCAAGAGTGTTAGCGGCAAGTTAAAGATAAAATTTATCTGGACATAATTAAAACATCTATTGCTATAATATTACGTTTTTATTTCAAGTGACGACTATGTCAAGTTTATTTGGTTTGTATTCTGATTAATATTTAAATGGTTTTCAGCGCATATTGAAATAACGTAATATTTTACAGAACATCAAAGTGTGGCTAGTAGTGTTTGGACACGACAAGTTATTGAGAAGCCGATGTTACAATTTAATTTTACTGAAAATAGATCAACCCCCTTTACTTAATAATCCTCAGCCTTTGTGTAAAAAGTCTCTCGAAGCCAATATTTACACTAAATAACGTAATAGGTTTACATACAATTATACATTTTTACTGAAGTCCATTCGACAGGTTACAGTGCCACTTTTTTGAGAACAACCCATAATGATTATTATCCTAAGAGTTCTTAGCCATATTTCATGAAAATATTTTTAGCCGTTTAAAGAGCATCAGCTCTTTTCTAGTTGCTGCGGGGATCTGACTAATTTTCTTACGTCCGATCGATTCGAAATTTTGTACCGTGTTACTTTAATGATATTGAAAGTTTATGGTAGGGTAATGTAACTATGACCTGATCAGCCGTTTGATTGAAGATCATTAGCTCTTTAGTAGTTGATGAGAGGACCTGACCACCTTCCACATCGATTTGAAATTTGGTACCGTGTTATTTCAATGATATTGAAAGTATATGGTAAGGTAATCAACACCTAGGCTAGGTGATGTTAGATAATGTCTGAGCCCTAGGGTTGGTTGTAACAAAAATTAAATAAAAATAAAATTTAACTATTGATTGAGATCAGAAAATCTTTAAAAAATATATATTCATTTGGCACTTGAAAAATTTGTCAATTCTGCTAACGTCTCAGTAGCTTAGTTGGAAAAGCACTCACCCGGTATGCAATGGTCCAGGGTTCGGGTCCCATCTGATCGGGACCACTAAAATTTTATAATACCTACTTGAGAAAAATCTATTTTCCAAGTAGGTAGGTATTATAACATTTTAAATAAGCCCGAAATAAAAATATGCACCGTTTGCTTATAATAAATCTCACAGCTGACGAAAAAGTGAACGAAACATTGAATTTACAATTTTTATTATTATTTATACATTATTGATGACATCCATAATTATCATAGACTCTTTTATATTTTAGCTAGATACCTATTGGTTTGCATGCTCTGCGTTTGCACTACTCTGTACGGGATAAGACTTGACATTTAAGTTGAAAGACAGCAAAAACACTAAAATGTACTGCAAAGTATAGATTTGTAACACGGCTGCCTTTAGTTGGGGACATCGGGGAAGAATTCGGGGATCATCAGCTGGCAGGCTGGCTAGAAATAATATCTGTGCTTCATGTGCTTGACCCCCCAAGGAATTTATTGAAAATACGCATCACACCATTCAATTAAGTGCGCCTAGTAAATTAATAAGAGCAATGTTTCCTTTTAAAATATATCAGGCGTTTGTGTTTTAAATTTAGAAATCTTAAAATATTCATATTTTTTATATTTATACTAAATTTTAAGAAGGGGGCGGTCTGCGGAATTGCAATACAAACATTTTCATGTGAGAATCATTGTTTAATGCGTAAAATTGATAAAGTAATCGAAAAAAAATGATTTTAGAAGTTATTACCTTTCATGTGTATTTTTTTTATTTTAAAGGCATTTTTTTCAAAATTTCAACAAGGCGGCGACCTAGATCCAGGATCAGGCTAGCCTACAAAAGTGGTTTTAATGTATTTAATCAATTCAGCGTCTAGAAAAAGTGATATAAAAATACCTTAATTTTCACAATTTCGTGCAATACACTCTTAAAAGTGTGAAACAAATTAAAGAGAAGTTCCTAATTTCTTTTGACATTAAACTCTTTTTAAGCGTCCTCGCGTGTCTAGTCTAGGCTGGCCTTCTGGGCCACTGCCAGCTAGAAGGCGACTGTATGATCTAACCATTGTCGCCGCGTCATTATAATATCTACGTTCGAGAGAGGGTCATTAGTTGGTTAAAGAAATCGTTATAGTAAAAACTATGACTAAAAGTTGCCCTTTAAATTGTGAATAATGTTGACCGTTTTTATTAGTCTGCCTAGTGGTGAAATGAGAACCACGCCTATGTCACTGTTAATTTCTATTTTTGGTACTTTTAATTTTAAATCTTCACTCAACGAAGTTCCGTCAGGTTTTTTTTAAAATATAAATATATGAATTTTGGTGTTCACACTTTACTCATTTATTTGTGTAGGTTGGATATTATATTATATTCATTGAATCAAAAAGGAGTAGGGCCCTTTCGTACTTGACGCTCACAAATCGGATTTGAAAACGTTAAATTTATGGAATACTAGTTTAGTTTGACTTAATTTGCTATTAAACAATGTAGTTGCGTAATATTTATGAAATAGTAAGAACAATGGTAAGTACTAAGTGAAATGTAGGATGACTTGCTCGAATGAAAAGGTATCGTGTTTCCTCTTCCTTCCCTTCACTTTCACCCAATCCTCGAGAGTTGACAGGACTTGTCAGTTCATACAACTGTAAGTAAAAAATCACTTACATGTTACGTGACTAAAATGGTCTATATTGCTGCTTCATAAGTGCTCTGTAAGTTTTCGATGTCTGCACATAGAACGGTCCACATCCCTGATCTAAAATGATGTCGTTCATCTGTCTAAGAGTTAAGGATCTGATAGCAATCTCACCAAATGCAATGCTGTATTTTTGTAAAACTGGTCACCCACATCTAGGCTCATGGCAAAATGTGGGGTACATTTTGCCTAGAAATGGAACTAGAAATGGAACATACAGCGCTAGGAGCAATAAGGGTCTGTTGCAAACTGAACTATTTAACATATGAAGCACTCAAGTTGATCAGCAACGATGACAATGTGTGCATAGGCATGTGACATAGGCTTTCTTTAGTCATAATTGTAGAAAAACTAATTTTAAGTTGATATAGCTGCACTAAGAGCTCTCTCTCTAATTTTATTTTATTCACTTAACTTTCTTAAGCTGTGCGTTTTTGCAAATATCTTATTTTACATGTGTTTTATTTAGTTATACGTACGCATGCAATTTATAGATCCTTAAAAGGATTTTCTTGCCACAGCGAGGCAAAGACAAATAGAGCGCTGTCTAGAATCGCAAAAAGATTGTAATTAGGCAAAAAAGCGCCATTATTATGCAACTCTCATAATCTGAGAAAACGACCCTTGTGTAATAAATAAAACGTGTTTTTGCAATGATTTCAGCTATTGTTGACCACAATAGATTCAGATTCAGCAAGCAATCCTTAAGATGTGTAGTTTATCATGATTAAAACAAATTGAATACTCGTATTACCGCCAAGCTTTTTAAGGACGTGCCTGCCCGCACTGCTGGATGCCTCGCTTAGCGCCTAGCTTCTTAGCGAGGCCGCCAAGACTGCAGACACCCCGTGTCAATTCAACGAGTACTTTTTTTTGTATATTTATATGTTAACCAGTGTGAACAAGCTGTTTCGATAGATAGATTTACCGTGCAAGTCACTTTGACGACTTATAGTAGAAAGAGGTAAATAATCATTTTGAGCCGAACCAAGTGCGAAACCGGTAAACCAATAAAAATACTAGCATAATATGTACTTCACCATTTTAATTGTAATTCAATTGGATACCTGTTAAACTTTTCATATCAGTTTCCTTTCCAACTTATCTAGAGTAGAGCCACTGTTCCTGCAATTTCAATTGTGAAAGGTATGAATCATTTTTTTACCAATTACTTAAGTATGCATATGCCCCGTTGGCATCATATCATTAACAATCATAAAATTTAAAAATACGCGAGGTTGTTTTAACTACAAGAGCAGATGGTATTTTAGTGTCTTAATTTACTTGCTTGTTACTTTAGCAAACTTTAAATACATATATTCGTTTTTTTTTTTTTACAATGATTCAATCATCATATTTTACTACAATTTTAGCCTCTCTGATCCAACTACAGCTTATAAGCCTCCTTCTTAGAGCGCCATTTACTACTAGTCCTGTTATCTGCTATTCCAGAAGATTCTTTTTGGAGACCTAGACGTCTTTTTCCCATTAGCATCCCATGAAGGGGCCATAAATAATTTATGCTCCAGAAATTTACATCAAACGTCTAAAGAACTAAAATAACATCGAACATCTTTATGTTTACGCGGTACCCAAGGACAATTAATTTTGCAGAGACGCGCACAGCGTACCTAGACATAATCCAGAAAAAAACAAACATATAGTTAGGCCAGAAAATTAGCCATAGAAAAACTTATTAAAAGTATAACTCATCATTATTTTTTCAATGCATATATAATTATATACCCTTTAAACCAAGTGTTACTATTCTTTTGAATATATCATAGCCTATTTCTGCTTTCTACCACTACCAGTTCTGACATACGGACCGGACCGGTCAAAATTATAAGGGTTGTATGACATCGAAACAGTTGCAAGTTGAATATTAATAGCTGGTTTCAAGCTTTGAGTATTTAACAAACGTTTCAAGGGATCAAAGACGACTTTTCGAAACGAAAAGGTCATGAAACTTTTTGGTCTTTAATTTTTACTTTAGGCAAAACGCGCGACCTCTTTACGACCGCTGTTTTTAGTGATCTCACCGATCATTTTTTTTTATTTATTTGCTGAGTTAAGGAAACCCTAAATATAAAGGTCCATAAATCATAACATAACATAGCAATACATTGCTTTTTATATTTTGTTGACAATGTTTAAGTATTTCAGCGTGTTCTTTGCATTTAACATAGAACGAATAAGTTTTACCAAAATGACAATTTCACTAACAATACATAGAATCGGAAGTCTAAACGCTGTCCCACGGCCACATAACACGGTCAATGGCAAAGATATAAGCTTTTTAACAAAAACATTAAACCGCCGAAAGTTAGCTTTTTAGTTTTAATTTATTTTTTTGTTAAAAATCTTTTATTTAATGTTTTTCTGTGGATATAAGATGAGCATTAAAATCTGAGAGTGAACAATAAATCACCCCTATTTTCCCACCCTTAGGGTAAGTTATATTATTTCAAATTTATATGCGAAAAATTTCGAGGTACCCTATCTAATATAAAAAGAATTATCAAATTCGGACTACTCTGTAAAAAGTTATGCGTGGTCAAACATTACAATCAGTGAGTAAACAATTAATCATCCCCTGTTTTCCTACACTTAGGGTTGTTTTTTTTCCAAATTTATATGGTACCCCTTTCGGACTATACCCTTTCTAATAAAAAAAGAATTATCAAAATCGGACTTCTCTGTAAAAAGATAGGCGTGATCATACATAAAAAACAAAAAATATATACGCGTCGACTTGATAACCTCCTCCGTTTTTTTTCGTCGGTTGAAAATTTACTTTTATCAGGACAGTATTCAACTGATGATACAAACTTTTTTTGTTTTCATAAACAAATTGATTAAAACACAAGTAAACGAATGTAAACACTATAAATAATTACGTGTCAATGTTAAACCGTATCAATTAGAATACAATCTGGCCCATCAGCCTTCGTACACGTCATTATAATGCAGCACGCGGCTTGACGTCAAAGCCATTACTGACGGCATTCCGCTGATATGACTCTTCAAATCGTAATTTCTTCGATTTACTTGGGTAAAAAGATTTTTATAATATTGAATGTTACTTTTGTGGCGTTATCAAGTAATGTTATTACTACCAGGCAACAAATGGTCCGAGATACTTGGAAAGTTCCTGAGTTAATTAACTAATAGGAGTAGGTGCGACACATTCAGCGAAGCCGGGTTTGGCATTAGAGCAAAATTTGTTTTTATTTTCATCATGGATAATTTTAAGTGCTTCGTTTAAGTACATTACTCAATTTTTTTTTAGTAATTAGCTTGTTCGATGTACAGACGTTCAAAATGTAATACGAAGATATACCACAAGTTTTTTAACTGGACACTAAGCAATATGGGTTTTACCGAAGCACTTTGGAACGTGTTTTTGCGATAGCATTATAGAACACTTGGAAGACTTTCCATGAACAAAGAGTTCTTATAAATAAAAACCGGCTAAGTGCGCGTCGTGCCACGCGCAGTATAGGGTTCCGTCGTTACCACAATCTATTTCAGGAATTAATCCATTTAAGTCACTTTTAATGTTTTCTTCTTAGGATTTTTAAAATGAATAAGTTGAACGACTATTACTCTTAAACTAACTGATCTATATTAAACGTTAAAAAGCACTACTATCATGATTTTCTCTAGATTTTTCAAGCCAATAGTTTAGCTTATAGAGGTCGGACGCCGTGCTCGAACAAAAATTGCCACTTTAAAGTTTAATATTTCACAAGCGGATCAATAAATCGAAAAATAGTGTTTGCAACCCCGAACCCATTTTAAATTTAATCCCCACGTTACATGTATGCAAGCTCCGCTAACACAAATGTTTTTTTTTAAACCTATAAAACCAATTTATTTTTGCAAATAGGCTTAAACTTAGCACTTTTACACGTCCCAATATTTTTTCCCTACCACTGCTTAAGGACAAGTTTGGGCTAGCTCCGAGAAGAAGCAGCGCAAGAAACTCGGTCACTATTGTCAGTCTCTTTTTTATATATTCTACCACTTTGTCGGCGTGATTGATATAAAAATCTCCATAAAATTACAGCTCTCTAGGGTCAACAATCTCCAAGCAAAACCTCGGAAGAACAGACAGACAGACGCTCCTCGGAAGGACTTCAGAACCCTAAAAAGATCAGTTTTGTTAGATTAATTGTCTACGCAGCAATCTTTTGTACTTTGTAACATAATTTTCAACTTAATAAATTAATTATACTGTAACAAAAAATATGGTTTTAGACATTGAAATATTAGCAACAAAGATACATCGATCTCTACACGAAACAAGTTTACGGAACAAGGTTATTAAAGTACACAAAAAATAACATTTATTGTACTTTGTTACAGACCAAACTAAGTACATATACATACAAACTTACCAATAAATAAAACTGAAGTCTGTAATATCAAAATAACAGTTTTTTACTAATTGCATGCATGTATCTATTTTAAATGTTTTCAACCGACGAAAAAAAACGGAGGAGGTTATCAATTCGACGCGTATATATATATATTTTTATGATCACTTATAACTCATAACTTTTTACAGAGGAGTCCGATTTTGATAATTCTTTTATTATTAGAAAGGGAATACCTCCAACTTTGTTGCATATTGATTTGAAATAATATTACTTACCCTAAGGGTGGGAAAATAGGGGTGATTTATTGTTCACTCTCAGATTTTAATGCTGATCTTATATCCACGGAAAATCATTAAATAGAAAGCTTTTTAACAAAAAAAAAATAACCGCCGAAAAACTAAAAAGCAAAAAATAATAAACTTTTTTTCATTTAACCTTAATAACTAAGTTCCTTAACTAATGTAAGTATAACTAATCAGCTCTTTTTGAAGTCCGATTTCAAAAAGAGCTGATTAGGTATACTTACATTTATTTTTGCTTTTCAGTTTTTCGGCGGTTAATTTTTTTTGTTAAAAAGCTTTTATGTCTGTCCAATTTGTTTGTTTTGGCTAATCTTCGAAACAGCCGGACTGATTTTAACGGGCCTTTCACTGGCAGATAGCTAATAGCACAAGGAGTAACTTGGGCTAAATAATAGAAGTAGATTTAGCCTACTTCTGCATGTCGTATCGATTTGAAGCTTTGTAAGATTGTGCCAATTGTATGACAATACAATTATATGATACCAATCTGATAATAGAGTCTGATTGGAATACATTGGAATACACGTAAAAGTGTGCATTACAGTTTTTAGTAATTCCATTATGGTTTACAATGTCACAGGAGTCAAGCTCGACAGCAAAATTTGGTATCTTATATTACGATTTTAGTATTATGATTCGAATATTTTTTTACCTTGTACTTAATACCCGGTTGTTTTTGGGACGCGCTATACCTGAGACCATGAGAATGTCGAGTTTCCCTGGTTAGTACTTTATTATATACTTACTATATTGGGTCTGACCATCTTAACCCTGGACATAGAGGCATCAAACTATTGATAAAAATATGCACTATACTACACATCAACTGTCTAGGTCTTTAAGTAAGTATTTACCAGCCTTGTGTAACGTGGTGCCTGACATCAGATGTTTGCTGCTAGCATCTTTCTGCATATCTAAACCCAAGACAATTTAAAAACTAAAATCACCCAGTACTTAAAATAAAACCTGAGACCCTACGCCACTCAGTTCGTCTATCACTTACTAATTGACACATGATTTTGGGTCATGGTAGTATCACATTTACCTGAATAAGCAGGTTTACCAGAGCTGGAATCTGAATAACGATACAATACTCGCAGCTTATAAATATTTTACGTAATAAAACGCTTCCTCTCTCCTAGCTCCTAAGTTGCGTGCCCGACAGGGTTGTCGGGCTTGTCCCATGGACCCCTATACGCTGGTCTCAAATGGTTTTCTAATATCTATGTACATTATGGTTTTGCAATACATTATTGGGTATTGAAATCCCAGGGTACGTATTGTTTATTATAACAGAATACCCAAATAATAATATCTATGGTAAACTCCTTGTCTGTGGTAAAATTAATGAATAAAGCCTGTTTGTTACAAAGCTATCTACTGTTTTATTAGTACGCACTGGAATCCGATACCACAGATGTAAAGCCAGACTTTGACCACCGCTCGTGCCGTGCTAACTATACCTACAATACCTGCAACTGATATCCTTATACAGAAATACGTAAAAAGAATGTGGTCTCCCAGGATACCTTCGCCCACTGACCTTGCTCTTACAGACAAGCCAAGGTCAACGTTGTTGCCGGATCTTTTAATATGTACCTTTAATTTTAATATAGTGTGCTATAATGAATCAATATGTTATATTGGGGAGCCGCACTATATGGGTACAAAATCAGAAAGACAGAGAGAGAAACACGTGAGTATTATGAGCTTGTGTCATACAACTAAGTTCTTTGAACTTGGTTTAAAAATAAAGAGATTAGTTATTTAAAAAAAAACCCTAGCTCTAAAAAAAAACTAGAGCATGCCCCAAAAAAGTTTCGAATGTTTCGGAAGTATGAATAGCAATAAGCACACTTTTATTTTAAATTGGTAAACAGTTTGCCTTTCAGTCTAATTCGCTAATTCGCAAAACCCGCTTTAGGGATGCACTCTAACTGAACTTCCGATCTTAAAACTCTTTTTGGGACATAATAATATTACCATTAAAATTGATAGGTTACATACAGGTCTTGCAGACGCTTTCAGGATATTCTTTCGTATGAACAACAAATAACGTTTAATATGGCAGCAATATCAAAATCGCAAATACAAATCATATCCTTTATCCATTTTATACATCGTCGAGTTTATGATAGTTTTTTAAGAATGAAAAAAAGCGTTTTTTATTGATTCGTTATGCATATCATTCATTAAGAAAATCATGTTTACATTTCTATGACGATTAAATTATGTATAAGTGATACCTATCAAGTTTCTAAAATCCTATTTCTTCACGGGTGTGAAGTACTCTCCAAATTTTGTGTCATAGAATATCTGGTTGTGGCAGCCAACTGTCGGATATCAAGACTTTTTCCGAAACCTATACTATTATATACTAACCTTACAGCTTATTGACTGTCTTTACATTTCTTTTGGATTTGTTTCTTACAATCGGACAAGTTGTAATGCCGTGCAAATGTCTTAATATGGGGATATTTTTATTTTGATAAATTTCTTTAGCCTTACTCTAGTAGGTAATTTTGGGCACTTAATAATCATGTTGTAAATATAATAAGATGTGATTTACACCAGAATAAATGCAAGGAATCGAGGGCTTGGCATTTAACACTTTTTGAAGTGACATGTCCAGCAGTGGATAATAATAAGCTGATTTTACTGAATAAATGTCTTATTTGTATTTATATCCGTTATGAAGTCGCCATAGCCAAACTCAGCCTAGTTTGGGGCTAAATAATTTATGATATTGAAATCGATTTATTTAGTTCACCCACATCATTAAATAGATGAGCTGAGCTCGCTCGGGATGCAGTCGAGTACATCAGTAAATTGGCTAAAATTTCGCAGTCACATATCAAAAATATAAATAGACACTCTTTATTGCACTCCGCACAATACAAACAGTATAAAGTTAAAATAATATATAGAATAGTACAATTCAGACCGCCGTCCTATCGCTAGAAGCAAGCTTTTTTTTAAACTTTGGAAGGAATGTAAAAATATATATAAATGTATATTTAATCTTTAACTGTCCGTTTTTAACCAATATTCACTATCCAAAGTATATGACCATTCATATATTTACAGAAAGATGGATGCAGGGGTATGCGCGCCGGACGATGCGCGTGGCCGCGAGGACGTGTAGTGGGAGGTTCCTCAGTCCTGCACTCGATGATGCACACCAGAGGCAACAAGAGGGACTATGACCGGTGGGCTGCCAATGGCAATCCAGGTAAATTCTTGTTCTGCTATCTATGGTATCAAATGGACCTAAAATAGGACGTAGGCTGGGAGGCGACTCAGTCCTCAACTCGATGATGCACACCAGAGGCAACAAGAGGGACTACGACCGATGGGCTGCTAATGGCAATCCAGGTACGTACATTATTGTTCTGCAAACACTGTTCCATCCAAAGGTGGTTATTCTGATGCTCAAATACAAGAACTTTCCAACAGGAATAACATAAAAATCGCAAAAAAACCATCCTCCCATACTAAATCGCCAATGTCACTTTGAATTGAGATTTAAAAACATACATGGCAAGTTAAATAAAAGCTTTTGAAAAAGTTGTTGTATTTTAGCATTTTCAGCAGTAGAATTACCCTGTTTTGGATCACACAGGATTTTTAACACCTTGTTAACTATCAAAAGGTGGTTTCGATCGCGTTACCAGTTGGCTGCGCACAAAGAGCAATCGAGGATCGAGGTTCCACAGTCACACGCACATAGTTTTGCGCTTAACGCCCTATCTATTAAGCCCTAGCCCTCTGAAAAGCCAAGTAATGTTTGCAGAAGCCACCTCTGAGCAAAATCAGTAATGACGTTTAAATAGTACAACACTATTCTAGATCGGGTGGGAGATGTAGTCAAGGGAACCGAGGTCAACCCTGGCGTCTGTGGGATCGGTTGAGCATCTGTCTTATAAAGCACATTGAAATTAAAAAATACGAAGCTGTACAGTTCCCATCAAGTTTAATCTGAATACTTATTTTTTTAAACTTTTAAAATTTTTAAATGCTGCAGATGTATCAAGATGCTTTTTAACTTTAAGTCCAGCGTTACTGTACGTTTTTAAAAGAATTAACAGATATTTATGTTTCGATTCAATTGAGAATCGAATAGAAGATTTCTGTTTTCATTTATCATCATATAAATAAATCATTGGACGTGCACTGCTGAACATAGGCCTCCCGCACTCCGCAGTGACTTCTAGATTAGCCGGTTGGAAGTGGCCTACATCCAGCGGTTTCCTGCAACCTTAACCAGAACGTCTGTTCGTCTGACCACATTTCATTCAAGTGCGAGTTTTTTTCTTCTTGCATTTCATTTTCAAAACTTATTAAAAATCATAATTTCAATCTTACATCATAATTTATTATTAAATTTATTTTGTACGAGTAAGTATAAGATTTAGATAATTTAATGCGCACTAAATTACCAAGTTTAATATTTATTTAACTTGGTAATTTAGTGCGTCATAGGTTCTTTGTATTGCGAGACGTAACAATAAAATCTTTCAATTGCTTTATTTAAATTAAAGCCAACTAACTAATATTATTGCTAAGAAAACTACATGCACAAAAGTACAAAAAGTCTGGAAACGAAAACATTTTAGTTTAAATAACGAAAACTAATTAATGGATTGCCCTACAGGTTGGGATTACAAATCAGTGCTGAAATACTTCAAAAGGTCTGAAAACATGCAGATCCCCGACTTGGCAAGAGATAAGAGGCATCATTCAACCAGCGGTGAAATGACGCTGCAACATCCAAATTGGAGGACGCGCCTTTCAGAAGCATTTTTGAAGGCTGGCGTTGAAACGGGCGGAAAAATTGTTGATTACAACGGAGAAAAACAAATTGGTTACTCGCTAATACAATTTACAATGAATAATGGAACCAGAATGAGTGCCAGTCGAGCATTTCTGCATCCGATTAAGTATCGATCGAATCTCAACATAGCCAAGAGAGCTATGGTAACTCGAATACTCATAGATAAAACTACCAAAAGAGCATACGGTGTGCTATTCTATAAGAACGGAAAGAAACATGTCGTTCGCGCTAGGAGAGAAGTGATCTTATCAGCTGGTGCAATAAACTCTCCTCAGTTGCTAATGGTGAGTGGAATCGGTCCAAAACAGCACTTAACAGAAAAAAATATAACCACTATCGTAGATTTACCAGTCGGATATAATTTACAAGATCATTGGGCGTTAGGAGGTTTGACTTTTGTGATAAACACAACCGATTCCATTAGGTCCGAACGTGTTGCTACTCTAGGGAATATTATTGAGTACTTCAGTTATCATACAGGTCCTCTATCAGCTCCTAGCGGTACTGAAGCTTTGGCCTTTATTGACACGAGGAATCCTCACGATGACGATGGCTACCCTGACCTCGAATTATTATTTGTAGGAGGATCATTGGTTTCTCAGCCAGCATACAAAGAAGCTTTTGCAATTGATAACGAAGTGTTTGATAATGTGTATGGCTCTATAAGTTATAAAGATACATGGATGGTATTCCCCATGCTTTTACTACCAGAATCACGGGGAAGAATTTTACTAAAGAATAAGAATCCTTACACAAAACCCGTGATACATGCAAATTATTTCTCAGATAATGGACACGATCAGCGAGTGGTATTACATGGAATAAGAAAAGCAATAGAGTTGTCCAAGACTAAGGCCTTCCAGAAATTTGGGAGCCGATTACATGATGTGCCTTTGCCGAACTGTGCTCATCATATATTTAATTCAGATGAATATTGGTTTTGTGCAATGAAAACTATAACAAATACGATTTACCATCACTGCTGTACCAACAAAATGGGGCCTTCGAGTGACCCAGAAGCAGTGGTGGATCCTAGGCTAAGGGTTTATGGAATAAAAGGTCTACGAGTAGTTGACGCTAGTATTATGCCCCACGTTCCAGCTGCTCATACAAACGCGCCAACTATGATGGTGGCTGAAAAAGCAGCCGACATGATAAAGGAAGATTGGGGAATACCAATTACATCTAGGTGAAGTTATCTTTGGTTCTGTTATCAATAACCCAGTATATATGAGTATTTATTGAATAAGGTTACATTTTAAAGCCCTATTTCTTCACTTGTAGTAACGCTATTTATTTAACACATGTTTCTATGTTTTTGGCCCATAATTCGTTTTAGAGTAATTTTGACAGTAGCTGGTGTACAAGCAACATATATATTGTTATGTAATTAGATATGTAATAAAATTTATTTAATTAACCTGATTTTTATTTACACGGCACTGTCTTTCATAATAAAATTAGCATTTTATGAAGGGGGGTTTATTTATTCTTGCTGTACGTTTCTTTGTGGTTGTTTTTCTGCTTTTCTTTTTTAAATCATAATGAACTAATGAATTGACAAAATACAATGTAAATGGTCAAAAGCCGATCGCCTCAAACAAGGAAAGTACCGGACTCTTTACGAGACTGTAACTTTTGAACTTGTACATGAGCTTGGTGCACTTTTACGCGGAATCTGTAGTTTTGAGCTAAGTAGATCAAGATCGAACTTAAAAACTTACGTGGAGCAAATTTAATCACGGTGTAAAACTTGTGTTCTGATGAGCAATGTCATGCTGCATTGCAGGTTTACAGTAACAAGTCATTTGGAAAACTTTTTTTGCCGTAGTATTATAATGTACATTTCTTCAATCTGTATCTTCATCAGTAACTTGTGACGGTTAAACCGCTGCTTGAATAATCCCCTTATTACCATAATCAGCCTAGCCCCCGTCAGCTCACATCTGGCTTCTCCCAATGCACGCTGCGGAACATTTTTTTCCGTACGCTCTGCCAGCAAATTTACGTATATCACCGGTCCTGCCTAAGCCTCTTCTTGTGTTATTTTTTTTCTGCGACCTAAAAACGTGTTTATTTAAGGAAACTTCGATGTTTATTTACACCTTTCATGATTAAAGTATGACGTAAATACTATTTTAAACGAGGGTTATAATTTATACATTTGAATGCAATGGAAGTGAATCAGTTTCGACCACAATGTCAGTAAATAGGTTGTCCGTGGAAACTTTTGCGTCTGGGGGTATACCCACATTTCTATAGGTATATATGATCAGCTGGATATGTTGTTGATTGTTTTTATTATTTATTCTTTTAACTCCCGGTACTTACCGGATAAAGTCACCGTAAAAAAATAATAGTATGTCAGGTTTTGCTGGGACGTCATAGGTTAATTATGGGCGACTGAAACGTCACAAGGGCAGGCTATTTTTATTCGCTTATCGATCGTCTTCAAGAATATAGATAATGATATCGTTTCATTAGATTTTCCATACTAAGTAGTAAAGCAAAAACTTGATTGTGTAAAAGGAAATACGACAAATAAAACAAAGAATACGTAGCTGTTAGCTGTAGACAGATAAGATAATCTAGCTTGTGTATGTTTATTTAACCGACTTCAAAAAAAAATAGGTTCTCAGTTTGACCCGTATGTTTGTATATACATACAAACATATTTTTATAAACATACGTATGTTTGTAAAAATAAACTAAAAAGGGAAAAATAAATTTCTAAACTAAAACATACCTAATAAGTTATTTTTGGAGTCGGTACGATTAATGAACACATTTTTACTCTCCATGGAGCAACGACTCCAAAAATAGCTGATTAGGTATGTTTTAGTTTAGAAATATATTTTTCCCTTTTTAGTTTATTTTTGAAGTCAGTTCTTAGTTTTTTTTAACTTTTTTAAACGCAAGCACTTTCAAGTTTGCATAAACTCTTACCAAATAGAGATTCTGAAATACGCTTTATTCCAGTTCGATAGCTGAAAATACTTTTGCCATTTAAATAATGCATCTTAGATGGGATAGTGGGAACAAACAGTCACTCAGCGAGCTATGGATAGGTCGATGCTTGGGATTTCGTTAAGGGATAAAATCCGAAACGAGATCATCAGGCAGAGGACTAAAATAACGGACACGGTCCAAAATTGTAGCAAGATTAAGTGGCAGTGGGATGGCCACATTTGTCACAGAACCGATGTAAGGTGGAGTAATTAAACGGGTTCGCAAGTGGAGAACACGCCTTGGCAAACATAGTGTAGGACGCCCTCCAGCTCGATGGACCGACGACCTTAGGAAGGCTGGCAGTGGATGGATGAAAAAAGCGAGAGATCGTGGTCTTTGGCGCACTTTGGGGAGGCTACGTCCATCCAGCAATAGACTGCAATAGGCTGAGATGATGATGATGATGATCTGAGAAGGGCCTTATTAAATGAAGATTGTTTTAGTTATGTAATATAGATAAGTATTATTATTTTTGTAATTCTCACGAAAAATAGAAAACTATAAGAAAACTACAGGCCCTATCTGAATACATTTCGAACGAGACTAACTTCAATCCCTTAGCATTCGATTGAAAAATAATTACAACCCCGCAAAATCAAATTATTGAATCTAACAGGCGTATAGCAGGGGTAATTCCCGAGCTTTTTGGCTATATGACTGAAGATTTTTTTTTAGGGATAAAAAGGTATGACAAAAAATCGTTTTCATTTTTGTCACACATGTTTGCTACATGATCAAAATAACTTCTAAAAGAAAGTATTTTTCTTTTTAATAGTTTTCTTAGTTTGGGACCCTGCCCAAATTAAAAAGGGAGTCCCTAAACTAAGTAAAAATTTATCTGGAAACGAAAAAAGAAATTTTGATTATTTTGTTTGAGCTTTTCGCGATGTTACGAAAAAAACGGCCAAGTGCGAGTCGGACTCGCGCACGAAGGGTTACGTACCATTATTTATAAAACGGCAAAAAAACTCACGTTTGTTGTATGGGAGCCCCCTTAAATATTTATTGTATGCTATTTTCAGTATGCGGCAACAGTTATACATCATCTGTGAAAATTTCAACTCTCTAACTATCACGGTTCATGTGATACAGACTGGTGACAGACGGACAGACGGACAGACGGACAGACGGACAGACGGACAGACGGACAGACGGACAGACGGACAGACGGACAGACGGACAGCGGAGCTTCAGTAATAAGGTCCCGTTTCAATCTTTGGGTACGGAACCCTAAAAAATTGAAAAATCAATTACAACTTTTTTCCCGTCGAAAATGGAACCCACATTCATAGAGCCAAAAAGTTTAGGAATCTACCCCGCTTTGCGCCTGTTCGATTTTATCCATACTTCCAGGGACACTCAATAGAATAAAATAAAATATTATATACATTAACACAAACCCAACAAAATACGAATCAAGAACTTTCAAAATGGTTTTTCCGTCGAAAACTCCAAGGTCAAAACCAGCCCCAAAACATAACCTGTTAACCCGCCACCTTGAACTCCCAAGTTCACGGGCGGCCCAGCGATTAGGCCGAGTCGATATAACCGCTTGCAGCAAGGATGCGACAACAGTGGCGCAAGCGCAGCGTAACGACGGACCCTGCGCGGGAGTGTGCTATCAGTGCGTGCGGTGCGTGATGTGAGGATTGGTTTAAGAAAAATATATACAAAGTAAGTAAATGTCAATGTTGGATATTAGTGGATTAATTCAAAAGTTGGTATAAAATAAAACAAAAAGAAATGGTAATAAAAGTGGTTAAAATAAAAATTCATAGAAGAATTAAAATTAAACCTCAATAAAAAGTTGTCAATAGGTACTAAAAGTGTTAAACCCAAAAATTTATCAATATTTTATGGATACTCAGATCAAAATTTTATTATAAAACGAATTGAGGTACGAAATAAAAACAAAATTGCAGTAAAAAATATTCCATCAGGATTAGTTATATTGATAAAATAATTTCAATAAAAAAGTATCTGCTACAATTTAAATACGTTATCATAAAATAATCAGTATACTTAACAATAGATACTGAGTTTCTGAAACTAAAAATAAGAATAAAATGGTACCCAAAAAGTCAAAATGTTTTATGGTATTTTGAACTTTGCATGTTCCTTTTTTCTTACATAATACAGGAGAATTAATAAGAAATAATAGCATTACGATATCCTGTCATCAAACTAATTATACTAGGTGATATTATTAACCTAATGATCTCATTACTCATCCATTACTTGCAATTGACAAATGAATTAAGCAAACTTTTTCTGCTTGCACGTTAATAGGAAAACCTTTTTATAAACCGGCCAAGTAGGGGGGCGGTCAGAAAATAATTACCACTTTTGAAATTAGATTCTTTAACACACTTTTTTCACTAAAGTTTGAAATACCATATCAAGTTACTTATTACCTTTTAAAAGTTATTATGCGCATCGAGAATAACAAAGAGAATTATTGATCACTTTTTGATGATGAAACTCATTTCTTTATTTGTTGAAATGACATAAAGAAGGTTTTCTATAACAAACCTTGATAGTTCAGTCCATCTCCTAGAGCGATTGATTTTCATTTCATTAGAAAAAAGATAATCTATGGTCAATCAAATTATTATGAAATAGACATTTAGAACTTGTAACCTACATGAGTGCATGCAATTGTGATCCTTAAGGTTGTAAACATTTTCTGACCGTGACCGTACATTACAGTTTAAAGGGCAAAACTTTTGAACTCAATAAAGATAATCGAAACGGTATAGTGTATCGTAGAAAGTGTTAAGTGAAAAGTGTCAACTCAAAATAATTTTAAGGACCTTTATTTGTTGAATAAACAAATTTCGTTGAATACGCAGATGAAAAAAAACGCCCTCTTAGTATGTCCCAAAAACAGTATCAAACTGAAGCCCAAAAGAAAACACCCTTCCTCAGTTATACATATACGAATCATTAATTTAATTTGGCTTCTTATTAACCTACCTTACCAATAGGCTGCGATGCTATCTACAAATACAATTATGAAAGATTTATTTTTTGCCATTTGGCTCCGAAACGTAAAGCAAAATATGTTCAGCCAATCAGAGTTCCTTTGTGTACTATCAGATTTGCATTTGCAAAAAAAAAACTGGCATTAGGTCCACTATTTGTACGCCTTCAAAAGCTTTCAAAAGTTTTAATTAATAAATAACCTCTCTATAAAATTTGAAATTGTATTAAAATTTTTTAGACTTATTAGCAACTATTATTAACTAACTAAAGCTTTATGAATAACACCTTCTCAATACATTAGTAATAATACAAATTGTTAATTAGAAGATAATTTCTGTTGACTTATACGGAATGCCTCATAGCATTTAGTCCAATTTTTATACCCTTTATATCTGGCAATATAGTTTTAATACGTAAAAATAACTTGTATTTAAAAGCTTTCCGATTTAAATGTTGTCCTTAATATTTATCTGTTATCTATGTTTGCCTCCAAGCATCTAGCTATTAAAAGGTATAAAACAAAAAACATTTCATTAATTCATTAAAGAACTTTTCTATATTGTCTCGGGTCTGGGCGTTGTGGTACGTCGTTGTTTCTAATTTCTATAACACAAGTGCTTTAGCTACTTACTTTAGGATCAGAGCAATGTATGTGATGTTTTCCAATATATAAGATTATTAACAGACATTCAAAAATAATTTACGACCTTTCGTTAGAGTCAAGTTCACAACTAACGTAACGTGACGGGTATGACTGTACAATGGTGTTTCCGGCGACTGCAATTTGAAACATAAAACTTAGGCCCATTATTTGTAACATAACAAGCAATTCCAGACATCCTTTTAGGTATGAAATCAGTGGATACTTACTTTGGGAAGGTATACTCGTAATACCTAATCTTCACACTGCTTGACCCCTAAAGCTGGTGTTTCACTATGAAATATTTTAAACGTTCTCCATGGTTTTGAATGGAAGTGTTTACACTGAGATATAATTTACAGGTTGTTTAAAATACCACGAGCCAAATTTTATAGAGTGGTTCAGAATCGAGTCTAGACATAAAAAATAATAATTACGTAACGAGCGATTTTTTCTCATTTTCTTCTTCCTAGCTATTTATCCCACATTGGGTAATTTTTCCTAAATAATTCCAATGGATGGAGAGTGTTGTATTTTCTGTATACAAGTTCTTTTTAGGGTTCAGTACCCAAAGGGTAAAACGGGACCCTATTACTAAGGCTCCGCTGTCAGTCTGTCTGTCTGTCCGTCTGTCACCAGGCTGTATCTCAGGAACCGTGATAGTCAGAGAGTTGAAATTTTTACAGATGATGTATTTCTGTTGCCGCTATAACAACAAATAAATAACAACTAAAAAAACAGAATACAATAAATATTTAAGGGGGCTCCCATACAACAAACGTGACTTTTTGGTCGTTTTTATAGATAATGGTACGGAACACTTCGTGCGCGAGTCCGACTCGCACTTGCCCGGTTTTTTTCTTATTGACATTTAAAAATATTTTAGGAATTTATCTCAATTCTAAATCAACCCTAAAATTTGGCGTACTTTTTTAACAGCCTTTATATCAAATCTCTCGGACTATAATATAATAATATGTTATTCATACATATGACGTAGAGAAAAATAATGCTCTAAAACTGTATAAAGGTGCAAAGGTTAAGTTAGGTATTATTATCAACCTAACTTATACGCGTTGATTAAATTTAAGACACTGTTAAACAGCTTATTAAAAAATGTGAATACTTATAAACGGTAATTAAAGTTAAACAACGTCTTAGTGACTTCGTAACTAGCTGTCAAGTTAAACAGCGTCGTACCCTTGTTTAAAGTTTAATTACCGAAATGGCGTCGCGGCAACAGCTGTTTTCTGCCTAGCTAGCTGTCATTTCGGGGGTCCCGCATACAATAATGTATTAAATACTCCTAAATGAGTTTAAAGATTTCTTATATATGGCTGTATGGCTATCTACCATCACCTTTCCCTTCGTGGATAAATACAAGTACTACTAATTGGTCTCAAGATTGATTGACATTGCTTTGGACATTCTTTTTTTGAATGTTTGTTTTAATGACAGTATTTTGGGTCTTGCATAATGACTAGAGTTCGGTGTTGGCTGAGTAAAATTAAATTGATTATCCGTTAATTAACTAACTAACGCCTAAATAGCGATTAGGAGTGAAAAATATTTAACACTAACAGAGATTAGTTAATTAGTTACTAAGATGTTAATTAGTTGATTTTTATAAGTACGCCCGTATATCTTTAAGTGCAGCCGGCGTTTTGATTTTTTCGTTTTTACAAAAAGCGCCTTTGGTTTACGTTGTGTACTACTCAAAATGTGATTCGCGGTTCGCGGTTGCAATAACAATAGTTTTATAATCAATTTACTGACTTATATTTGGTCATACACACACTTACCTATGTTAAATTATTAATAAAATTTTCTACTGTACATTATTAATAAAAATGAGACTTTTATCAGTATAGAGTAGTAAATAAGTAGGAATAGCTTTTTTTGCAAAAACGTAACAAATTTTGAATTTCGCGGGCTGCTTTGATCCCCCTTAACCCATTAGCTGCCAAGCGGTCGCACGTATGAAACCGCCAAACAATAAAGTTCCATTGTGTCTTGTTTCCCTGCGTCAAAGGGTTAAGTGCATGTCATTAATGTTTATTCGAAATTACATCTCAATTTTTATTTTTCGCGAGTTGAGTCAAAGGTGAAGGAGGAAATAGCATAATCAACTATAATTATTAGCAAAATTTAACATCCATTCATGTTTATTTTATTTCCATTACTCAAATAACACTTAAAATGTTATTTGAAATTGATATACTTACCTACTCTTTATTGCAAGTGTATGAACTTGTAAAATAGGTTAGATTGTTGTAAATTTTGGCGGTCTTTAATAATTTAAATGTTACAAATAGTAATATAATTATTGATATTTTTTTATGGGACTTAAACCCGCGACCGCATTTGTTTTGTAGTCGGAACGCGAACCACTATCTGTGCCACTATACACCGTGTTTTTTTAACCGTCTTAAAGCCGAAGCCCACGTTACGTAACCATTCTAATAAACCTTTGGGAAGTATTATTTTTCTATTATCAACCATATAATTTTTAAGTAAAAAATAATAAATAATTCAAGATAGTAATGTATCATTCTGTTTATAATGTTTATGGTTTCGACAATGCATAGTCCTTGACCTTGCCGCCTCGAAGCGTGCAGCACCATCCACGTAGACTATCATATCCGTGTACAGGATGTTTCAAACTAAATTTTGCTTATAATTATTTAATTTTTTAGTTTTTGAATAATTAATAATTTCCAAGTTTTGTTATACAAATGACATGTAGTTATTGGATACTTTAAGTGGCCTTCGGCTTTAAGACGGTTAAAAAAGCACGGTGTATATAGACTGCCATCCGATAGAGGAGAGCGATGTTACATCTCCTTCTAATCTCCTTGTTTGAATAGAAAAACCGAAAATCAGCGTCAGAGTGCTTTAAGATATAATTAATTACTCGGTATACTTACAACCCGATACAATGTTCCTTTACTTCTAAAACAGAAGCTAAATATAAGGAAGCAAATGAGTTCAACAATACAAACAACTTTTTCTGTTAGGACAACATCAATATCACGATATTTTAAATTGTTTCTCTATACAAACTGTTACTGTAATTCTTGTGAAAAATTCAGGCTGTCAAAGGTGACTGAGTTTTTAGCGCGTTTCTTCTCAACACCAGCCGATATCTAGTCCCGAAACAAAGTAGTAGTAGGGCAAAGTTATAGTTTTGGGACGTGTATAAGTACCTCCGTAGCCGAGCCACGAGCACGCCGGACTTGGCATCGCCATCTCTGAGGTTACGGGTTCGATTCCCGGTCGGGTCAAAGTAGAAAAATAACTTTTCTATATTGGCTCAGGTCTGGGTGTTTTGGTGCCGTCGTTGTTTCTGATTTCTATAACACAAGTGATTTAGCTACTTACCTTAGGATCAGAGCAATGGATGTGATGTTGTCCAGTATATTTATATTTATTTATAAGTACCAAGAAGAAGGACTTTATGAGTTCTACCGCGATGATAATGTGTGGAGGAGCAAAAAAAATATCTTTATCAAGATTTTGGCGAGAAAAAATTATTTGTTTTGTTTATTATAGAGGGAACGTAGTCGCGTGGTGGGAGTCAAACCCACCTTCTCTACTCCTGTCTTAATCTGTTTTTGTCTGATTCATTTCGGAGACTGTGCAATAGAACTGATCAATCCAATATCCTCATCTTCGTTTCACGATCAAACGAGGTGAGCCCCAGCGAAAAGCTACAGTAGAATTTCCAATGACACGCACAAAACACCTTGATTACACATTTATTGTGCGAACAGCGATGTAGAAAAAGTAGAGTTTGTTCTACCTAAGTAACTGCTTTCTGATTAACACCGTTTGGGAGTTTGAAATTCCAAAGTAAAAAGTAAGTTTTCTTAATAAAATTCCTAAGCGACAGTCTACATCGTTGCTTAATATGTGTCATACTAAGATCCTCTAGTCCACGCGAACGGAGTCGCGGGCACAGCTAGTAACTAATAAAAGTGCAATAAGGGTCCGGGTTGTAAAAAAGATAAGCAGGCTGTAGTGGCATCGAGTAAGTCAGATTTGCAGTAACCTATAGCGAATGTGTAGGCGTGTTCTTAAGAAGACAGCGATTTGAAAGCGCTGCATAGCGAAAAGATAAAGAAATATTCGCAAAGCTGCTGGCAGCGGACGGAAAAGAAAAAACCAAGGATCGGACTCAATTGCGTGCATTGGTAGAGGCATGCCCAGCAAACAGAGGTCAACTAATGATGAAGGGTCCTGGCCGGGGTCCAATCTACCGTTTGACATGCAATTAATATTATAAATTAAATATATACAGGGTGTACAAAGTAATGGGACACTCCTTAAAACCACGTAATCAGCTGGTCATATACAACAACTTTTCCTATGGGAGCAACAACGAAATCGTGATTTTATTTTCAGATGCTCCATACATTATCATCGAGGTAAGCGAGTAAATATGTATGGAGCAGCTAAAAAAAATTTTCGATTTCGATGTTGCTCCATAGAAAAAGTTGTTTTACATGACTAGCTGATCAGGTGATTTTAAGAAGTGTCCCATTCTCTTGTACACCCTGTATACTGTCTGACTCAGATCTTCTCTTAATAAATTTAATTGCTGTTCGTTAGTCTCGCTAAAACTCTAGAACGGCTGGACCGATTTGGATAATTTTGGTCTTGAAATATACGTGGAAGTCCAGGGAAGGTTTAAACGGTGACAAAACATGTAAAAATTGTAAGGAAAAAATACCAAAAATGCCAATTTTATTTTCTCATACAAACTGTTCGTACCTCTCAAAAAGGGCGTGTAGGCGGTACGAAGTTCAACGGGTCAGCTAGTTATTTAATAAATTAAATCTGTATACGATTTATTTGGTGGTCACTGACCTTAATTTTAAAAACCAGTATCTCCGAGTGGAATAAGGATGACTTTGGAAACTGGTAACGCAGATTTAAAAAAAGTGAATATATGCATAAAGAGCGTCTTATAATCCCTAAAAATTCCTTTGAAAATAAGGGTATAAGACCAATTAATGTATCATGTGTGAACTTGTAGCTATATTATATCGACAATTAAATAATTCGATAGTTAACCCCAAGCAGACCCATGAGACCGATTGTTTTCCTGGGCTGATGGATCATACAATCTCATTTGCATTATATCGCATTTAATCATTTGTCCTTGGCATTGATAAATTCAAACTATTAATAAAACGAGATAGGAAATATGAAATATTTTTACACATAACGGGAAACAAGAATACAATATCGCACGAGCGACAATTTATTATGTTGACCGACGAGTAGCCTACCAGGTTTAGACTAATCGTATGGCCGTCGATCTACGGTATGCCTTTACAAAAAATAAATATTAAAATGAAACTTTTATTATTGAATGTATAGTCTTTAGGGTATTTATTATATGGGCCTTTTATTATAATGTCATCTGTAATACTTTTTGCCTGGAATAAATGATATATTAATATTTATGTGTCACATATATATATATATATACCTAGTCACCAGTCATACCAAGAAACGTAATTTAGTTATGAAAAGGAGAAATGAAAACCTTTACAAAATGATTACTTTAAGGCTTACAGTGAAGGCTCGTAAATTAACACACCACATCCGTAAAACGGTTACTAAAAGTATTTTTTTTATCTTGCTATTATTGTTATATTCCAAAGGTTAATTAAAATATTAAGTTTTTATTTACTTTTATTAACTAGGGTGTCAAGGCCAAAGCTAATTTATAATACTTTTTTTATATTTAAATTATATTTTCTGCATAAAAACATAAAATATAAAGATTTTTTTTCAAATAGAGAATTAAATTTGCAGAAAGTTTATATTTGTTTATAAATAAAACCAATTTATTTGTGCAAATAATTCTCTACCGAGACAATAGTGTGGGCTAGAAAAGAATACAAGTATAATTGATCGCTCGAGAATTAATTGCGAGTACTAAGTATATCGAGCACATTGCACAGTCAATTTTTTTTTCAATGTTACACATCAACCTTAACCTACAAGGTTTATCCTAATGCCAGTTAATTAATATCGTTTACCTACTGTGCTAGTGAAGTAACTCACAAAGAGTATAGTGATTTTCATTTGCCTCATCCGGACCGGAACTTTTTTATAACGCTTAGGAATGTAACAATAGATATATGAATTGATACATAATCTATATATATATATACTTTATCAACACACATGCCATGTAAAAATGATTAGCAAAACGACTGTCTTGAATTAAAGTTTACTGTCAGAGCAAACAAACCGAATGAGTAAGGAGCGATACAATTTTTTTCGAGTTACTGTTACCTACCACACCTCCTTAATTTGACGACACACCCGTCTGTGACATTAATTTTGATTTCTCACGTTAACCTACTCTATTTTTACCCGTTATTCCTAATTGTATTTCTCTATTACAATTTTAGTTATGTACCTAAGTGAGTTGCAGCTTACATACTTACTTAGTTATAAAATTGATCTCGACGTACATAATGTGATTCACAGAAATAGGTATACGAGTAAGTACATGCACATAACTATGGCGGGAAAACCACTTCCCGCCCGCCTACAGAAACGCTACGTCACGAATGTGGAGTCGAGACAAAGCGTACGAATACTTACTAAAACAAGGCTACTAACTAAACGCTACGTCACGAATTTGCAGTCGAGACAAAGCAATACGTACTAAAACAAGGCTACTACGTTAATAATGACGTGTACATAGTATAATTTTCGTCAAATAAAAAGAACGCAAGAGCGTGGCGCTACTTGTCTCCACCGAACACTTATAGCAGTACTGAAAACTTAGTTCCTATTTTGGCCACCGCTCTTTTTACGTGATGCCAAGTATAGCTGGTATGATACTTCCTGCAGCAATTTGTATCTGTATTCTGTTTAAATTGGTGTACTAACTGACAATGTCATATATCATCACACAGCCCAACCGCTTGATCTAAATGTTGAACAAAGATACTTTAATATAATGCAGGCATCCACGAAGAAAGAATTTTCCTTTCCACTCCTAATGGGGTTATTGAGTGATTAAAGTTTGCATGAAAGTCCTTCAGTTCCGAATTTAGTTAGTTAAGGTTTGTGTCTATGATTAAAAAATAATTTATACTTGTGCCAGAAAACTCCACCCCCAAAGAGATAAAAAGGAGATGAAGTTGTCTCTCAAAAGTGATTTATACTTATAAAAGTACAAAATACTAAATTTATTATTTAGGATTAAAAAACACATGTAGTAGCGGGCAATAGCCATGGTCAAAGCTCTTAAATGTAACATAAATTTAAATCTAGAAAAAAACAAGCTAGTTTTTATGTACAAAGCACGTGGCCTGATTTGTGATGACATCTCTTAGTCGTAACATTTATCGGACACACAATTAAACAAACATTGCGCTTCGACGCATGATTTCCTGATATTATTACCAAAACGCTATAAGAACTCTCGCATTACTCTCGTAACTCGGTTGACTCAGGCACTTGTAATGTTGATATAATTACTGCCACTCTCAGATCAGAGCTATGCTGCCACCTTAGGTATGTTCTGTGTCCTGCGTCTACCGCATTTCGACGTCAAAAAAGGCTAGACAAAGGCACGGTAATATTATCTATAAATGTACTGTGATACTACCGTGACAAAGGCGAAGAAAAGCGACTATATTTCCATTTTATTTTGACGCAAAACCTTAAGCCGTAGAAAAATTCAAAATTCAAAATGCTTTCGAATCCAGAAAAATCGATACGTAGAATACTTGAGGTTGGTACACACATATTCATCATTAAGGCTGGCATAAATCGGCAAAGCCGGACGGCAAAACCTAATATGAGGAGATGGATGGAATTTAGTAGATGCTTCGGGTCGTGTTGTTCGACATAATTATACTGCCGAACCGGCAATGCAGGCCCTAATATATGAATATGTGTCTTACAAACCTTATTCAATACGTGAATTTTCTAATATTGTTGTATTCAGCTAACTATTTATATAATACACAAAATCTGAAAATACAAATCATTTCCTCATAATTTATCGTACGTTTGACTATTTTCCAGAGACAAATGTGACTAACACTATTGAAAATAAATATTGAAATATTTAATATGCGATAAATACCTATATTTTTATCAACACTACACTTGAACTATTGCATACAATGCAATTATTTGTTAACTACATCATCGAATTTCGTACTACCGATATGTATATCTGGTAGATAGTAGTAGGTGAATTTTGCGTAACGACTCTATGTGATATAATAGCCAACTTTGGTATAGTTACCAGAAATGACACCTTACTCCGGTACATGTAAGTTTATTCTTTATTAATTAGATAACATCGCTAATAGGTTAAAAAATACGAAATGAAAACCAGAAATTGTTTTTGGTATTTGTACAAACGCCGAGCAAAAAGAGATTTAGTGACACGAGTGATAATTTATACAAATAAACTAACTTGCACAACAGAATCAGTATGGCTGACCATATAGGTTAGTACTTTCTGTTTGATCGTGAATTTGTGTACGATATAGTAGTACTACAATTATTTTATTTCATTCATTTAATAACCACGAATCGTGCTTGTTGAAAAATGATTTAAATACTTTTCGCGCAACAAATCAAAGGCCAGCAATTATATCACGTTACAGCTCCAATACCTAATTATTTCACTAGAATGAAGATTAAATGACAGTAAGCATCAATCATCCACAATCATGCTATGGTATTGTTCTAGAAACAGTTCGACGCATATTACTAAATATAGGTTTGATAATAATAAAGCAGATTCACCGTTTAGAGTTTAGTGCGTGATAAGATGCTATTACTTTGGATACTGTGACATTAAAGATTAGTTACATACCTAGTTAACTACTTACGCAAGGTCTAGTTTATGCTTTATTAATATTTTGGATTCCCTCGATCTGGCAGAATTTTGTTGCTCCGAAATTCATGATGCATAACACACTTGGCATAATCTTCTTTAAACAAATATTATTACGGCATAATTTTTCATTAGCATAATTATTGTTTGGCCGAAAGTTTCTAAGTCCGAATTCATAATGGCATACTTTTAAGATGGCAGAATTTTACTAGGCATAAAAACCTTTAGCAAAATTTTATTCTGCATAATTTCACTAAGCATACCGTTTATTTAGTGCGACAATTATTTGGCACAATTTTACTTGGCATACTATGAACTATTGAAAGTATTACAAAAGTCAGTGACAGAAACGAATCGGTGCAAAACCGACTCCACGCAGTCTTATTTGCCCGACCCCTAGAGTGTAATTTAAGGCGTAGGCGCGGAGGGGAGAGGCGGCCCGCGAGCTGAGGAGCAGGTGGTTTAAGCTCGCCGCCGCGGCTGAGGCTAGCCGGCCAAGCCGGCGAGCAAGCCGAAGCTGCGTGGGTGAGATCAAACCATCTGCGACGATAAGCTTGCGTGGGACCGCCGGAGCCCCGCAGCGGCGAAGCCGTGACAGAAGTCATGCATGCTGCATGTTGCATGCTTGTATGCCATTTGCAAGCTACTGCATGCTTGCTTGCATGCATGCTGCATTCAAGCTGTTGTATGATGCACGCATGATTGCTTGCATGCTTGCTTGAATGCTGCTTGTTTGCATGCTGCATGTTTGCCTTGCAATGCATGATGTATGCTAGTATTGCTCAGATAGCATTTTTGGGTGTATCCCAAATGGAATAACAACCTTATTTAAAAAAAAAAAAAGAGTTTTTCAATAAGGTACTAAGGATATGAAATGTATGCCAAACGATGATTTTGAATGTAAACATTCTGAGATATTATGATAGTTCTGCCTTTTAATGACTAAAGATATGAAATTTATGCCAAAAGACTATTCTGACTATGAACTTTCTACGATATGATGGTTCTGCCTTTTGATGACTAAAGATATAAATTGTATTCCAGAAGACGATTCTGACTGTGTACTTTCTGCTTTATGATGGTTCTACTTTATCATTATTCTGGATAATAAATTTATGCCCAAAGATGATTCTGGGTTACGAGATTATGAGTTTTCAACGTCTGATAAATGAGTGAATGCCAAATGATTTTCTGCGAAATGAAGTTGATATCATCCGCTGATAAGCATAATAAAATTATGACATTCAAATTTCTGCGATACAAGGTAGACCCCTAGTTTATGCTTAATTTATGTAAGCTATAATATCTATCAACCTTGACAGTGCAGTACAGTAGGGAAGTGTGCGAGTTCTAGTTCTTTGTGTGAAATACCCTCTTCGATATTCTATTAAGTTTGTTTATAGTCTATAGGTAACGTTACATAAGAAAGAAAAAACCACTACCTACCGTATGCTACAGAACAGTTATTAAATGCTAATGTTATCCCATTTTTTTTAGGTCGCAGAAGGGTAAGGCGTCAAAGCATCAAATTACCCAGTCAATGTGTCACAACGATTACGTTCTTTAATACTGTTTTAAGTAAATCCATTTAATGCGTCAGGCAACACTTAAAATATTGCCATTGTGCCCATGATCTTGAAATAAAGAATTTAATTCATCGGACTTTCAGCCTCAAGTATCTACCCATGACGAACCAATTCAGAAATAATTATTTATAAACAACCAAGGACCTTTTGCACATAAGACAAATTAAAAAAAAAAGAATAATCGCTTCAGCAGTTATTTAAGAACAAGGTAATTTTGAAAATTATGTAGGTCTGTTGGTTTTATCCAGCGCACGAACAGAATTTATGAATAAATGATGCCTAGAAATGTATATAACAAAGATATAATAATTAGGATTACCTATTGAGAACCGAAAATAAGAAACGTTGTATTACTTAGAGATAAAGTGTGTCTTAGAAATATTTGTTATTTACATTTTATGTTGTAAGTAGACACACTCGAAATAAATAGGTTCACGAAGTTGTCAGTTTGTATTAAAATGCGTAGGCATGCCTCCTTTTGAATAAATACCAAGGGTCCTTTGTTTCTATATAATCTTAGCCTCGATGTCACTTAAGAATATACTTGCAATCTCCAATTTCGAAAGGAAAGTAAATTCGAAAGGTATTTTAACTTATCTTTTCTTTATTTCAGATGAGTCGACGTTACGGTACGTCTTCAGTGTTGGCGGCACTATGGATGCTGTTGACTGTCCTTCTGCCAAGCGGCACTCAAAACATTGACCCCGTATCGTCTTTGATGACCTTCTTGACCGAAGGTACCAACCAGCTAAACGAAGAACCGCCAGACCAGCCCCATCCACTTCCAGAATATGACTTTATCATCGTGGGAGCAGGTACAGCAGGCTGCGTCGTTGCAAACAGACTGACAGAAATAGCCGACTGGAAAGTGCTGCTTGTCGAAGCTGGTGTCAACGAAAACTTCATCATGGACATCCCTATCTTGGCCAACTACCTTCAGTTCACGCAAGCAAACTGGAAATACAGAACAAAACCTTCGAACAAGTACTGCGCCGGCTTCGATAACAAACAGTGTAACTGGCCACGAGGAAAAGTCATGGGAGGATCTAGCGTCTTGAACTACATGATTTACACACGGGGAAGCCAAAGAGATTATGACAACTGGAGGGATATGGGTAACGAAGGATGGGGCTGGGACAACGTTTTACCATATTTCAAGAAAGTAGAAAATTTCAACATTCCTGCTCATGCCGACTCAAGATATCATGGCAATGACGGCTATCTAAACGTTGAACACGCTCCTTACCGTACTTCTAAAAGCAAAGCATGGGTCAAAGCAGCACAAGAACTAGGTTTTAAATATAACGATCATAATGGTGAAAAACCGTCAGGCGTGTCCTATTTACAACTTTCCATGAAAAATGGTACTCGACATAGCTCAAGCAGAGCTTATTTACATCCCATCAAGGCACGAAAAAACCTCCATGTAACCAAAGCTAGCTTGGTAACTAAACTTATATTTGATGATACCAACACTAAAGTTATAGGCGTAGAGCTAGAAAAGCATAATATAAAATACAAAATATTAGCAAATAAGGAAGTAATATTATCAGCGGGTGCTCTTAATACTCCGCAACTGCTGATGCTCTCGGGAATTGGTCCAAGAAATCATCTGGAATCTATGAAAATCAAAGTCGTCAAAGATTTACCCGTGGGCTACAACTTGATGGACCACATAGCGGCTGGCGGATTTCAATTTGTAGTCAGACCACAAAACTTCAGCTTAAAGACTGAATATATTCTAAATCACTTAGACTTAGTATTTAAATGGATGAAGACACATAAAGGACCACTTTCAGTCCCAGGAGGATGTGAGGCGCTCGTATTTATGGATTTAACAGACAAGTATAACAAAACAGCTTGGCCTGATATGGAACTACTTTTTATTGGGTCTGGTTTAAACGGAGATCCTATGTTGCAATATAACTTTGGCTTTGACGAACGGATTTACGCTGAAACATTCGGGCCGTTGGGAAACCACGACGTCTTCATGGTTTTCCCGATGTTAATGCGACCTAAATCTAGAGGAAGAGTGTTATTACAGAGTAGGAATCCTAAAGTTCATCCGGTACTCATACCAAATTATTTCGAGTATAAGGAAGATTTGCAGAAAATCGTAGAAGGCATGAAAGTAGCGATAGAAATCGCTAGACAGCCCGCGATGAGAAAACTCGGGACGAAACTGTACGATGTGCCGATCGAGGATTGTTTGCAATATGGGCCTTTTGGTAGTGATGAGTATTTGGCATGTCATGCTCAGATGTTTACCTTTACAATTTACCATCAAAGTGGGACTTGCAAAATGGGGGTGGCAGACGACCCATCTTCGGTGGTGGATTCAAGATTACGAGTCCATGGCATTGAGAATTTACGAGTAATTGATGCTAGTATTATGCCCGAGATTATATCTGCCCATACTAACGCCCCTGTTTACATGATTGCAGAAAAAGGCGCAGATATTGTCAAGCAAGATTGGGGAAAATTATAACGTAATTGTAGCTTTAATTTATTTTATTCATAATATTTAAAGTGTAATGGCGCGATCTGTGATGTAAATTATGCATTAAATCATTGTAATAGAGTTAAAACATAAATGTTTATGATTTTATATTACCAAGTTATTATTTATTTAGAGAACTGGATTCTCATCTTGATTCAATATTTGTACTATAATATGTAAAACATGAAAATATTCTGTAACTATTTCAATAATATAATAAATATTTTTTCGTTCATCGATGACATAAAAATAAAAATATAAAACTAAGATACACCTACGGTTTATTAAAACTTAGTTTCTTTTTGTTAATTAGTGCTTATTTTTCAGAGATGATAAAATTTTAAGTTAATAAGTGCAATATTCATACGAGAAATAGGAATGTACCTATATAATTTATTAATGTGAACCATCATACCACCGACTTGGATCAGATAATATCTAATATTTGATGGCAGCTGCTAAATATGTATACGTAAAACTAATTTTCGTGTGTAGTTTCTACAAATAGTTGAAATACCTCAATAATAAATGATAAGGAATAATGTACATTTATTAAACACATAATGTTACACGATGCTGTATAGGAATAAGGGTTTATGTATGTATTTAATACCAATAATATGTAGCAAACAACAACCTTTAAAGGGGGTGAAATAAAATGTCAGTTAAACTAAAGTAAAACATTTACAAATCTACAATGTTTGTCTTTTGATATGAAAACCCCTATGTTGATAACCACGGCAACGAGTTCACGACAATGCACATTGTTAAGTATTTATGGACCACTTATCGTATAGAGTAGCCATTTAATTTATTTTGCTCGACGGAAATCCGCCCTTATTTCATCTATAACTGTACTGTTTAAATAATATATAATTAAATCAATAATCTTTATTTGCTTAAACATGGTATACTGAGGTATTATATAAAGAAGGTACCAAGCTGTTTAGCTAACAAAAATAAAAGTTTTGTTCGATAAATTATTAAATTTGTCATTATAAGATTATAACCATAAAGTTTTTCTACAGTTTTAGTTTACTTCATTTTTTACTATAGTCCAAGATACCCTACATTTATTTTCACTTTTACAAATAATATCAATATGGGGAAAAGTTGACAGGACTTGTAATTTCCTTATCGATGTAGCTATTCTGGTGATCCACACGGCAGTTTTAATACATTTCCAAGTGCTAATCATACCTTACTCGTGACGTTACGATTGTAAAACATAACGTTTGTATGTTTGTTTATCATCAACTAATGGATAAACGAAATTAGCTGAAGCACACATAAAGATATTAATGTAGCATAGCTCGTATAACATATATATTTAATTACTTTCAAAATTTCGCGTTGCATACCGGGTTACACCGACCGTGGTCACAGGCTGACTGACAGGTAGGTTGGTGTAACCCGGTAGAAACATCAGGCAAAATAACATTTTGTACCTAAATAGGTATAAAGATCGCGTTAATTCCCTAAACAGAGTGTTAAAATTACTTTTTATTTATTCATTAGACATTTTTATTCTTGCTCTATCGCATTATTCTGGAGTCTATGCATATGGACCCGTAGGCAGAAGCTTATTATATAAGGTCCGATTTATTAGTGTACATCCTGTTACCCTGTGACTATACATATAGGTGAAAAGCAATCGTAAAAACCAACTTTCAAATGTCTATGATAAAAACTAAAAAAGTTGTAAACAGGATGTACACAAATAAAAATTGGACCCTATATAATAACCCCTATTATAAATATCGAATAGGAAACAAAAAGTATTGTGTAAAAAATTTAAAATCCTAACAGACTTAGTCTTAAATCTTATCAAGCATTTTTTAATGATTTTTATAAGGATACAGTTAATAAAGGGCGATAAAGGGCGATACTATTAAAGTAGCGCCTAACGTAACTTTGTAGCAAGCAATCTAAAGTTTGTAAATTATAAACATGATTCCAAACGGACAAACTGATCAGTGTCCTGCTTTTAAAGCAGTTCAAACAGTGTCTACATTACAAAAAAAGTAATTTTCATTACTTTGTTTTTCAAATGTAAGTATTGTGTCAAAATGTTAGGCTTTTTTTTCTAATGATAGTATTTATCGTTTAAAAATAAAATAGGAAGAAAAAAAGGAACAAGTAAAACTGGCGTTTATTTTGTATCATTGATTTTAGCCCACACAATATATTCATAGCAAAGTTACTAGTCTTCGCATCAAATATAATAAATTAGTAGTGTGATTCATAGTCAGATTGAATCCTGGCTGTTGCCCGCGGCTTCGCTCGCGTGATCTTTAGTTTATTCAATATATCCCACAGGATCATTGAACCGGGTTAAAAAGTATCCTACATGTTAATCCAGATCAAATTCTTTACGTCTGCAAAATTTTATCCAGACCGTTGAGCTATCTACGCAGTCACAAAAATCTTCACAAACTTTCATATCTTCGCTCGCGTGATCTTTAGTTTATTCAATTATCCCACAGGATCATTGAACCGGGATAAAAAGTATCGTACATGTTAATCCAGATCAAATACTTTTCGTGTGCAAAATTTTATCGCAGTCACAAACATCCTCACAAACTTTCATATTTATGGAATTATGAAACTGCATCATCAGTATTGTTCTTTTTTTTAGTAATGGAAGCTAGTTGTTTGTAAAATAACAATAGTAAATTAAGTAATAGTTGCCCGTCATTCCCGCAATATATTTCAAAAGGAGTCTTTAGTGTATTTATTTATTTACATCTCAGTCACTTTTTAATATTTTTGAAATGAAATGAAATGAAATTATTTATTCTGTATGTAGGCCCTCCTCCGGGCACTTATACACGTCCCAAAATATAACTTAGCCCTACCACCGCTTCGGGACTACATATAGGCTGGTGATGAGAAGAAACGGCGCAACAAACTCAGTCACCTTTGTCAGCCTGATTTTACAGGAAATACATTTTACAAGACAATAGTAAGTGCGAGCTAGGCAGTTTAAGTCCATAAACTCTTGTCGTTTAAATAATCTTCTAATTTGTAATATCCTTTTGTCATAAGGACTTTTTTATGTTGATTATAAACTCATGGATCGGTAGTTCAACAAGAGTTTGTGGTAATTTATTGAAAAATTTTATACCATTTCCCGTAAATGAATTACCAACTTTTTTTAATCTGAAGCACGGAACGGCAAGTTTATTTTTATGCCTAGTATTATAATGATGTGAATCACTTTTTAGACTAAACAAACTAAGATTTTTTCTTACATACATAATATTTTCAAAAATGTATTGGGACGCAACGGTTAATATGTTGACCTCTTTAAAAATCTCCCTCAGAGACTCTCGAGGACCAAGACAGTATATTGCACGTACGGCTCTTTTCTGCAACACAAAGATTGATTCAATGTCAGCAGCTGAGCCCCAAAGCAATAGACCATACGACAACAAACTATGAAAATAACTAAAGTATACTAACTAGTCTTGCCGTTTCGACACCAGTTAAAAGCCTTATTTTCCTCACAGCATAAGCCGCTGAACTGAGCCTTCCTGACAGGGCATTTATATGAGGACCCATTGCAGTCCTTCCCAAACAAAAATTAGCACTTAGAATATTTGACAAACGGATCCCTTAATCGAAAAATAGTCGTAGCAACCCCAAAGTCATTTGAAGTGTACTTCCGGCCGTCTGAGCCAGAGTTCTAGAGAGATCTCGCATATCTAGGCTGATAACGAATCGTAGGTGACGGCGATATACCTAGGTTTCATCGTTTGTGACGCAATAGATTTTTTAAAAATGAAAAAACCTGGCTCAGACAGCCAGAATTTCACTTTTTCCGACACTCTGGATCTCAAATTCTACAGGGTTTCAGGGCCCCATTTCTTATCAAATGTTTAGTGACGCAATATGTGACGGCATCTAAAGTAGTTTCATCCATTTTGATGCAACGGTTTTCG